>JAGXJF010003251.1:0-600000 GCA_019208055.1 Stipa capillata | reverse complement strand
GGACAGCGCGCTCGCCTCCCGAGACCACAATAATTTGCCTACACAAACGGGCAGCAGCAAGCACAACCTCATCTCAGCAGCAGTAGCTGACTTCCTTCCCTAGCATCGCTTCAGCGGCTGCTTCCCCGAGTCTTCCTCACCCTCCTCCTCGCCTCACAATTGCTGCAGTTTTTTTCTCTCTCTCGTCGCACAGCCCGAGAAGAGGAGGAGAAGTAAAAACGGAGCCTGCAATGGTGGATACCAAAACCTTTTCCTTTTGGTAGGCACCCATGACGCGGCAGGCTGCCCTGCCCTGCCTTGCCTGGGGATCAGCTCAGGTCCTTGGTCAATAAAGGAAAAATATAAATAAAGCCCTGCACAGTACTAGATGCCATTGCAACCACAGCAGCAGCCCAGCGGCGTCGCGTCACACCGTGCCCTGCAGGTAGGCCCGGCCGAGCAAAGTGCTGACCTGCCAATCCATGAACCAACAGAAATGTAGGAGACCAAGTGCCCTGCTGCTGAACGGTGGTGGTGTAGTACTACCGGTCTCAGCATCCGATGGTGCATTGCTAGACCAACAGTGCCATGATAGGGTAATTCTAACCCATTCTCTAAAATTAATTTTTATATCTTCATACAGAAAAACATCCTAAAAGATCTCTTCTCTATTTTACTGCATGCTCCAATCCGTTCCCAAAATCTCGTTCCTTATATTTCGCTCACATATATTTTACCAGTATCTTGTAACTAACAAAATATTTCTAACGACTATGAAAGTCGGAGTCTTCAAATTCAAACCAGAGCTTCTGACTTCACACGCTGCTCCGATTATATTTTTGCTAAATTTTAACTATATGTTACATTTTAATGTATTTACAATAATAAAAATTACAAAAATAGTTATGTTGATTTTGTTAACATATATATTTTATTTTGGTCTAAGTTTTAGTTTCATTATTTTTATTTAATTATTTCTATAGAGGAAATGAGAAAAAAAAACTCACACATACACACTAGTATACTAGACATCGTAATGGTTGATTGATTTATGGTGATACTTCAGGGGCAGGGCGGGAGTAGAAATGCTGACCGGCCGTTGCGCGATGCCGAAGGAGGTCGAGTCCACGGGTTTGCCGAGCGAAATTTTTTGCCGAACCCGTTGTCGACTCGGTTGGAGCTGCTTTTTTCTACAGATTTGGCGATGCCAAACCTTATGTCAAATGGGTTGAAGTTGCTTTTAGTAAGTAAATACCACTCTCTTCGTCCAGAAATTTATTTTTAATCAAGAATCTATTTAATAATATGTATATTACATGCTACAAAATTAATATTATTAGATTCATATTAAAAAACACTTTTCAATAATATCGATTTTGTATCATATAATCCACATATTATTGAATAAATTGTTGGTCAAAGATAAATTTTAGGAAGTGAGTACACTTTGTATTTCTAGACGGAGGGAGTAGAAACTTGTCCTAGTAATGATGCGGATCTATTCATGAACAACATTCTATCAAGCTATTCAACTCATATTGACATATGTATTGACTCATACGTTGCCAAGACATGGCATGTAAATGTGAATTTCTCCTTTAAACTTGTCCGTCTAGTCCTACTAAGATTGTTATGTTACTTTATGCTCCTATACTCTGAATTTTTAAGTTTGGAGATCCAAGCGTCATGGAAGCAAGGAAACAGAGGTAAGAGAAGAAGAATTTTCCACCAAGTCAAGTTCCAGTCGGAACCTCTTAACAACTAGTCCAGAGACTCCAGGCAAGCCAGACTTGGAGGAGGCTCAAAGTGACAAGTTGAGATCTACAACCAACTCTCAAAACTTCCAACCCTAATGTTGGAACTTTTGAGATTCTAGAAGGAATTGACCATCAGCTAAATTCGGAATCTTCGGGATCAATGTCGGAATCTCCGAGATTGCCAACGAGCCAGTCCAGAAGAAAATCTCTGAATCTTTCAGACTAATGTTGGAGCATCCTAGAATCCACCAGCCATGCAAGTTTCTTCTCAAAGCATCCAAGTTTCTTCTCGAGCATCCTAGAATTCTAAAGACCTATGTTTCCAGAAGCCAATCTCAAAACCTCCAAGTTTCAACTTGGAGGCTCCGAGAATCCGCCTGCGGATGGGTCACTTAGGCCCACGGGTCTTGTAAGTGGGTTTGAGGCCCAACTAAACTTAGGGTTGTGAGTAGGACTATAAGAGCATCCCCGACCGAATCCCTAAAATCCATTCCCTATATCCTCATTTGAGGATTCATCCCAAAAGATTTCATCTCTAAAATCTCTTCACACTCCAACTGAGTCCCTAAATATCATTACCCATATTACATTCTTCCATATTTTATTAGTATCCCATAACTAACATGTTATTTGTAACCGTAAAAATAAAACCGCTATATTAGAACGGGTAAAATTATAAGTAATATGTTATCTCTAACGGATAAAATTGTAACGGAACGGCTATATTTCCAACGGTTATAATGCTTGGATCACTTTGTTTTGAACTAGTTGGACAACCAGCCTGTGTTTGTTCACGATGGTTTGGTTCAATAAATTCCTTGCGACGGTGTAGTGAAACCTGGGTCTCATATAAAGATTGGAAACTTTGTTATGAAATGCTTGCACAACTGGGTGCTTGTTCTGAAGTATGTGGCAACCGACCCTAGCATATCTTACACCTATTGTCGGATGTTAACCAAATCCAAAATGAAAAAAAAAGATTAGCTACCTGTGAGTCTCAGACTGCTCTAGAACCAAAATATATACTGCCAAATTCTAATTTTACAGGGTACACAATATAAACAGTAATAACTAGATACCAAACTGAAAACAGGATAAACCTAAGTGCAAGAATCATCTGCTTTGATGCACGCAAGTTTTATAAACAGGGAGGACGCTAGATTAAACATAAGTTCCTTGAGCATCGATCTTCATGCAACAAAACTAAATCCCTCGATGGTACAAATTTGGAAGCTGGAATATCTGATCGCATTTCATCACGCAATTATTATCCACCAGCAACACATTTTCTACCAATAACAAACGTAATGCAGTATGCAAAGCAGCTATATAAGACGAAAACAATCATCTGAATACGATCAGCTAACATGTCCTCAAGACAAGAATTTACAGTTAGGAGAGTTCTCGATGGGGATACTTTGACCCTGGAACTTAATGTTCCATCAATTCTGTGATCGCATAGCTGCACAGATGCACAATGACATGGAAGAAGCAGCAGATTGCAATACCCGCAATCTCACTATTGCAAGGTGCCGAAGAGCGCTCTGTAATCATCTTTCGCTGCTCTGTTCGATGAACCTGCAAGAATCAAACCACAATTATCGTGCAGAACAATTAATTGGATATCCATCTGCAACAATCGCATGTCTATTAACCTCTAGCGTCCTGTTTCACTTGATTCTGACCCAATCTTGACGATGGCATCGGCAATGGCGTGGCATCCTGTTTCACTGGATTCTGGTCCAATCTTGATGATGGCATCGGCAATGGCATTGAGCTGTCGCGATCGCGGTCGCCGTCACCGTCGCAGATGGCGTGACCTGCTCCTTGGCGTCCCTGGCCTCCGCCTCCGCAGCGCGGAAGGCCGCGTCTAGCATGGCGCGCGCTTGCTTGCGGGCGGCAGCAGCCTCCTGGACGCTGCGCTCCGCCTTCTCGCGGGCTGCGGCGGCGGCGCGCAAGGCGGACTCGTGCGAAGCACCCGTCCAGCGTGCGCTGGTCCCCTCCGGCGAGATCGTATTCATACGAGAAGGACCTGCGATCGGCGGCGGCTGCGCACGGTGGGCAGACGAAGGAGTTAGGGAATGCGACGCAGGAGATGTGGGCGACGAAGACGCCGCAGCGGAAACAGGCGGCGGTAGGGCCCGGCGAGCAGTCGATGTGGCGTTCTTGGGAGGCCGCGGCATAGGTGCTAGGGGAGAGGAGGAGGAGGCAGGCGGAGCAAAACGCGTGGGGGTTGCAGAGGAGGACGCAGGAGGAGCAGAGGAGAAAGTACTGCACGGGAGGGGAGGATCTGCTCACAGCGGACGCGGGGGGCGGGATGGACTTCTCCGAGCGGGCACGGGATGGGCTTCTCCGAGGTCAGAGGTTGACGGATAGGGATCTGCGGTGGAGTCCTCAGAAATGAGGAACGAGGTGAGGGGATAGGGATCTATTTGGAATAGGAATGCAGATAGGAAACTGGTTGGAGGACTGGTTTTTGCTCTTTTACCTAAAATTTTGGATAGAGAATAGGATACACCACTGGTTGGAGATCTCTAAATACCCATTCCCCTCCTTTCATTAGGGTTAGATTGAATATTGTTAAACTAAATAGAGCTTTGCTCCTTAATCTAGATCCCTCTGGTTTGAGCAATTCACCTTATGCCTTACTTTTCATTTGGATTCTAAGGATAAGCGTGTGCCTCCGAGTGAAATTCGTGGCATTTATCAGGAGGATTATTGATTTGGTTACACGGCACCAAAAGCTATCACATTGGTGTGTGTTGTTGGGGGTGGATTTCATCTAGGTTTCCCTAGTTATCGTTCGTACAGTGCAAATAGGCACTTGTATCGAAGCATAAGGTTGACATGGTTTGAAACTTGTATCCCATATTTTCCCTTCCCCCAATTTGCTAGCTTTTTTGCCTATTTCAAAAATCCCACAAAAAGAGTCCGATTTGAGATCTAGATGCAATTTGGAGTTTGGGTGAGTTTTGGTAGGTTTTGATCATCCTTGCTATACCTTGTTGATCTAGTCTCCTCCTTTTGTGTTGCTTTATCCTATTGTTTGAATCCTTATTCTCATTTGTTGGATTTTGGTATGTCGTCTTTAGCATTATTAGATCTCGAAATCTCGGAGCATCCAAGTTCATCCCAAAACTTCTGAGAATCACAAGCTAGCTGGGCCAACCAACATCAGAATCAAATCTCGGAACGTATTGGATTTTTTGGGACCCTCTGATATTTCTAAGCGAACATCAGAACCAAAACTCGGACCTTCTGGGTTCATTCTTGAAACCTCTGACACTAGGTTTTTAGCCTAGAGCACTTCACTATTTTGGTCATAACTTTCGCATTTAGACTCCGTTTGCTATGAACTTGGACTGGTTTTGAAGCTATTGACAAGCTCTAGGTCCTCGCATTGGAGCCCCCATCTTTATGATGACCTGGAAGCCAAGTCAGACTTCCACAAGAAAGGTAAAGTCATCGGAGAATTTTTTGAGAAAGCTTTTCCTTCTTGCTTTTCTTTGTGAGCCATTCTACTCTTTGCGAATTTTTGAACCAATAGAGACTAGTTCTTTGATGATTTCTTAGGCTTTGCACACTTGACACTACAAAAAGTATTCTTAGAAAACTTAAGTGCTAGTTGTTCTTGTAGGTCTTGACACAAAGAAAGGAAAGGAAGGGAAAAGTCAAAAAATGGAAAAAAAAAGAGAGTTAAAAGAAAAGAGAGAAGAAAAAAAAGAAAAAGAAAAATGCCTTATCACTTTTAAGAAAGCTCAAATCTCAAAAGGCTCCAAGTAGGAAGTGGTACAAATGTGCAAATATATAGTGCGCCAATAACTTGCAATCGAACTAGCGTCTTTCCATATATTTGTGCAACACGAGCGTATAATCTTCGCTACGAACATCTTCTACTAGTTCATTTCTTTGGTTGCACAAACCCCATTATCTTTGAGTGTGAGTTATCTTAAGATTCACCTATATCCTTTGAATTCAACTTTAATTGCTTTATTCTATCGTGTTTCACTACTTCTCATTGCAATATCTCAAATTCCATTTTCTTAATGTGTTGTGCTAACCTTCTCCAAGATCCACATAAGCTTTAGTTGTGGTAGGGCTTTGAGACTTAGAACTCTATTAATCACAGTCTTGAAGGTCACCAAATCCATGGCGGACTTCGATCCTTATATCCAAAGAAGGGTAAGATCTTTGGCGGTAAGGATAGTGAGGTTGAGAGAATCCTTTTCCACATATATATCCATAAATTTGTACTTGCAACACTAACCATGTTTGCCATGCACTTTTATTTCTAATAGTGTTGTGCTCAACAAATATCATGTCATGATAGATGAAGTATATATTTACCATGCATTCACATTATACTTGTTATATATCTTTTGTGCTAATGTTGATGTGCGAAAGAAGGTACACATTATGACGGATGACGTATCCATCTATCACGCATACACATTGTTTGCTATGTCTAGTGATGGTGCATGAAGCAAGGTCTATATATCAACTTCTGAACAACATGAGTTGACCAAAAGAGCTCAAGAGAGCTATTGAAGGAATTGTTTGAGCCAAGCGCCTTTAGACATCAAGTCCTATCAAGAAGAGCACGAAGGAACTTCAGCAAGGTAAATTTCTTCTCTTTAAAGAATCATAACATGAGCTTCAAGAATTGGCTACTCTTTGATTGTTAATTCTTCATTGTTAGCCTCATGTACTTCATGAAATGAGAAGGATCACCGTGGAGTAGCAACATCAAGGGTGAAGAAGGCACGAGGTATCAATGGGAGAAATCATGGAGATCATCCTTCTTTGGATTTGAAGGAACGGTGTCAAGGATGACTCCTTTTCAAGAAGGGAGAGATGATGCAGATCTCTCCATGGCAATACCTTATCAAGCTATTCAACTCGAAGTGGCATTTGTATTGACCTATATGTTGCCAAGACATAGCATGAAAAGGTGAATCTTTTCTTTACGTGTGTCCATCTAATCTATTAAGAATGGTATACTACTTTATGCTCCTATACTTTACATTCCTAGGTCTAGAGATCCAAATGTCATGGAGGCAAGGAAGGAAGTCACAGAGGAAAGAGAAGAAGAAGAATTATCCACCAAGTCAAGTCCTAGCCGAAACATCCGATAGCCAGCTTGGAACCTCCGGGCAAACCAGACTTGGAGGAGGCTCAAAGTGACGAGTTGAGAAGCTACAACCAACTCTCAAAACTTCCGACCCTAATGTCAGAACCTTTGAGATCCTTGAAGGAACTGTCTAGCAACCAAATTCAGAACCTCTGAGATCAATTTCAAAACCTCTGGGATTGCCGACGTGCAAGTCTAGATGGGATAAAGAAAGGGGCAATAGTTAGGAGAGGTGCGCCTAGCTTATAATTCATTTTCGACGCACCAAAATCTCAAAAAAAAAGGAATTGAGTCGTTTAGGATTTTCCCGCATACTGTTTACCCATTCAGTCAACTCCCCACTTGAGAAACTTGAAAGCTCTAATTCTATCGAGATGCTTTGAACTACTCCATCCCTCATGTCCGGGAGAACAGGGCTGTTACGCATCCAGGGAAAAAGCCGGATGACGTAAGCCCGATATTGTTGAAGAATTCCTTTATGGGAATCCCGAAACCTCCTGGATCAATTTCGGAGCATCTAAGAATCCATCAGACATGCATTAATAAATACGTTCCAACAAGTCATCTTGGAACATCCGAGTATCTTCTCAAAGCATCCTAGAATTCCAAAGACCTATGTTTCGAGAAGCCAATCTCGAAACCTTTGAATTCCAACTAGGAGGCTCCAAGAATCCGCTTTCCTACGGGTCACTTAGGTCCACTGGTCTTATAAGTAGGTTACGGCACAACTAAACCTAGGGTTATAGATATTACTATAAATACTCCTTCCTCTCCTCTAATTAGGGGTAGATAGGATGCTGTTGAACTCGGTAGAGCTTTACTCATTAATCTATGGTTCATCCTTCTACATTGAGGAATCTACCTTAGGTTTTACTTTTTTCTTGGATTTTTTATAAGGATCAATGTGTACCTTTGAGTAAAATTTATGGTGTTTGTCAAAAGGGTTGTTGATTTGATTTCAAATATTTAAAAGCTATCACATTCGTATATCTTATTGGGATTGATTTTTATCTACCGTGAACATCGGAACCTCTCGATATCAAGTGGCTTTCAGATGGAGGGAGACATGTGTTATGCCCACTGATCTGGGTATAATACAGTATCAAGACAAACAGTGGTCTTTTCAGCTGTTCTCTTCTTCCCTTTCTTTTGGAATCCATAAGCAAAGGCACCAATCACAAAATGAGCATTAGTACTAGGTACTATCAAGCATCATCTGTCAAAGTGTTGCAAAATCACGAGGCACACGCGAAATCATAGATCTAAACCGAGACACCGTAGAAATTGACAATGAGAGACACCGACGTTTTTAACGTGGTTCAGCCACGAGGCCTACGTCCACAGGACTTGACTACGGGCGCTCCTCCCTATCACATCCCATTTTCCAAAACATGGAAATTAGGGCTAACAAAAAACTTTTTGCGTAAATAATAATAATTTCTCCAATAAACCTAATTAAAACCATGTCGTTCCACCTGTGACCTTATCGAAGTCTGGTATAGCTACCAGATGATTTCCTTTATTTCTCTCTCGACTCAGGTGACCAAACCTCCATCACCTTTGTCTCTTCATTGAAGTTTAATCTTACGTCCCTCGACGTGAGGCACCTCCCTAGTCTGTTTCCCCGCCACCTTCCGGCAAATTCCTTCCTCGTTACCTTGGTGACCCTTGCACCAAGACCATGTACTCTACCCAAATTAACTCTTACCTCCGAAAGTGCTAAAATGCCGAAACCTTGATCATCGGTGTTTTTCGCTTAATGCTACCGCAACCCTATGCATATGTGCGGGCGCACGGGTAACATTCCCTGAACCCTGACCCACCATGTCTTCCTGTGAAAATTTTAATGCTATCGCAATCCGGTATATGCTCAAACTCCCAAGTGTATGTGCGCGCATACATTTTGAACCCCATTTCATTCCTATCGAGCAAAAGTCAAGCTATCACCTCGTTGATGCATTCACCAGTACACGCGTGATGGCGAACTAAATGAATGTGTATATGCTTGCTTATGTTATTCTATGTATATACGTGTCTGTCATCTTTTATCTTTTTCCCCTGTTTCTTGTCAACACGTGACAAAAAAAATTATGAAAAATATTCTGACCACTCCCATCTCTCGTGGGTGATATTTCCTCTCCTTCCTGCGAGCATACTGCTCCTTGTGCCACTTTCCCAGCTTCTCTCTTTATTTTCTTCCGACGTGCTACCCGAGGAACCAGAGGGCATGTCTTTTCCCATGGACTCTGCCAAGCTCGCTTCATCTCTCAAGACGGTTTCACCCCTGTTCTCCCTGCCACAACATAGCACTGCCCGTGTACTCAACCCCTTATGTCTGAGTTTCCTTATTCTCCATAACACTCCATCTCTCTGCCATGCCATCTCCCATCAAACAACGGCTAGCATCCAGGCCACGTCACCTGCCGCAACTCAGCACAACTCACTTGCTTCTCCTCCCCATTAACACCAGCACAGCTCCAGCGCTGTCGGCCACGTGCTCCCTCCCTCTTTCCTTCGGTGTTATCTTCTTCCTAGGATCTTTAAAGCTGAGCACTCAAGTCTTCCCCGAGCTCCCATTTCTCTAGCTTCCATCCTCCTTCTCCTACACAAGAACCTCCTCATTTCTCCTCTGCTCCACTCCCTCGTGTTGTTCTTCATTCCTCCCACCGAGCGCCCCATCCTCTCTGCTCCCCAGCTCTTCCCGCCATGTCACGCTATTCCAAGCGCCATAGCCCCCACGGCACCGCTCGTCCTGGCGGGCTCCTCCCCTTTCCCCCAATCCAGTGACAAGCGTCGTCCCGAGAACTCTTTCTCTTCCCCAAGACCCATTCGTGGTCGCCTCTTCCCCTGCTATCCCTCTGCGGCCACCTGCGCCCGAGGCTACGCCGGCAAGATCCGCCCCACTGTCTGCGCCACCGACTTCAGTGCCCATGCTCACTACTGCATCGTCTACTGATGCGCCAGCACGCCCTGGGCCGCCGCCACACTTGCCGCACGCCCGGCTTGCCTCTGCAGTTGGTCGCTGGCCAACCATCAGTCGGCGCCAAAAGCACTCCACCGAGCCACGCTGCCTCTCTCTGGAACGCCGCCGCTCCGCAGGTCCTCAGCCTCGAGCTGGTACCAGATAGCTTGACCCCGGCCGCCATGCTCGCCAGTATGCCACCATCCTGCTTGGCAGGCCCACCGCATTCCCGTTGCCCCTCTAGAACGACCACGGACTGGCTCCTCCACCAGCGGAGCTCAAGTCCCCGTTTTCTCTGGTCAATGCTGCCGCGCTCGGGTACGCCACCGATAAGGCCCTACCGCTGTCACCGGCGGAACACTCCAGTACGCCACCACATTGGAAGCAGCAGCGGGCAACCAATGGCACTTTAGCAGCCCAAGTCCTTTTGGTAGAGGGGTAAGCGGATTGGCACCAATGCGTTTCCCTCTAGAGAAGGCATATCTCCTTCCAAGAAATGTTGAATGTGTTTTTCCCTTTTGGGAAGCGTATTTCCCCATGTTACCGACCCAAAAATGTCTCCTCAACCCGAAGGCGTACCCCCTCCTCGAACCTCTCTATTTCCCATCTTCCAGTGCCGAAGGCGCATTCCTGACGTACGCTAGCAACATCATCCCTATTTTCCTGTTATCCGCCCTTTTCCCCTCCTGAATGAACCGATTCTTTTTTTCGATAACCTCCCACGTTCAAAGGCTACCAATAGTACCCGGTTCGTGATATCTGAAATATCCTGAATTTCAAAATCAACTATAATTCAAACATACATGTCACCCATATACCTCCCTCTATCTGGCTCCGAATCAATCAACTTTTGTTCCAAAGGTTTCCTAAAAACTGATATAATCTTTGCTTCCAGTAGTGTAGTAGGATCTAAATATTGTATGTCTTAAACCAAAAAGGAGACAAAACCCTAGATTCTCTATATCCTTTAAAATCAAGGTATCTTGCTATTTTACCCCAAACCTTGTTTCGCAAGGCTGTTATCTAAGCTCTCTGAAACCAGTTTGTTACTTTTGAACCCAACTTAGATGTGAAATCTAAGAGCACCTAGGGTATGATTGGATACTAGTCGAGTGAACTGGTCTTTAGTCCTACGGACACCTTCATCCCATGTAATGGTGAAGTCCTTTTCCCACTCCTTTGCAAAACCTAATAAACGTCTAGGTCCAAGAACACATATTCTAAAAGTTTCATGAGTATATATTTGTTTCTTATTTGGTTTTTCCTTGGATCATTTATTTATTCGACGTCTTCTCGACTCGTAGATACGACGTTACGAGATATCGCGCAAAGGATCTGGGGCCATTGCCATATCAAGACCCGGATTGGGACCGGCCAATATTGCCAGGCAAGCTCTCTACCCTTGATCATGTTGAATCCCAAGTTTCCGAAGTGATATTGTGTTTACGAAACATGCATGCTATGTTTTACGACTTGTTATTTTATGTAGAATAGTTATGACCGGTGCTTAGCAAACCCTAGCTCGACACTGAAATCCTTGTCGCCCTAAGGACTACGTATTCCGGAAGTATTATCGGAAAGCTAGGGTAGAATATGTACTTACTCGGCTGTGGCGTACCCGGTTTTAGGGCCGGATACGTCTCCCGTGTTTACTGTACCGATCCCTGGATCAGTAGTCGGTACACACAAGAACTTGATAACATCCTCATACAATACCGAATATATTACATAATTATGCCATTATGGTCTTTATTCAACAACATGGCCGATTGGCCGAATAAAAGCAGCAGCGGAAAAATAACAAAAGCGCAGTTATTAACCCATCAATATGCCCATCCACAGGCAACTGACTGGGGAGAACGCCCTAGCCCTCGTGGTCGCTGACCTCGTCCTCAGAGCACCACTCTTCTTCTTCATCTGGCCAAATCAACAAGCCAGGTGAGTACATTGAATGTACTCGCAAGCTCTTCCCTCGGGGAAATAATACGGCATAGTTCATGCAAAGGGGTATCTCAAAGGAGAGCTCTATCCTAGGTTTCATGTTGTGCGGAAATGTAAGTTTGTATTGTAAATAACAGTAATAGATTGAAAGCGAACTTTGTAAAACAACGATCCTAACGTATCACATCGTCCTCCGTGGTAGCCCTTGCTACCTCTCCTTTATTTCCTCCGCGGGATAGCCGCGCTCATCACCGCTTACCCTTTCGGCTTCTGCTCACACCACCCCGGCAGTGTAGCTAGCCTTTCCTTCAGCAATTCCTGGCTACCAATCCGGGTAGCGTAAATTGCTCCCTGTGGGCACATCATGCCCACGTCCTTAATCCCTTTTCCCAGCTTTCACAAACAAAACTCAGTCTAACCAGTGTGTGGCCTTACCAGTTCATGTCCATGACCGAGGACGCGGCTATTCGAATAGATTTTAACACTCTGCAGAGGTTGTACGGCTTTACCCACAAGATGTAGTTCACCCTTAATGCCGAGCGCTAACGATACACCGCATGAGGTGTATTGGCAGGGCTAGTACAACGAGACCCTTCTCCCGTGTTCATGCCAGAGCCGGACTCGCTAGGAGGACTACCCGATCCTCTGCATCACGGATGACAGGGGTGGGACTCTCCCCCTTTGTGTCGGACCATGTTCCACGTACCTTGTAAGACTCTACTGAGCTTTGCCCCCACAATACGGTGAGACCCATGAAGAGCTTTCCCCCTACGCAGTTCCGTGGAGATCCTCTAGGGATCTACCGGACCCACTAGCACTTCAACCTAACTTCCCACGATTCCGGGCTCCGGCATTAGACGAGGTACCAGGTCCAGTCCTTCCCATAAAGGACATGTGGACGTACGGTGGGGAAACTGATTCAGCGGCACTTAGGTTCGGTCCTTAACTGATTCGAGCGGGACTCCATAACCAACCAGCTCCACGGGTAGCAACCGGCTACCCGACCATTCCTTCCGCAAGCAGCATCCGGCTACTCTACATCCTCATAACACCCTTAGCATTCCCGCCCGAATCCAAAATCCTTCATCATTTCGTGCGGGGTTTTCACAAACATTTCTTTAAAAGATTTCCTCGGCATGTATAAACAAGCCGAGGTTTTGATCCCATATCCCTCCCGTACTTTGTAAAACTTATTTTACTAGAGCAGGTCTAAGCACAGCTACTGCTTATATTCCTACTACCTTGCCGGTCGATCTCGACCGACTAACTAGATCCTAGGGTTACAAAGGGACGGGTTCCAAACCTAGGGCTTATGCATCTATTCGGCATAACTTAGCTAACATAAAGTATCGGTGATAATAAAATAGCATGCAGGATTTTGTAAACAAAATAATTAAACGTTACAAATATGGGATTCGACATGTTCAAGGAGGGAAAGCTTGCCTGGCAGCTCCGGGTCCTGTTCCTGTTCCTGGGGTGAAGGTGACGTCGGATCCTCTCGCGGCACGTACGGCACTCCGTTAACTATACGTCGGAAACGAACGGCGAATAAGAACCAAGCGACAAACTCCAAATAAGATTCAAGGATATGCAAAAAGGTCACATGAAATGACGATGGTTTCTATTCGGATCAGAAAGCTCGTGACATTAGGGTTGCCTACTCGAGCTACGGCTTTTATGAAATAATGGGTGCTAGCATTATTTCAATGCACTGGTAATATAACTATTCACTTGGTTATTCTGGACCTCATGCATGTATTGCATGCGTGGACTTTTGGGAAGATCAGATGATGCTCCAACTTAAACCTTACGGATAGAGCTCTGAAACTAATTCCAACTTTGAAACTATGAACACAAAAGATGAGACTTTTATCTGGACTATTTAGAAATTATATGAATATATATAACGTACATGCGATTCTAAAGAAAATGGGAATGAACCCTAAACTCTATTCCTATTGGTTAGTTTCAAAATTACTTTAAGTTTTGAAGATATAATTGAAGTAAAGCTTCGGCATATGTTTAAACCCTTCTGGAATCACAATAATTTCTCAAATAAACTGGTCATTAGCACCTTAAAACGATTGGGTTAGCTGAGCTGGGTTCTAAGCATAAACTGCTGACCTAATCGTGCTTCCTTCTCAACTCACCGCGGCTTACCACTGTAGGAGGCGGAAAGAGAAAAGGCGTCTCCTCTGGTCAAGTAGCTGGGGGACTTAATCGTTCGGGACAGAGCTCCTGAGCTCACTTGCTTGGAAAGAGCGGCGGCGGCGGCGTCTCAGGCAAGTGGCTCCCGGCGGCAGAGCTTGATGGGAAGGCTGCCGGGGCGGTTGCAGAGCCGAGGAGAGGGGAGTACTACGGGAAAGAGGCGGGGTTCCGGGTCGGTTGGCTGGGTGGCTTAGTCGGCGCAGGTCAGGGGAAGGAGGCGGGTCTGCTCCAAGGAAAAGGGGCTCGGCTATGCGGAGCTTTGAGCTGATGTTTGGATGGAGAGGCTTGGCAGTGACTTGAGGTGAGGGAGGGCTCGGGTGCTCTTTATATAGGGGCTCGGCGGGGATGGCGAGGCAAGCTGGCGGCACTCTGTAGCTCGCTGATGGGACAAGTCCGGGCGGTGGTGTGGCCGAGGCTACCAGAGGAGGAGGGGGACACCTGGGCACGACGGCGGCTCGGGACAAATTCCAACGGCGAGCGGCGTGCTGAGACTACGCGCGGCGCAGCTTTGGCAGGTATGCGTGCGGTGCGTGTCGACGGCGGTGCGGATGAGCCGGCGTTCGGCGCGGCGAACACACGACGGGCGGCGCGGCTTTGGGCAGCTGCGCGTGCGCCGAGCTGGACAGAGGTGATGCGACTAGTCGTGGCAGGGCGCTCGGCGTGCGGCGAGGTGCTGGAACCGGCAGCCGGTGCGCCTGTGCCCACGTTGGCGTGCTGGTGCCGCTTCAGAGCGCGGCCAGCTCATGCCGATGGCCGGCCTGCGCGCGTCCTGGAGTGCTGAGGTGAGTGTGCACGTGTCCACTGCGCCAAGGGTGAAGAAGAAAGGTGTCCGCAGGTTGACGGTGGTTACCAGCCGTGCAATGGTTCAGAGGTGTGACAACTCCTGATGATATGTTGTGTCATGGGATAGAGCTAAAGGAAAGAGACAATTGGATGTAGCCAAGGAGATGTCCAGAGCTTCATGCACGCTGGGAAGTTTGAATAGGGGGTTCTGCAGCTGGCTCAGACTTTTCCCCTTTTGACTTGACTCACTATTCCTTGAATGGAGTGCACACGTGCAAGGGTTTTGGCTTTGGCTTGACACTGCGAGCTGTGCAGCTGTGCATGCGTTGGCATGGTTTGTCATGTCAAGGATTGGCATGGTTTGTCATGTCAAGGATTAGGTCAAAAGGTAAGGGACAAAAGGACTCTGCTGATGGACGTGTGTTCGCTGGGAGCACTGGGGAGAAGAGGTCTACAGCTGGACATGATATTTTGCTACTGACTTTGCTCAGCATTTCATACGTAAGCTAACCTTTGCACAGGTGTTTGATGCTGTTCGTTTTAGGTTTTTGTATTGAACATGTTTATGTCTTTGTATTTTCGAGGTCTTAGGGATGATGGGATTACGGTGTAATTTTATTGGAATTTCCTGACTTATACATCTCTAGGCTGCAGCACAACGTATAATTCTGCCCTAGGGTTTTATCGGAAGGAGGAATCAAATAGGGGGAAAGGGTTCCGGGATACGGTAGGGTGGAGGGGAGTATAGCAGGTCTTCCGGATTCTCCATCCCTTGCTTAGGTAGGCTCCGGGATGAGTTGTCGTAAGAGGTTCATGGTTCACTGCGTACGTGCGGGTCTAGGGTTTATTAGGATTCGGTCGAGAGAATGTGCATGTGTGGCAGGGTTGACTAAGATGGATGCGCATTAAACCCTAATCATGCCTAACACGTCTACGGTTATGCCGGTAAGCAAGATCATGAAGAGTAGGGTGTGACATCGGCTTAGCCCTGTAGTAGTAAAATGTAGGTTTTCGAAAAGAAAGGAATACTCACAGATTTCATATGATGAATATTTAAAAAGGGACCGTCATGTCTGATGGTGTGCGAAGGTAGAATACTCATGGATTGGGATATTTATCCGAAAAAGGTTTTATTAAAACTAATACAAAATGGAGAAGATTTTGATCCGGGTCGGAAATGAAGGGGGAAAGCAGGAAGGATGTCGTATGCGAGGTAACACCCGATGTGGTTTTCGCTGTCCGTTTACGGACATGGTGAGGAGTCTCTCTCGGATCACATAACGACCAAACTTAAGTGCCGTTTGGCCAAATCTAACCGTACGTCCACATGTCCTTTATGGGAAGGACTTGACCCAGTATCCGGTGTGATACTAGTATATGAACCCGTAGGCAGTATGCAGTGTGCAGATGCGGTGGCAACCTCTGTAGAGGGTTCCCCGTTGTAGCGAGGTTTAACTCGCCACAAAGTTGGAATGCCGATGTAGTGATGATACTGACTCAAGTTAGGTTTGGATGATTCCTTCCAACGGGTTCATTGCTAGGGTATCCCGGTGATCCGTCTCGTTGTACTAGCCCTGTCAGTATGCGGCGCGCAGTGTTCCTAGGGTGACCTACATTATGTGGGTAAAGCCGTACCACCTCTACAGAGGGTTAAAACTATTCGAATAGCCGTGTCCACGGTCATGGACGAACTTGGTTGGGCCACACTATAGTAGATTGAGTTTCCAAATCAAAATGGTTATGGGTTTAAGGACGCGATCCGCCGAGATTGCAGAGTGACATAAGAGTACCCCGTTGTAGCGGGAAGAGAGAAGAAGTGATTCCCCGTTGAAGCGGGTGATCGCCAATATCCCGTCATAACGGGTGATTGTCAATCTTCCCCGTCGTAGCGGGTGAGCATATGACTCCCCGTTGGAGCGGGCGATTTCAAGGTTTTTCGTTGTAGCGGAAAAATGCAGGTACAATTCCCCGTTCTAGTGAGAGGAATAAAGAAGGACGTGATCAGCTGCCACGTCTCGGTAAAGCCGAGACAGTTTTCAACATCTGTTTTTACTATCTATTTAAATATGCCATATGTAAACTTACTTTTTCGCACAACATAAGACATAGGTTAGAGCCCGATTCTTGATATACCCGTGCATGCATATATCCGTGAAAAACTCCTTGGCAGAGAGCTTGCGAGTACATTCAATGTACTCACCTGGCTTGTTGATTTGACCAGATAGAAGGGTCGACAGCTCGACAGCAACAACGGTACCCACGAAAGCTAGGGCGAAAACCCTAGTCAGTTGCCTGTCGGGAATGGCATATTGATGGGCCACACCACCACTTGAGTTCCGCTGCAAGATTTTAGCCGTTGGGCTACAGGTATAAATTTTCGATCTCGAAGATCAGTTATGTATCATATTCTAATATGTGCGTGTATCACCTTGATAGACAGGTTAACTTGTGTGTACCGGCTACTGATCATGAGACCGGTACAGTAAACACAAGGGTTTATCCGGCCTTAAAACCGGGTACGCCACACTCCCCATCTATTAATTGTCTTTCAAGTTGGCTTGTGTTGGCTTGATTACATTGTGTGGCGCCTCCCTCCTTATATAGAAGGTCAGGATACATGAGTTCAATTCTAACTATCCGTATCCTGCTACGACTCCTCCGTAGTACCCTATTACAATACTACGTCTTTTCTAGTCCAATTTGTAACCCACTCATATATATATTCGACACAAACTCAACAAACTCCACCTTGGCGAATATTTCTTCGCCACCTTGAAGCCGTCTTGTGCGAACCTCCATGCACCTTGGACTTTGAGATTCACCTTTGCAGCTCAATGATCTGAAGATACTTTATAGCTATACCCCGAGTCATCTCACTGAGTCAAATTCACAATTGTCTCATCTTTTCTTGGACGGTCTTTCCAGACCATCTCTACCTGCCGTGCGCCTTCAGCCACACGCCTCGCCACAATTCCCGTGTCGAGCCTCCTCAGCCCTGGTCGAAGATCTCCTGGGTAGTCAGCCCTCACTTCTTCTAACCCCGCTGCTTTTTCCTCCCTCAATTTGTCCACAATTGATGCCGAGTCCCACGCCTCACCTCTGGACCACCGAGTACTCTGCTCCTCCGGATCACGTGTTCTCCAGGTTGTCTGTAAGCTTCAACTCCTGAGATCTCGTCTATTGAAGCCTCCTCCAACCCCCGCTTATATAGCAGTTCTTGGACCCTCAAATCCAAGCCGGACTCCTACTCCGAGTCCCTCTCCCTTCCAAAAATTCGAAAACCAACCCAAATTTGAGTAGAATTCAAATTCTACACAAAATTTGGCTGATAAAAACACCAAAAAATCGCGTCATGGGCCTCCCTAACTCCTCCTGGGCCGCCCCCCATGCGTTCTGGGCCCTTCCCAGACCTCTCCTGGGCCTCCCGAGCCCCTCCAGCCCCACCTGGGCCGCTCTTGGACCCCGCCTGGGCCTTCCGGGCCACTCCTGGGCCCGCCCCGAGCTCTCCCGGGCCGGCCGCACTAGGCCGCCCCCAGACCGCGGTGGCGAGCCGTGGCCGGCCGGCCGGCCGTGCTCCCATGGCCGTCGCCGCGCCGCCGCATTCCGTTGTTTTTTTCTTTTCCTCGCTCCACCTCACACCAAATTTTCCACTAAAATTGTGAAAAAATACCGACGACCTTTTGAAGCGAATTTTTACGACGTGCTCCAGGCTCCACCTCGCCTTGTGCACATGCCGCCGTCCTCCGTCTCGTACTGCCGGATTCCTCTGCACTGCCTCAAGATCTACTTGAGTCTCGCGCTCTGATACCACTTGTTGCAAAATCACGAGGCACACACAGAAGCGTAGATCTAAACCGAGACACCGCAGAAATTGGTAATGGGAGACACCGACGTTTTTAACGTGGTTCGGCCATGAGGTCTACATCCACGGGGCTAACTACAGACGCTCCTCCCTATCTACTAACTTTCTTTGAAATTAGCTTGTGTTGGTTTGGTTACATTGTGTGGCGTCCCCCTCCTTATATAGGAGGCCAGGATACATGAATCCAATTCTAACTCTATTCATATCTTATTAGGGCTCCCCCCTGGTACCCTATTACAATATTACGTTTTCTCTAGTCCAACTTGTAACCCATTCGTACATATATTCGACACAAACTCAACACAAATTGGTACTAGCAAGAAATGGCAGTGGTAACATGAAAGATCAAGAGGCCTCAATTAGTAGTGCAGCTCTGAAAGGCCTACAAGAATGGGGATGCAGAAAAGAAAGTTACACTAAAACTTCTGCATCCAGGGGATAAAGATTCATCCAGGCCAGAAAACATGAGTGGCCTGAGAACATTTATGCTCCTATTTACAGAGGATTAGAGAACAACAGCAGTAGTAGAGGGGGAACGAGTTAGTATTGGATCACTAGGCAGACGAAAATTAAACTCTAGTATGAACAAATTGGACTGGTTTAATTCTCTTCTAGCAGACTAGCACTGCAGCTAATTCACTCTGCTCCTTACACTTCCACCCTCCACACGATCTTCTCGCCGCGGCTTCCCACCGCGCCGACGTTGACGCCAGCGCTGTGGGCGTGTGCGTGGGCGCGCTCCACAGCGGCGACGCGAGCAGGGTGCACGGCGCCGGCATTGGCGCGCTCGCCGTGCGGCGGCAGCTCGCAGGCCTCGCCCACGGAGCCGGACCGGATGTCGGCGGGCGGGATGAAGCAGTCCACAGACAGCCCCGGGACGTTGAAGGCCACCTCCTCGATGTTCCAGGCCTCTTCCATCCGCGTCTTGGTGTGGCTCATGGCGGCCTCCCCGAACCGGAACAGCGTCACGGAGGAGCGGCCGGCGTGCGCGATCACGATGCCCTCCACGGGGCGGTAATCCTCCAGGGAGGAGCTGATGGTGGTCTCCCAGTAGACGGCGTCCCCGCCGGAGTGCGGCTGGATGCGGGTGAGGTGCGAGTCCTCGATGTGCACGATCAGGCCGGTCCGCTGGCTGAAGTAGCCGAACAGCACGTGCCGAATGATCTCCGCCGGCCCCTCGCTGCGCAGCTTCAGCGTCTGCGGGTCCGCCGACAGCTTCAGGATGAAGCAGTCCTCGCCGTTCACCTTCTTCTCGCCGACGCACCGCGCCTCCGCGAACAGCCCGGCCGTCGTGAGCGGATCAAGACCCTGCATTGCGAGTTGGCAAGACGATGGTAAGGTGAGTTTGCTCGTCTCGTAGGTGGTGGTGGTGGGAAACCAAGGGAAGGAGCTAGCTCAGTGGCAATGTGGGGACCTGGAGGACGCGGCGCAGGGGGCGGACGGGGCCCTTAGCGGCGTGTGCGCCGAGCCAGGGGGTGTGGCGCCAGACGAGGCGGCCGTTGCAGCCGGCGTGGACCTTGCTGCCACCAACGGCGAGCTCCACGTACCACATATCGGGGGCCATCGTCCACAGCACGAAGCCGCCCTGCTCGACGGCGGCGGCGCCGCGGCCGCTCGGTCCCCGGTTCTTGACGACGCGCGTCGCCGTCTCGAACTCGGACGCCACCATGCGCACCTTGCCCATGGCGTACGCGTTCCGCACTGACTGCAGCAGCTTGTAGCCGCCCGACGCCGCCATGTACTGCTGCAGGATGTACTGGGCGGACGACGACTCCTGCAATTTTTCAGAGCAGTGAGCACCAGATGCACGGCCATAAACCGCATCTCGTAGAAGCGAAGCAACAGGAGAGGTGATCAAGAACTGGACGTACAATGGGGGTCCCCTTGATGGAGAGGAGAGGCAGCGGGTCGGCTAGGTTGGAAGAGATGGGCGCGAGCGGCGCGCCCATGACGCCGAGGAGGAGGCGGAGGTCGGAATGCCGGAACGAGCCGCCGGGGCCGGCGGAGGCGGAGGCCATGGACGGCGTGCGCGTCAGGTGGCCGCGGACCCAGTGACCGAACCCCTCCCTCCGGCCAGAGTCCTCTCCGACGAATTCCCCAGCAGCGAGGCGCTCCGCGTCGGGCCCCTCGATGAGCGGCGCGAGCGCCTGGCCGCCGGGGCGAAGGCTGCCGGAGCGGGCGATGAGCTGCTCCGGGAGATACTGCTGCTGCTGCATCTGCTTCTCCGGCGGCGGCGGCGGCGGCGGTGCCTTGCGGCGGGTGCGCGGGATCAGCATCCTTACCGGTGACGCGCTCCTCGCCGGGGTCTTCCCCCGGGACCTCGCCGGCGACAGCCCCCGCACCACCTCCTCCTTCAGGGCCGCGAAGAACCCCTGCTTCCTCTCCTTCTCCATCGCAGAACGCCGCCGCAGGCAGGCAGGCAGGCAGGCAAGCAAGCAAGACGCGGCAAACGAGCGGTAGTAGAGAGGGGCAAAAGGACTCTCTTTGCTTCACGAGGAGGGCATGGAGAGTGCGGCGAGGAGTGGAGTAGAAGAAGGGGAGTGGGAGAAAATGTGAAGCGAGTGCGTGCGAGAGGTAGAAGGCGACGGGCGGAGACGGAAAAGAGCAAAAGGTAAAAGAGGAGAGGAGAGGAGAGGGGGAAGCCGTTTGACGTGAGAGCGCGGGGGAGAAAGGGAAAGGAAAAGAGGCGAGGTGGGGATGTCGGGAAGAGAGAGGAAATACGCCGTGCCGCGTGCTTTCTCTGGTTTGCGTGATATGGTTCAGGTTCATACGAACGCTGTGGGCGATCTGTAGAACAGACATAGAGGAGGACGATCGTAAGAAGATACTATACTTTTCGCGTTTCGATCAGATTGGTCTTCCCTTCTTTCTCCGTCCTGGACTGATTACCATATTGCGCGCTGGTTGGTTCCATGTAGTACATGCATGTACGGGTAGGTAAGTGTAATGGATTTGTTTCTGTCGCAAGTTTCGTGATGGCGGTATCTGTAGGAATTCCTAGGGTCAATAATGTGTCAATTTAGCCTGTATAATCTCCTTGATTTAAGGTTCACGTAGGATGCCTTTTTTCCAAACTAGGTTAGACCAGGATGTCTCGGAAGCGTCCACGATTTTAACAAACGGATTTGTTATTTTTCAATTGATTCAGAAATTTAACCAAGTTGAATGTTATTGAGCATGTATTTACATTAAAAAAATTGTGTAATTTTAGGTCAAAAAATATATAATTGTCTAGTTATATATTTCTAAATCTAAAGTTACACATTATTTTTAAAATGTGTAACTATCTAATTAATTGTTAGATATTAAATTAATGTTTATAATAGTCAATTTAGAGATAACAAGTTTCAATGGACTTAGAAGTAGACGAAGGTCGCTTCAACAAAATCACCGCTGGCCTAGTGTTTGGAAAGTACCATATACGGCTACATCCTACGGTTACATCTGCATGATATATCGTACTAAACCAACTATAACACATTAACGCTAGCAATCATCTAATGGTACTATTCTTGATGTATCATATTGCAAACGGCTTTTCCAAGACCTTTTGTTCTCAAATCATGGTCGATCGATCAATCGACCGCCAGCCGGCCCGCACATCTGAAACGGAGCCGCGGACCCTCCCCCCGCCTGCTCCAACGTGCAACTATCGCTCTCTGGTCCCCAGCGCTACCACCGTCTCTCGCTCCAGCACGGCGCCGAACCCTGTAACGGGCGCCACTCGCGACACACGGTGCGGTTGCGGGCAAGCACGCGAGGAACACACCCGGCACCCGGCACCCGGCCCGAAGATGGCGGCAACCCGCGCAGCGGCACAGGCGCCAACCAACGGGCAGTGCCGGGGGGGGTGCCGCATCGGCAAAGATGCCGAGAGCGGCGCGCGAGGGAGGCCACGTGCTGCAGCCGAGGGAGACGGCCGTTCGGCGCGCGGACCGGCACGTGCTCGTGTAAGCGGGAAGGGCAGCGTCGTCGTCGCCGACGAACTCGCAGCGAGCGAGCGATTGCCCGGCACGGCGCGGAAGTGGTGGTAATGGTGTTGGTGTGTGACTTTGACCTGCCGTTGGGCTGTCACGCGCGCGTTGGGTTGTGCTGCACTGCTGCTGCTGCTGCCGCCTGCGCCTTGACCACCGGGTACGCCGCGCGGGGCACGGCACGTGAGCGCCATCAGATCTCTTGCCCGTTGATTCACGGGAGGTGATGCAAGTTTATTAATTGCTAACGGACTTGAGATTGTTGAAAAGTCCATACAAGAGCAGCGCTTAACACGCTTGATATTAGCATGGCATGTAAAGTGAAGCGGCTTAACACTGGTTTGATATTTTTTACTTCCAGTTATCATGGGAAGTGGATGCAGCGTACGGAAGCCCAAATTTGTCTTGTTGCTGTATTTCACGTGGCATGTAGCCATGTCTTGTGGGTGACGGTGTAAGCAATCAAAAAGGCTAATTTGTGGATGATCGCGGATGTGATATATTTGGCTCGCTCCTTTTTATCACATGCGTGGGGTCCACGCTCTATCAATCTTGTCTAGCTCGATTCTCCTATCTCCCATCACTCCCGCATGGCTCAGTCACTACTCTCCCTATCGTAGATTTCTCCTTGATTTTCCTTGCTGCATTCTTACTCAGTGCTGCCTCTCCCCGGACGGCGGTCTCAACTCCACGCCACCAGGAGCTCCCGCCACCACTGTTGCCTGCTTTCACCCCGCGATTCCCGCGCACAACCCGTTTCCTCCGACGAAGGCCTCCCTCACGCGACACCTGCTTCCTCCAGTGACGGCCCCTCCCAGCGCCACCACTGGCATCTCATCAGCGCCACTACAAGCTGCGAGAAGAAGACGGTAGGCAGGGGCAAATAGCCCCAATTTGTAGGGTGCACAATGTCATTAGGGTTAGCGATTTTCAAAATTTTAGGTTGGAAGTGGCAATTTTTTGAGTTGAAAGCTATGATTTGAATGGGTTGGAAGTTGGATTTAAATTGGTTGATTTTGGTTGAAGCATGATGTGAATTTGGTTGAAAATTGGGATTTTTGGGGGGTTTGGAAGCTGCATAACGTTTGGTTGGTAGTTTTTTTATTTTGGTCTTCTCCAGCTTTGGTGACGGCGGCAGCATGCTGGAGGTGGAAAGGGCGCATGGTGGCCAGTGATGAGGGGGAAAATGAAGATGTACTGCTCTCTTGCATTCTGATAATTCCTAATTGCTGTCGGAAATCAACCGCTCCTTCAAGCACAAGAGGTTGATCACTAATTAGAGGCCCTCGTGAGCCATAGATCGATATTTGTTTACTCTAGTTTTTCCTCCTTTAGAGCACCCACACAAGCTTATGCATATTTGGTTCCCTATATCTCTATATAGGGAGCTTCTCCAAAAGATCCATTCCCTATTTCTCTTTTCACTGCACAAGCTTCTCCAAAACTCATTCCCTATATCCCACCATCCTATATTTTATTGATATACTATAACTACCACCTTATTTTCAACGGGTGTTTTTTTGTAACGGATTATTTTTTGAACGACGGTTTTTCCCAACGGTCATATTTTCAAACGGCAAATTTTGAACGGCTTTCTTCACAGCTGATTTGTCTCGGCATCTACATTTTAATCCATGCAATAAGTTACTTGGGTTGTGCGCATCTTTAAATTCAGATGACGATAATTTATTCTTTCATTGTCTAAAAAAAATCAATGAGATAACAAAGTGTCTATATCTACAACAGCATTGTTCATGTGCAGCAGTACTGTATCACACCGAGCAATAGCTTCAACGTCCGTCGAGGTAGGATTAGAGATAACATTAGTTATTTACTTTAGCATCAAGTAATTTTATGGACAAGATCATTCAGTTCCTTTAGCATCAACCCTTTGGCCTGCGAATTTGGCATTATTTAGTTCAGGGAATATAATTTCTCAACAATTTGGCCTGCATCGAACTCAAGCCCAGAATTTTACCTGGAGCATGCACATTCAGAATTTTGTTAACAATGTACCTGCAAAAGGCATCAGAAGTGAGATCACAATGATATAAATGAAAAAAAAATCTCATATCTAACTTATAGATCCAACAATAAACAGAAAATTGAAGGGTCAAATTAACGAGTCTGTCAAGCAGGGTTCTATGGTTCTCAGGAGGACATACAAACACCGATTGATGCAATGCTCAGTTTATTTTCACGATTGAGAAATTCTCTCCAATTATTTAATATGATGATCAGTCTCTAAACTAAAGGGCATGTGCTGTTCATGATCTATAGAACAACATCTAATCTACAGATCATTTGAATCAGAAGAGCATAGTTCATTTGAATCAGTTCATATGCAGATCATTTGAATCAGTTCATATCAATACTCAATCTTCAGCTAACCAGTGCATATATATATCTGAATTAGCAAGCATAAATGCTGAAATCAGTGGTGTTGAAATTGGAGCGATTTGGGATCAGATTTGTGATGAATTTGGTTTAGAAAAGACATCGATTGGTTCAATTTCTTTGATCTTGTTCCATTTTGCTTTCAATTTCTTCGATTGGGGTCCTGTTTGCTTCCAATTTCTTGGAAGAATGGCATGGTCCACATCTCCTCTGCCATATCAAGAAAAACAAATCAGAAAACCGATCAAAAACAAACCTCTACCAGCGACAAATCAATCATGGAAGGCATTAAATCAGAGTCTACCACGGAAAACGAGCGCCCATCAAAATCACGAAATGAGTTTGAGGGATTCGAGATTGCAGCCGGGGGATTGGAAATTACTAACCTTTTGCTACTGATTCCACGCGCTGATCCCCTCCTCCCAGCCCTACCGATCAACGCCGATTGCTGCCTTTGGCGCTACAGCTGCTCCTGTTCTGCACTGCACAAGGGAGGCAAGCATGCGCAAGGGCTCTAGACGGAGGGCTCGTGCCGCCCGTGGATCCATTCACCGAGGGGACGAGGGCGACGGAGAGGAAGACGACATGGTGGCGGCGCCCTCGGCCTCGGCTTCGGCTTCGATCCGGCAAATGGGGAAGAAGACGAGGTCGATCCGGTCTTCGGCTTCGACCACGCATTCGATCCGCACGGACGAGATGAAGCTGCGGCCTCAGTCCGGACGGCGATGGACGACGCCGTGGCGGGAGGGAGCTCTCCGCGCGGACGGGGATGTGTGCTTGGACCTCGGCTCCGTCGCTGTGGACGGGAACCGGCTAGATCTGCGCCGACGGGACCATGCCGACGACGAGCTCCACAGGGTCGGAGGCGGGCCGAGCTTCCGAGCGAGGATGGTGGCTTGCGGGGGGCTGCGGAGCAGAGTAGCACGGACGGGAGGCGACGAATATGGCGGGGATGGAGCCGCGGAGGTTGCCCGGAGCGGCTGTTGGTGAGATGCAGAACGAAATGGGTTCGCTAGCTATGGGGAACGCCGGGAGGCGATATGCGGAAGGCAACAGGGATGGGGAAACGGTTTGCAGAAGCTGCTGCACCGCGTTTTTAGCTCAAAATCCCTAAATCTAGCTATGGGGAATCAGATGCATAAGCTTGTGTGGGTGCTCTTAGTAAATTCATAAATCTACACGTAAACTACTCGCAAAACTAGCACTATAGTATGTTCCCCTCCTCTACTTCCGAAGACATTGGCATGATGTGGCTTTCATAAGCCATGAGCCCTCTATTTGACAATGCTCCACTCTCCTAGGCAGGACACGCCTCATTGTGTGTGGATAGACTTAAGATATTAGATCGTTATCTAAAATATAAGTGGCAATCTATTTTTCGTTCACCTGGTATCTTGGAGCTAAGTGGCAATCTATTTTCCCTTCACCCGGTATCTTGCAGCTAGCTGATTGGCATTTCTAATAGATTGAGGAATATGTATAAGAATGAGTAAATTGCATCAGGAGTCATTAAACTTGACAGGTAGGAACAGTTTAATCCAACTACTCTCAAATGGTTTATTTAGAACCTTAAACTTGGCTCTAGTGTCCACTGATGGTCCAAAATAGCCCACATCGGAGAGAATAGACATCGTGGCACGTCGAGCTGGATAGGCGCGGGTTTTGGCATGGTTTACGGTCACTGCTCGAGGGGGTATTTTGCAAATGTGTTCGGTAAATTTCACAAAACCCCTTAAGCCGCAGTGTAGTATGCATTTTGTCTTCCAAATTCCCCGAAATCCCTAATCAACACTGCACCCGTCTTCCCCAAAATCCCTAGCCAACGAGCACATTTTATCCACAAAATCCATAGCCCTAGCTATGCCTCTCCTCTTATACCTCAAAATTCGTAGCCCTAGCCTTTCCTCTCCTCTTCGCCCCGCCAATCCATGGCGGTTGATTCTGGTTCTTCGTCCGCAACTCGATGGAGTAGGATGATTCTGCACATGCAACCAGCGAACTATCCTGACTGTAGGTGGAGGGGGTGAAGGTGTTTATGTCGTACACAGATGACAACTACTGGTGTGACTTCTACAAATGCGAAAATCACAGAGTAAGAATATTTTGTTCTTGCTGTTGTTCTTGTTCTCTATGAAGAATTTAGAAAGGAGTTTCTTTTCTATGTTAGCCTGATGGAAAAGGCTACAATTTTTGGAAGTGGGAGGGAGAACGACCATGATTACTTGTTGTGGTTTGGGTTGAATACTACACCTCTACCCCCTATTGGAGCTCGTAGCAATGGTGCACGCACCGTCGATGGTGGCATAAAAACTTCACAAGGCAATCAGGTTGATTGCACAGTCACAGGAAAAGGCCTCGGCAAAAGGATCGCAATATCATGGTTCCATCACAGGCGTATAGTCAATCGCTGGCATCCAAGCGCTTGCCTCCTCCTGCCTCGGAGTCGCCGCAACAACGCGAGACTATTGATGAAAAGGAGATGGGTTCCAAATTAACCATTTGAGAGTAGCTGGACTAAAGAGTTCTCATTTGCCAAGTTTAAGGACCCTCGATACAATTTACTCTGTAAGAAAAAGTACACTTGGATGCCTAGAAAGGCGTTTGCTTAAAGTGTAGTTTTTGATTCATTCTTTTGTTTCAACTAACAAGGTCTCACTCATAGTTATGCGAGAAACGTCTTTAATCATTTTTAATATTTTGGACTTGTACGCGATATTAGATCAATGTAGAAAACAAAAGTTTAAATCGGTAGTTGGTCGGCTAGTTGTTGCACTGACCCGGTAGGTTTATTTGTACATGATATTAGATCATATGGAATTAAAGTTCATATCACGATTATTTGATCATTTGTATGTGATATTAGATCAGTATGTGGAGTTAAGACTCCTATCACCTAGTCGTTGATATTAGATCAGTATGTACACTTAAAGCTTATGTATTTTTTATGAGGTGTAAAATTATGAATATCTATTACCTATGAGCTAATAATATTAAGGTACAATAGATCAATGTCGAGTAATGTATTATGAAGATCTATCAGCTGTGATAGTTTACGTACAGTTATGATGATCTTTTTGTTGTAATCTATTTAGACATAATTATGGTGGTCTATCGAGTATGATCAGTTTAAGTACTATTATGAAGATCTATCGGTTGTGATCTATTTATGTACAATTATGAAGATCTAACGGTTATTGTGAGGGTCCACTAAATTTATGAGATGATGTTTTACTTTTTAATGAGTGTATATTTATGCAGTTCTCTGAGATCTTTTCTTAAATGTGCAGTTATACATCGTACGTCTAGTTTTAGAAGATTTACTCTACGTTTCATCGGTGCAGGAGACGGTAGCTAGCTGGCCCATACAGATATTCTCTTTCAAAGTACATACAATCTCAATATTAATAGTTCATGTGTAAGCGCATAAAGACCAAGCTTTTATGCTGAAGATTACATATGGACAGCATGTTACTTGAGTCGGTGAATGGCCTGCACTCTAAATGCTGTTTGCCGGAACAAAACCATCGAAGAGTTTATTTGTACCAAATTCGTCTCGACTTCAATCTCTAGTCTAGACTTCACCATTGTGTCACATGGAGCGTGGCCAGCACGTGTGCCAAAAAGCCCAGTAAACTAAACGTTAGGCCTATAGCCAAGCCTTTGCTGAGGCCCAAATATCAGCAGAATAACTACGGGCTGTAGGACCAGGCATTTCGAAACCAAGGAGTACTATCGTGAAAGAGGTGGCCCATTCGTGTACTCTGTTTAGATAGCACCTAACACCCACAGGTAGCCAGGCTCAGCCGAGATCGCGTCGAAACCTGTAGCTCGATGTACGCGTACGTGGGTGGTTGGTCGTGCGCCTGTGTGCTAGGTAGTACGGCCGTGATCGTACTCCGATGCCGGTGTGCCGCCTTCCACTATCGGAGCTCGGCGCGGAGCCTCCGTTCATCACAGGCGACGTGCGGGCGCCGGCGATGGCAAGAGGTTACGAGTTGTACACAGTTGCAGGCTAGCTATCAGGCAGTGAAGGTCTGCTATGGTCTCTAACTCTCTATAGCCATCGTGGTTGTCCAAAATCAGCGGATCGTTTCGTCGTACGTGAAGGTGGACCGACGGTTCTGCTGTATCGGTTCTTTTGGACTGCCATGTTTCGTCGCTAGCGAACTCGGTGCGGATCGTTCCTACTGCCATGCGCGATCTCGGTCCGTGCATGCCCAGCGTACGCTTTATGCTTTAAGCTAGTTAAGTCTGCTTCAGATTAGAAACCATGCATGGGGGATGAAACTAGTCTTTATTGATTTTTGCAGTCGATTTTGATTCTAAGCGTAAAGATCATTTCAAGAGAACTGTGCACGATAAGCTCAAACTCAAACCTCAACTTTAGCCATTGCAAGTTAATCCATCAAGAAAAAGAGATAAAGAGTACGAGCTCTGAACTGAAAAACTGAAATCTGAAAAGGTTGTGTCTGCTTTTCTCAACAAAAAGAAGTTTTGTCTGCTACTGCCCCCCACACTGAAAAATGTTGCCACGCGTCGACGTACCATCTTGACCAATGTTGAGACTTAGACCAATTCACCACCATCTCCCTCCTCATGTAGGCCGCATATAAGCTGACACCTACTCAACTTTGCATCCATCGCATGCTTCTGTAGAGCCATCAAACTTCCGGTGGTTAGGGAAAAGAGTACTAGCAGTGCCGAGTGCGAGATGGCTGGTATGCTTGCAACTATCCCTCCCCTCTTAGTTAATCTATAGACATGTTGGGTTTTCCAATTTGTAGTTTGTTCTGCTTATCGTCCAGGTGAAAATTTGTGATTGTGACTTCTGATCTCGGGATGAATGTTCTCGTCTTTCTTTCTTTCTATCTCTGAACAGAGAAATGTTGTTTCTTTTTCAATGTTCTCATCTTTCTTTCTTTCTTTCTTTCTTTCTCTTAGCAGAGCAATGTTGTTTCTTTTCTTCTCTTCTCTTTTCTTGGACCTTTTGGCTTTGAGTAAGATTTTAAAACGGGTCAGCTTCACTGTCATATTTTTGAGAAAGCAGGTTTGGATTCGGAGTTTCTTTGGGTTGTTCTGTTGAAGTAGTGGCAACGTATGTTCGTGCTCTGTCATCTCGTGTATCTCATGTTGCCACGATCTAATCCACTTGTTGTCTTGTTTTAACTTTGAAGGCGGCGAGTTGGACGCTGAGGAGAAGAACAAGGTTAATTAAACTCCTATTGATCATCTCGTCTTCTTGCACACTTCCTTCCCAAAGTGTTCTCGCGTTTGATCTCTCCATTTCTCTCTGTACTCCGCTTCCCTTTCCTGCAGGCCAAGATCACCAACAGCATGATGTCGGCCTTCCTGGTCATGGTGCTGGTTACGACGATGGTTGTCTCCATGGCGCCCCACATCCACCACCACGGTGGCGGGGCCATGGACGTCCTCATCACCTGCTTCTTCTTCGCGTTCGTCACGGTGCAGGTGCAGGTCATCGTCGCCATCGCTCTGCCGAAGGAGGCTCCTCCGGCGCCGAGGCTGGCTCCCTGGTTCGCGTGGATGTTCGGCATCACCGTCTGGACGTTCGCCGTCACCTACTTCATGACCTACGCAAACATGAGCATCCACATGGCGCCCGGCCCGACCTGCTACTGGGATCTGATCCTCGCTGAGGTCGCGAGCTTCGTGAACCTCGGCATCACCGCGTACATCATCATGGTTTGTGTTTTTGTGTTTGTGCTGGTTTGTTCGGGCTTAATTTCTTGGATTGGAAGGTTAGCTGCGCGTGCATCTGCCGGAGTAAGATGGAGCATTTTGGAGTTTGGAAGGTTAATTACCTGCTGACCAGATGTTTGGAAGGGTCGTTTGGGGTTTCTAGATTGTAGGAGTAGAAGCTGGCCGGCCTTAATTACCGATGGCCGATAATTATGTGTTATTTTCTGTCTTAGTGTTGAATGATGGGTACTTGGCCAGTGGCCTCTTAGTCTGGGTACGGTTATCTGCTTACGTGCTGTTTGAACTTAGAAGGAATTTGACTGTTTAGCTGAAGCCTTGAAGGCTGGAATGTATGTGACTATTTTCGTGAACAACTTCTTGAAGGGGACGTGACCTTTCCGGTATTCATCTATGTTCTTGTCTTCTGACACAGCGGCACTTTGTTGATTTATTTGGTTATAGTATTTTTGAGAAGAAAAAAAATTCTCTAATCTAATGCAGATCATCTACTTATATATCAATTGGCTGCGATCTTGATTTTTACTATAACTGTTACAAGACAAGGAGGCGATGGTAGCTGATGCAATAAGATTGGAGTTGATTATCAAGGTATTTATGTCCTAATTTGGGTGGTAGCCTCAACTTAGGCTTTGTAACAATTAAGTTTTGGTGGCCTTCTTCTCTGCTTTTTGGTGTTTTTTTAATAAATTTTTTTGTAATAATTGTATAGCTATGTGCATCTTCAAACGTAGAAATCGGAAAAGCATTCTCTTATTATATAATAAATCGCACTTATCTTCTTAGTAGAAAATTTCCCTGTCAGTTATACCTTGCACATTTACGCACCTAAGTAGCCACTACCACCTCACCGCGCGATGGATCTCCTGCTCAACTTACCTAACCGCGGTCTACTTCGAGGTTGAGCTCGTGGGAGCAGCACACGAACTATTGACATGTGGCCGGCGGCTCGCCTTGGCCGCCGTTTGCCTGGTGGTGCACGGCTGCGCGCCCCGTGCGGTTGATGCCAGACTCGACGTACTCGGTAGCATGTAAGTATGCGCATTGGCAGTTTGGCAGTTCCTTTGATGGACCAATGAGAATTCAAGTTATGACTCGATGGATATGTGCGCTTCGCTGCGTCCTCTCGTGCAAGCCGTTTGTTTTCTTGGTGTGTTTCCACGGTGATTGTATGCCTGTATTTTGGTTATTGTGCTAGTGGTCCATTATTTGGTTTGATTTTTCTTCTGAGAAAGAGTTTTGAGCTTTGATTCCATTGCTGAACTAGCATCATCCAGGGTACATATCTAGCATTCACAGGAAAGCAGAGTGCCTCCCGGAAGCAAAAAACAAATAATGCAACATGGGACTTAAAATTCAGAAACTAAAAACAAGTTTGCTGCAAACTGCATTTTCATCAAAAATTTGACACCCGTTGCTCATCCAGTCACAGCAGGTCGAACTTGACTCGCTTGAAGCTCGCCATCAAGGTCCTCATGCAATCCTCAGCAGATCCGCTCGTTTCTTGTCCAAGAATGAGATACATTGATCCATCGCTGGCAATAGTCTATCCTCGCAAATGGCCCCCACCTTGTCAGCATGCCATGCATCTGGTGACAGATTATCGTTGCTTCATCCGCTTCAAACCCTGAAAGACAATATTATTCCCTAGTTTTCAGATAGACCAAACGGCAGCTGCAGTGCACATACTAACAAACGGTTTCTCCAAGCGCTAATACACTAGCGTGCCAAAAAAAGTTATTACCCACCAGCTTTGTTAAAATTTTAGAAATGAACTACCAAACATGTTTAGCAATCACAGAATCAAAAAACGAATGGTGAATAAATTCGTTTTCAAGGCAAAAGACGAAAGTTACATCTTCCAGGCCTCCACATATGATGCGGTTTGCTTACATCATCCCTTGTTAGAAGTCTGTTATTTTTCAATAGCCAAAGGAGCATATGAACATTGGATGGAATATTATGGTTCCACGCAGCAGGGGAGAAGATAGGCTGAATGCCCCTGAAATTAATTATTGCATAGAAGAACTAATAGAAGAAACATCATTCTAAGGTAAACCGCTAAACGGGGGCACCAGGGTCATCATTAAGGTCAAGACTGTGGATTAGTTCTATTGATCTACAATCTCAAACGCATGTAGTGTACCGAAGCATGACCTGCTTATGGAAATTATTTCGTCAAAGAAGCTCTAATGCAGTCTTCATAATCTAATGCCAGGATAAGCCATATCAAACAAAGAGAACAAGGTAATTCAGAGGAGTTCTTGTTTAACAATATACAATACTAAAACACCTAAGAAGGTGAATTAGTACTACAAATAAATTGGAGATAGTCCCAGAATGTATGAAAATGGTAGAGAACAGATGATGGCAGAAAATTGGCTGAGTATGATCTAATGTATTACTCACGAGTATAAAATGTATTTTTTACTAAGATCACAAAGATGTTAGGCTTTCTGAATTCATGGTTAATATGAGCTATAGCATATATACATGAACTGTTCAGTTGTAAATCTTTAAATCTAAAGTTGTACATAATTTCTAAATGTATAAATACCCAACTAATCTTTAGATAAAGAATCAACATCTAAAATCGTCGATTTAGAAATAACAATCACTCTTTTTTTTTCTTATGACTTTAAAATTTTAGACCGTGCATCTCACGGTACAAAGTTTGGGGAGCTATCTCTCGCATTATTCGAATTTTTGTGTTGAGATACAGCAAAGTTAAATGGTAGAGAAAGTGCCAACGATTGACTCTGAAACATGATGGTTTCTGAGGGTTTTTCTTTCTTTAGGGGAGATGGTTTCTCGGGTTCTTTTTTCCTTTTGAGAGAGAGAAGTTTCGAGGTTAGTCACAGAGACTGTTATATGGGCCAAGTTGGATCCTTGGATCTGCTTTGCGGGCCAGAGACCAATGGAGCATTAGTAGCTATAGGGGTACTACTCAATCTGGATTGGGCTTCTTCGCGAATATGAAAGTCCAACTTTTGCTATTTTCATACCTGATCTTAAATATCAAGGCTTCAAGGGCGTTAGCCCATTAACCATTGTTTTCACTCCGCAATAAGATCCAAAAGCGAGCTACTTTGAACATGAACACGGACGTAGGTAAACAAACCATGGATAGCCGACGGCGGAGAAAAAGAAGAATAGGCACTTTTTTTGTCTACTTTCCGTCAATTCCTCTTATTTTTGTGGTCGATTAGGCGTTAGAAGGTGGAAAAAAAAATCCTAGATCAACGTTTGGCATATAGATCAAGTTCCTAATATATTAAGTTTGTGCGTCCTTAATTATGACATCCCAACAGCGCAGGCAACAGTGTCTAGAATAAAGATCTCTTGGCTCTATTATCATTTTGGTGTGGCTATTGTGAACCATGCTAAAATGCCAGTGGTGTTTTTGTCCCACGAATCAACGACTCCTGATTTGATAGATTGTTGTCTGACACCTCTGTTTGACTTGGCGGTGGTGGTGGTGTTTCACATCCTTTCGTGCTCTTGGCCTTCTCCACGGTGATCCGACAACGAACCAATGGTTTGCATCATGTCTTGCGAGGGACGTGTTCCCGGCCATAGTGCGTTTAGCGGTCTTAGGTTCTCATCTTTTGGGGTGGGCGGCTCATGCAGCTCTTCAAAACCTTTGAGGTTAGTCAGACTTATGCAGATTTGGGTTTCTGCAATAATAACGAGATGTGAAAAGGCAAGTTGGCGACGATGATTTCGAAGAATGTTGATATACTTTTATTTTTATCAAGGAACTCCATTACTCATATTTATTTTAGTTTTTTGATATATTGTATAGTCTTTATTTAATCACTAGATGTTGTAAAAATTGAACGCGGACGTAGGGCATGTACTGTTGAAGTAATTAGCAATTTTTGAATTAATCTAATCCAGAAAAGTATCATGACACATGCGCAGATGATATAAACCAACTCAGACGAACTAGACATGCAACTCCAAACTAAACAACAGACTAGCATGTCTATCTCACTTGCATCAAAAGCAAAACAGAACCACAGAAGGCTTAGGAGCACATACGTGGGAATAGCAGCAGCGAACGATCCAGTGTTGGCGTCAGTAGCCATGGCGATGAAGTCCTCGTAGTCGAAGCAGTCGCCCGACGACGAGGAAGCAGTCGAGGCAGCCGTGCAGTTGTCGATCGTAGCCGAAGTAGTCGTCCGACGGTGAGGAAGCAGTGAGCAGTCGCGCCGAGACGCTCCCCAAAAACCTTATCGCCCCTCACCCGGTACAGGTTCTCGAGAGGTGGGGTTCCGGAGGCCTGCTCTCCCGTGCAGCCGTGTACGCGGTCGCCGGGACGGGAAAAAACCTGAAAATAGCGGTAGCAAAAGGAACGGAGACGGCGGCGGTGGAAAGCGTGCACGAGGAAGCAGATGCAATCTGAGCCCGACGGCTAGGGTTGCTGCTCCTCCTCTTATAGCCGCTCGGATTTAGCTCGGCTCGGCTCGGCTCGATCACGAAACACGACGCAGCGCGCGCGACGTGGCGTGGCGAGGCGGGCGGCGGAGGAGGAGTGCGCGTGAACTAGTCCTCTTCTCAAGCCTCAAGGAGGTGGGCAACACAACTCCTTATAAATTGGTCTCCCTCCACCTCCACTAGCAATATGAGACTAAACTTCCACTCATGCCAACCAAATGGGCCTTTGAGATTTTCCAGGAATTAATTGGAACATGGGCTTTAGGCCCATTAATTCTAACAATCCCCCACCAGATCTCGGAGGCACATTTGATTGCCTTTTGTTCCAATACACTGCTTTGATATACCAGTATTTTTAGTGGAGACCGATTAAGGTTGAACATCCACCTAGAACATAAAGATACGCTTGCTCACAACTGAACAATGGACTATGCCTTGAATTGTCAGTTTTGCGTGAACAAGTTTCACCTAATGTCCTACCAGTACTAGGCTGTCGTAGGCTATCCCGCGGATGGAGCATATAAGTCTCACTCCTGGCCTATTCATGAGCTTGCTAGAGATCACCCTTGTCGGCGGAATGGGGCCCAGGGTACCCCTAACCGCCGGCGGAGGCCAACCAGATACCGCAGAGGGTGACGCGTGGCGCTCCGGTCGCTGGGGCCTTGGGCCCTACCCGGATCGTCGTACGGAGCCCGAGGCGAATCCCAAGGAATCAGGGGTCTCCTCCAGAGGCTGCATCCGCAAACCAGAAGGAATCGTGGGCCTCCGGGAATCCACGGCCCATGCGCTGAGCGAGCACTCGGGGTCCGTCCCCGAGCGCTCGGCGTCCCAGAAGCCGAAGGGCGCGTTCGGGGTCCCCTCCCGAGCGCTCGGCATCTTGGCGGATGTGGGGCCCAGGGGAGCGCTCGGGGTCCGCCCCCCGAGCACTCTCCCTCGGGCTCCCCCTTTAAGGCGCCCCGAGCGGCCCCCCAGCGGGTGCTCCCTGAGCGCTCGGGGTTGCTCAGGGGCGCGTAGAAGACAACTGGCGCCCCTCCTAGCGAAGGAGGTCGCTCGGGGCCGAGTGCCCGGGGAATGACGTGTCCTCTGGTGGGGCCCTCGTCCATGCACGTCGTCCAGCGCCAAGCTTCTCCAGCAAGCCTCCGCCCTGGCGGAGGCATTTAATGCCTGTCATTTCAATGGGGAACCCAAAGCCCTGTGAGGGCATGATGACGATCAGACCGGGTCCCACTGGTGCAGGCGATAAGCTCTGTTAGCTATCCCTCTCTCTCTCTCTGAGGGGTGGGCCCGGGCTGATCGATTCTTTGACCGACCAAGCGCGCCGCCCCGCACGCCCTGTCGCTGTCAACCTTTTCACCCCATGGGGGACGCCGCCGCGCGACCAATTGCACGGCATGAGAGGCTGACCCACGGGGCCCGTGAGGGGACGACTTACCAACCCAGTCAGAAGGAACCCCGTAAGTCTCCGTCCGCGGGGCCCGCCGAAGGCAAAGGTGTCAGAGCCCCTGCTCCGACACGCCGCGAGGCGACGGCCCGGCCAAAAGTCTCAAGTGGGCATTAAATGAAGGTGTGGGCGCTTCCAGTAGCGCCCACGTCGTCTACGGCACAAGTGCAGCTCATGTTCTCCTTTGCCGACCTATGTGGTATTTCCCCGAGTATATAAGGGGAGAGCCTGGTCCATGCAAAGGGTTGGCTCATTTTTCCTAGGTTAGATCTCTCTAAGTTTACTCCTTATCGAAGAAGCACCGTTCTTCCTCCGGGCCAGAGCTAGAAGAAGAACAGTGCGTACCTCTGTAACTCATCGTACTTGCCATATACACTCATATATACAAAAAACAAGCAGGACGTAGGGTATTACGCCTTCCGGGGCGGCCTGAACCTGGGGAAATCCTTGCGTCAATTCATTCTTAGCCACCGGGTTTATTCGCTAAACTCTAATCCACACCAAGGCTCGTAAGAAACTCAATACTCCCCTGGGCCGAACTCAAAAGGGGGTCCCTCCGGACCACCGCTAGAGGCGTCTCTACGCCGACAGCTGGCGCGCCAGGTAGGGGGAGTTTTAGGTTTTCTTCCAACGTGCATCATCCATGTCGGGCAACGGGGAGCTTTCCCCCTCGAAGCGCGACGATCCGCTTAAGAATCCGAGCAAGGCTGGCGGCCCCTCTGCGGTCGACCCCGGGCTTCGGCATGAGTCTCTGGTGGACGAGGGCGCGGGAGGCGCCCATCGGCCTGCCGGCGGTGCCATCCCACCAGTTCGCCGCCAGCTGAATTTCGATCAACGCCGGGGAAGCAAGCACGCTCCAGGCGGTCCAAGTCCTTCTCCGGCATCCTCCTGTCCCAGTAGGTGGCACGTCCCCAATGGGCCCTTGGCTCCAGGACGTGGCCGCCCTGGTCGACACCGCCCGCCATCAGGCTGCGGCCCGGAGTTCCTACACCTCCTCGGGGCGCGGGAACTCCCACATCACTCCTTCAGCGGCCGCACCGCCGTACCCTCCGCGTGACGATGCGCGGGGTCGTCGCGGCAAATCACCCCAGTCGGTCGCCTCCCCTTCTCAGGGGGGCGCTCAGGATCTTCGTCATCACCTTAACAGGCAGAGGGAAAATGAAGATGCTCGCGTCGTCATCGAGCGCCAGCGCGAGGTCAGGGCCGAGGAAGGCCAATCTTCCTCCGCTCCTGCCGCCAACCGTGCACGCTCCGTGGCACGCGCCGTCGCCCATCCGGGCGCGAAGCCTACCACCCCACTCTACGGAGCGGGCTGCCAGGCCTTCACCGCAGATCTGCGTCGCGTCACCTGGCCGACTAAGTTTCGGCCGGAGTTGCCGCAGAAGTACGACGGCTCCTTCCACCCGGAGGAGTTTCTGCAGATCTACACCACGGCCGTCCAGGCCGCCAATGGAGACGAGAGGGTCATGGCTAACTGGTTCCCTATGGCCTTGAAGGGCTCTGCCCGTTCTTGGCTCATGAACCTCCCTCACGGCTCCATCCGCTCCTGGGACGACCTCTGCCACCAGTTCGTGGCAAACTTCCAGGGCACTTTCGAGCGTCCTGGCATGGAGAGTGATCTCCACGCGGTCAAACAGCGCAAGGGGGAGACGTTGCGCCAATTCATCCAGCGTTTCAGTCAAGTGCGCAACACCATCCCCAGGATTTCTCCTCAAGCGGTCATCATCGCCTTCACTCAGGGGGTTCGCGATGAAAAGATGCTTGAGAAGCTGGGCACTCGCGAGGTCCAGTCCACGGCCGAGTTGTTCGCTATCGCGGACAAATGCGCCAAGGCGGCCGAGGCGCGTGCCCGTCACAACCCGCGCTCCGACCAATCGGCGGTCGTCGGCGCCGGCTCTTCGCGTCCCTCGGGCAAGGGGGACAAGAAGAGCAAGAAGCGTAAGCCCGAGCCCGTCGCGGCGGCGGAGGCCAAGCCTCGCAAGCCGCCACGTGGCGGGGCCGACGGCGGCAGGAAGCCACCCCGGGCTCCCCCGAGGGGCCCCGGCGTGTGGTGCCCGATCCACGAGTCCAACCTGCACGACCTTTCCGAGTGCAGGTCGGTGAAGTTCCTCGCCGAGAGGAACAAGAAGCAGAGGGAGGAGCGCCAGCGCGACGCCGGCGAAGCGTCCAGCGGAGGAGGTGACGATCTCGGCTTCCAGGAGCCCGAGGCCGTCGCGTGTATCAACGGGGGCGCCTTCACGCCCACCTCGCGCCGCCAGTTCAAGCTGTTGGCGCGCGAGGTGTGCTCGGCAACCCCGAGCGCCAGCGCCTTGAGACCCCTCAAGTGGTCGGAGATCCCGCTCACCTTCGACTGTTCGGACCACCCTGAGAGCATCTCGGGCGTGGGCCGCTTCCCGCTCGTGGTCTCCCCCACCATCTGCAATATCAAGGTAACCCGCATGCTCATCGACGGGGGCGCGGGGCTCAATCTCCTGTCCCTCGAGGTGTTCAATAAAATGCAGGTTCCCCAGGCGGAGCTGCAACCGACGCTTCCCTTCTTCGGCGTCTCCCCTGGCTACACCACGCCCTTGGGCCAGGTGCCCTTGATGGTCACCTTTGGCACCAAGGACAATTTTCGAACCGAGCGCATCATCTTCGATGTCTCCGAGTTCGAGCTACCCTACAACGGCATCTTGGGGCGCCCAGCGCTCGCCAAGTTCATGATGGCATGCCATTATGCTTACTTGACAGTCAAGATGCCGGGCTCCAGCGGCGCCATCACGGTGCCGGCTGATGTCCGGGGCTCCGTCGCCTGCGCCGAGCAGCTTTTCTCCAAAGTCGCTGCCGCCGGTGATATTCCCGAGCTTCCCAGGTCCCCGGGTCCGCCCCCGAGCAAGGTCAGAGTTGTCCCCGATGATTCTGTCCCTGTCAAGGAGGTGGCCCTGGGAGAAGACGCGTCCAAGACCGTCAAGATCGGCGGCCGTCTGGCCACCAAATAGGAAGGCGCGCTCGTCACTTTCCTCCGGGCAAACGCTGACGTGTTTGCATGGCAACCGTCCGATATGCCCGGGGTCCCTAGGGAAGTGATTGAGCACCGCCTCGCCGTGCGTCCCGACGCTCGGCCCTTCCGGCAGAAGGTGCGCCGTCAAGCGCCAGAAAGACAGGAGTTCGTCCGGGCCGAAGTCGCCAGGCTCCTCGCAGCCGGCTTCATCCGAGAAGTCCTCCACCCCGAGTGGCTCGCCAACCCTGTTGTCGTGCCCAAATCCAACGGCAAGCTGAGGATGTGCGTGGACTACACCGACCTCAATAAGGCTTGTCCGAAAGACCCTTTTCCTTTACCCCGCATCGATCAGATTATTGATTCCACCGCAGGGTGTGATCTTCTCTGTTTTTTAGATGCCTACTCTGGGTATCACCAGATTAGTATGGCTGTAAAGGATGAGGAAAAAACCTCCTTCACAACCCCTGCGGGAACCTTTTGTTATGTCCGCATGCCTTTTGGGTTAAAAAACGCTGGCCCGACCTATCAGCGGGCCATGCGTATAACTTTGCAGTCGCAGCTAGGTCGCAACATTGAGGCCTACATCGACGATCTCGTCGTCAAGTCAAGGCGCGAGGAAACGCTCATCGAGGACCTTGCCGAGACTTTCGACAGTCTCCGGGGCACTCGCATGAAACTGAACCCCGAGAAGTGCGTCTTCGGGGTTCCATCCGGCAAGCTTCTCGGCTTCTTAGTCTCAAGCAGAGGCATAGAAGCCAACCCCGAGAAGATCCGGGCCATCGACCAGATGCGCCCGCCGGCTCGTCTCAAGGACGTGCAGCGCCTAACGGGCTGCATGGCCGCCTTGGGGCGCTTCATCTCCAAGCTCGGGGAGCGGGGCCTCCCTTTGTTCAAGCTTCTCAAGAAATCGGGCCACTTCGAGTGGACCCCCGACGCCGAGCAGGCCCTCGAGGGCCTCAAGAAATATCTCACCTCACCTCCGGTCTTGGTCGCACCGAGACCCGAGGAGCCCTTGCTCCTCTACCTCTCGGTGACGCCCCGGGTGGTGAGTGCAGTCCTCGTGGTCGAGCGGGAGGTCGGGTCCGAGCTCCCGGCATCCCCCGGCCAAGTGAAGGCGCTCGGGTCCAAGCTCCCGAGCGGTAATCCCGAGCAGCCTGATGGAGCGCTCGGGTCCAAGCTCCCGAGCGAGGCTCACGGGGACTTAAAGGGAGCGCTCGGGTCCGAGCCCCCGAGCGGTTCTGCCCCCGAAGGTACCTTAGGGCCCCGAGCCCCGAGCGACCCCGAGCAACCCGCCTTGCTCGGGAACGAAGCTAGTCGCTCGGGGGCTGGCCCCGGGAAGTCTTCATCCCGGGTGCATGTTCAGCAGCATCCCGTGTACTTCGTTAGTGAAGTACTGCGCGACGCCAAGACGCGTTACCCTCAAGCCCAAAAGCTACTCTATGCGGTGCTCGTCGCATCGAGGAAGCTCCGGCACTATTTCCAAGCGCACGAGGTCTTGGTTGTTACGGCCTACCCCCTCGAGCGCATCCTCCGCAACCGGGAGGCCACTGGACGAGTTGTCGAGTGGGCCATCGAGCTCGGGGAGTTCAACCTGCGTTTCGTCAGCAGCCACGCAATCAAAAGCAGAGCTCTGGCCGATTTTGTCGCCGAATGGACGCCGGTGCCAGAAGACGAAGGCGAACAACTCCCCTCCGACCCGGGTCAGGGAGGAACCGAGCACTGGACGCTGCACTTCGACGGTTCCCTCACGCTCAAAGGCGCGGGGGCTGGAGTAGTTCTCACCGCTCCGACCGGTGAGACCCTCCAGTACGTCGTGCAGTTACTCTTTCGCGCCACCAATAACATGGCCGAGTACGAAGGCCTCCTTGCAGGGCTGCGCGCCGCCGCATCCCTCGGGATCCGCCGTCTGCTCGTCAAAGGCGACTCCCAGTTAGTCGTCAATCAAGTGTCAAAAGAATACCAGTGTTCGGACCCCCAAATGGCAGCGTACCTGAGCGAAGTCAGGAGGTTGGAACGGCGTTTCGATGGCCTGGAGCTCCAGCACATCCCTCGCCGCTTCAACGACGCCGCCGACATTCTATCGCGACTGGCCTCCTCTCGGGAGCCGGTCCCGGCTGGGACCTTTGAAGAAAGGCTCTCTCGGCCGTCCGTCGAGGCCGCCGACCGAGACGAAGGGGGAACCTCGCGCCCAGGCGAGTTTACCCAGGCGGCGCCTTCAGTGGGAGATTCTCCCGTCAGGCCGCCGCCGGGTGAGCACCTCGTGCTCACCATCTGTCCTCAGGTCGTCCCTTGGATCTCCGAGATCCGAGCGTACCTGAAAGAGAATATCCTTCCCGAAGACGAAGCCGTTGCAGAAAAAGTAGCGCGGTAGTCAGCAAGGTACGCGCTCGTGGATGGGGACCTCTACAGGCGCGGCACCAACGGCATCCTCATGAAATGTATCTCTCGGGAAGAAGGTCACGACATGCTCGTGGATATCCACGAGGGCGAGTGCGGTAGCCATTCATCATCCCGCACGATGGTCGGTAAAGCCTTTCGGCAAGGATTTTACTGGCCAACAGCGCTCGAGGACGCCTTCGAGCTGGTTCGACGCTGCGAGTCGTGCCAATTCCACGCCAAGCAGATCCATCAACCGGCGCAGGCCCTTCACACCATCCCCCTCTCATGGCCCTTCGCGGTCTGGGGGCTGGATATTCTAGGTCCGTTCCCCCGAGCGGTCGGGGGCTACGAGTACCTCTACGTCGCCATCGACAAGTTCACTAAGTGGACGGAAGCTGAAGCCGTCGCCAAGATCAACAAGCACTCGGCGATCAAGTTCATCCGAGGCATCATGAGCCGTTTCGGGGTGCCCAACCGCATCATCACCGACAACGGCACGCAGTTCACGAGCGACGCGTTCCTCGAGTACTGCCAAGCCCTCGGGACGGAAGTCTGCTTCGCCTCCGTCGCGCACCCTCGGGCCAACGGGCAAGTTGAGCGTGCCAATGCTCAAGTCCTCCGAGGGCTCAAGACAAGATCCTTCGACAGGCTCAAGAAGTGCGGCGCCGGTTGGATAGAAGAGCTCCCGGCTATCCTTTGGTCGATCCGGACGTCCCCCAGTAGGGCGACCGGTGAAACCCCTTTCTTCCTCGTGTACGGGGCAGAAGCCGTTCTTCCCTCCGAGCTCGCCTTCCGGTCCCCTCGGGTCGCGGCGTACTCGGAGGGAGACCAAGACCAGCGCAGGCTCGACGACGTCGACCTCCTTGAAGAGCACCGATGCCGAGCGGCCCTCCGCGCCGCCCGGTATCAGCAAAGCCTCCGGCGGTATCATCAGCGCCGCGTCCGGCCTCGATCGCTCGAAGTCGGAGACCTCGTTCTTCGGCGCGTCCAGACCCGGGAAGGAAGGAATAAGCTCTCTCCCATGTGGGAGGGCCCATACCGAGTGACCCGAGTCACTCGGCCAGGCTCGGTGAGGCTCGCCGCTGAAGACGGGATGCCACTCCCCAACGCGTGGAACATCGAGCTCCTGCGAAAGTTCTACCCGTGAATGGCCCGGGTAAGTTTTTCTTTTAGGGTCAGCTCCCCGAGTGCCGAAAGTGAGTCCCGGGAAGTTTCGGGTTTGCCACCTAAGCCCTGGTCGCTCGGTCGGGTTCCTCAACCCCGAGCGCCGGTCCGGCCAAAGGTCGCCCGAGCATCCCTCGCGCTCGCACCTACACTCGGGGGCTCCTTTGTATCCCAAGCTATGTGAATAGCAGTATGATCAATATAAAGACGAATTTCCTTTATAAGAATCTCCTGTGCAATATTGAATTCTCGTTTCAATATCAATATTCCGTTGCTAGCTGTCAAAAGAGTTTCTTTTTCCGGCGGGTATCAAGATCCCGAGCCCCCACTCGGCAAGCAGATCCCACCGATCCTAGTACGAGCGGTCGAGCTAGCCCGATGACCGTCCGCGGGCCGTAAGACGTTTGGGCAGTTAGCTGTACCCCGAGCACATCCGAGTCAGGGCAAATAAGCCCCTGACCACTTGTGCTCTGCTGGTCAGCAACCCCGAGCGCTACCCAACGTCAGGTCACTCGGCTAGCATCACTCCTCGTGCTTGAGACCGGTAGGCAGACTCGAAAGCCTGTGGGGTTCACAAACGGGCAAGTCTTGAGAGAGCCTGTGGAAAAACACCTCTTTTGCTAGTCAAGCTATATAATCGCTCATGAAGTGAACAGGTTGATAAAGGCGAAACCTCCGGGTACCGCCCACATCATCGAGGCCGAGTTCCAAGATTCCGATAAATCATGGAGCTTAATCCATAAGCTAAGCTTCCGATCGCTTATCTCTTTTTTTTTAAAAAAAAAGCTTCCAAGCACTATGTTCGCAAATAGTTTTTGCTCGGCAATATTTCCAAGTGCTTCTGAGGTCATGATGGATTTACCTGAAGGTATCGGCGTAAGTCGCGGAAAGTACTTCGGGTTGTCCGCTCAAAAGCCCTGGCACCCTGCCTGGTTCCTTAACCCTGGGCGCCAGCCTGGCGAATGAGCCGCCCAAGTACCGTACACGCTTGCGCACGCGCCCGGCGGTTCCCCTTGAGACGCTTGGGAGGTATGAGGAAATATTGCCGCGTAAAAATGAAAGCCATCAAAAGAAACAAAGTTATGCAACTCTATCAGTCGTCGGTAGAGCATTTGCTAACAATTAACGGTTTCGATAATCGTCTTTGCACAAAGTCTTGGATGAATTTGCAGGAAAAATCCGAAGTCCGGAGCTCGTCCTCTGGACCCCTGCGGCCCCGAGGGCCTGTCATCCCGAGCCTTAGTCTCAGCCCTCCAAGCGCTCGGGGGCTGGGGGCCTCACGCCAAAGAGGAGCGCTCGGGGGCTGATCCCGAGCTCGGGCAGGAGTCCTTCCAAGTAGCGGCACGTCTAACTCTCGGGGGCTGGGGGCCTCGGGTCCGTCCCGAGCGCCGTCCTCGGCTGTCCGCGAGCAAGAGCCAGATGCGCCGCCAAAGACGAAGATGGAAACCGTTCGGAACTATGTTCGAACGAAAAAAGTTGTGAAAGTAAGGCGTCGGAGGCCAAGTCCACGCCCGAAATCGCAACTAAAGCGAAGTGTTCGGAGCCAAGTCTGAGCATAAACTTTGCAAAAAGTAAGATGCTCGGAGCCGAGTCCGCATCAGAAATTGCGCGGAATCTTTCCCGGAGCCAAGCCTGGGCGAAGAACCCGCAAAAACAAAAGCGAAACGCTGCTGGAGCCAAGTCCAGTACAAATGCAATGAAAGGAAAGCAAGGAGCAAAAGGCCTTCCGGCCAGCAGTTCTTTGCACTACAAAAAATCGCCAATGAAGCACAAGTTCTTACAAAGGGGTTTCTATCCCCCGGACTAAGGACGACAAAATATAAAACAAAGAAGAAGCTACCCCGAGCGGTCGCCGTCGTCGCCGCCGGCATCCACCTCGCGGACGAAGCGCTGGGCGATCTGGTCGGCCACCTTTCGAATCTCCTTCCGAGTTTCGTCGTCGGCGACCTCGTCGTTCCCCTGCGCGGCGGGCTCCAAGGAGAAGCTCGGGTCGCGGCTGCGGTAGCACGCCAGGGTGTGCTCCGCCACCGCGAGCGCCAGCTCCTGGCCTTCTTCTTCAAGCCGGCGGGTCATGGCGTCCCCAAGTCCAGCAAGCCGCTCCGCGACCTGTTGGAAGCCCAAGGCGACGCCCCCGGGGGTGTCGGCTTTGAGCGCTTCCGGCAAGTTGACGACCCCGAGCCCGGCGTCTCGAACGGCCCTCCGAGCCTGAGAGAAGATGTCCCTCATCAGGCGCGTATGCTCCGCGCGTTCGCCAAGCAGCCCGAGGCGGGCCTCCTCCACCTTTTGCCATGCAGCGGCGGCCTCCGAGCTCTCGCGCTTCCTCGCCTCCTCCACCTCCTGGATCTTGGTTTGGAGGGACCGTTCGGAAGTGCGCGAGTCCTCAAGCCGCCCCTCGAGATCTCGGATGCGGGTGCGGAGATCCGCCATCTCCTTGGCAAGCTCTTCACGGGCAGCATCGACGCGGCCCTGGACTTCGGCGTTCAGCTTGTCGGTCGCCTTCTCCAGGTCACCTTCGCGCTTGGCGAGCACCGCCTCCTTCGTTTCAGTCTCCTTTTCGCGAAGGGCGAGCTGCTCTTCGCGTTGCTGAACGTCGGCGGTCCGCGCTTTCAAGCTTTCCTCGCGCGAAGCCAGCCGGTCTTCGATGTTACCTTCGCGAAGGGTGAGTTGTTCGTCGCGTCGGTCCGCGTCGGCGATGCGCTTCTCCAGCCGCGCCTCCGCGTCAGCGACGTCCTTCTCCCGCTGCTTCAGGCCCTGCTCGCGCGAGGTTACCTTGGCTTCGATCCGAATGAGGCGGGAGGTTCGCTCATTAAGGAGGTTTTCCTTCTCGATGAGCTCCCTCTTCAGCTCGTGCATGGCTTCCCGCAGGCGATCGACCTCGGCCATGCCCTCCTCGTACTCCCGCTTGGCGATGCGGGAGCGAGCCAAGAAGGACTCCGCCGCCTCCGCAAGCAAGGCCTCCCTCTCGTCCAGCGAGGCCTCCTTGTCTGCCAAAGCCGCCTCCTTGGCGGCGAAGTCCTCCTGAAGCTTGTTGATGGCGGCGCGCGCGGCGTCGAACGCGTCGGGGGGGATCACCCGGGATGCTTCGTCGCGCCGCGCGGCGCGCTGCACCCGCGGCAGCAAAGTCAAGGTGGAGCACCCGAGCACCTCCTCCTGAGACTCAGGGGTACTCCACCGCAATAGAGCCGCCGGCCCCCTTCTCGGGCCGAAAGCTCTCGGCTCCCTCCACGGGAACCGTCTCCTGCTCGGGCTCCGTCGCCTGCTCCTCAGCTCCGGCGGCGCCCAGCTCCTGCCCGGCCTCCGCCGCCTGCTCCTCAGCTCCGGCGGCGCCCAGCTCCTGCCCGGCCTCCGCCGCCCGCTCCTCAGCTCCGGCGGCGCTCGGCTCCTGCCCAAGTGCCGCCGCCTGTTCCTCGGGCCCGGCAGCACTTGGCCCCTGCTCTTCCTCCGGATCGGCGCCCGGCGCCTCTGCGTCGGCCCGCGCAGCCTCCGGCGGCGCCTGCGTTTTTCCCTGTGCGGCCGTTTCCGCGCTCGGGGCAGCTTCTTCCCGCGGGACCGCCTCGGCTCTCGGGGCTGGCTCCTCGCTCGGGGTCGGGGTTGCTCTCGGGGCCGGCGGTGCGCTCGGGTTCGGCGCCGCAGAACCGCTCGGGACAGAGGTCCCGCTCAAGGCCGAGGGTTCGCGCGCGGCCGCCTGCGTGCTCGGGGCCTCGCCCGCTCTCGCGTCCCCACCCGCGCTCGGTGCAACCGGAGCGCTCGGGACCGAAGAAGGGCTCGGGGACACTTTGGTTTTCTTCGCCCTGAAAAGCCAACAAAGACAGGCTCGGGGTCAATTCCCGAGCACAATACTCAAGCAAAATAAGGCAAAGGTGAGGTTTATTCTTACCGCCACTTGCCCTTCGGGACAACCGAGTCCGGGTCGGAGGATCCCGGCGGGTTTTTCCTCTTCTGTCCGGTGGCGGCGTCCTCGCCGGCCGCCGGCGAGCTTCCAGTCGGCGCGGTCCCAGTGGCTCCTCGCCCCAAGCCGCCGCCTCCAGTCCCTGGCGCCTGAGGGCCCGCGGGCGGAGGGGGGCGGCGGAGGCGGCGCAGAGGGCCACCGCCCGAACTTGAGGCCGGCATGGGCAGAGCTTCCCTGCCCAACGTCTCCCACCACGGTCGGCTTCGGCGTCTTTTTCTTCTTCGCCGCCGGCGCCTGCGGTGGTGGAGACGGAGGTGGCGGAGCTAGCCCCTTGCCCTTTGGATCGGCGGGGTCGGCAGCATCATCTGCCGCCGGGGCGCTCGCGGCTCTGGCCGCCCGTGCCTGCACCTCGTCTTCATCTGAGAAGATTCGAATGCCCCCAGCCGGCGCGCGCGGGCCAGCTCTCGACGCGGACACGAAGCCGTGCGCATCGCACACCGGCATCATGTCCAGGATACTCTGCCGGTCCGCGTGCACGCAGAGTGGCAGGTCCGGCCGGGCGAGCTCGGCCTGCGAAGGATCTTGCTCCCCGAGCAGCACCTTCAGCAACATCGCCACCACGTCAGGGGTCAGGTTCTTGCCAGCGCCGACCTCCGTCCGGCAGAAGTCATCGTCGCCGGTGTACATCCACGCCGGTCGCGCGCGCTCCCGTAGCGGCGCCAGCCGGCGTCGGAGGAAATCGCCGACGACCATGGTGGCCGTCAGCCCCAGCTCCTGAAGTTGGGTGATGCGCGCCACCGCCAAAAACAGCTCCTTGTCGCTCGGGTCCATGTACTCCCATGCCTTCGTGTGCTCCGCCGGCGCCTCCGGGATCAGCAGTTCCGTCGCCGGGTCGGTGTTGACATAGCACCACTGCTGGCGCCAATCGTCCCATTTATTCCGCAACTTCTGCGGAATGTAAGGATCGGCCTCCTTCCCTCCCCGGAGCTGGAAGTTGGCGCTGCCGGTGACCTCCGCTCGGCCGGAGCCCCGCGTCCTCCCGACCGATCGGAGGACGAAGTAATGCCGAAGGAGCGCCACCGACGGCATCACCCCGACGAACATCTCGCAAAGGTGGGCGAAGATCGCCAGCACTACCACGGAGTTGGGGGTGAGATGGAGAAGGTGGACCCCATAATCCTTGAGGACCTCCATGAAGAACGCCGAGAATGGCGGCAGAAGTCCCGCCCCCAGGAAGCTCGTGAAGATCACCGCTTCGTTCGCCCGCGGGTTCGGCGGGTACGTCGCCGCTCGCACCACCGTCGGGTTCGGGCGGCCCTCCGGCACCACGATGCCCCGGACCTTGTCCATCGCCTCCTCGTTGAGGAGGCGGGACTTCTGGAGCACGCTAGGCGAGCTCGGCGTCGGGGAGCCGCTCTGCCGGGTCTTGCGGCGAGTCATTTTGGTGGCGATTTGGTGGCGGAGAAGGCTTTCGAGGAGGCGAAAATGGCGGCGGCGAGAGGAAGAAGACGAAGAAAGCGCAAGTGCTTTGGGAGACAGAGCGCTTGCGCGAGGAGGCGAAAAGTTCAAAAGTGAGAAGTGGTTTTCTTTTCAAAAAAGAAAACCGCAGAAGATCGACCGCGAGACGGTTTCCAAAAACAATGATGGGCTGTCAATTTACTGCCGTTGGCAGTGAATTCGCAGTCGCGCGAAATCCGGGGCACACAACCGTCCGGAGCAGCGCGCTTTTCCCGCGCGGGCGCAACCCGAAGCGCCGTGGCCAGGTGGCGCGTGCGGATTGGGCGTCGCTCCTGCTGCCCGCGCGGCACGATAAAAGCGCCCCTCCGCAGGGCGCATCAGTATGGGCCGGCATCTTTTGCTTGGCCCAAGAAGGAAAGGCCTTATCCCCAGTCGCAGCCCTTCGGGCCGCTGCTGGGAGATAAGGCCGGGGGCTACTGTCGGCGGAATGGGGCCCAGGGTACCCCTAACCGCCGGCGGAGGCCAACCAGATACCGCAGAGGGTGACGCGTGGCGCTCCGGTCGCTGGGGCCTTGGGCCCTACCCGGATCGTCGTACGGAGCCCGAGGCGAATCCCAAGGAATCAGGGGTCTCCTCCAGAGGCTGCATCCGCAAACCAGAAGGAATCGTGGGCCTCCGGGAATCCACGGCCCATGCGCTGAGCGAGCACTCGGGGTCCGTCCCCGAGCGCTCGGCGTCCCAGAAGCCGAAGGGCGCGTTCGGGGTCCCCTCCCGAGCGCTCGGCATCTTGGCGGATGTGGGGCCCAGGGGAGCGCTCGGGGTCCGCCCCCCGAGCACTCTCCCTCGGGCTCCCCCTTTAAGGCGCCCCGAGCGGCCCCCCAGCGGGTGCTCCCTGAGCGCTCGGGGTTGCTCAGGGGCGCGTAGAAGACAACTGGCGCCCCTCCTAGCGAAGGAGGTCGCTCGGGGCCGAGTGCCCGGGGAATGACGTGTCCTCTGGTGGGGCCCTCGTCCATGCACGTCGTCCAGCGCCAAGCTTCTCCAGCAAGCCTCCGCCCTGGCGGAGGCATTTAATGCCTGTCATTTCAACGGGGAACCCAAAGCCCTGTGAGGGCATGATGACGATCAGACCGGGTCCCACTGGTGCAGGCGATAAGCTCTGTTAGCTATCCCTCTCTCTCTCTCTGAGGGGTGGGCCCGGGCTGATCGATTCTTTGACCGACCAAGCGCGCCGCCCCGCACGCCCTGTCGCTGTCAACCTTTTCACCCCATGGGGGACGCCGCCGCGCGGCCAATTGCGCGGTATGAGAGGCTGACCCACGGGGCCCGTGAGGGGACGACTTACCAACCCAGTCAGAAGGAACCCCGTAAGTCTCCGTCCGCGGGGCCCGCCGAAGGCAAAGGTGTCAGAGCCCCTGCTCCGACACGCCGCGAGGCGACGGCCCGGCCGAAAGTCTCAAGTGGGCATTAAATGAAGGTGTGGGCGCTTCCAGTAGCGCCCACGTCGTCTACGGCACAAGTGCAGCTCATGTTCTCCTTTGCCGACCTATGTGGTATTCCCCCGAGTATATAAGGGGAGAGCCTGGTCCATGCAAAGGGTTGGCTCATTTTTCCTAGGTTAGATCTCTCTAAGTTTACTCCTTATCGAAGAAGCACCGTTCTTCCTCCGGGCCAGAGCTAGAAGAAGAACAGTGCGTACCTCTGTAACTCATCGTACTTGCCATATACACCCATATATACAAAAAACAAGCAGGACGTAGGGTATTACGCCTTCCGGGGCGGCCTGAACCTGGGGAAATCCTTGCGTCAATTCATTCTTAGCCACCGGGTTTATTCGCTAAACTCTAATCCACACCAAGGCTCGTAAGAAACTCAATACTCCCCTGGGCCGAACTCAAAAGGGGGTCCCTCCGGACCACCGCTAGAGGCGTCTCTACGCCGACAACCCTCATCTCATAGACTGTGACCAGCAGTCAGGCTCACATAGGTGCGTTCTTTTTAAGACTGCTCTGTAGGACAGCGTCTTTGCTTGTAAAAGCCACAGAACACATTAAGACAAAGTCAACCTGCCATACAGATTGTGAGAGTGTTGCATCTTCAGTGGAGTAGGTTAGTAGGTCACTCTCCTCCAGTTAACCAATAGCTTGTTTTCCCAGGTCCTAATTCACGGGATCTCCGATCACATAGGTTGGGTTCCCACCATGGTAACTCACGTGGGTCTCATACCCATCTCCCTAGATGCAATGTCTATCACATTTCTTGATAGCCCTTTTGTAAAAGGATCTGCCAGATTCTTAGCTGTTTGGACATAATCCAAAGCTATCACTCCGGAGTTTCTCAATTTCCTGACAGATTTCAATCTTCTCTTCACATGTCTGGAAGACTTCGTGTTATCCTTCGAACTGTTCACTTTAACAATCACGGTTTGATTATCACAGTTCATAAGAATAGCCGGTATTGGTTTTTCAACCACCGGTAAGTCCATTAGGAGCTCACGAAGCCATTCTGCTTCGACAGTGGCCGTATCCAGTGCTGTGAGTTCTGCTTCCATTGTTGACCTCGTTAAGATGGTCTGCTTGCAAGACTTCCACGAAACAGCGCCACCTCCATGAGTGAACACATATCCACTCGTGGCCTTAATCTCATCAGCATCGGAAATCCAATTTGAATCACTATATCCCTCCAGTACCCTTGGATACCCGGTATAGTGAAGACCATAGCTCACAGTGCCTTTTAGATAGCGCATTACTCTCTCAAGAGCACGCCAATGATCATCTCCCGGATTGGAAACAAAACGACTCAGTTTGCTCACAGCAAACGAGATGTCAGGTCTGGTTGCGCTAGCTAAGTACATAAGTGAACCAATAATTTGAGAGTATCTCAGCTGATCTCTAGTTATTCTTCGGTTCTTACGAAGGATCACACTAGGATCATAAGGTGTTGGAGAAGGTTTGCAATCTGAATAGCCGAAACGATTCAGAACCTTTTCCACATAGTGGGATTGCAGCAATGTAATTCCACCATCATCATCTCTCAACAGCTTGATGTTCAAGATAACATCAGCTACTCCAAGATCTTTCATCTCAAAACTCTGAGATAAGAAGGTCTTAACCTCCTCAATCACCTTGAGGTTGGTTCCAAAATAGTATGTCTCGACATACAAGCACAGAATAACTCCTTCGCCCCCACCATAGCGATAGTACACACATTTGTCAGCTTCATTGACAACGAACCCAGCAGACGTTAAAGTCCTGTCGAACTTCTCATGCCATTGCTTGGGTGCTTGTTTCAGGCCATACAAAGATTTTAATAGCTTACACACTTTTCCATTTTGACCATCTACTACGAATCCATCTGGCTGTTCCATATAAATTTCCTCGTCCAACTCTCCATTTAGGAAAGCCGTCTTAACGTCCATTTGATGAACGAGAAGACCGTGTGAGGCAGCCAGCGAAAGTAGTACTCTAATGGTGGTCAGTCTGGCCACAGGTGAGTAAGTATCAAAGAAATCTTCGCCTTCCTTTTGGGTATAACCCTTGGCCACAAGCCGTGCCTTGTACTTTTCAATTGTACCATCAGGCCTAAGCTTTTTCTTGAACACCCACTTACATCCTACAGGTTTACAACCATAAGGACGATCAGTGATCTCCCATGTCCCATTAGCCATGATGGAATCCATCTCGCTACGGACTGCTTCCTTCCAGTAGTCTGCATCAGGAGATGCATAAGCTTCTGAAATCGTATTGGGAGTGTCATCCACAAGATATACAATGAAATCATCACCAAAAGACTTTGAAGTCCTTTGTCTCTTGCTCCTTGTAGGAGCTTCATTGTCTATCTTCTCATAGTTTTCGTCATGTGTATGTTCAAGATATTCCATTGGAATGGAAGGTGCCGGAGTTAACTCAGATTCCTGACTAGAAGTGCTAGACATATCTCTCATAGGAAAAATATCCTCAAAGAATGTGGCATCTCTAGACTCCATGATGGTACCGACTCTCATGTCAGGTACTTCAGATTTCACTACTAGAAATCTATAACCGATGCCATGATGAACATAGCCCAGAAAGACACAATCAACGGTTTTAGGTCCAAGCTTACGCTTCTTGGTTATTGGCACATTTACTTTGGCCAAGCAACCCCAAGTGCGTAGGTAAGAGAGTGTTAATCTTTTCTTTTCCCACTGTTCAAAAGGAGTAATCTCCTTATTCTTTGTAGGAACTCTATTTAGGACATGACAGGAAGTCAAAATCGCCTCCCCCCACCATGCCTTGGATAAACCCGCAGTGTCTAACATGGCATTAACCAAATCAGTTAGAGTGCGGTTTTTCCTCTCAGCAACCCCATTTGACTGAGGTGAATGGGGAGGCGTCCTCTCATGGATTATACCATGTTCCTCACAGAATAGGTTGAACTCATTCGAAAAGTACTCTCCACCACGATCTGACCGAAGCCTTTTGATTTTTCTTTCAAGTTGAGTTTTAACTTCTGCCTTATAGATTTTAAAGTAGTGTAGAGCCTCATCTTTCGTTTTCAAGAGATATATATAACAAAATCTAGTGGAATCATCAATCAACGTCATGAAATATTTCTTTCCACCTTTAGTCAACACACCATTCATCTCACAAAGGTCTGAATGTATGAGCTCCAATGGTGCCAAGTTTCTTTCCTCCGCGGCCTTATGAGGCTTACGAGGCTGCTTAGCTTGCACACAAGCTTGGCACTTAGAGCCTTTGACTGAGGTGAATTTCGGAATTAAATTCAAACTAGCAAGCCGCGTCATACAACCGAAGTTAATGTGACAAAGTCGTGAATGCCAAATATCAGTTTCATTAACACTAGAGCAAACATGGTTCACGACCTTATTACAGAAATCTGATAGAGAAAGGCGGAACAGTCCTCCGCACTCATAACCTTTACCAATAAAAAGTCCATACTTAGACACGACAACTTTATTGGACTCAAACACCAACTTAAACCCTTCTTTACAGAGAAGGGAACCACTAACGAGATTCTTATTCATCGAAGGGACATGCTGCACGTTCTTCAGCCGCACGATCTTCCCCGAAGTAAACTTCAGATCTACCGTGCCAACACCACGAACAGAAGCATGTGACCCATTCCCCATTAGGACGGTAGAATCCCGAGCGGCCTGGTAAGAAGAGAACAAGGAAATGTCAGCACATACATGAATATTAGCACCGGTATCAATCCACCAATCAGTGGACTGACTTACAGAGAGTACAGTAGGTAAATTACCGTACCCGGTTGCTCCAGCTTCATTGTTGCTGACAGTCACATTGACAGATTTGGAGTTCTGTCCTTGAGAGCCTTTCTTGCCTTTGCGGTGTTTGCACTGACTAGCCCAGTGACCAACCTCACCGCACACATAGCATGGCTTGTTGTCCTTGTCCTGCTTCTTCTTCTTGAAGTTGGCAGTCTGAGAGGCTTTGAACTTTCCCTTGAACTTGTGGGCATTCTTTTGCACCATGTTGGCGCTGGACTGTCCCTCTGTTCCCTTAGTGTGTGTGTCCTTTGCCCTCGCCTTCTCTTCCACATCCAGAGACCCCACAAGATTTTCAACAGAAATCTCTTGTCTCTGATGTTTCAGTGAAGTGGCAAAGTTCCTCCAAGACTGAGGAAGCTTAGCGATAATGCACCCCGCGACAAACTTGTCGGGTAAAACACACTTGAGAAGTTCGAGCTCCTTGGCAATGCACTGTATCTCATGAGCCTGCTCGACTACAGAACGGTTTTCAACCATCTTGTAGTCATGAAATTGCTCCATGGCATACAGTTCGCTGCCAGCATCTGTTGCGCCGAACTTAGCTTCGAGCGCATCCCACAGTTCTTTGGCATCGCGTATGTGTAAATACGCATCCACCAACTTGTCTCCGATCACGCTTATAACGCCACCCACAAAGAGGACAGTGGCATCCTGGAATGCCTTCTCCTGTTCAGGAGTAAGCCCTTCCGGTTTGCCACTAGCCACCCAGTAGACGTTCATAGCAGTGAGCCACAAGATGGTTTTAGTCTGCCATCTCTTAAAATGCACACCCGTAAACGGGTTTGGTTTCAGTGACACGGCAAAACCAGCAGTCGAAAATTGCCTAAACAAATAAGGTTTTTGGATTGTTGAAGTAATTAGCAATTTTTGAATTAATCTAATCCAGAAAAGTATCATGACACATGCGCAGATGATATAAACCAACTCAGACGAACTAGACATGCAACTCCAAACTAAACAACAGACTAGCATGTCTATCTCACTTGCATCAAAAGCAAAACAGAACCACAGAAGGCTTAGGAGAGCACATACGTGGGAATAGCAGCAGCGAACGATCCAGTAGTTGGCGTCAGTAGCCATGGCGATGAAGTCCTCGTAGTCGAAGCAGTCGCCCGACGACGAGGAAGCAGTCGAGGCAGCCGTGCAGTTGTCGATCGTAGCCGAAGTAGTCGTCCGACGGTGAGGAAGCAGCGAGCAGTCGCGCCGAGACGCTCCCCAAAAACCTTATCGCCCCTCACCCGGTACAGGTTCTCGAGAGGCGGGGTTCCGGAGGCCTGCTCTCCCGTGCAGCCGTGTACGCGGTCGCCGGGACGGAAAAACCTGAAAACAGCGGCAGCAAAAGGAACGGAGAGCGGTGGAAAGCGTGCACGAGGAAGCAGATGCAATCTGAGCCCGACGGCTAGGGTTGCTGCTCCTCCTCTTATAGCCGCTCGGATTTAGCTCGGCTCGATCACGAAACACGACGTGGCGAGGCGGGCGGCGGAGGAGGAGTACGCGTGAACTAGTCCTCTTCTCAAGCCTCAAGGAGGTGGGCAACACAACTCCTTATAAGTTGGTCTCCCTCCACCTCCACTAGTAATATGGGACTAAACTTCCACTCATGCCAACCAAATGGGCCTTTGAGATTTTTCAGGAATTAATTGGAATATGGGCTTTAGGCCCATTAATTCTAACATGTACGAGGTCAATAAAACAAAGATAAGGTGGTGGCGTGGGACACGAGGCTGGGGGCATACCGACAGATCCTCCGAACGGGCACAGGCGCATGCGAGGCTGTCCCTGCAGGATCCCACTCGTCACGCCAAAAAGGCTTGGAGGCCGGTGCGGGCATTGAAACCGCAAGCCAGCTAGCTAGAACCTTCTGACACGGTTATAAATCACACAACCTACCCTCCAGCCACTTCACTCAACTGGCGTGTGTAGAGTTGCAGTTTCACCTCAACTTGTGCCAAAGATCACACTTGGACAAAGAGCAAGAGAGAACAAGATGAGGGCTGCTCTAGCTCTCCTGGTCCTCTTCCTGGTCGCCTCATACCAGGATCTCACCGTGGCTGCAGGTAGATTAACCAGCCAGTCACAGTCACACTTGTTCATACTTTGCTAGCTACCGAGCAAGAAAATGTAGTTTTTGTCTTGCGTGTTAATCTATGTGTGCATGCAGATGGCGCTGTTCCGGACAGCGTGTGCGACGCCAAGTGCAAGAACCGGTGCTCGCAGAAGGTGGCCGGGCGGTGCATGGGGCTGTGCAAGATGTGCTGCGGGAGGTGCGCGGGGTGCGTGCCGTCGGGGCCGTACGCGAGCAAGGACGAGTGCCCCTGCTACAGGGACATGAAATCCCCCAAGAGCGGCCGCCCCAAGTGCCCCTAGGAGGCCAGGCGAGCAACCGCATATGTCGTTCGTTCGTTCACTCGTCACCCTCCGCCCGGTGCTTGCTTGTGGCCTGTGATTGTGGTTCTGGATGTGATGAGTGGCGTGCGTTGGAGTTAGGCCTTATTTTCTAAGCTTTGTTTGTGGCTGTCGGAGACTTGTTATTACTGGAATAAAGAAGAGTGGTAGATCTGGTTGATGAGAAGCGTGTTCTCGGATCCAGGGTTCTGGACTTGTATCTAGCGATGTTTTGATGCAAAATCTGCTGCAGATTTAACAGTATACTAGTGGAAGGCACGTGCTTTGCACGTGTGCATTGTGAATCACAATTTTGCGTATCAACAAGGAAAATTTACATGCAAGTTGTAGCTAAAAGAGTTGTTGCAGTTTTAGAATTTCCTACTTGAATAACCTCGTTGTAGATAAAATTCAACATCCTTAGATTTTCAAAATCTATCGAAGAATCATCGTAATAGCTTGGTTTATAACACCCGCCGTTATGGTTACAAGATCAGAGTTCATGTCGTTGGAACCCAGCCTATCCGATCTAAATTGTACGCCAGAGATTCAACTACGGTCTTTTTGCATAGGCACACCCGCCGCCTCCCAAACCGGACCCTCGTCAACCCGCAGCCGACCAAATCCCCAATCGAGATGGCCTCATCCGCGACCTGCACGACGGGCCGCGACGGTGACATCGAAGATCCCTGAGACGTCGAGTAACCTCGACGCCCCGCGGCAGCAACTGGCGTCCCTGACAACCCCCGCGACGGCGACCCAGCTGAAGCCGTTCCTAGTCTTGGGGGTCAATCTCCTCTACTGTTGCATGGAAATGTAACGCATTTGGCTTGTTAATCTTGTGTAAATTGTACTTATTCTCAGGTTTCATCTCGTCAATTTTATGTACCGCCTAATGGCTCAATTATCTGGCAAAATGATGTGTACTGAATTGCTGGAAAGTATCAGGACTTTTGTTGCTTGCTTCTGGGATGCTTCTACTCTATGCTAAAACTGTAAAAGGAGTGTCAAATCTGCAAGTGTTGTTTGCTGGAATAGTATCAGTACTACCATTTATTTGGTCCGTATCGTCCACACGGACCAGCTAATGGTTGAAACACCATTTAACTTTTTTCTCCCGAGTACTCCCTGCATCAATACAACCACATAAGAAATATGCTGTTGATAAAGGAACTTTAACCCAACACAGAACCTGCATAATACTAATCCAAGTGCATCTGACAATGAGAAACCTGAAGAAAATATGATATTTCCTCGATCTCCCCCGTAAACAGGGGAAATTTTGAGAATTCAGATGACATAATTTGGATAATCAGATAACTTATTCTTGTTGGAAATAGTATTTTCATGTCGTTTATGGGGGAATACTGACTCACTCATTCTGTTACACAACATGATATTTGTGAGGTTGGAACAAAATAGCAACCTAGAGAAATAGTGTGTTGGCGCTCAAGATTGGGAACTTATATCTAAATACCAATGATCATTAAACAAATAAATATGTTACATAATTTTGAAATGGCCACAATGAACAACAGCCGCCAAAGTAAGAAACATGCATTTAATTATTTCCTTCGGTGATCGTAGATGCATAATGGCACCTTGTGTACCACCTTCTTGATGCTGAAATAAGTAGACTAGTACTCAAACAATTCTTTGGCACTCAAGACTGGCAGTTATATACTATATTTCGACATGCTACTGATAAAAGCAAATAAATGAACACACGATTTGTTTTTATAATCACCAGAATAAACATAGATGCAGTTGGTCCTTTTGTTCTATGTTTATACCTATACCTATTGAAGAGCATACAATCTCAAATATGTGAAAGTAAGGAGATGGAGGTGGAGCTCTAAAGGAGATGGAGGTGGAGCTCTAAAGGAGATGGTGGGGTGTGAAGCGGAGGGGATAGACCGATGGAGGCGGTGGGTTTGTGACGCGGTCGAGAGATGGTGTCTAGGCGATGCTTCATGCGTGAGTTGAAGAGAGGGAGGTTGGCGGGCAATCGATCATCTCTCCATCTTTTGTTCGAGGTGGTAAGGACTGAGGAGCATTCCAGAAGGGGCGAGTGATTCATACGCTGGCGGGGAAAAGGGGCTGACGAATCCGAGTTAGAACAGCCGTCCGATCGAGTGGATTTGGGTTTAATAGACGGTGTATTTCAAGATGAGAAATCGACGGCTAGAATTGAATCTATATGGTCAGTGGCGGGTAAACAAGGGAGATGATGGTAAATTTAAATGTTCAAGAAATGGTGTACTTAGTAGTAGAGATAAACCTTACCTCAAGCAGCTTGTCATGTGGGCACTTGAGGATTTGAGGGTTTAGCGACATGGTTTGTTTTGGCATAACAATATGTTTTTCATTTTTGTTAATTGTTAGCTACAAAAATTTCAGGCTCCTAAACTTACACATTATTTAGCCTAAAATTATACATAAATTGTAGTCATCGAAAATGTGTAAATTTATCAAAATGTAACTATAATTTTTCATCCGTTGGTAATATTGGAGTGAGATGAGAATGATGATGGTTAGATATTGGTCCAACAATTTAGATATAGATAACCCTTATGTCCTTTTGGTTTTGTTTTTGCAAAATTCAGCGTGTTTCTCCCTGCGCAAGTGTGCAGTCCCGGAATTTGGACCAGAAAAATGGGTTGTCCTGGTCTGGTCCGCCCGTGCGAACACGCGGTAGGCACAGTTTGTTTGTTTCGTGCCTTGTCCTCGTGGGCCTGATTTAGATGGGCCAAAGCGGTTACGGTTAGGACTATGCTTCGTTCGATGGCACTGTTCTGCCCGAACCTCGAGAGTCTAAAAGCGATTGGCAGTTTTCGCAAGGAAAACTTACACGCAAGCACTACTTTGGTTATCGTCGTATCGTGCTGACCCGAGCTAGACACTCACATCACATCACTCTCTTGTTTCCTGACAAATGTAATACTTCCTCTGATTCATAATATAGGTAGTTTTAGGACTTCAATGCACATTTATATCAGTTTTTTCTAGTCTACTCCTCTTTAATTGTTATGGTTAATGAGCTCTTTTCTCATATTTGCATATCCTAGATTATTTATTGCATGAGAGATAAAGATAATAGTGTTATTTGGTACATTAACTAACTCCTCTTTAATTCTTATGTCCAAGTCTAAAACTACTTAGGCCTCTCCCAATGCATAGGTGCTTAGATGAGGTGTTAAGTGCATGAAAGGGCTTAGCAACTAAACTTTCCAATGCATAGGTGCTTAGCTTTTTGTAGCTAAGCTTCTTTCATTTAATTGTTTAGCAACTAAACTCCCCAATACATAGATGCTACATAGGCATTTTGCATAGGTCTGCGCGCTTAGCATTGGTTCTTTCTGGAGATACAAAAACTATCTCTCTCCTTCTTAATTACCCCGCCACATCATCTTCTTACCTATGTGGCATGTCTTAGCACCAGTCCAAATTGGAGCATTGTGAGGGGCCTTATACCAGCAGGTGTCCGTGCGTTACAACGGAACCTCAAATAGTAGAACAACATCTTATGTTCTGACTAAAACCATAAGTCCTTCGTCGTCGCCTGCTCCTCGGGGACTTCTTCGTCGACTTCGACGTAGATCACCTCCTCCTCCGACGTCGGCTCATAATCTACTCAAAGGAATTAGATAGAGGGATGAGTACAAAAGGTACTCAACAAGTCCAGGAATAGCAAAAAGGTGTTTGATGCACTAGCTACTGAGAACGGCAACGTTCTCTCAAAGAAATGCAGCTGGAGAAGGTAAGAGAGTCAAGTTTTAATTAAAGAGACTAATGATCTCATGTCTCACAAGCTGCTAGGATTCCCGATGAATCCATTTCTTGCCGGGTTCGCAGTTCCAACCGGGAACAGGGAGTGACAATGCCACGATTCAATACACTCTGCAGAGGTGCACAACTGTACCCACAAACGATCAATAGTCATGGAGTTCATGTCGTCACATGCACTACCAGACCGGCAAATCACAGAGCCGTTTCACCGTCCGCTCGGTTATACCCCGAGTCGCAGTCCCACCCAAACTGGTCGAGGACTACCGGTCTCCAACATAATTCTAATGTGAGTAGCTCGACGGCCCAATCACATTCTCAAGTAGTAAGCTGCCCGTGGCCATACTACCTTCCCGGTATCGATCCCAATACCGAGGCCTTGCATTCCCGGGGGGGTATAGACCTAGGGTAAAGGGTACTTTAGCTCAGCCCCGCCCATACAGGGTATGTGGTATGCGCGATCACTACGGCCCTTAAGCACAATCGATCATTGGTTGCATTAACCTTCTATGAGACTTTCCCGTGTGATGAAATTCACCTTCCCAAATGTGCCAAACTGCACCCATACCAGGATTTCACCACCCGCCATGCGATCACCCAAAAACCGGCGATCCAAAACAAAACAACAGTTGATTCACCTTTAGAAAATAGGTTTTCAGTGCATGTTATAGACAAGAGGGAAATCGAAGAACATTCTCAACGGACATGAACAAGAAACTGGACTTGCCTGGTAACGGATAGGTAGTGGAGTTCGACGGTCCTGACTGCTGAACTCCGGCTTCTGAGAAAGCAATGAAGTCCGATAAGGACTAATTCAAGAAATTCCAAAATATGAATACAACCGACATGATAATGCATGCATGAGGGAACTCCTACGTTTCCAAATATTTCAAGAAATGAATTCAAATATTCTTTTAAGGGTTTAGAATTGTCTAAATAATCAACTTTAATTGTGTTTAAGTTCATGTTGATATCAAATCAAATTGAGTTAACTTCATCATCTATTTTACTTTATTTAAATAATTAGCTTAGGTTTCAAACCTCTTTTCCAAGAATAATACATGCTACTAAATTTAGAAATATTCATAGTTTAGTTTTAAATCCACTTCTAAAAGATTCATTTTGAGGTTAGCCAATTTGTTCCAATTTCCTTCCCTTTTCGTTTTAAAGAAATTAGAAACTCATACATGTAACATTTTTAATATATACCTATCCTTTCCTTTTTAACCTTTTTATCATCTTAATTTTCTTTTCTTTATTTCCCCTTCTTATTTCTTTTTCCTTAACTTTTTCTTCCTCTTTCTTTTTTTTTCATTCGGCCGGCCCTCATTATGCCCAACCTGGTTGCCTCCTTCTTTCTTTCCCCTCTCCTTCCAAATCCCTAGCTCCTCTCTCCTTTTCTCTCAATCATGCGCCGCCGCCGCCGGTCTACCGTCGCCCCGCTTTGGTCCGATGCCACAACCGGCGCCGCCCAACTGGCTCCCTGCGCTCACCGCCTCGGCACCCTGCCTCGAGCTCGGCTCGGTGCCGTTCTGGCCCACTCCCCCATGCCTAGGGCTTGGGTTCCTCACGCCGCCGCCACGAGACTAGAGCTCGGTCCAGCGCCTCCTCCTTCGCTCGGCTCACGCCGGCTCGCCGCCGATGCCCCCTTGACGCCTCGCCGCGGCCGCCGCCCGGGTCGAATGCGGCCGGCGTTGCAGCCCCGTCGCCGGGCTCCATCGGCCCTCTTCCCGCCGGTGGCGAGCCACGGTGCTCGGCTGCCGACCTCCTCCATCGAGTAAGTCTCCTTCCTCTAATCCTCATCCTCCATTCTCCCCCAAATCCATTCTAGGGTTCTACTGAAATTGGGGCTTGATTTCCTTCGGTTGATAAATCTTGATCTAATTCAGAATCCAATTGGGCATTGGATTGGCTGGTTACTAAGCTTGGGCGGTTAATTGCTAAGTTCTTGTGCATAACACATGAGTATACTCCTAATTATTTGTTCATGCCGAACTCAAAATACTCTCACGTCTGTGGCTATCTTTGTTATGATTTCAGAAATGAGTCTCTGTTAATTACCAATATTGATAAGAATACTTTCTACTACTTGATCTTAGCTATCTGATCTTTAGTTACTGATACTGAACATATATATATGATGTATGTGTGCTCGGGTGTGTCAAGTTAGCAAGAACAGATGCTTGCTTGGCTTAGCATTTTTAAACTGAGATGAGAACAGATACTCACTACTGGTTACCTTAACTCTCATGTTGATTGAGTTCAATAAGAACAGACTATTACTCTTGCTGCCTAATATCCTGTTGCCTTACCTCACTGTGATGATATTTTCTGAAACGAACTTGAGAAGGACTTTGAGAAATGGTATATAAGAACAGATGCTACACTCGTTGCCTATACAAAAACACGATGATGATTCTATGATTGAGAAATGGTTTGGGAAATTATGATTTAATAGGAACAGGTACTATAGGTGCCTCACTAGAAATCTGAGGGTCCTCACTGTATTGCTACTAATTAGGTATGCATGTATGAGGTTTTTATATGATCTCTGAGATTTCCAACCTGATTTTTGGGTACGGGTCAGGTGAGCTTGCTGGTCTTTCTCCTTCTCTCCTGTACACCTTCTCCTCAGGTTCTTGGTGGCCTTCTCCTCCTGGGCGCACTTGTTGTTCTTGAGGTCCTTGGCCTCCTGGAGCTTGTTTCTTGGTTGCTCTAGGCTTGCTTGGAAATGTCTATTGCCCTTGCTCTCTCTTTGCTCTCACTGGTGGTCTCTACTAGCATCTACAGCACCTGGGTACGGCCACCTCATGCTTGCTTCTCTTGGCTGCGTGGCTGTTATTTTATTTGAGCTCAGCTGCCTTGCTTGGTAAGAAAATTGACCTTAGTCGATTCCTAAGGCTATTTGAATATTCCTACGGTGGATATTTGTTGCCTTGGTTAATTTATATGTGTGAGCTGTTGGTTAAACCATTCAGCTGGTCTGATGCCTATCTATTCCAGATTTTTTATTTGGTAAAAATCTATGGCTGCCTTGGAAGCTAAGCTATTCACTTGAAGTAATCTTTTGTTGGCTGCTTGGGAATCCACTCGTTGGCTGCTGCCTTGTTCACACTTGTTGCTTTGGTTCAATTTGTATGAAATGATTGCTGGACATGTTTGGGCTGCTGCCTCCTATTTCAAGGGTATTGACCTTGGTCAATTCGTGTGGGCTAAAAGAATAAATATGAGTGGCTGCCTTATCTTTTCATTTGATTTCTAAAATCATTTCCTTTTTCAAAATAAAAACTCATGGAGGCATTTTAGATTAGGAAAAATAAAAGATATTTTTATCCTCTCACCCCTCTTTTCCACATATATATAAGTATAGTAGATTTGTCCAATACGGGTCTTAGCCAAAGTGGCCCTTGGACAATTTTGAAACAAAACATTTTACAAAACTATTTTCAAAAACTAAAATCTATTTAGGTTATCGGCGCTATTTTGCCCCCGCAGCTAACCCTGCGGATGTCGGCGGAACTGCGCCGATAAGACCACACGTATTTAAAAATATAGCTTTAGGAACCTTTGCCTCCTACAGTAACGGCACGATTCCCAACGGTCTCGAGTGCCCATACTCGATGACCTCGAATAACTGTCTACATTTCCGAAGGACTTCCCCCCTTCGGCTCTCGGCATCCTTCTCCGACTTGAAGACTTTGAAGACCCGAAGGTTCAAGAGTTAGGTTAGATGATGTATAGGTAGAATATTATCATGTAATCTTAATTCTTTTCCTTTTTCTTCATTCATTTGTAATAATGTTGTATCATTAACATTTGTATTATTTCATTGATCAATAAAATTTCGATTTCGATTGTATTTATTTCTAATGCATATGAATACTAAATGCCATGTATACGATGAATGCAAATGCACAAATATTTTTCTCCCCCTCTCGACTAACTCTCGACGTAGCTCGATAGGTTCGAAACAACTCAGCAGCGCGAGTTGTTCCTCGATTTCCACCTCACGCCTCTCTTGACTACGCCAGAATTAGGGTTCTCACAGTTTGTTGAGAGTTGAAGAGTTAATTAGAGGAGAGTGTGATACCACCATCATCACAGCTGCCAACTCAAATTTTATATAGACTAGCAGGGTACCCGTGCGTTGCAACGAAATCTCAAATAGTAGAACATCTCATGTTCTGACCAAAACCATAAATCCATAACAAAATATACTACTTTGCCTTACAACGATCTAATAGCAGAGTGCTCGTACAACACACATGTACAGGTATAACAAAATTTACGCACATGTGTGGGGGAAGGAATAGCACCATTAAGCTAGCTAACTCAGAACGTAAAGATTGGATTATGTTGTTTAGTAAGATAATAAATTTCAGCAGAGTAAAAAACTAACTCAGAATGTAAAAATTAGAGTATGTTTAGCAAAGTTTGTTAAGAGTTACGTAAAGATTAGAGTCTGTTTAGTAAAATTTATTGAGAGTTGGAGAGTTAGTTAGGGAAAAGTGTGACACTACCATTACCAAAGCCACCAACTCAAATTTTATAGATAGCAAAAATTATGAATCAGAGGAAGTAGTAATGTAGGGTTTGGACAAGCAGATACCCACATCAATCTCTTGTTTCCCTCTCGTTTACGGCCCATATAAAAGTATTTAACCTCGGTCGCCGTGTCAAAGTACAGCTTGAACGAAGTAATCCTTGTCGATACGCCGCTCAACCGACACGCAGGGCATTGGTTGAATTTTTGGTCGACAGAACAGTCGATGACTCACGAGTTGGACTCAAGTGGTGAGGATGTGCCGCTGTCGCCGCCGGTGGCGTTATCTGATACGACGGAATCACGCACATGCATCACCGCACACCAAAGCTGACAGCTACGTGGGCTCCCACAAGAGTAACTGCCAATTTATTATCAGCTCGGCAGGCAGGATACAAGGATGCAAACGTGCCAAGATCTATAGACGACCTTCAGCTCGGTCACAACACGGAACTCAGCTTTGCTCAGGGACAAGCTCAGAGAACAGGATCTGCTGCGATGCTTAGAGCAATGCAACTCCTTTTCAGGTATCTCTTTGAATCTTCTTTCTTCTTTTTTCCCTCTGGCGTGCTCAAGCAATTAGGTGTTGTAAAATGATTATCTTATTCTGCTTGTTATCTGCTCTCTCCTTGGAAGAACGAGCAAGTTTTGCTGATCGCTTGTTGTGACCTGTGACTGCAGGAGGGAGACGAGTAGAGGTGCCGGAACCTTATGTCGCTTGGCCGGTCACTTCTCGACGACGTCGAACTGCCAGAGGTTAGCCGGGAAGGTCGCTGTCATCACCGGCGCGGCCAGCGGCATCGGCAAGGCGACGGCCGTTGAGTTCATCAAGAACGGTGCCAAGGTCATACTTGCCGACATCCAAGATGACGTCGGCCGCTCTGTGGCGGCCGAGCTCGGCCCGGACGCGGCCTACACCCGCTGCGACGTCACCGACGAGGCGCAGATCGCCGCGGCGGTCGACCTCGCCGTCGCGCGCCACGGCCACCTCGACATTTTCTACAGTAACGCCGGCGTCTCCGGGTCCGCGGCGCCAGCGCCCCTCGCGGCGCTCGACCTCGCCGACTACGACCGTGTCATGGCGGCCAACGTCCGGTCCACGGTCGCGGGCGTTAAGCACGCCGCGCGCGTTATGGTGCCCCGCCGAACCGGGTGCGTCCTCTGCACGGGGAGCACCACGGGCATGCTCGGCGGGGTCGCGGCGCTCCCGTACAGCCTCTCGAAGTCGGCGGTCGTCGGCGTGGTGCGGTTGGCGGCGGGGGAGCTGGCGCGCGCCGGCGTACGCGTGAACGCTATCTCGCCGCACGCCATCGCGACGCCGCTGCTGGTCCGGTCACTAGCGAGGGCGAACCCGGGCGTCGGCGACGAGGCGCTGAAGCGGATAGTGGAGAGGGGCATGAGCGAGATCGAAGGGGCGGTGCTGGAGCCGGAGGACGTGGCGAGGGCGGCCGTCTACCTGGCGTCCGACGAGGCCAAGTACGTCACCGGGCATAACCTCGTGGTGGACGGCGGGTTCACGGTCGCGAAGCCGATCAACGTGACGGCGGCAAGCTGAGGAGCTAGTTCGAGCGTGGTTTCGCATGTTCCCCAGAATAAAGTCAGTGAAGTTGCGTTGAGCGCTGAGGCCAAACGGAAATTTCTTGAACTATGGTTTTTCTTTTTTACCATGCAGTTATGTACCTCTCAAGGATGCAAAATTACCGAGCACATCACAGCGGAAGGAAACCACATACCAAATTACCAATGGTATGGTTTCAACTTTGAAGTAAATGAAAAGCTCACAGGAAGTAAATTCACCGGACAAAACGCATAGATGGGATCAATCGCCATGGGACAAACGATGATCCTAGTGCAATCAAGAAATCAGTCAAGTGAAAACAGGCAATAGAGGCAATTGTCTCCCTCTCCATACAACAGCAAACTGCTGAGATCGGTCCAACCTTACATACATGCAAAGTTCAAAACGGATTAATGGCGTGATCTTATTTCGCATTTCATACTCAAAACTACTAGCAGTGAAAAAAATCTGTCCTCAGAAACAATAAAGGAAACATTGTTTGTCAGTTCTGGACAGTAGTAAGGAGTAGAGGAAGAAAACGTCGTGCCTAGAAAGACGAAGGCTAGGAGTATCCTCAACCAGAACACCACACACGCCTAAAAAAACGAACCTTGTCATATAAACCACTGAAGAAGCAGAATATCCTCAGCACTTATCAAATAGATATTACAACACCCCGTCCACGGGTGTGCCTTGTGTCTGATCTATTCTATTTAATCTACATTACATGAACAAAACCTCCTTCTACTGTAAGCCACAAGAGGAATCTCTTGACCTGAACCACTAGATAGTTTATGAACAAAGGCTCAAGTTTTGAACCGAGAAGTCATGTAATCTTGTGCTTCTTCTGTAAGCTAGCAGCTCTGTGTTACATACAAAGAAAAAGGGCTACTCCAACAGCCGATGTGCACCGCTGCAATATGCTAACCCGCATGATGGTATCTCTACCAAAGAATTACCTATTTGTTGCTCAGTCGGACAGCTCCAAAATTATAGAGGTTGGAGTTCTTGCTCAGGCCGCACTGAGTCCACAGGTCTATATGCAACTTGACCTCTAAATTTCTTTCTCCAGACATACAGTCCCAAAAAGGCCGATAAAGACAGCAAAATAACTAGCAAAATTCCAACCAATATGGAGACTACATGTTCTTGCAACCACGACCTATAACAAAATTCGATGCAAGTCAAACGTAAGTTACATAGCACCATCCAAATAGCATTCAAGCAAATCAGATGGATGGTATGTTAATGCAGAAGAAAACTACAATTCACGAGAAATACATGGACGGAGGGAGTACTAAATTTTTCCGTTTTGTTTATTCATTAAATAAGTAGGTGTCAGCGGTATTCTCCATTCCTTCTGAAGCAACTTTACCAGGTAACTGGGATTTCCATGTTCGCATATCAAGTATTGCACAATAAAATTATGCACTAGATCTATCTTCCAAGAAAAGGAAACTAAAGAAAAACTACAATGATGGTGCAGATTAGTATGATAATAGCTGCAATGCAGTACCAAAACCTAAAAGCCGGTATATTTATCTTGAAGTTATTTTCGTGATTCATGAACTTTTCGTCATGTGCTTGAAGCACATAAACGATAATATTTTGTGTTTCCTTAAGACCTTTTAAGCATTTGCAAGTACATGTTAAAGAGATCTTGGCCTGGTCATTTCAGGTAAAGGCGTTATATTTATTCTAAATGAACTAAAATTCTTCTGGATAAAGGGATGCCCCAATTAGAAAATGTGAATGTTTCAGTCATGATATGAACATTACACTTATATTAAGCATTTCCTCACCTTCTTGATAAAGGTTGCTGCACATTCCACTCAAGTAACTGATAACTGCCAAGATTTTCAGGCAATTGAACATGATGTTGAGTTAGCCGATAAATGATACCCTATCATATGTCAATGAAATAATGAGTCAGTTTGAAAAAAAAACTGAAATATTCCACATAGGTGCAGGAGTGGATGCTACCATTGCTGTTGCATTAGACATAGAATTAGAAGATCCGGCTGGGAAAATATCCCATCTGATTAGAGTAGAATTTCCTTGGCCTGTAACATTCATAACTTGAACCTATAAGAATAAAAGAGCAACTTCAGCCAATTAACCATAAAGCATGGTCCTAAAGAGCTATCTGGATTAGAACAAAATGAAGTAAATGATGACAAGAACAGTTGTTCTTACTCCTTACTAAGAAAGAATCATTCTTCAAACATAACTAGCACAATCATAGCATCGGCATACTATGTTTCATCCTTACCTGACGGGAATCAATCTCCAGCTCTTTAGCTAACAGCTCAGCCAACTCATGGAGGTGAGGTTTCAGGTTTGGATACGTAACATTTATGGACATATAAACAGTGATGAGACCAACATCAAATTCTGCAAGCAAAAGGGCACAGATACGATAAATCATGTCTATCATTACACAATATCAAATAAATTGTGGCTAGAGAAAACTATCAGAAAGGCAGATTCAGCAACTGCCTCATTGCTCACGAAATATAGCATCAAATAGCTTTCCAACAGTGCAAGCAAAATGAAAATGATACTTGCCTCAACGACTTACGAGTATTAAAAAAACTAATATAGCTTTATCATTCACCAAATAAGACACTCAAAATAAGTAGACCGATAAGAAGGCACAAACCTTGCAAACCACTAGGAGCAGGAGCTGGTGATATATCTCCTTGTGAATCTGGATCACTTGAAGGTGCCGGTGAAGGAGCTCCACTAACGTGGAGCCTCTCCCACAACTCTGAACAGTTAGTTTTCCAAAATCCAATCTTTTCATTGTGGCGGTCGTAGGTTACAAGAGTATTACGAACAAAGATTCCTGCCAGTAAGATCACTACTTTAGCTACTCACAAGGGCAGGTTTCCAAATAAATAAAAACAAAGTATGCTAGCATGTTCCTGATGATACAGACAAATAAAAGTATCTAAAAATTGCTTTAATTTCACTTTTGAGTGAATCAAGATGCTTACTACTTCAAGCAATAAAGATGATTCACTATAAAAAAAATGATGATCGACAAGAAAATACAGAACAGCTAAGTTCTATTATATAGGCCATTATTCCTGCCATTAGAAACAAAATATGAGTTATTGGTCCCATACTTTTTGTCAGTTATCAACAAGCAACTACCATTACAGGGAAAGCTTCATCTGTATGCTCAACTTCTGGAATCTTTGAGTTGGCTGAAATCTGGAATGAGACTACTCTGGTAGCTTGTTTTTTGTTTACTTGTGAACATAATAAGTTTAAACGACTGGCCTGTTCGGTTTCTTTGAGGAAACATGGATTTATACCTTATTATTCACAAAAGGAGTAAAGCTTGTGCATCTACCATCACCAGATATTTTGCTACAAATTTCATGCTTCCATGAGACTACTGAATTGAATAAGTGATGTCAAGAATAGCTACTATGAGGAAATAAGAAGGCAGATCAGATTGCAATTATCGATCATCTAAAAGAGGTCAAATTAATGGAAAGCCAGAAGTATCTGTAAAATGGGGACACAATATGTGAAAAAACAATCTCCAAGTCAATCATTTAGTTTTTGAATCGAATTTTCATCACATGCAAGTGTATAGGCTGGTTAGAATACATGAGCATATCCTTTTTATTATTCAGCATATACTACTAATCACTTTAATGTCAAGAATGACAAGCTCAGAAAGTGTTGCATATGGACGGCATCAAATATTTTCCAATTGTAATTCTACAGCACAAATCTAGTAAGCTTGTGCACTTTATAAGCCAATAGAGCAAAATGAAGTACAGTATATACTATTCAATAGACCTATGCAATATGGAATCTGGTTGAACAGATACAAACTAGAAACAAACGATGGATAGCCTACTCACAATAATTTGTCCAAGAGGACCAACAGCATAGTGAACTGTAAGCCATATAGGGCAAATGACACAAATAAGAAATGTAGAGGAATGCAATGTGAATGTTCTTAAAACTCCTCCTAAAGTTGAGTGTCTTACCCCCTAACAGAGTTGTTGGATCTTTCCCATTTTGGAACACACCCAAGCAATAAGCCCCTTCAACTTTGGAGTGCTTTATTTAGAAATTGGAGAGAGGACACAACATGAGCAGACAGCACCAACAGGCAAAGTAAGCAATGTTATCTTAATTCAATTTAAAAGTTATAACTTCACAATTTACCCGGAATAAATAATTTTCAGGTGAAAGTGAGAGCTTCTGTCCATTTCCAAAAACCATGTCAACATCTGGAAATACCTCAGATAATTGGGAAACGTTCCTGGAAGTAAAGTGATAAATATTAAAGCTCCGTATGAATGTTACGGATAACATCAGAAGAACATTGCTAATGAAAAAATAACTTGTTATTGTCAGGCGAAAGTCACCTTCCAGCACCTGCAAAGCAGATGTCCTTGTAATTTGGGTCAGGGCCTCGGATTTTCTTGAGAGGGTGTACTTTGCTTGTCACCTATTGATTGGAATATAATCATTACATCATTCTTTTCCAGGAGCAGAATCACCAGTTGTCCATTTCCAAAAATTTAATGTAGGACTAACAATTAAATATGTTTCCTTACATGAGATAAGAAACAAAATGAAAAGACAAGATGCACAAGTGCATTGGTGTTCCTTGTAAGCTAGAAATAAATTTGCAGAGCAACAATCAGGAGTATAGAAGCAGAAAAAGTGACAAACAGATTGGTGGCGGCAGACATAGAAAAGTAGATGGTGCCAAAGTAGGGAGTAAGACTTCCTTTATCCAAGGCACTAGAAACTCATTAAGTAGTCATCACGATGGTTAACTTCCCTTATGCAAGGCTTAAAAGTTAGAAAGATGGTAGGCGTGCCATTTAAGTCCTCAAAATACTATTATTAGCATCTAAAGCTAGACAGGTCCCATATTTTCTAATGGTAAATTGCAAAAGCAAGAATCCAAGAAAATATATTCCATATAAAGGAAACATAACTATAGAAAAACAAAGATCCTACCAAACAGTAAAATCAATTCAAAAATAGAATGGAGGCTGGAGGATAAATCATCTCATAACTTACAGCATCCTTGAAAGCCACAAAAGCTTGTTCTGGTAGGTATGCGTATGTGGTCCCACTATCCAAGACAGTCCCATGTTTGCTGTCGAAGATCCTTGGGTCTAACCGCAATGCCTTTCCAGCAACATGTATTTCCTTCAACTCAATGTTGTAATATGGGCTGTTTCCATTTGGAGATTAGTTAATAAGGACATGACCAAGAGTATTTTAGAGGAACCCCCAACCCACCCACACACACAGAAAAAGGAACAAAAATCCCCTGTTGGTGTGCAACACCACTTATGGTACCTGCGGACAGGGTCTGAACGTGAGAAAACCATGTCAGGAGGGGTAGGCATTGCACCAAGCACCATAGCACCACCACCAATATCCATTCCGCCATAGCACAGAGAGAATGAATCACCTATGACACCCTTATCAACAAGCTGATCCATTATGCTAAGTTGACCACGGCCTAGCCCCATTATGCCATCAGCATGCTGGCTGAACAAATCTCCAGTTTCAGTATTTTCACAGCCAAAAACAGCATGCTGTGGTTTAAGTTCACTTTCTGTGCCAAACGACACAATGTCCTCACCAAGCACCCCACTGCTGGAGCTCATTTCAGCATACTGCCTCTCATAAGTGCATTGGCTCTTGTCGTTATCACAAGTACAATCGACATTGCATTTTACTGGGGAATATGTACTGGAGAGATCAGGTTGAAATCTTGGATCCTACATCAAGCCAAACTTCAGCATGCACATATATTACAGGAAGTTAATCTCTAGGTAACTAAAAAAGAAATTACAAGCAGAAATAATGGCGATCTCCCAGATTAATACAATGATATTTCTTCCTACATGACATGATGTTTATGGCCACATGCACATCTTTATGTATTTTGAATTATAAACGTAGACCACAAAAAGATAAATCCTTGCAGATTGGTTGTTCCACTTTCTGTGTATAGATTAAACAGAAAAAAAAATCATCTCAGCAACAGTACTTTTCACAAAAAGCATATAAATTAAGCTGCCTCAGTTTTAATACCCCCTGCAGGTTGAGAAGATGCCCTTAGTCCAACTTACACTTTACACATATGACAGAAGTAAACTAGAACTTCCTAATCTATCTGCAAATTGAACCGCTAATTTTCTGAGAATTAGAATCCCTACATACTGATGGACACCAAGTAGCACCAAAAACCCGTATCGGCTGCATAACCACAAGTTCAATTAGCTAACTTTTATTAAATAGTCCAGCTACAGTTTCATCTGTGGGCATCAAATAACTATGCGCGCGACCATCCTAACTAATCTAATCATCAACAGAGTTCAAACTGGTAACCGAACAGAGAAGCACAGAAATCACGGCCCACCTGGTGGTTGCCGCACTGCTCGCAGGATGCGCAGGGCACGTAAGTGACGGTGCTCCCGGAGTCCACGATCAGCGCGAACTCCTGCGGGGGCGTCCCGATGTACAGCCTCGTCGTGTAGTACCTAATCAATAAGACAACAAGCACCATCCGCCCAGCCTCAGATCCAACAGAGCATCCAAAAAAATTGGCAGAAAATAACGAGGGAGGCATCCGAACTGTGCCGACCCGTTGGTGAGGAGATCGTCGTGGAGGCGCATGCGGGCGTTGGGGCGACCTCCGTCGGCGAGTCCCCGCCGGGAAGAGGTGAGCCGGCTGGCGTTGGGGTAGGAGAGCGTGAGCGGGAGCACCAGCGGCGGCCGCGGGGGGGGTCGGTCGATCGGGGGATCCAGCGGCGGCCGCGGCGGCGCATAGGAGGAGGAGGAGGACGGCGGCGAGGGCCGGGAGCGAGAGAAGCCGACGACGCCAGCCGTGGCTCGCCATCGTCGCGCCGTGCGAGGAATGGGAGGGAGGGTCGAGGCCGAGGCGAAGGCGACGACTTGTTTTAGAGGAAGGGGGGAGAGGGGTAGTACCGTAAATTCGTAATTTACAGCTCCCTCGAGGGGCCGTCCGGGTCGGATAAATCGGTTACGGCCTGCCGGTGGAGATGGCCTTGCAGGCCCCATTTGTCAGTGGGGAAACTCCTTCTCGGTTCGAGCTGACAGGTGGGGTATACACATATGGGGCCCGGTCGTCGGAGGCACAGGCGTGCGACTGGATAGGGCGCGTAGCTATATCTTCCGTGCGTTAAGTCGGGTCCTAATTTTTCTAGTGGGATGGCTTGGGAGTGCGGAACGGGAGGCGTTGACGAGGCGAGCACGAAGGAGGGGTAGGAGGAGGAGCTGCTCACGGGTGGGCCCCACATGGAGGCTTCCACCAAACCCTGATGCGCTTTTGCAGTTCTGTTCTGCAGCTTGCGAGCGTCGCCAAGCACGCTGTTCAGCGCAGCGTCTTTGTTGCTGGGGAAGGACGGAACCGTTTCATGCGTTCCACTCTCATCTCGCGTTAGATTGCACCAAAATGCGCGCGACACGCCTGCTGCAAATTGAGATCTTATTTTGTAATGGAAGATTGTAATCTCTGCAAAGTGTTTCTGGGAAGCTTTGCTCTGAGTCTGAAGGTGCCTTTTGCAATTTGCACAGCTAGCGGGTTATATTAAGTAGAATGGCAAAAACATCTGCAAGTCGAGTTGTTAAGTTACAGGAGACTGAACATACAGAACATTCAAACAAGAAAGCACAGCAAGAACCGATGTGGACTGTGGATAGTTAGATACATGTAGCCAACAAAAACCTCTCGTTACGATTTGACTGGCGCCTCACACAGGCATCGAAAAATAAACCAGTTACAGCTACAAAATCCACTAGAGGATGGGGTGGGGGAGGGGGGTAAATGACTTAAGTTACATCTGGGTTTGAGGGGAAGATTGGTAGCCAGGTGTTGCACAGCAGAACCAGCGTAGCAGTTAAGTTACATCTATGGTTGTTGAGAAGGGCGATAACCAGATCCAGGGTAACTCAGGTAACTGCTCGAAGCAGGCTGCCCTGCTGCGCCGCTGTAAGCTGCATAGCCGCCTGCAGCTGGCTGGGCACCAGGGCCGCCATACGCAACTTTATATTGATTTGAATTGTATGATGCAGGGGCTACTGATCCTGGGTTGTACTGGTACGGTTTTGGGGCACTGTACTGTTCACCGTAAGAAGCATAGGGAGCTGCATCATATGTTGTGGCAGGTGCCGTGTAATGGTATCGGTCGGCCGCAACTCCATATCTATCAGGGTAGGAGGGCATTGGTGGAGGAGCACGCTGCCAGGCACCAACCGGAAGCGCAGGTCTGCGAGGAGCTGAACCAACAGAACTAGTAGGCCTGCGAGGGGCTGAAATGCCAGAGACTCGAGGCTTCTTTGCATTAGAGCGCCCAGCTTCAACTGATGGCCTTTTCTCACCCTTTGATTTCAGCCCAGAGACACGCTTTTGGAGAGGTCCAAGTGGACAGTCCTTCTGAAGCTTATACTCTTCGATGCACTTTATTACAGCCCTCAGTGCAAGTAGCTCCCGAGTCTTCAAGTCATCCTGCAGATGGATATAAGGAGTTCTAACACCATTAGCTCAAAATGCTAACTCATAAACAAAAAATAAAACCAGATAAGATAATTGAAAAACTAAACATGAAACTATCCAAGCATGAAAAGAAATATATAATATATTTTTTGAAACTGAAAAGCAATATATACAATAATCCACCATGTTCATTACTCTGGATTCTGGACTAGGGGAATGCCATGAGGCAGTTGGGTGCTGCAACCTAATACTTCCAAGTGTTGTATGGTTCACAGACAACAGCACCAACCAGCAGATTCTGAAAGTAATTTGCCATCTGCCTTGAAAGACTTGGGACTAATTGAATGACATTCAAGGTGGGCTTAAGGGCTAAATACAATATCTAACAAACTTCTCAACGCTCATGCATAATAAACACAACATGATACATCAACAGGAACAAACCTTATAGCAAGAAAAGATAAACGAGTATCTTAACAGTGAATCAACAAACTTCCAAAAAAACAAGTGTACAATTGATGAATCCTGGTCTATTATTAATAAGAATTAGGCAATCGTCAACATCTCAAAGATAGTAGAAAGAACAGACCGTTAAAGGAGTCGCACTTGCATCCCCATTATTGTTAAGTGAGTCTTTTAGCTCATCTACATATGTCTTCAACAGAGGTGCAGGAGGAAAGCTCTCGGAAAGCCCAAAAGCTTGTATGAATTGAACTGCATCAATTTGCCTGTGCTTCTTTATCAACTCCTCGATAATACCTGCAGAAACAAAACATCAGCACTAGGATCATAAAATACCACCTTTACACATAACACAGTGGTTTTCACAGAGTAAGGTTTTTAACTTTTTATTCCCTAGAAGGTTGTGGGTCTTAGCAGTAAATCATGAATGGCCTGGCAAATTAAGGGATAATAACGCCTTGTGGCATTCTGAGTGGATACCAACCTGGTATTCTCTCAGTAAGACCAAGGGAGCGACAAAGCTCAGCAGTCTGTTTGCGACGAGAGACGGCAACTACGATCTTGCATAGTTCATCTTCGTCAAGCACCAAATCAACATTAAAAGTTGTAAGAAGCTGGAGGAATGCCTGTGCTTCCAATGAGTACCCATCAGAAGCATCAAGGTCAACCTCAGCTAACTTACTCTTCCACTCTTCGGCAATTGCCTTGGCCTGCTCCACAATTTCAGAGCTCCAAGGGTGGTTGCCACCCGGCTCCTTCATTCCTATTGAATGTGCTATAGCTTCCATCAAAACAATACAGCTTCTGCGCTGCCCCTGAATGGAGTGATGTTTATTCCCAGGCAGATTAGTTTGGTCTGGGAAGAAACCCTCCAAGGAATCAAGCACGAAGCGTGCAGGGTCAGTTGCACATCTTAGTGCAACAGAAAGTTCATCACGAAGGCTAGCAAGTTTTTTTCCAATTTTCTGAAAGAAATTTCAGAAGGCCTTTTGTGTCCATCTGCTCACAGAGTTGCTTCAATGCAGGACGCGGCTTAACCTCAACAGGTGAAGCTTCAGATGGCTCGCCCGACCCATTAGCAGGGGTATGCTCCTCTGAAGCACGAGATGCATTGATGTCATTGGTTGAGGTTCTTACCTTTTTGTCTTTGCTTCCATTGGCATCAAGTATCTCAGCAAGCTCGACCTTATATTTTTGGCGCACCTCTGCTAGGGCAGAGACGGCAGCATCCCTTAGCTCCTGAAGCTGGTTCACAGAAGCACGCTCTTTTGCAGAGACATCAGCCTCTTTCTCAGCGATCAGCCTAAGATCTTCAGCTTTCTTTTCTTCTAACACCTTCTGCTTTTCTTCCAGTTCATCACACTTGCTTCTGTACGACTTCTCAAGGTTTGCGAAGTGTTCTTTGATATCTTCCCACTGGATGCCACTTTGCAATTGTAAGGATGCTTCTGTGTGGGCTTTCAGCTTGCTAAATACTTCAGCCAGCTGTTCTAGCAATGGCATTGTTGTTGACTCAGAACCACCAGAAACGTGAGAAGTAGCTTCAGTCGCCATTTTGCAACCAGAATAAAGACAAACTGTAGAGATACACGATTAGATCCATCTAAAATGAGCAGTGTTATGACTTATTATGACTTATAACAGATGTATTAATCATGCAAAAGCAGTATGCAGAATGTGTTTTAGTTCAAAACAGAAAGCACGAACAGGTAAAGAAAACACTAATACCACACTACAAAGAACAATCAAAAGGTCAACGAAAAAGAGAGGAAAAGTTCGAACACATAGGGTACCCAAAAGAAACATTAAGACCCTGTTTGGCTTCTCTGAGATGTACTCCTACTGTGAATCCATTGGAAAGAACATGCGACAAACCCTAAGTGATGGAATGATGGTAATCACAATAATAGAAGGTGATAATCCCCCCAACCCCCTTGATTTGAACCAATATGTGTTTACTCTTGAGAATTTCTGGTTTTGTCAGTGGAGGAAAATAACACCTGCGATGTGGATTACCTGATACTTCCCCGCCCCCTCCGAATTGTGGTTGATGCTCAAAATGTATGCAAACTTACCCCCGCCACCAACCCATATCCTATAAATGGAACCTTTTGTGGATCCCCAATCTCTACACCGCTACATCATCAAAGATAAATCACATCGGATTCAAAAAATAATACGCTGCCTGCGACCCCATCCCTCCATCACTGCCTACGAAATCTCGAGTTCTCAATCACTTAAGGGCACGAATTTGCGCTGGTAAATAGAATAGAAATTTATTCAAATTATCCACTGAAACTACAAAGATGGACTCTCCAAATGCCACGAGTCAATCCAGAACGTAATAGAAGGAACAGCAGCAAACCAGCTAGTCATAATACTACTAAAGGCGGTGGAGAGGGTAACTCAGCGGGGCTTACCCGTGGAGGCTACGGCGGAGAGGAATCCTCGCAGGCGGAGATCTTCGGCGGGCGGCGGCGAACGGGGCGCGTCGAGTCGAGGCAGTGGGAGCGGCGAGATCAGAGGTGGGGAATATTTTTTTGGGCGGACAGAGGGGGGGTTAGGGCAGGGACAAGCCAGGGTCGGATTGACCCCAAGTCCCTAATCTTCATGGGGTAAAGGTTTACATGGAATCCTTGCCTTTGGATCACCATCGAACGGCCTCGGACGGAGATGCAGGTGCCACGTTCGCTTTGGCCCAGCCCAACAAGGATAGTTACGGCCTTCCGTACGGCCTAGTGAACAAATGACATTGGCCCAGCCCGAATAGTTCCGTCATGCATGAGTTTTGACTTCATCTTTTTTTATCAGATTGAGTTTTGACACTTTTGATACTTGATTTAGATGATGGACTCGTATTTCCCACAAAGAAAAAAATGATGGACTCGTCAGTCATGGAGCGCCATCCTCTTGAAAAAGCAGTTCGGTTTCCGGTGGCTTTGGTAGCTTGGCACGAGGACAAAGGTGTGTATAGAAGTTGGCAACGAATTGAGTTGCGTAGGAGGGACACACGGGAGGGGCGAGTCCAGGGCGAGGAGCCGATGGAGGAGCTCGATCGCCTCGCCCATGTCACGGGCACTCTAGCAGTTTCTCCTCGTGTGTCGTCTGTTTCTTCGCTTTGCAAACGAGCATCGGCACGTGAACCGCTTAGCTCTTCGGGTACCGTTCTTCTCTTCTCCGGAACCTCCAATGTACTAACCCTCTTCCGTGGAGAAGCCACCTCCTCTCCTATTTATTGTCTTTATCGCAGAATTTTTACGTACAAGTCTAGTATAACAAAGCAAAAAAATAGACGTACGTGATGAACATACGAGTACAATAAAAAAATGAACACTATATTTAGGGGACTTATTTCTCTTCTTTATTGATCTTTTTTTTCAATAATACATACAACAGATGAGTTCCCCTCTATTTATAGTCAAAAGAAACCTCTTTAGTCAAAGAAATAAGGCCCATTAAGTGGAGTTATTTGGGCCATCTTGAACCCAATCAACAGTTCCTCAACATTCCTACTTAGACACTTGTCACGTGATACTAATGTCTAATCAAAACTCCAAAAAACCCAATGAGAAAAATTGGAGAAAGAATACATTGCACACGTTGCTACATTGCACTAGTTGTCTTATTGAAAAGCTTGCATATGAGAAACTTCAAGAAAAACTCACTAAAGGAAAAAAGAGTATAGCCATTGAGTCAATTAATTTACTATCTATCAATTATGAATGATACTTCTTGTAAGGTTCAGCATCACTATGCATTATTCTGGTTATATTTCTATTCATGGATTTGCTCAACATTGCATACATGTAGCTGAAATTCATTTTCAAGCTAACCCTTTCGAGGAATGAAAGACAGTTCAATGAACATTGTAATCATCATTTGACTCTTTGGAGTGAATCAATTTTATAAATCTGCATGGTTCAGAGCCTGATAATTAGTGTTTACATGTATTTGCTCTTCCTCGAGATAGCTTATGTTAGAACTTTCATATTCTAATCTTATATTTGTTTCTGAAATAAGCATTGTGGGCAATATTGCGTGGATAACATTTTGGTTAAACACAACATCTAACTTTCTTAGCAATCTTCAAAATTATTTCTAAAAATTGTGGTGAGTTATATATGATGCTCCGATATGTCTATCTCGCTTCATTAAATTCATTCAGAAATAATTTGCATCTTCATGAGCTACATGACTCATATTCGGTTTGCCAAGCATAAAGCTCGGTCACAATGTATCGTGGTGCATTTCTACAAAACATGTGAAATGATCATGGGGTATACTCTATCATGGAGCATTTCTTATCAATGCATATCATTTGATTTCTCTTTAAATTGGGCTAAACGATTTTTAACATTCATGTTGATGCATGTGGGGTCTGAGTCTGCTTCTGAGACTATGTATCCATTGGGTCCATATATTCTTGAACCTTTCTTACATCTAGGTATAAGCAGATCATGCATATACTTCAAAATAAATTTCTCTATATTGTCACGAGTAATTCTTTAATCATATGTCTGAAACCGCAAGGTACTACATTTCATGACAAAGGCATCCTTTTTTCAATGCATCAAGGTTTTGAATACCTTGCATCCAATGATTTGTATCTCAGGACAGAGTCACAACATTTTATTTCTTATTTTTATTTACTTACTGTTGTCGTTTCTCTGGTAAGAATATCAATTTAGGGATAGGTGCCTTCTTGCAATGACATTATGCTACTTTTAGCACTTCTCCCATAATTCTACATTCATACTTCTTCATGTATGTAAGGAGTGTTGATGCATATATTGTCATCAAATATGACCCAACTAGATACTTTAGTATATGGCAATAGGCAAAATGTTATATGTGAGTCAGTAGATTTATGACTTTTTCTTTTCAATGATGCTATATTCTCTCAACTCTTCTCCTATTTCCATCTCAGAGACGTGTAGAGTTTTCTAGTATCATAATCAAAAGAGTTATGTGGCGCACCATTTATTTGGTCTAGGCTATGTTTCAAAAAACTCTAATTTCTAATTGGATTTTTCAAATGCAAATAGATAAAATTTTATTCTTTTCACATTGTTTTTTTCTAGACGTCTTAAAGTACTAGACAATTTGAGTGTCCCAAGTTTTGCCCCCAAACTTCTCTAGGTATATGGCAACAATTTCAGTGCATTAGGATGCATACTTTGTATATATTTGTTATGCTTCATGTTTGGTAATATGCGCTCAGTTTTTTAATGCTAACCAAGCATGTGCGTTTACTTTGCATGAACCAACACAGTTTCCTCATATATGCTTATTTTTCATTGGTACTTATATTTCACGCTATATTGTGAACAACATCATTTCACTATAGGTGTACAATCTCCCCTTGGTTTTGTGACTTATACACCTACGTGAAAAGGATATTCGTGTACAAAACTGCTTGGCCAAGTTCTATATGGGGCAATATAACTTCATACTTTGCTTTAACTACGTACGCTATTGTGGAATTTATTGATTCCATAGTCTGTGAGGCTATGTCAATACAATTGTGGGAATTTTGTGGGTACCAAATGAGATGAGGTTAGATTGAAATATAATGAGTTGTGTATTCAAATTATGAAAGATTCTACTCGTGCTTACACACGCTATTTAACCTTTATACAGGAGATAGTACCATAACTAACGAGTTAAGGGTGTATCTCCTCCTATCAGGCGCCTGTTTTCCCTCTTACGGCTTTCAAGTCTAGAGTGCTGGCAAATGTGCATTAGGTTGGTCTACAGATGAGCCTATTGCTTCTCTGAGGTCCTTCAAATTCTCGGAGTGTCAGAACCTTCGAATTCTTGCCAGAAGTCCTGATATCCATTTCTAAGCTGGTGAAGTAGCTGTTGATTTCAAATGTTAGAAATCTCTTAATTCCATCTCGGAAGTTCCAAGTTCTGTAGCTTTTGCACAAACAGATAGTTTTTGAGGGGTTGGTTATGAATACCCATAAACCTTTTTGCATGTCTAACTCTTTGCCAATCTATTTCTCTACTCTCCTAAGTGCTACTCCACATTTTCTCAAGCCCAAGTTGTCAACCTTGTGTTGAAATCTTTGAAAGAGATATTGAACCATAGTTGAGCATCAAATAAGAGTTTATCTCCAAGCCAAATTGATTTAAGTCTGTTACCCTTGGACATTGTCACTTGGGAGCCTTCAAGCAGATTGTGAAGCACCTCAAGACGTTTATGAGAGTTTGGAGCTCAACAACCGCAAGGAGAAGAGCTACCACAAAATAAGTAGAGCTTCAAATTGGCAAGTTTCTTCAGAAAAATGCACATTTTGGTGCTAGCTCTATTTTTAGGATCAAGCTTTTTTAATGGAGAAGTAGAGCCTGACCAAAGACTCAAACTTCGATAAATCCTTGTGTCTCCCACGACTCCTTCATAATTGTCTTCTCACATGTTTTGCTTCTATACCTGCTATTAGCTTGATAGGTTTTGCTTTCTAGTTTATATACTTGTCCTTGGTTTTGCAATAACTTGTTTTAATCACTATTACACTAAATTTACATAACTTAGTGATATTTATATAGAAAATAATTTTAGATCATATTTTTATTAATTTTTTATTCATTTCTCTCTAATCGACATTCTAAATCTTTTCACATGCGGATAGGACTAGTGGCGGTGCCATGTGCATGCAGGCTTGACGAATCGTGGTCGAGAGGCAGGCGGTTGCCCGACGCGCAGCCATGTGCGATACTGTGGTGTGCGAGCCCTCCTGCGCATGCTTAGGCCTGTGTATTCGGTTTCTTCGGTGTCGAATCAAACTAATTGTATATACATGCATGCGAATTAAACCAATCAAAAGAAGAATCTCTCACATATGCATGTGATATACGCAGAGGCTGGTTAATCAATTCATTGATTCTTTCCACGCGTGTAGGACGACACATATGGCGCGGATATCACCGTGATTCGCGCGTATGGGCGCGAATGGTGTAGCCGTGCAGTGGCGGCGCTCGATGGCGATGTCTGTCGGTCTAGCTACCATATAGAGCAGCACGGTGGTCGGGTGGCTGTGCAGGGTCATCGGCCTCATGCGGGAGGCGCAGCTCGTGCCGATGAGGCCGCGGCCGGCGCGGCTACTGTGGCTGCCACGTGTAGGACTGTCATGATCGGCAACGGCGTGTGTGTATAATCATATGTGTGTCGTTTCGTGATATGATCACCAATTACTGTTTTATTAGCAAAATGATTGACATTGGCTGGCGAGTTTTGTCGGTAATATTTACTATAGGATTTCACGTCATGGAACCAAAAACAAATTTAAATACCAAAATTAGGTAAAACATGTGTCGACGATTGATAAACCGTCGATCTTACGGTAATTGTGAGACAAAGAGATTTTTTGAAGGGACCCCTGGGACCGTGACCTAACAGTATCAGGGAACACGGAATAATATTTTTATACAGGTTCGGGCCTCCCGTGGGATAACAACCGTATGTCCTATTTGTATATGTTGAATCTCGAGTATCTTACAAAGGAGTATGTCAGTGACTATCATATACGGGATCTAAACCTAATCGGGCCCTTCTCCGAGTGGATCTGGACGGCTGGTGGAATCTTATCGCGGAGACTAGGACTCAATCTCCGAATGTCTTCTGGCTTGTGTCTGCGCCCCAATCTGAATCTACCCCTTCTTGGGGGATCCTTAGGTCCTTTATATAGTGGATAACCCGTGTCGTAGAGGTCGTGGACTTATCTTTAACCTATTATCCTTAAACATAAGGATTGACTTTCTGGTTTAAATGTTTCCTTGCCCTTATTACGTAAGGACTTGTTATCCTCTAGATTCTTGGGCTGTTACATCAACGGCTCCAAATATCCAGGGTATTCTTGTACTGATACTACCCCGTATACGGTATTAACGTATTACTCATTGTCAACATGGAATCTAGATCAATATTAGGACTCGTTTTTCACACATGTTCATCGATATATACCTTCTCAACCGATGTAAAATGAACCTAGAAGAAGGCTTGACGGTAGAACGTCATGCTGATAAATGTATCCTACAACCCTTACTGACAAGTCCGGTCTAAGAGGTGTCAGGCGAGGCATAGACGTAGTCGAGAAAGTAGACGGACACAATAAACACATTCGTACGATAAAAAAAATGAATAGAGTATATAGGAGGGATTTATTTCTCTTCTTTATTGATAATCTCTTTCAATATATAATGAATGAGTTTCTCTATTTGTAGGCAAAAATTATCTTCTTAATTAAAAGGATAAAAGCTTATTAAATCAAGTTAGTTGGATCTTCTTGGATCCTTCCCACGGTTCCTCAGATCTCAAATGGTAAACGCCAACACCCAGCACTTCGTAGTACCAGGCTCTCCAGTCCTTTGCGCGCTATCGAAGTATTGATTGTCTCTCGGAGGCAACCATGTGCCCTGCTACTGATTACTAAAAGCATCCAAATCGTAGTCTAAAATCTCACACGGGCATATCCGATTAATACTATCATGAATGTTCCAATCCATAGCTAGCACTGCCGCAGTTGCTGTGACTACGACCTCGCCGGCCGGTGTCTCTTTCTCCGACTGCAACTCCGCACGTTTCGTGGTACTACTAACAAAAAATCAGCAGCCAACTGTTGCGCGACAAGCTAACGCCGAGCACAGAGCCACAGACCAATATTAGTCAAAAGCAGCAGCAGGCCTGCGTCGCGGCACACGGCACGGCCGACGTCGTGGTCAAAGAGTATCTCACCTCTCCTGCACCCGTGAGGCTTCTCTGCAGCACCCTCCTGCACGGCCCGGATGCGCGAATTACTTGGCCCTGTGGCTGTGGACGCACGCAAGATCGACATAGGCACCACTCGAGCGCCGCGCACGCGGCGGCCACCGAGATCGTGGAATTTTCGTACTACTATTATACGAGACCGATGACCGGCCGGCCGCAGGATTCTCAGTCCCGGGAAGGTAGAAAGGGAGCGGCGTTGACCTGGAGTGCAGCTTTTGTGCACCCGGGTGCATTTGCACCCATTAGTTTGGTGAATTTTAGTTTCACATATAAGTTTCAAAAAAATCTGAAAAAATTCATACCGGTATATGATGGAGTGAAGTATACACAGTTAAATTTTTGAAAAATAATATGACCATTTGTGACCTGTGCAAAAAAAACAAAAACACACCTTGAATAGCATAAACAGTACAAAGGAGCCATATGCACATATTTGTTTTTTTTGCACAGATCGCAAATGGTCATATTATTTTTCAAAAATTTAACTGTGTATACTTCACTCCATCATATACCGGTATGAATTTTTTCAGATTTTTGAAACTTGTATGTGAAACTAAAAATCGCCAAAACTAATGGGTGCAAATGCCCCCGGGTGCACGCAGCGCTTTCCCCGTTGACCTGCCGCTATTGTGGAATCCATTCAGAGTTCAACTCGCGCGCGCGTGATCTGCGCTGTGCAGGCCGGGTGAGCTTGACGTCCTGGACGTGTGTCCTGTGCAAGAACTTGGGGTCCATTTACAGTCCAGAAAAGCACGAAAAAGCGAATCTTACCCAGTTCGTGTCGTCGATCGTCTGTTGCCCGTAGCCGAAATCTCAGACGCGTATCGGCGAGAGGCACGCGAACGAGGAGTCACAGGACTCGGGCATGTTTAAAGCCATCATGGCAAGCGTATTACGTATAAGGCATGCATGTGTGTGTGAGGCAAATCTGGAATACGAGTACGGCGATCAGAACAGTAGTACATACTTAAGGAGCCATCAAAACACTTATGCATAACTTGCGTGACACAATGTTCTCCAAAAAAAAACGTTACAATGTGAAGAACAGGAGACGACCCTTCCCTTTTGACATGTTTGGCACAGAAAAGAACACAATGGGAGGGGAAATCAGTTCACTTTGGACTTGGAGAGCCAGCAAGGGAAACACACGTTTATGTTGGTCCGTTTGTACCATGCAGTGACCTGACGATCTAGTCTGCATGATCGTGCGTCTGGCATGATGTACCGACACACTTCTACAGTCTGATTAGTCTAATCAAGTGTCATTGTGTCAACATCGCAGAATCCTTTGCTGTTGCCACACGTTCACTTGTAACGGCGATGAAATAATATTGCGATGAAATTTACCCCACTTGCTCCAATTTCCAACGTAGCATCAACAACGAACTCTCAGTCTCTCACGAAGCCCTTCAAGGAAGTGCCTCACCTAAACTGGAAAGGCTAAAGGCAGGAGAATGGGGGCAAAGCACTTGGTCTCTAGTCTCCGGTGTCATCCGGCTCATGACCAATAATTGGAACAAGATCTTGTCCAGAACCCGTACGGTTCTGGAGGCACGTTCCGTTAATTAATCACATCACATTCCTGATACAGACAGGTACTCTCACATGAAACAGTTTCTTCCAGCCTACGGACATCAAAGGTACTCTCAAGCTACTAATTGACAGCAACAATCAAAATTCCAAGATCAACAAGTATTTAGGTGGAAACGCTCCGCTTCCGCGGACAGTGTCCAAGCCGCAGCGATCTCCGGTAGCAGTAGTGCTCCACCGTCTAGTCGGACCGCCGTGCCGGGGTCCAGTGCGGCAGCCCGGGGCTGAAGTGGCTCGACACGACCCGCGAGTCGAGCAGTTCGACGATGGGCGGGAACGTCACGCAGCGGGGCGCCTTATACTGGTTGATGGACGCGCCGCGGGAGATGGCATAGTCCATGAGCTCCTCGAAGGTACCGGGCCGGACGACCCGGATCTCGAGCGGCCCGATCGAGCCGTCCGCGACCCGGCTCTGCCTGTACACCGTGTTCAGGGCCTCCTCCATCTCAAGGCAGCACCCGTCGAGGGTCTCCTTGTCCACGGCTGCGCCGTCGCCGGTGGCCAGCAGCTCCCAGTAGATAACGTAGTGCCCGGGGACGAGCTCGGTGGACGCATGGCTGGTGTACTCCGCCACGGACGCGCCGTGCGGGGCGAGCAGCGCTGAGGCGCGCTCCACGGCGCGCTGCAGCTCCGCCTCGTCGGTCTTGTCGGACTCGATAGACAGCAGCACGTTCTTGCGGCGCACGAACCGGAACTGCGGAGCGGCGTTGTGGAACTCCGTCACCCGGAGGACGTCGCCGACGCGGTACCGGTTCAGCCCGGCGTAGGTGGTGATCACCAGCTCGTACTCGCGCCCGGCCTCCACGCGCGCGAGGTCCACGAGCTGGCCCGCGTCGCCGGACGCCGCGCCGGTCTCGTCCACGGGGAGGAACTCGAAGTAGCCCATGTTGGGCATGATGGTGTAGGACACCTCGGACGGGTCGCACAGCGGGCGGAGGTTGAGGCCGAAGTAGCACTCCGACGACGCGTACATGGTGCACACCATGGGCAGGCCGCCGCTGTAGAACCGGAGCGTCGGGATGTACTGCGCCATGGCTCCAGTGACTATAACGTCCAGATATTTGGTGTTCGGCCAAATGCGCGTGACGATGCCAGCCCAGTCGCCCTTGCAGCACTCGTCCCGAACGAACCGCGCGAGCTCGGGGTCTGGCCGGAGGATGCCGGCGACCGCTTCGCGCACCGACGGATCGGCGACGCGCGGGGTGAGCGCGCCGGTCTCGATGTCGTCGGCGAGCTGCTCCCAGTTGAGCTGGAGGAAGCGGATGGCGCGGAGGAGGCCGGAGGCGAACACGGCACCGAGGCGCAGCACGTCGTGACGCTGGCACAGGCCGCACACCATCTGCGCGTACAAGCTCTGGAACGCGTCCGCGCAGAGGATGGCCGCCGTCGGGCTCGTGTAGTTGTGGTAGGGGTCGTAGGGCCGGTTCTTGAACTGCTCGCTCTTGTAATAGCTCGTCAGGACAGGCCGCGCCGTCAGGCCGCTGGGCGTCTTCGTCTCCGACTTCACGAAGAGGAAGTAGAGCGCCTTCCCCTTGTCAAGCCCAGGCAAATGCCTGCACAGAACATTGAACACGACATGGCAATTAATCACTAACTGCACTTTACATGTGTATTGACAGAGTTAATTGTCGAATGGCAATGAGTATTAGTGAACTTACAAGTTCATGACCGGCATAAGGAGGCTGTAGAGAAGCTGACGGCGGTCGAGCTCGTCCTTGATGGTGGGCATCAGCTTGCGCTCGCCGGCCGACGTGCCGGAGCTGGTAAGGAACTCGGAGACGGGGTGCGTCGACAGGATGGGCGACCGATCTCCATTGACAATGCGCTGGATGTACGGCTGCAGAGCGTCGTACGACACTACCGGCACCTTGGCCCGGAAGGTGTCGCGGTCGGTGGCGCCGTCGAGGCCGCAGTTCTTGAGGTACTCCGTGTCGGCGTTCTGGCCGAGGATCTCGGCCAGGACGCGCTCCTGCACGGAGTCCACGTTGGAAGTCATCTCCTCGATGAACCGGAGCTTCTCGGCATCCTTCGCTCTCACCGCAGCCACGGCCGCCGCCGCCGCCGATGACGAGGCCGGGCTCCGGAGAGCCGCGCCAGTAGCTCTCGACACATCAGTCATCGCCGCCATTGGCTCGATCGATCTGAAACACTAACAGCGAATGCTAGCTTAGCTAGAGCTTGTAGCTAAAGAAGAATGCGTACTGAGGGACAAGAATGTTTGTGTGCCTGTGTCAGAATTGCTTGGAGTGGCGAGGTATTTATATGGGATCAGGCGAGCTGGGCGATCGATCACCGGCGAGGATGATGAGGAGAGTGAGACCTGAAGTACACGGGGGATACGTGACGTCTGCGCCGGCCTGTCGGTTCACGGCGCGGACCAGTGTCCGGTCCGGAGGTGGACAAGCGCCCGGCACGGACAGCGGCACGTACGCGGTTGCTAGCGCACATATTGTGCGCACGCCCCGATCGCGACGGCTGCGTCATGTCTTAACGCATTAGTCTTGTATGGCACCGCAACGGTAACGCCGCGACATGGGCGACGTGCACCGAATCGGTTGGGTTCTTGGGTGCGAGGAGGTTAGCTTCGGTAGCGACTGGGTCGACCGGGATTGGACTCAATTCACCTCAGGCTACATACATCTGGCGGACGTCCGGACACGTGAAACCGTCGCAAATGGTAACATGGTCAACATCAACCCGGTCCCGGTGATATATTCTTTGTGCCAAATTGCCAATCACTCGACTCAAACGCGCCGTGGCACGGGTGGACGAAAAATTCGAGCCTGCTAGCTAGCTGCTAGGTGTCCCGGATCCGGCAGAGATCCGGTTCGCGTGACAGGAAACTTCGAGTCACCGGCCTGGCCCCCAGATTTTTATCGCAACATGAGGAGGTTCACCAGTCTGCCACTCGGGCGCGGGGTTCGTGCGCACAGGTGGTTTGGACGTGCACTGCCCATGCATGCGCCCATGCGGTCGCCCGGCCGGGGCTGCATGATTAGACGAGGCGGGGGTGTCAGCGAGTGGCGACTGCTACAGCGTGGAGCGGCGAGACGCGACGGACGTGTGAGAGTCGGTTGCGTCGGCGTCGGCGTCGGCGGCGGCGGCGGCGTCCCCGGGCCACCACACGCCGAGACGGCCGGGTGGACGGACGGACGGACGGACGGGCAGCCGACGCGAGTTGGCGACGCTCCGGGCGTGAAAACCGGCACCAAGGACCGCGAAGCTTCGCTTTTGCACGACAGGGAGTTGGGGGTTTTCTGTCACGTGAACCAGGAGGGAACACGCATTTGCTCAAACTTTTTTTTTGTCCACGCGCGCCCGGTGATGGAATTTCCTGGGGGGAGACTCGCGTGACCCATGACAGTCATTTTGTAAAGTGTTAACGAGTTAAAAGGTCATGAGTTAGTTGTGTGCTTTGCATGATGCTAGCTAGCTGCTAGTGCTTTGGTCTTGGAGAGTTATTAATATTTTGTTACAGGTAGGATCATCTGTGACTGTCAGTGTAAAAAATATTACCCACGCAGCCGCCACGAAGCCTCGGTTTGTACGTACTGTACCGTTTTGTCCATACGACTGGAGCACCAGCTAGCTGCTGCTTCTTCATGTGTATGTGGAAAATGTTTGGAGCGTAATCGGAAGAGCAACGATGGAACAAGGAATTTGGGCTCTACAGTGGCATATGTATTATCTAAAAAACAGTGGCATATGTACATTAAATCATCTTGACGACGAATAAATACAGAAAATTCTCCCTCCAGTTTCGTTTTCTCTTGTAAAGAATTTATCCAGAAGACAAGCATTTCATTCGATAGTGTTAAAACGGAATCAGCTAATATTTCAAGCGATAAGTTTATCCATGTTTGGTTAAGCGCATGTGGATCGATCCTATCTAAAAAAGACCGTTCGACTACCTAGCACACACGGCGTTGATCACATAGTCAAGTCAGGCAGCACCGCAGCAGTAGCGGACGAATGCTAATTATGTCCAATGCATGTCAGTGTCACGATTTCACGACCATGCACGCGAAATAGCTAGGCAAAGACAGCCACACGTACCTCCGCTTCATTGAATTTGACATGGATGGAGCTGCCCAACTCAGTTGGTACACGCTTGACGCGTGCTAGTTAGCTTGGGGAGAAAAAACCAGTACTAACCATAGAACTTCCCTGTTACTGCTTATGCCACGTCCGATATTTGTGGGAGTATGGAATTATACAACAAAGGTTTGGCGTAGGCATCTGATTCTTACGAAAAGCGTGCGTGCATTAACTAAACTTGGGTTTATGACCCGAGCAAAGGGGCTAGCTAATTTTAACTCAGCTAGATTAGATTAATCCATACTTTAGTGTTTTACGGCTATTAACGGCTTACTCTAAATTTCAGCATAGGTGGGTTTTGCCTTGGTTTACCTTGCTTAGCCCTCACTAACCAAAGGGTATGTGATGTCTCTAGATACTTTCTAGGTCATAGAGACAGGTTAAGAGACAACCTCTATATATATTATCTCTAACCTAATCTTAGGCAACGTCGCCTATGTATTCCATATCACCTTGTCTATATTTTTATCATATCTAACTTTCCATACTTCTATCATCAATTTATGTGTTAGAGACAGCTTTATGATGCATCATAATCTTATTTAGTTGCCTCTTTCACCCATATTTTTGCACTTTTGCTAATTTTTAGTTGCTTAAATTTTTATAGATAGCAGCACCTCAAATTGCACAATAATAAGCTTAAACTTATAATACAGAAAGATGTACATTTCAAGTAAAATGTTATCTTAACTTAGTGCTCAATTCTTTATCCCCTCTCTCTCTCATCTATATCACCAAAAGTCCTAGACGGCGACATTACGATTAACTGACATCACATTTCTTAAAGATCATTTGAAGTGCTCGTGCAGTAAACTCCATGCACATGAATCATTCATCTACGGCGAAAAGGGCAGTCAAATAACCCAAACAGTAAACGCACGCAACAAAGACACTTCCTGGAAGGTTCTGCTTGGCACTGAATTCGTCGACAAAGCCTTTCCCGTGGCATCTGCGCGATCCACAACCGGCCGGGCAGGATTAAGTGGTGAGCCCCCGGCCGGACTTAAACTGGACACACTGTCTTACTCTTTTTTTGGCGATAAACATAAACCTCGAGACAATCACAGTAGCCGTTCCATTATCTAGCCGACCTCTGCACGCAGAAATCAAAAGAGGCGGATGGAAAAGACGATGGCACGGAATGAATTACCGACAGGCGAACAAGGTCGACAGAGTGTATGCATGCATGCATGTATAAAGAATTTGGCTCGACAAAGATACCAGACACGGCACATGCCACGACGCTCTGTCTGGCCTGCCCATGATAAGTCCACGTAAAAGAGTTACCTAACCAATCGAGTCAGTCATCATCGCGGCTGAACACCTATGTCAAGCTTTTGATTACTCAACGTAAGATAGGTGAGTTCAGGTGTGAGTAACGACTAACGACCACTCATCAGGTGCGTGTTCACTGGTGTTCTGCTGATAGTTAATTCGAATCGCGGAGTATCACATTCTTCTGTTACAAACATGTGTTTTTTACGAGCTTTGTTACATAGATGTTTGGTAACACTTGTTTAGATCGAGAGGCTTTGTACAGATTTTTGGGTTTAGGTGGTCAGACTCAGGAGGCTCTGCATGCTCGCGCCAAGCAGCAAGGTCTGGCAGGCAAGTAGACGAAGAAGTACGAACTCCACGTCTCCACCTGCCCGGCCTGGTAGAGCACTGAGAGGCCGAGAGTGGCAGCGACAACGGAAGCCCAACAAGGCAACCAGATTTCCGCTCAGCCGCCTCAGCGCAGCCCGAATTGCCATCTCCGTGTTGGATTGGATAATGAAATGGAAAGAGTTCCGTTCAAAAAATTTGAACTGGAAGGAGAAAACTTGTTGGATTATGGGGTGAACAAAACTTGTTGGCTAAGATGTAAACCGCAAAAGTTCCACCGGAATACTTCCAAAGATTACATTGTATACAAACAAACTTGTTAGCTAAGATATCGTCTATAAATAACACAGTCATTCGAAACTAATTTCTCAAAGTGTGATATATGCGGTATCACATATAACTCATGAATACACTCTATTTATTCACTTTAAGAGTTTACATCTTATTAAAATTGTGTATGATTTATGCTGATAGGAGAGAGGAAAAATCACTACACAATTTGCCGAGAAATCGATGCATATAATATATCTTGTTTTTAACATTTCTTACCATTTTTCCTATATTCCTCCCCCTCACCATGCCATTTGCAAAATGTAGTCTGCATCCAGAACAAGTATTGTTATCATATGGTGCTAGCATATAATATTTGTTTAGTGTGCAAGGCCAAGTACTTAGGAGAAATACTTGCATACTAGGTGGAATATGAAAGGTATAGCCTAAGCGTATTTTCAAGTATCAACGTGCTCAATTCTAGACTTCAGTGCATATCAAGAGCATTAGGTAATGATTCTATATCAGGCAAGAGTTGCTTCCGAGCAACCAGTTCTATCATTACATATCATGTTTTTCTTATTCAGCAATTGGGAAGATAGGAAAGATGCCACTTTAGATAAAACAATTCATAACTTGTTATTAATATAAACACCAGATAAGATTTATAAGTCTGCAAGACATTCATTGTCATAAGAATTTAGTTTACTCTCTTAAAGCTTACGACCATTATTCAAAATTAAAATCATAAATGCACATTGCAAATCGTGTGAATGATTCATCCTTTATCAGGGCACCATCGGTGATGTTCATGAAGAGAGCTTCCTTCTTCTTCCATAGGTAATTGGGTGAGCTTCATTTTTCCAAATTCTTCTTCACATGCCCAATAAACCTGTTATGCTTCTGGTCCCTTTTCCACTAGGTTCATAACATAGATTTAGTACAGGTCTATATGGTGTCGAGAGGTCTTGCGGTACCCACACACCACACTTGTTGTAAGTCTGCTGCTGATTCACATAGGGAGTTATAGTCCCGAGTTTCCTCTCAATATCATGACTTCTTGCGTTCAGCATTATTCTTGAGAGAATTGGGCATTCATACCTGTGAATATAGCTCTTCGGGGAGCTAAATGAAGATCTGTTTGCATGACCAATTTCTTCATATCTTTTGCTACAAGTAAAGAATGCACCAAGTCAAGGAACGGTATGTACTTTCTGGCACACAAGTTTCTTGTTATCTCAATATTTTCTGCATGTAAAGTGGAAATGATATTTCCAATCATCTCTTTATGTGTGACTTCATGGCCACATTCTTTCAAGTTTGAGATGAGGTCATCAATGACAAGACTATATTCAACAACAGATGTAAAGTTTGGAAGCGAAGATTATTCCATTGATTCAACATTATCTCTATGGGCCAAACCAATTCATGGTGATGGCAACTCATTCTGAGCATGTCCCGTAGAATCTTCGTGTCTCTCTCCATCATGTACTCATTCTTTATATCCTAGAAAATTGTCGAGGAAATGTCTCTCGGACAGTAAACTTGGGCACCCCGGGTCAGGAGACCGAGGTGCAAAGAGAACGACTTGGGGAACGACGCCTAGTGACCACGAGAACCACCCAAAGCTACCGCCGGAGGTTAGTACAGGGATCGCGGTGAGAAATGGAACTGGAATTTGAAGAGGTGAACTTCCTTTTTCATGGGGTGTCGATGCGCCCTTATATAGGCAAAAACGACCCACGAGTGAATATACATTGATGCCCTTAGGCAGGTTACAATCTTGTGTCACCGTACACTGGGCGAATCAGTACTCTTATCCTCGCCGCTACCTACTATATGCGCCGGCATATCCCTGATGCGCTTCGCCGGTATGGACCGCCACCGCGCTCGTCCCTTTTCTGTCGAGCCCGTCCGTGGGTGGATTCCTTCGCGTCCTGACGCCCTAGCGAGATGCTGTCCCCGACCTTGGGACGAGGTCGACTGCGGGCGAGGCGCCTGGCCTGGCGTCTCCGGAGCCTCAGACCTTGGCCTCGTCCTGAGGAGGAGTTGACATCGGCCTCGTTAGGGATTGGCGATGTGCTCCAACTCCGCCCAGTCCACGCCAGGGACGACCTTCCCGGTCCTCATCTGGGAGCATCTCGCCGAGAGGGACGACGTACCGCGACCTCGCCCCGGGTGCCTCGCCTGGTATTTCTGCGGGTTTGAAAAGGAAGGCAATACGATTAAGAATAGTAAGAGGAAAAGTCGGACAGGGGGTACCTCGTCCCGGACGACGTGGTAGGGCTCCTATGGCGTACCCGGATTTTAAGCCGGATACTTCCTCGTGATCACTGTATCGGTCCCTGGATCAGTAGCCGATACACACGAGTTAACCTGTATATCATTGTCATACATGCGTAAACCATTAAATAGACCGTTAAGGTCGATAATCTGATACCTGTAGCCCATCGGCTATAAATCTGCAGCGGAATTCGACGGTGAGGTGGCCCATCAGTATGCCATACCCGACAGGCAACTGACTGGGGTAACGCCCTAGCCTTCGTATACGTCGTCGGTACTTTCGGAAACATATCTTCTTCTTATCTGGCCAAATCAACAAGCCAGGTGAGTACATTGAATGTACTCGCAAGCTCCCTTCAGAGGGAATATCACAGATATATGCATGCACCGGAGAAATCAATAGAGAGGCTCTAACCTAGGTTTCGTAATTGTGCGGAAATGTAAGTTTTCATTTGAAATAATTAAATAGATGATAAAAGCTCATTTTTCGAAAACAACCTTGGCCCTGCCGAGTCATATCAATCAGTCATCATAGCATACCTGCAATTCGGCCGTCCGCTACGGGATCGGCCATTCATTTGCATTAGATAGCCGTTCCTACCCTCAGGTAGAACGACGTCCGATAATACCTCATTTCTCCTCAGATAGCTGTTCCTACACTCCGGTAGAACAGCGTCCCACTCATTACCACGCCTCCCGTGTAATCGCATTACACGAGGCTCTCCCAACTCACTCTGCATGCCCATCAGGCGATGCGTCCTTAAACCCATGACCCACATGTCATCATATAGTCTAACCGGTTGTGTGGCCTTACCAGATTGTGTCCATGACCGAGGACGCGGCTATTCGAATAGATTTTAACCCTCTGTAGAGGTTGTACGGCTTTACCCACAAGATGTAGTTCCCTCTGGGCATGCTACGCGTCGCATGTGTCCAGGGCTTGTACAACGAGACGTTTTGCCTGCTTTCATACTAGAGTCGGACCCGCTAAATGAGACTTACCCTAACTCTGATTGTGTCCAGGGGACCTGACACCACAACTCGGAGAAATGCTCATCTTTGTGTCGAATCCTCGCCCACGCCTTGGGGTTCACTATTAAAGAATCTTGCCCCAAATGACGCCGTTGAATTCTCTAGGAGCCCAACGTCCTACTTAGCACATACTTCTTACTTCCTACGGGTCCGAACCCTAATATTAGGCGGGGTACCGAGTCAAGTCCTTCCCATAAAGGACATGTGGACGTACGGGGTGAATCTGGTTTAGTGGCACGGTAGGCTCGGTCCTTAAGTGATCCGAGAAAGACTCCACACCTTGTCCATCGCACGGACCGCGAGTGCCCCACTGGGTCTTAGCTCGCTTTTATTCCTTCCTGCTCACGCCCTTCATTTCTAACCCGGATCCAAAGCATCTCCATTTTGTTTTTGCTCTACAAAAACTACCCTTCGAACATCCAACCCGTGGATTATACCGTGACCTCTTCTCCATCGGTCACAGCGATCCATCCCAAGTTTATCTCATACGAGATTTCCGGGATTAGTTTACTTTTGTGAAAACCTAGATTTTCTACTGCGGGGCTAAGCAATATATATGTAAATACTACACCTAGGCTTCTGGCATTTTCTTCGGAACAGATGTATTCCTTAAGGCGACAAGGGATGGAATCGGTCTAGGGTTTCTACCATATCGGATGTAGCTATTACTACATAAAATATCATTTTCTATCACATAGCATGCACGTTTTGCAAACAAAATACATAGTTCGTAATCATGGGATTCAACATGATCAAAGAAGGAGAGCTTGCCTGGCAATATTAGCCGAGTCTTGATCTTGAACTTGGTGCGGCAATCGTTCGAATCCTTTGCGCGGTACTCCTAACATCGGTATCTACACGTCGAGAGAACGACGAATAAATCAACGTTGCGAGGAAGAGCCAAATAACATTGAATCAGAAACTTCAACACATGAAATCATAACGTGCTTGACCAGCTATTTGATTCTAAGGAGCTACAGGAAATAAAAAGGGGGTGCGGAGATGGCTCGCTGCCGTGGCAGGAGCAAGGTGGCAGGCGACAATGGCTTGACACGGTAGGAGTTAGGCAGCAGCGACAAGGTTTTGCTGCGGTAGGAGCAATGCGGCGACGGTAGAGGCTTGCTGTGGCAGAGGAAAGTGACAATGGCAGTTGCCGCGGCGGGAGAGAGGCTGTCGCGGCGCTGCCACGGTAGGGGCATAGCTTGCCGCGGCGGGGAACTGGCTTGTCGCGGCAAAGAATGGCTTGCCGCAGTGCTGCCACGGTGACGGAGAGGTCGCCGCGTTGCTGCCGTGGCGGGGAAAAGAGTTGCCGCGGGTTGCCACGACAGAGCGAGGCGGCAGCGGCAGTTGCCGCATTACTACCGTGGTGGGGAAGGAGGTTGCCACGGCAGGGCAAGGGAACTGCGACAGGAGCTTGCCGCAACAGAAGAAATAGCTGCCGTGGCGGCAGGGGCTTTTAGAATAGTTGAATCGGGTGCTTTGGGTTATATCGTTAAAAATATCTACCTTGAGTTTCTGACGTGATAGGGTTTTCACTGCCTCGGAAGGTCGTGAGGGCTTGAGGAACGCAGTCGGGTATTTCCACGTAGCTGAATATTCAGCGGGTTATGGTTTTAGGATTTTCGGGGGACCTATTGTTATTTCATCCAAGGAGCTATTAAATCTAATAATTGCTCCAGAAGGAGGCCGGGGAGAGGGCATTCATGGATTCAAGGAAATCCTAGGGTTCTAAAGATTAGGTTTACGAAGATAAAAATACCTTAGGTGATTGGTTTGTATATACGCCACATAAAATGACTATGCCTCGATCGGAGGAAGACCAAGTTACTGCTGGACTCAACATGTCGTCTATGGTTCAAAATAAAACTTTTGGAATAAGAGTTTTGTTATCCAGATCTATACCAGAAGAAATATGCTTACTATACTTACATTTGCATTGTAATCACTATTAAATTTTTAAATGGTTTCAAGACGTGAAATTTGTTTGGTTGAATAATTTTGGCCTCCTAAAGTTATAGGAAACGGAGTCGGGTTATTTGGACTTACCACGAGGAAGATACGGACACTCGAATTCCTGCCGGAAGGAAGCAGAGAAAAGGGAAAATCTATGGGTAAAGGTAGGGCTGGGATTGTTGGCGTAGGTTAGGAATACGCCTTCGGTGACTGGAAACGTGTCTGGCCGAGAAGGCTAAGAGAAGTACGCTTTCTCTCAAGAAAGGTGGAACAGGCAGAGATGGAGCAAGGGTACGCTTACTGGAATAGAAAGCGTATTGCGGAAATGACGCCTTCCTCGGCCTTACAGGTGGGGTCATCCGGTCATTAGCTGGGAGGTTATCCCGGTCAACGGAGGGTATTAATAAGTGAATTAATTAAACTATAAACATGCCACTTCAGCTAGTGCCAACAGGGAAAGGGAGTTTGGGGCTTCGCCTGTACTCACCACGAGCGCTCGCTGGCGGCAAGGGAAGAAAAGGGCGGCGCGCTAGGGCAGGCGGCAACCGAGCGGCTCTGGAACGCTTAGGAGGAGTTCAACCGGGGAGGCGTCGGCGGCGGCGACGAGCTACTTAGCTGGTGGTTGTGGTTGTTTGAGGCGGCGAGGTGTAGCTGTGCTTCACGCAAGTAGACCTCGCCGGCAGCGGGGAAGGCCGGGTCCAGGAGCGGCTGCGGTGTCGGCGCGGGGCTAAGGAACTCGAGTGGGCCGAGTTCGAGGAGGGGGGTCGCCGGTGCTGTTGGCGCTGAGGCGGGCAGAGCAGGGAAGGAACGGAAGGCAGTGGCGGCGGCGTGCTGCTGGTCTCGGCGAAGCGGCGGCGTTCCTGCGGCAGTGACTTACTGTGCAAGGCGGCGGACGGAGAGGGCACGGGACAGTGCTTCGGTGGTTACGCTGGCGGCGGAAGCGAGCCTTAAGCCGGCGGGGAGTTGTGGAGTGGCCGCTCAGATCTGGCGGGACGGAGTAGGTCCGTGGGGAGGGGGTTCTCTGGTGGCTTGGCGGGGCCGCGGTGGTTCATGGGTGGCAAGAGAGGTGGCGAGCAGCGCGGGTTGCTCGGCCGGTAGTTCGGGCAGCTCCGACGAGGTCATGGCCCTCTTGGCGGCGGCATCTGGCGGCGCGCCCGGCGGTGGAGTGCGCCGGCAGCGGGGCCACTTGGGGGCTTCTACGATGGCGGCGGCCTGCCGTGAGAGGCGGCGAAGTGGCGGCGCAAAGTGGGCGCTGGTGGCCGGGACGCCGTCGCGGCAACAGTCCTGGCCAAAGCTCTGGCGGCGCTCAGCTCGGGTCTCGTTCTGGTGGCCGAGTTCGGCTCGGTTGCTTGGGGAAACAGGAACTACAGTAGCTCAGCTTAAAGAATAGATGGAACGGATGGAGGGGGAGTTGCAATTGAGAGCTCGGCTTGGGAAGGTGCTAGGTGCGCGAGCAGAGTGGTGGAGGGCTCGGTTTTGGTGAAGAAGTGAAGCTGTTTTGGGGATGAGTCCAGAAGGGAGAGGAAGCACAGAGCTGGTGCTAATGCTCCTCGGTTGAGGAAGAATGGGGAGGGGAGGAGATAAGGAGAGAAAGGAGGTAGCAGCTGATGCTGTTGAGGCGTCAGAGAGCACATGGTAAGGCTGCATCGTGCATGCACTGGTTATAGGCGCGCAGAGAAAAAGGATGGGTGAGCTGGCCAAGAGTAGCTGCTGTGGAGAAAAGGGAGGAAGTGACAGCTCGGGTTGAACACCAGAGAGTTAATAGGAAAGGGAGAAGTAGACTGCGTGGCAAGAGAAATAGTGCACGACTGCTATAGCTGGATAAGAAATGACAGCGAAGTTTTGACTCCGTTTGCTGTAGCGAGAGAGCAGGTGGTAAGGTGCACAGGAGGGTCAATATTGTGTGTGCTGCTACGGCTCAGATATGCAGTAGAAATTAGGCACTGAATTTGGCAGCGAGCACAGGGCAAAAATTGACTGCAAGAATTGTCGTGTCAAGGTTAGGGTTTAATTTGGAATGGTCAGATCGTAGCGATGCCAGTGAGAGTGTTAGGTGGGCAGTGAGGAGGCCCTATTAGGGTTTCGAGCTGCTTCGCAATGGAAAGGTATTATTGTTATGAGCTTTGCGAAATTTTGGGAGATGAAGCGAACCAAGGGACGATGGCGTTAGAGCTTCAGGGTATAAGGTGCACGTTTGCACGCACACAGATGCGAGTGAAGGGAAAATGGGTATATGACCCGTACGGTCTCAGAGATTCAACCGAAAGCCGAGAAGAAGCTAGGGTTTCGGATTTTGCTTCTATTCGAAGGAATCGAGGTAGAGTTAGGAGTATATGCGCTTACATACATGTGGAAGTTTGAGTGTATATATAATGGCAACGAAATTAGAATAGATTTAAGAGGTCGGGGTGGCTAGGGATTTAGGGAAATATATCTGGTATGCTCATATAATGGATTTTTGTGGAGTCGAACGATGAATTAGGGTTTAAGAGGAATTAGATTTAGCTAGGAAGGGGATGAATCGAGAGCTCGGATCTAGGGTTTCGGAGCGCGGCAAGATGGGGCAGAGACATGGGACTCGAGGTAAACATTTGTCTCGGCTGGGGACGGGTTGGTGACGGGGTACCGTTGACGCAGTGGCGAATACGGCGTGCACGTTGCGTTAAGTCCTTTTACGTGCTAGGGTTTTAATGCTTAGACCAAAAGCAGTATATATGTGTATATATTCACGATATGGTTTGGCGAGGTCGGTGGCAAAAGATCGTGTTGTTCGGAGCAAATTTAGGGCATGTATATGCTTAAATTTAGCAAGGGTTTCGTTTGGATACTCAGCTGCGGTTGTCGGTCTAGGGTACACCGACTAGGGAGGAAAGGGGATGGATGCCGGAGGTGCATTGGTGGCGGGAATGCAAGAGTGAAATAGCTAAGTATGGAGATCAGGTATTGAATGGGGTTGCTCATGTTGTCGGACAAGTTCGGAGAATTAGGGTTTCGGCAACATGGAGTTCAAGAGAGAGATAAGGTTCTTCAGGTTTCCGTATTCAGCTACATCATGCTTTGAACTAAGGTTTTAATTAGGTGTATTTTCATCTGACATTATTAACGAAAAAGTTTTTGTTAACCCTAATTTTCGGGTTTTGGAAAATCGGGGTGTGACAGCTCCCCCAACAGAAATATAGTTAACTATATATATCCCCAAACCTCTTTGCATTTCTAACTCTTTATCAATCCATTCCTCTACTTTCGTGAGTGCTACTCTACATTTCCTCAAGACCAAGTTGCCAACCTTGTGAGGAAATATTTGGGAGCGATTGAATCATAGTTGAGCATTAAGCAAGAGTTCATCTCCAAGACAAATTGATTTAAGTCTGTTATCTTTGGAGATTGACATTTGCTAGACGGTTAGGAGTTGCCTGGAAGCCTTCAAGCATATCGTGAAGCATCTCAAGACGTTCTGAGAGTTTGTAGCTCGACTAGCGCAAGGTGAAGAGTTGCCACAAAAGAAGGAGAGCTTCGCATTGTCAAACTTATTGAGAAAAGAACACATGTCGGTGCCGACTTCAATCTTAGGATCAAGCTTCCTCATTGGAGACGTTGAGCCTAGTCAAAGACTCGAACTTCATCAGATCTTCACATCTCCAACTTGGTTGTTTGTTTACACTCTTTAATTGTTCTCTTAGATATTTTGCTTCTACACCTGCTACTAGCTTGATAGGTTTTGCTTTCTAGCTCATATATTTGTGACTTGGTTTTGTAATAACTTATTTTGATCAGTAGAACACTAGATTTATATAGAACTATTTAGTAACACTTGTATAAAAAGTAATTTTAGGTCATATTATCATTAATCTCGTACTCATTTTCTCTGATCGAATTCTAGATCTTGTCACACACGTGTAAGAGGTGCCATGTGCATTGCACGTGTTGGAGCACCGACACTTGCAGGCGCGGTGCCGGTCACATTTGGTGATGCATGGAGGCCCGATGAATCGTGGTCGAGAGGCGGGCGGTTGCCCGACGCGCGGTCGTGTCGCAGCTAGGGTGTGCGAGCCCCGTGCGCGTGCTCAGGCCGTGTAGTGCCGAATCTAACCAATTGTATATACATGCATGCGAATTAAACCAATCAAAAGAAGAATATCTCACATTTGAATGTGATATACGCACAGTTTGATTAATCAATTCATCCATTCTTTCCACGCGTGCAGGACGGCACAGATGGCGCGGCTATCGCCGTGATTCGCCCGTATGGGCGTGGATGGTGCGAACGTGCAGCAGCTGCGCGCGATGGCGAGGTCCGTCGTTCTAGCTGCCATCTAGAGCAGCACGGTGGTCGGGCGGTTGTGCGGGGTCGTCGGCCTCGTGCGGGAGGCACAGCTCGCACCGGCGAGGCCGCCGTGCAGTGCAGCGTGGTGACCAGCGTAGCTGCCGTGGCGGCCACGTGCAGGAGCGTCATGATCGACGGTGGTGTATGTGTGTACAATCACGTGTGCGTGGTTCAGTGACTTGAGTCCCGGGAAGGTAGAAAGGGGGCGGCGTTGACCTGCCGCTATTGTGGAAGCCATTCAGAGTTCAACTCGCGCGCGCGCTATCTGCGCTCTGTGCAGGCCGGCCGCGGGTTTGACGTCCTGGCCGTGTGTCCTGGGCAAGAACTTGGGCTCCACTTACAGTCCAGAAAAGCACGAGAAAGCGAATCTTACCCAGTTCGTGTCGTCGATCGTCCGTTGCGCGTAGCCGGAATCTCAGATGCGTATCGGCGAGAGGCACGCGAACGAGGAGTCTCAGGACTCGGGCATGTTTAAAGCCATCATGGCAAGTGTATTACGTATAACGCATGCATGTGTTTGAGGCAAATCTTGAACAAGGGTAACCTCAGGGCGATCAGAACAGACTTAAGGAGCCATCAAGACACTTATGCATAACTTGCGTGACACAATGTTCTCCCCCCTAAAAATGTTACAATGTGAAGAACAGGAGACGACCCTTCCCTTTTGACATGTTTGGCACAGAAAAGAACACAAAGGGAGGGGAAATTATTTCACTTTGGACTTGGTGGAGAGCCAGCGAAGGAAACACGAAGGTATTGATAGTGCAGTCAGGAAATTTATGTTGGTCCGTTTGTAGCATGCAGTGACCTGATGACCTAGCAGCCTGCACGATTGTTCGTCTGGCATGATTTAGCGATACACTTCTACACAGTCTGATTAGTCTAATCAAGTGTCATTGTCTCAACATCGCAGAATCCTTTGCTGTTGCCGCACGTTCACTTGTAACGGCGATGAGCTAATAATGCGATGAATTTTACCCCACTTGCTCCAATTTCCGACGTAGCATCAACAACAAACTCTCAGTCTCTCACGAAGCCCTTCAAGGAAGTGCCTCACCTAAAATGGAAAGGCTAAGGACCCATTTGGATGACCGGTTTTTGGCCCATTACCGATGTAAATCACTGGCCCAAAAAAAATTCTACTCGGACTATAATTGAGTGTTTGGATAGCCAGTATTGGGCCGGCCCATTACCGTCGTTTTTATAATTACACCCGCAAAAGAAGTATCCCCACCGCACCTCCGATTTTCAATCCGAGGTTTTCTCTTTTCCTCCCGTCGGCGCACTCCGCCGCCGCCTCCCACCTCTCCTCCCCGCTCTGCGCCCCACCTCTCCTTCTTCCCACTCCGCGGCGCCCCCACATCTTCTCCTCGCTCCCGCCTCTCCTTCTGTGAGCACGTCGGGGTGAAGGCGTCCGGGACCACGGAGAGAACACCGCCGCGGCTCTCCTCGCTCCTGGGGCCGTGGCGCGGAGGTGAGCCCCTCGGCTTGCGGTCGGCGCGGACAGGGGCGAGGCCAATCGAGGTGAGCTGGCAGGCGACGGGCGGCCCGCCGCGCGGTTGGCGACGGCATGGCACTCGTTGAGGGCACCGAACTTGGCGGCTAGCGGGGAGATTCGAGCGCAGCCTGACGGCGACCAAGGCCGAGCTCCGCTGTCGGTGTATTATTCCGGCAATAATGAATGCGGGGCAGCGTACGCACAGCAGATCTAGATGGGTGCACACGGGACACAGAGTTTAGACAGGTTCAGGCCCTCACGGAGAGGTAATACCCTACGTCCTGTGTTGGTGGCTAGTATTGATGTATCCCGTATGAGGGTATGAGTCTATGCCTATGATCAGATGATCTGAGAGCTCTATCTTTTTGTCTCCCTAACCGGGGATCCCTACCTGGCCTTATATAGACGGCCGGAATAGAGTTACAAGAGTCCGAATCGGCTTACAGATATGTTTTCTAATCGGTTACAACTGCCACCCGGGATTCCGGGCAGGTACGTGTCCATGTCTTGTACTCCAAGTCGATGATGCGCCCCCGTGTTGTAGTCGGAACTCGAGTAGTCGGCCTGGCCCACCCTATGCCCGGATGGCCAGCTTTGTCCTCCTTGACGATACCCGGGTGCTATGTCATCGTCAGTAGCCCCCGAGCCTTCGGCCGACTGGATTAGTCGGGCGGAGGCTCCTTGTCTTGTTATAGATTTCACTCTGGGGCACGAACAGTGCACCCAGAGGGTGTAGCCCCCGAGCCTCCACTCGGTTCGTGGAACCGAGCGGAGGGTTTTTATGATTCCCGAGTAGCTGATTTTTGTCTTGGTTACGTCGAGTGCTTTCGCCCTCTCCCCTAGGCAGGCTTCCCGAGTGGCACCCGCCTGAGCGGGCCTCATCGTCACTTGCAGAGAGTGTGTGAGGGACTTTAGCACCTCATGAATCCCGATTGAATCGCCAAATGGTATCTGGTTTCCCGAGTGGCTCAAGTCCAGCTAGTATCCCTCTGGGGGAATACCCTTGGAATTCGCGTCAGAACCAGAATACAGGCTGTAGTGCTTCGGTCCCGAGTTGTTCGGTGTCCGACTAGAGCAGTCGGACGGAGATTCCTTGTTGTCTTGTGGATTTCACACTGGGGGCACGAACAGTGCACCCAGTGGGTGTAGCCCCCGAGCCTCCACTCGGTTCGTAGAACCGAGCGGAGGGTCCTGATGATTTTCTCGAGGCTGATGGAGGAGGAGGAGGAGGTCCATGCTGCAGCGAAACGTCTTGGCCAACCGCGCTAACCTGTGGAAGTAGGAATAAATATATGAACCGTTCGCAAATGCATGTTAAGTACTCGGGAAGTCCGAGTGTGACTCTACATGTTTTGGTGAACTTGTGTCATGTTTATTAATCTCTTCTTTCGTAAAGATTCGTTCATGTGTAAGTTAGCCCTTTGTGTGTGCTCTTGCCGACCCGTCGTATCCCCCATTGCGTTGAGATTAGCCGTGGGCTGTTTCCCGTGTAGCGTAGGGTTGTGGCGTAGACCGGCGATCGAAGACGAAGAGTTACGCGGGGCTATTTACACAGTACTAAAATAATTGTTGAAAGAGAGGAGCCTGAGTGCGTTTAGGCGCACCCAGTGTGGTGTAGCCCCCGAGTGTCCGCTATGAGTAGCTGTGGGCGCGCATAGCGGGCCAGTCGGGAACCCCAAAAGTCACTCGGATGGAGCAAAAAAATATTTATTCACTTATTCATAATTAAAATATGGAAATACAAAGTTTAAGCATAGAAACGACTTAGCTGTTCAATGTTCCAAGCGTTGGTGACGAGGTTGCCGTTTTTATCCTTCAGTCGGTAAGCCCCCGGGCGTAGTAGGGCGACAACGTACGGCGCATCCGAGTCCACCATGAAGTCCTCCCGAGAAGGATTGTGGCTTCCCGAACCCTTGAAGCCGTCCGAGTCGTAGTCGAGGAAGGGTAGAAGGGACTCGATCGTACCAACCAGTCGGGATCTCTATTCAACGGGTGAAGACCCGTTCCCGAGCAGTAGATCCGATTCGAGCGCGATCAGGTTGTTGGAGTTGATCGCCGAAGTAGTCAACTCGGATGAGGTTCTGAGCACTAAAGGCGATGAAGCCCCCGGCAACTGGCTGGAAGCCGAGTCGCCGAGGTGGAGCTTGCCGAGCAAGTCGACGATGAAGTCGGCGACAAAGCCCCCGGGCAACTGGCTGGAAGCCAAGTCGCAGAGGTAGAGCATGTTGAGCAAGTCGGCGTTGAAGTCGGCGATGAAGCCCCCGGGCAACTGGCTGGAGGCCGAGTCGCCGAGGTAGAGCCTGCCGAGCAAGTCGGCGTTGAAGTCGAGCTTTCCGAATCGGAGAGCTTATCCTGGAGCGGCGGCGGAGGTCCGGGGGTCGAAGCTCATGACCAGGCCCAGAACGAAGTCACCATCGTTGTTGAAGAAACCTATCTGGATCTGTTCAGATGGATCTACGCGCACAGCCCCTACCTGGCGCGCCAACTGTCGGTGTATTATTCCGGCAATAATGAATGCGAGGCAGCGTACGCACATCAGATCTAGATGGGTGCACATGGGACACAGAGTTTAGACAGGTTCAGGCCCTCACGGAGAGGTAATACCCTACGTCCTGTGTTTGGTGGCTAGTATTGATGTATCCCGTATGAGGGTATGAGTCTATGCCTATGATCAGATGATCTGAGAGCTCTATCTTTTTGTCTCCCTAACCGGGGATCCCTACCTGGCCTTATATAGACGGCCGGGATAGAGTTACAAGAGTCCGAATCGGCTTACAGATATGTTTTCTAATCGGTTACAACTGCCACCCGGGATTCCGGGCAGGTACGTGTCCATGTCTTGTACTCCAAGTCGATGATGCGCCCCCGTGTTGTAGTCGGAACCCGAGTAGTCGGCCTGGCCCACTCTATACCCGGATGGCCAGCTTTGTCCTCCTTGATGATACCCGGGTGCTATGTCATCGTCATCTGCGCAACTCAACACCGACGGTTCCACAGCGCCACCGCTAGCCGTCAGCGGCTGCAAGATCCATAGGTACGTGTCCATCTCCTTCTCCGGCGACAGGGCCACCTCCAAGCTCGTCAAGCCGTACCCGATGCAACTCGGGTTCTTCCTTCGAACCCTACAGGCGGCGGCGACGACATCGCTGGAGGCGACGGTGGCGGATCTTTTCGAGGCGATGGCAGTGATTCAAGCAATGTCGTGAATAATTTTCTGAAGTTTCGTCTACTGATGTTTGTTCATGAGATACAGCAAGAATTTTGGGTTACATCCCTATCCAAACAGTGAACATAATCTGGAAAAGTTTACAACGGTTTTATTTGGGTCAAATATATTACTAGTGTAAAACTTTTACAATTGTAAAATTTTACTAAACTCCGAAACGGGGCCTAAAAAGACAGTGTCCAAGCCGCAGCGATCTCCGGTAGCAGTAGCGCTCCACCGTCTAGTCGGACCGCCGTGCCGGGGTCCAGTGCGGCAGCCGGGGGCTGGAGTGGCTCGACACGACCCGCGAGTCGAGCAGCTCGACGATGGGCGGGAGCGTCACGCAGCGGGGCGTCTTGTACTGGCTGATAGACGCGCCGCGGGAGATGGCGTAGTCCATGAGCTCCTCGAAGGTACCGGGCCGGACGACCCGGATCTCGAGCGGCCAGGCATTTGGTGTTCGGCCAAATGCGCGTGACGATGCCGGCCCAGTCGCCCTTGTAGCACTCGTCCCGAACGAACCGCGCGAGCTCGGGGTCTGGCAGGAGGATGCCGGCGACCGCCTCGCGCACCGACGGATCGGTGACACGCGGGGTGAGCACGTCGGCCTCGATGTCGTCGGCGAGCTGCTCCCAGTTGAGCTGGAGGAAGCGGATAGCGCGGAGGAGGCCAGAGGCGAACACGGCACCGAGGCGCAGCACGTCGTGGCGCTGGCACAGGCCGCACACCATCTGCGCGTACATGCTCTGGAACGCGTCCGTGCAGAGGATGGCCGCTGTCGGGCTCGTGTAGTTGTGGTAGGGGTCGTAGGGCCGGTTCTTGAACTGCTCGCTCTTGTAATAGCTCGTCAGGGCAGGCCGCGCCGTCAGGCCGCTGGGCGTCTTCGTCTCCGACTTCACGAAGAGGAAGTAGAGCGCCTTCCCCTTGTCAAGCCCAGGCAAATGCCTGCACAGAACATTGAACACGACATGGCAATTAATCACTAACTGCACTTTACGTGTGTATTGTCAGAGTTAAGAATCGAATGGCAATGAGAATTAGTGAACTTACAAGTTCATGACCGGCATAAGGAGGCTGAAGAAAAGGTGACGGCGGTCGGTCTCGTCCTTGATGGTGGGCATCAGCTTACGCTCGCCGGCCGACGTGCCGGAGCTGGTGAGGAACTCGGAGACGGGGTGCGTTGACAGGATGGGCGACTGGTCTCCATTGACAATGCGTTGGATGTACGGCTGCAGAGCGTCGTACGACACCACCGGCACCTTGCGCCGGAAGGTGTCGCGGTCGGTGGCGCCGTCGAGGCCGCAGTTCTTGAGGTACCCCCGTGTCAGCGTTCTGGCCGAGGATCTCGGCCAGGACGCGCTCCTGCACGGAGTCCACGTTGGAGGTCATCTCCTCGATGAACCGGAGCTTCTCGGCGAACTTCGCTTTCACCGCAGCTCCCGCCGCCGCCGGTGACGAGGTCGGGCTCCCGACAGCTGCGCCAATAGCTCTGGACGCGTCAGTCATCGCCGCCATTGGCTCGATCGATCTGAAACACTAACAGCGAATGCTAGCCTAGCAAGAGCTTGTAGCTAAAGAAGAATGCGTGCCGAGGGACAAGGATGTTTGTGTGCCTGTGTCAGAATGGCTTGAAGTGGCAAGGTATAGCGGGGATCAGGCGAGCTGGGCGATCGATCACCGGCTAGGATGGTGAGAAGTGTGTGGCCCAAAGTACACAGGGGTACGGTGGCGCCCGGTCCGGAGTTGGACAAGCGCCCGGCACGGATAGCCGCACGTTCGCGGCTGGTAGCGCCATCGGCACGAAGAGGCGATGCCAAACTTCCTCTTGTGCGCACGCACCGATCGTGACGGCTGCGTCATGTCTTGACGCATTAGCCTTGTGTGGCACAGCAACGGTAACGCCGCGACATGGGCGACATGCACTGAATCGGTTGGGTTCTTGGGTGCGAGGAGGTTAGCTGTTGTAAAATCACGAGGCCACACGCGGAAACGTAGATCTAATCCGAGACACTGTAGAATTAGGCAACGAGAAACACCGACGTTTTTAACGTGGTTCGGCCATGAGGCCTACATCCACGGGGCTTGACTACGGACACTTCTCTCCTTTGCCTTGATCTCTTTGTATTGGCTTGGTTACATTATGTGGTGCCCCCTCCTTATATAGGAGGCCAGGATACATGAGTCAAATTCTAACTCTACCCGTATCCTACTAGGACTCCACTCCCGTAGTACCCTATTACAATACTACGCCTTCTTTAGTTCAACTTGTAACCCACTTATACACATATTCGGCACAAACTCAACATTAACTTCGGTAGCGACTGGGATTGGACTACGGCTGACGGACAACTAGACACGTGAGACCGTCGCAACAGGGGCAACATGGTCAACGTCAACCCGATCCCGGTTATATATTCTTTGTGCCGAACTGCCAATCACTCGACTCAACCACGCCGTGGGAAGGATGGACGACAAATTCGAGCCTGCTAGCTGCTTGGTGTCCAGGATCCGGCAAAGACCAGGTTCGCGTTACAGGAAACTTCGACTCACCACATGCGGAGGTTCGCCAGTCTGCCACTCGGCCGGCGGGCTCGTCCGCGCAGGTGGTTTGGACGTACGTGCACCGCCCATGCGGTCGCCGGGCTGCATGATTAAACGAGGCGGGGTATCAGGGAGCGGCGACTGCTACAGCGTGGAGTGGCGAGACGCGACGGACGTGTGAGAGTCGGTTCCGTCGGCGTCCCCGCGCCACCACACTCCGAGACGGGCGGGTGGACGGACGGACGGACGGACAAGCAGCCCAGGCGAGTTGGCGACGCTCCTGGCGTGAAGACCCGCACCTGTTTCTGGCCAGCACAGTTGGTTTACGGCGTGCGGGTGGCAGAGCCTATGCCGGCCGCGCGCGGCGCGCGGCGCCCGGCAAGGACCGCGAAGCTTCGCTTTTGCACGACAGGGAGCTTGTGGTTTTCTGTCACGTGAACCAGGAGGGAACACGCATTTGCTCAAACATTTTCTCCACGCGCGCCCGGTGCTTATTTTTTACTGCTAACGACTTAAAGGTCATGAGTTACTTGTGTGTTTTGCATGGCGCTAGCTAGCTGCTAGTGCTTTGATCTTGGAGAGTTATTCATATTTTGTTGCAGGTAGGATCATGTACGACTGTCGGTGTACAAAATATTACCCACGAAGCCTCGTTTTGTACATACAGTACAATTTTGTTCACATTGCGAAACCCGGTTTCAGGCACATCGATCTCTCATGAGGCGACACATAGAAGTGGAGATCTATATCGAAAGCATTGTAGAATAGGCAACAAGAGACACGATGTTTTTAACATGGTTCAGCCGTGAGACCAACATTCACGGGGCATGACTACGGACGCTCCTCCCCTTGCCTTGATTTCATTGTGTGTGTCCTTCTCCTTATATAGGAGACCTAGAATACATGAGTCCGACTTCAACTCTAACCGTATCTTACTAGGACTCCTTGTATTACCCTAACACAATACTACACCTTCTCTAAATCCAACTTGTAACCTCCTCTTACACATATTCGACACAATCTCAATAGTTCATATGTCTGGAGCACCAGCTAGCTGTTGCTTCTTCATGTGTATGTGGAAAATGTTTGGAGCGTAATCGGAAAAGCAACGATGGAACAAGGAATTTGGGCTCTATAGTGGCATATGTTGATAGTGAGTAGTACAAAAACTATTGTATACGATGGCCATATTCGTATACGTTATCCTACAGATCCTCTGGATACCCGGAGCAATGACGGTATTAAGGAGGGACTCTAGGAGGATAAAGAAACTATACGCAAGTATCTGGATACCCGATGACAGGAGTCCTAATCAAAGACGAATCCGTGTGAAACACGGGATATCATCTATATAAGAAATTGGAATACCCTACAGAAAGGGGAAAACATAATCCAATCGAGAGTTAGAAGTCGAACAGGTCGCATCTAATAGAGAAGCCAACCAGAGCCAACACACGAAGCTTTAGAAGATCCACCCAAGGAGACTTCCGAGCCAAGTAGAAGGGAGAGAGCACCCCCGACATCCACTTGCAACTAGTTGTAGATCTCATCTAGGCAAGTTATTTTCCTCTTGTACTCTGCCTTTAGATCAATATAAGACACACATGACATATGGTTGTTATCCTCCGGGAGGCCCAGACCTATATAAATCCTTAGTTCCTGATGACTTGATTTGATACGATTAGGTGTCCCTTACCCTCACACTTTTGTCATGAATATCGTAAGATCGACGGTTTAGCGATCGTCGACAGATGGCGCCGACCGTGGGGACCCCTTCGGCCAACTTCATCAAGTCTCCGTTGATGTCATCACCGAAATCACCAAGGACCATGTCGAGATCCGGCTTCTCGGACGAGGGGTTCTACGACAATTTTGCCTCTTCACCCGACCAAGAGCGGGTGATCGATCATGTGGACTTAGGTGACTTCTACCCTGATGACGAGTTTGACAATGACATAAGTCGCTTGATGGACGAGTATGCCAGGACCTACGGTGTCAGCCTAGGATCACCTGATCGCCAAGACAATCATGCAGGCAATGTAAGCCCATGTCGGGGTTATCCCCTGCGACTTCCGGCCGCCCAGAGGGCTGAGATAGATTTCTGAAGATCCTCTCCGATGGTAGATCAATGATGGATCTCGACTCCATTTCTAGCGGAGCATACCCCCGAGAGATTCTCGCTATCGGGGACGATAACAAAACTCCGATTAATCCCGCTCGGGACAACATCATAGCGAATCTAAATCCGGCAGTTGAAACCAACTCCCACTACAACAGCCGATGGCATCTCAGGGTCAGGCACATGCTCCTAGGCGAGTGGTCCTAGACACCTCCTGACAAGGCACCGACTCTTCAGCTCTAGAACTGCCCATCGATATTCTGAGGTCCAACACCAGCTTAGGCGACCTCCCATCACAGATCCAGCCACCCCCGAAGGTAAGCAGTGGTTACGCGACATGGAGGATGGACTCCTACAAGCCCAGGTACATGCCGAATCTTCTTGACTAGCGGCAGCAGCCAACAGTTCCACTAGGGGTAGGGCTTACTCCCGCTCTGCCGGTGATGAGTCAAATCGAGAAGGAAAGAATCCCCGGAACCAGGTTTCCCAAGAAGACAATCGGTCTCAATGCCGCTTCAGAACCTTGCCGATTCGAGATCACCCCATCCAAGACTTGCAGGATGTCCTCAACTAGCAAAGGCACTCGAGGACCCCACCAGAACAATCACCTAGTCAGATGACTTCTCGACATCGTTATTGGAGTAGGGGGTCTCCTATTCTGACTAGCAAGGAGCTTATGTCTTCTCGGAGAACCATTAACGGTTGCCAGGCCTTCTCGCTAGAGCTCAGGAGGGTGCGCTAGTCATCACTGTTTAAACCGGGTCGATAGAGAAGTACGACGGGACTACAATCCCGTCGAATTGTTGCAGATTTACGCCATAGCCATCGAACCCGCCGGAGGAAATAAAAAGTTCATGGCCAACTACCTTCTCACCGCCCTCAATGAGCCGGCTATGACATGGCTAACTAATCTGCAACCAAGAACGATCTACTCGTGGGAGCAACTCTGCGGTCTGTTCCAAGAAAACTTCCAGGACACCTATGTCCATCCCGGCAAGACAAATGACTTCTTCCGACTTTTCCAGATAAGGGAAGAAACCTTGCAAAAATTCATTCAATGTTTCAGTACTATATCCAAGATAACTGATGCTGATGTGATCCAAGCATTGTTCGTGGTTGCAGGAGTCGCAAATGCAAAGAAAACCTCGCCATGGCCGATCCTAAGACGGTTGTACAACTAATGGATATCGCTGACAAGGTTGCCAATGCCGAGGAAGCACTTATGTTCATCAAGGACCGAGAACGGGGTGAACAACGTCCTCAACCCGGGATCAATGGCAAATCGTCAAAAAATAAGCACAAGAAGAAGTCCTCTAAGGGAAGCAATGAGAAAAGGACCAAGACCGGGGAAGTCATGGAAAACATTCCTGACAAGTGCCCTTGGCTGCCTCGGGTCAAGGATAAGCAACCGACTACTACCGAGCAGGCAAATAAATCTGGTGTGACTTCCACCAGATTGACACCCCCCACCTCTGCCAATACCGAGTGTTCAAGAAACACGTCAGTGCTAAGGCCGAGAAGCTTTGAGGGAAGGCTCCACAGGTTGCAAGCCATAGTCGGGATTCTAGCTCCAGGAACGACTCGGATCAAATGCCTTTCCAAGATGGAGAAAGGATGGTGACCACGGGGCTCCACCTCTTATGAGTCTAAGAGGCAGTTCAAGATGCTGGCTCAAGAAGTGCTAGTCATTATACTTCGGAATCACCCACTACTGCAGAAAAGGACACCAGTGACGGGCCTAAAATGCCCATTAGTGACGAGCGGGCAGGCCCGTCACTGGTGATCCACCACTGGTAAGTGGTTATCAGTGACGGGCTATCCGCTCGTCACTAGTGATGTATTTATCAGTGACGGGCGTGTATGAGAGCCCGTCACTGGTAAGATAATTACCAGTGACGTGCCATAGTTGCTGCCCGTCACTGGTAAGATATACAGTAGTGACGAGCTCTCCAGTCCGCACGTCACTGCTGTTATGAGTAGGCCCTATCACGGTGCTGCCGCGGCAGCAAAAACAGCCATTTTCGCTGCCGCGGCAGGATCGCGTCAACTGTGGCGCTCTCCAGCGCCTATGTACTCTAGGGGTCCTGGAGGGGGGTGTACCCCTTGGGTGTAGTGTGGGGAAGGAGGTGCCAAGGTGCTGTCGCGGTAGCAGAAATGGCCCTTTTTGCTGCCGCGGCAGCTGGTTGCCTCTAGGAAATTTTGCACGGACGATGGTACCGTTTGCTGGTGTAACTTCCGCGCGCTGTGGACCTTCGGTGGCCGTTCTCCTAGGGCGTGCCGCTGTGGCCTAATAGCGCTTGCGGCGTTGCCTCGTTGCGTCGGCATCCTACGTGCCCGGTGCTTCCAAGGCCAGCTCGCTCGCGCTCTCGGATGTCGCACACGATAAGTAGATCTGTCAAACCGACTACGAAAATAACAAGTGCCAATACGTAAATATGTCCACAAGCGTACAAAGTAGACCAGTTCGGGAATACACGACCACAAACACAATACATATGCAATGTTTTTCCGTTTCGAAGGGCCTATCTTCACGCTTTTTTCCCTCCTCTAGGGCCTAGCTGCATGTGGGCGAATGCGTCGTCTTGGATCGGGATTTGGCGAACTCGCTGCTCTGAGCGAGCGGCGTGTTCCTCCCTTGGGTCATTGCCAACGTAGAAAAGCCCCGTATCCGAGATGACGTCCTTGTTGATGATATTCGCGAACGCATTTTGGAGGCGTGCAAACTCTTGCTTCCAGTCATATGGCTTGTGCTCGAGGTTATTACTCCACTTGCGTAAGTCGTCATGTTTGCGAAACGTGTTCCGCGCCCGTACAAAGTCGTCTATGTGGCAGCAGACGTAGTAGCCACACGTCATACTATTCTCCGGCTGCTGTCTGCAACAGAAATCGGTCACATGTTTGAAGCGTGGACCACCACTTCTTTTTACCATAGTTCCTCCTCCTCCCATGTGTTTGTAGTCGAAGAGAGCATCATCCAGAACTTTCTTGAGCAGGGTGTAGTCTTTCTTCACCCTCTTCATGGAATCATAGTAATAAGCCTTGCTTTCCTTCGGCACTAGCACTAAGAGGATCCAGTGGTCGCTGCGCAAATATGTGAGCAAACCAATATTAACCCACGAAGTTGGCTAGGTGCACAAGCAAAAGAGAAATTCACGAAAGCACAACGTAGAGAAGGACTTACAAGGAATTGTAGGGCACGAGTAGGTATTCCGTGCCCTTATGCGCTATCATCGCACTCACGAGGTATTCTTTCATAATCTCTCTACCTTGTTGGGAGCGAACGTTGTTCTCGTGCATGTGATACGGATCTGCTATTGCAACATCGAGAATCTTCAGGCGTCTGATCTCTCTGGTTAGGTGAAGCGCCCATAGCCTGACGAAGGATGCTTCGAGCCGATAAAGGTTGAACATGCCAAAGATCTCCGCAAAGTCCAGATAGAACTTGTCCGCGGGATACTGCTCGACGAAATGGAAACTCTCTGGCACCTTCGCCGTGTAATACGAGACATTAGTTTCATCGGGTCCTAATTCTAGGTCTCGAATGTTCTCATGCAGAATCTTCATTTCGTTCGGGAGGACGTCGAACTCATCCTTTGGTATCATGGGGTGACCCGGGACGTGATAGGCCCGCCATTGACAACCCGTTGCTCGCTGTCCTGATTGGGAAGATGCTGCGTAGGTTAAGGATTTCTTCAACCTCGCCTCACCCTGTCTATCGTAAGTACCGGTGCTAGCATGTGTCTTCTTCGCCCCTTTTTTGCTCGTACGCTGCGTATCGAGAGATACGGCCCTCTGACCGGCCATCGCTTCTTTGGCTACGCCCATGAGTGTTTTAGGAGTCAACTTCGTCTGGGCTTGCTCGTCATGCTTGGGTGGCGGCGTATCTACAAATTCTCGTGCCTCTTCGTCACGAGGCATCCATGCTCCGCGCCCTCCTCGGCATCCTCCATCTCCAGATCCCTGTAGGATAGAGGTGCGCAAATACCCAAAGGAGATGGTCTTGCTGATGGACTGTGGGTGTGGCTCGGCGAAGGTGCTGGACGATTGGAGGTCTCAATCAACTTTATCGCGTCCTTCGGCCACCTAAGAAAAAACCCCTTGCAGGCTCCTAACTTTTCGTATCCCTCTTCAGGGGGGTCATTCAGAACCAAGTCCTCAAAGATGCCGACCACCTTAGTCAACTCCACCCTTGCCATGTTTGGTGGTAAATCCACACAGTGCATCCTGTTTTCCGGCGTTATTGGGTGGACTCGACCGTACGCGACCGTCACCATCGAGCCGAGTACTTGGGTCTGGAGATGGCACGGAGTTATCACCTGCGGAACATATATACGGGTCATCGATGTTAGAGTCTAAAAAACAAAATCCGTACGACACCGTTACGATTTGTTGAGCCGACGATGCTTACCGTTAGGCCGTCGATTGAATTTGGCGACCCGGGGCCAATGCCCGAGACAGAGGGGCTACTACTCCTTGCAACAGTGAAGGGCGGCGGCTGCGTATCCAGATTATAGGGCGGCGGCTGCGTACAAGGATGCATGGGTGGACGTTGTAGCTGCTCATATATAGGCCCTAATATACGTTTCACCGCCGCCTCCACTCGCGCATCGAATTCTTTATCTTGCTTCGCTTTCCTCTTCTCGCGGGCAGCCTCGCGGGTTTGGGGACAGTAATCAGCCCATCGAGCCCCATACCCGACGCCCATCACGCGGCCACGAGTCTCCGGCTTCCCGAGAGCCTTGTTGATAGGGTCTTGCCACCTGTCGCTATCGACAGAGTCCTGTGAGCTCTGAGGTTGCTGGCTCAGCTTTTTCTGCAAGCAACATGAACCGTTTAGAAACGTAATCTTTAGGAAATTAATCTACGTAGGACAAATAAAGTAAAATGGATTCAGAGGTTACCAGTTCTTCGTGCACGTCCTTCATTTTCTCGTGCGTGAAGATCGGTTCCCCCGTCGCAGGGTCAAATTTTGCACGGGCCCTCACAAAATCCTTTCCGCGCCCTTCCTGGATGTCCGAGAAAGGGGGTTTTTTTCCCAGCCGCAATCAACCTTGCATCTTCCTTGTCCCATTTTGGCCTCTTCCCTTGGTAACCACGGCTGCCGAGTCTGTGGTCACCCACGATCTTCCCCCGCATGTCCTTCCCCCACTCACTCAACTTCTTGAATTCATCACCGGAGCGAGTTTGAATGAACTCGGTCCAGTCCGCCTCATCTATCGTAGGCCATTTCGGCTTTATCACGGTCTCAAAATCTTGATCCTTCATTTTATTGGCATGGTATCGCCAGGTATTCAAGGATTTGGACATCATGCTCAGGGCTTTCGTTGCGACTCTATTTTTGTCGGCCTCCGGGACGGAGTACCTGCTGAATAACCTGTCCAGGAGGAGAGTTCGAAGATGCTCGGTTTCTCTCGTCCTTATGTCGGGGGTTGTGATCTTCACGGTTTCACGCATGATGCAGCCTACGGCGTTTGAGTACCCCTGTGCAGCTTTTACAGGACTGGCTGGTTTACCCAGATCGTCCACTCGAGTGATTACGAAGGTGTGCGTACTCAACTTGTTAGGTCTCCTAGGCGTGAGTCGCCTTTTTCGCTTGGCTGGTGGAGCCCCGTCCGCATGTTCTTCTTCAATACTGGTCTCGTATTCACGGCCGGTCCCTTCGTCACGATCGGTCGCGTCTTCAGCACCGCCGGACTCTTTTGCACGTCCAGACTCTTCGTCCGACTCATCGTGGGACGAATCGTACTCGTTGTTATCCCCGGCAGCAGGGTCGTCGACGATGGCGGCCCCCTGAGATATTTGTTCGAGGGCCAGGTCCCGGGGAGCTTCCGCACGCCCCTCGATATCTCGGGACGATGCCGGGACATCCGTTGGTGTCCGCGATGAAGAGGGGGTACTTCCGGCCATTTTCGAACTAAATGGAATTAAACTTGTTAAACAAAAATTAACGGAAACAACACTTATGAAAGCTTTCATGAGAGGCTAAAAAAAATAATGGAAACAACACTTATGAAAGCTTTCATGAGAGGCTAAAAATAATAATAAAAGTTTTCTTTGCAATTGAGATTTTGAAATATTAGATAAAACATTTCAAAATTTTGGCAGGTTATTGAAATAAATTGTTGAAAATTCAAAATTTCGGCATGACCTTTGCTAAAATTATGCAAAATTTAGTATCGAACGTTGACAAAATGTTGACGAAACAACATTTCGCCAAAACGTTGAACTCAGTTTCCCTGAAAAAATAAACAAAGCAACGAATGTTGCCTCGGCTCGACGGCCGGTACCACAAGCATATCTCACATTCACATGAAAAGAGTAAGCTCTGTCACAACTCTCTTGAACCTTTTGGACCTTTGGTTCTTGCCCTTTACAACAGTATAGTACTCCATTATACAAATCTCTTCAGATGAACACAACAATTGACTCAAACAAATATAGGTTCAATTTCAACTAGAGTTTCACTCTATATGGATTCAATTAAAATTGCTAGTGTTGAGTCTAGACTAATACATATTTTGCCCCATACTTGTATAAGCATGAAATGGAAAAATTAATTGCTCATCCTTTGTAATTAGTCCAGTTTTTATATTACTGAATCTCTAGGTTACTTGTATAAGCATGAAATGGAAAAATTAATTGTTCATCCTTTGTAATTAGTCCAGTTTTTATATTACTGAATCTCTAGGTTACAATGCAGTAGATTGGAAATGTTTAGAGAAATCCATTATCCATATGTGAACTAATTAAATAGTGATGCATAACAACAACGCTTGGTCAACACATTTGTTGATCACTTGATGCAATATCAGTTACATCATACTGAAAAACTGTGCTCGTAGTACTGTAACATCTGAATGACAACATGAAAGGGAAATGAAGCGTCAAATGAACTAAAAGTATATAGCAAATGACACGTCGTACAAGTATGAACAAATCTCGTGTTCTTGAAGTCTCATAGATCAGAATGGGAGCTTACGGATCGAGGAGGAAGCCGACAGCCGCTTCGGTGAGGCAGCCAGAGAGGGAGACGAGGCCGCCGGCGATGGAGGCGAGGCCGCCGGCGAGTCTTGCAAGGCCGGCGAGGGAGGCGACCAGCGGCGGCGGGGAGGCGGGGAGGAATGCCGGCGAGGGAGGCGACGCAGCCGGCGAGGGAGGCGACCAGCGGCGGCGGGGAAGTGTCCGGCGGCCGACGAGGAGGCGGGGAAGCGAGCAGCGGCGGCGGGGAGGCGGGGCGATCGAACTAGGGCTAGGCGGGCGCGCGGGATTTGGGGAATTTTTCCCCAAGTCCCGCGCGGGCGGTATATAAGAGGAACTTACCAGTGACGTGCGATCTTCAGTGCTCGTCACTGGTATATTTTACCAGTGACGCGCTCCCCTCGGCGCTCGTCACTGATAAATAATTTACCAGTGACGCGCTCCCCTCGGCGCTCGTCACAGATAAATAATTTATCAGTGACGTTCTCTCGTCGGTGCTCGTCACAGATAACTTATCTAGGGTTTTCACTTTTAGTGGTTTTTGATCTGTTTATTAATCGGGACTATCTGATGTGTTGCATACAACTTGAGCATTGGTTGACACATAAAGAAAAGAATCATTGACATGCAGAAAAGAATCATTCACATGAAAAATTTAAATGTCGTCTACAAGATATGAAATTTGGCATGGTGCCATGATATGACCTCAAGAAGCTGTGTTTAAAATTTTCAAACAATTTCACAAAAGTGGGTCAAACGTACAATCATGCGTACATCGTTTTCTCAATAGTAGTAGAGACTTAATTACATCATTAATTAAGTGCAAATACAAAAGAGATACACGTTGACTTAATTAATAGTAGCACATACAATCATGCATAAATCATTTTCTTTGATAATCTTCTCACTCTTCGACACTCTTCTCAACGGTAGTCTTGCTCTTCTTCCTGATATAGGTTAGCCCCTCGGAGTGACTTTGTCTTTTGAAGGGACGCACGCCGGGACATGTGGTTCTGCTCCTTCTGCTGGGCCGTGGCTGAATGTTACCACCGTCATTGTCTTCCTCCGTATCCGGGTCGTCAAATTGGTCATAGTCCTCTTCGTCAACGACACCATCGATTCCAACGATACTCCTTTTGCCCCTCCTCATGACATGACGGCTTGGCCTTGTCGGGTCGGCTATGTAGAAGCATTGGCCACTTGTTTAGCTAATACCCACGGCTCATTTTTGGCACTGATTGCTTTCACATTTACTGTCTCAATAGGAACTGCTTTCGGTATGACCATGGTATCGGTGACGGGCTCTTTGGTGCGCACGTCACTGGTGTATAATATATCAGTGACGAGCTGCTCTATGCGTCCGCCACTAGTAATTGCTACGTCACCAGTGACGGGCAGTAATAGATGCTCGTCACTGGTAATTATTTACCAGTGACACGTGACAATTGACGCCCGCCACTGGTAAATTTTCGGTTTATCAGTGACGTATTTTTTTGGTGCTTGTCACTGCTAAGATGGCTTTTATAGCTGTTTCTGCAGTAGTGATCAGGCGCTTAAATAGTCAAACGTAAGGATATCATTTAACTCCCGAGAACTTTGTTCGACTAGATCGTTTTCCGATCGTGGTTGAGCCGACCATTAACAACCGCAAGGTTTTCCGAGTGCTCATAGACGGAGTGCATGCATGCATGCATGTATATAGAATTTGGCTCAACAAAGATACCAGACACGGCCACATGACACGACGCTCTTTCTACCGTGCCCATGATAACTGGTCCGATATGCAAAATAGTTACCTAACCAAACGAGTCAGTCATCATCGCGGCTGAACACCGATGTCAAGCTATTGACTACGCAACGTAAGATAGGTGTGGTCAGGTGTGAGTAACGACTAACGACCACTCGTCAGGTGCGTGTTCCCTGGTGTTCTGCTGATGGTTAACTCGAATCGGGGAGTATCACATTCTTCTGTTACAAACATGTGTGTTTTACAAGCTTTGTTACATAGATGTTTGGTAACACTTGTTTAGATCGAGAGGCTTTGTACAGATTTTTTGGGTTTGGGTGGTCAGACTCAGGAGGCTCTGCATGCTCGTGCCAAGCAGCCAGGTCAGGCAGGCAAATAGACGAAGAAGTACGAACTCCACGTCTCCACATGCCCGGCCTGGTAGAGCACTGAGAGGCCGAGAGTGGAAGCGACAACGGAAGCCCAACAAGGCAACGAGATTTACGCTCAGCCTCCTCAGCGCAGCCCGAATTACCATCTCCGTGTTAGATTGGATAATGAAATGGAAAGAGTACAGTTCAAACAATTTGAACTCGAAGGAGAAATTGCCCGGTGTATTGTGATCCATGGTACGGGTTGAGATCGCTGATAATATCTGCAAAATATAAAGATAAAAGGATTTGATAAATAACATATTTTCTTAAATCTCAATCGACCATCCTCAGCTATCTGGATGCGCCTTGATATTCGCATTTTTAAATATAAATTTAACTTTTGTTTTTCTGTTTCCTTTCATAGTTGACTAGCTTAAAATTGTATATAATTTTCACGTTTGTTTATAGGTCTAAATGTTTTGATTTCTTCCATTCTTTCTCGGATCAATATACCATGCTACGCCTAGCGTCGTCGACCGAGATTTAACAACAAACTCAAGTCAACTGATGCGTAGACAGAACCCCAACCCCACAAAGAAAAAACCAATGGAACCTATCCAAACACACGAATTCCCAATTCCCAACAATTACGAAAGAATTTGTACTCTTCGAAAAGATACCACCCACCAAGTGAGCAAGGTGATGTAGCGGCACATGAAACGGAATCTGCGCCTAGTTGCATGCAATTGCATGGGCCACTGCATATCAAGACCTCCTGCAACACTGCACGTGGAGATGAGGATGAGTGAGCAGAAACGAAAGCGATGTATAACAGAGCGACCTGAGATCAAGTCGTCATCTCACCTGCCTGCCTACCTGGGGTTAGAAGAACGTTCAGCGCTGATAGAAAAACGTACGGAGCTCTGTTGCTTCGGTGCTCCCTCCCCCGGATCAGGCTGCCAGAGTACAATTCTCCAAGCCACTAGGCACAATCAGCATCAGATTCAGCAGCAGTCTATTTCTTGTAGGGTTCTCGGTGGAATATATAGTTCCAGTTGCCTGTCTCTAAAGCGAGCCGCATATATATATACCAGCAGTCAAAAAGGGACTCCATATCAGTATCACTGCATAAAAGTAGACATAATCATTGTGCTGTGAGTGCATCACGATCCTCTTGTTTCTAAGCAGAAAGCTTCTGTGCTTTAGCTCAGGGTTTGTCCAATAACAATAGGTGGCAGCTGCACTCAACCTGAAGTCATTTGAGAGCCGCTGATGTAGCCTGAGTAGGCTAAGCTTTAGAATTAGAAAACGTGAGGTGTCTGCGCCGGAGCCTGAAGAGACAAATGCTTGAGATAAGTTCAAAGATGATTTTAAAAGCACAATACGGCATAACACTTTTCAGTGAGAGTGCAATATTGTCAATTAAACAGATTGATATGGAAGAATTCATGTAGAATAGGGTTAGTCCATGTAAACAACGATACTGATACTGCACAAAGTCTGAAAGCAAAATAAGAAGAAAACTTTGCCGTTCCAAGGTAGAGAATTTTTGAAGTCATGTTTTCTTCTGGCTAGTTAAAAGACTTCCTTCTCCACATATATCATGACAAGGATATTACTTTCTAGATGATAGGTGCGCAAAATAGGAAAATGGCCAATCATGGGCATTTGGGCACTGTATGGGGTTACTGAACTAAACCTGATAGAAATGTACATCACTGGTATCTAAAGCAGGCGCAGACCTGATCAGGAAAGACCTAGACAAGCATCAGAAGTTTCTTGTAGCCAGACAGTGTACATGAAAGGCACGCCTTATGGAATCAAGAGCCAAAATGCTGACCACCACTACAGGAAAATTGATAGGTACGCAAACTTGGGAAATAGATAGGTGTGCAAACTAGCATATCCGGGTCCACTTTAAACTCCTAATAAGTTGCCTTTTCCCTTGAATTATTGCCACTTGCAGACCCCTGCTTCTTTTTATAGCAAAGCAGAGGACTACCACAATAGCACAAACCTTGAGCAATCCTCTATTGTGCCACCTCCAACAAAGAAAGAAATGGAGAGAGCACCTGAAGCGGAAGAACAGAAGTTACCAAACCAAGTTGCTGAAGCTGGCCATGCAGATGATAATGCCTCACTACCATGGCTAAAGTTGGGCTTTGATGCACTGAAAAGTGAAGAAGCTAAGCCTCCAGAGACCAAACCTACGGCCACCCCACAAAGGACTTTCTCCTGCAACTACTGCATGAGGAAGTTCTTCAGCTCTCAGGCTCTTGGCGGGCACCAGAATGCACACAAGAGGGAGAGGTGTGCAGCGAGGAAGACACACAGCTTTCAGCAACTGATGATGGGCTTTCCTCCGACTGCTTCCTTTATCCAACCTATGATGGTTAATCCCCACTCCACAATTCTGACGGAGCAAGGTGAAAGAGCCGCTGTTGTTGTGGCAAGATTTCATGAAGGCCAAATGAGTAGTTGGATGCCTTTTGCAGTTGAAGAAGCTGGGGGGTTTGTGTGGCTTGGGAGCTTCAAAGCAAGTCCTCGAGAGCCCAAGAAGCAACCGGAGCAAAATCTTGACTTGAGCCTACGTTTGTAAATTTGTAATCCACAAAAGTTCATCATGTATAAACATTTTCTGGGAAATCTAATCTACATTCATCCATTTTTTGTCGAGGGGAGGGAGGATAAAACTTATCCCACCCACACTCGAAATCAAGGTAGATGTGAAACTCAGAACCTAGGTTGTGCACCTGCTGCTGTGCCCCAGGAGAGTTCTCGGACAAGTTTCAAAAAACTAAAAACAAAACCTATTCATGGCAATAGTAAAAAAGAATAAGTCTGATCTAGAGTTATCTTCAATCTAATGACTAGGAACCATAGTTACAATGCACCGATCAAAATTATAATTGAAAACATAAATTACTGCAAACTTTGACATTCTGAAGGAGATAGTATTTAGGACACTCTATAGAACAATTGGTGCTACAGAATTTGAAAAGGAGGGGAAATCAGGTCTGTTTTTAGTCTGAACCTTTCTGGTGATTAGCATCGCTCTAACGAATCCAATTCAGTTTGTATGCCTCATTTCATTAGCAAATGTTGTTTCATACGAGAAGCTACATCAAGACACTTGCCGCTTTACCAAAGACTAACATTTATACGTGTTGAATTTTTTTTTAGGCGACCATGAATGTTCTGGACTTTGGAGCCTATCATAGAACACCAGTTGTATTGATCATACAACGGATGACCACTCTAAATTTGTGTAGATTGCATAGCACAACTCTTACCTGTAAATGGACTCTAGTCAAAAGATAGGATCTTTATTGGTTCATACTGATATAAGAAAGGAAGCAGCCATAGTTTTAGCATATGGTTGCTCGAAAAATAAACAGTTTTAGCATATAAATGAGTCCATCCAAAGTAATGTGAAAGAATAAGAAAAGGAATGATAATCCATTGACAAATCAATGAAAGTGTATATGGAACGAACAAGAATCCATTATTTTAGTGCTGAAGTGCAAGTGCATTAGAATCCTCTGGTAAAAGCATAAGAACAAGCAGAGGGACATGGAATAAGTGAGATGCCACGAGCAATATTTAGCAGGTTGCATTATGGGGTGAACAAAACTTGTTGGCTAAGACGTAAACCGCAAAAATTCCACCGGAACACTTCCAAAGATTACATTGTATACAAAGAAACTTGTTAGCTAAGATGTCGTCTGTAAATAACAGAGTCATTGGAAACTAATTTCTCTGAAATATGTCACATACCCTTCTGGAAATCCGTCTCACTAAGATACTTTGATGTGTTATGATTTTCAAACTGTATTACAGGCTACTTAAAAGATACAAAAGCTAGCAGGTCGCGGTGTTATTGTGTTCATGATTCAGTATTGATACATCATAGATATTAATCAGTTTTTTTAGATGTAGTGTTCACCAAATCTGAAAAGAAAATAACTTCAACTCATTAAGCTAAGGGCATCATCTTAAGAGCTTCACTTCACACAAAATAAACCAAAGGTACTAAGATACAATAAAATACAATAAAACAGGTGGTCTAGTAATTAGCCAATTAGGTCTATTAGCATCTATATCTCAGATATTATTATTATTATTATTATTATTATTATTATTATGATGCTCTCTTGTAAAACTTAAGTATGATTTATTGTGGAATATATCAATTCTTGAAGAGGCATATGGCCAGAATCCTTGAGTTGAACAATCTGGAATTTTGTAATCATTTCTTTAGAGAACATGCAAGAGACTTGCATATTTTATCATTAAGCGGAAAAGCAGTTTAGATACAAGAAGTCATCACACGGAGCGAGACGCAAACAACAAAGGAAGAAAGGATAAAAGAAACAACACGGAGGCTCGAACACACGTCTCGCCACACCCCTTGCAGAATTTTGTAATCATACATCATTGTGTAATATCATGTACTGTTCCCTTGTTACTCAAGCATCACTGTAGAAAAGCATCATAGAGAAAGAACAATATCTTGTCAAAATAATGTGAGAAATAAAGTAATGCACAAAGCTGTCTCCATAATAAAGTATGAATTATTCATCTCATTCATTGATCAGTTCACAGGAATCAAGGAATTCATTGTTTCGCACATCTCCCTCATTCTTGTAAGTTAACCCATTTAATACAACAAAAAGGAAAGTGATAGTGGCCATCCTAATGCTGCAGATTTTACCATAGCTTCTTGCACACCCTTTTCCTATCTCTGTACATATAAATTCATGTGACATACAATTGTAGGCAAAGGATTCTCAAAGCCTATATGGAAACAACTTGCATTCAGGAATATCTTACCAAGCTGATAAGATGGCACACTTCAATGATCTGAATTGAGTCTTTAGTATTAGTGCGAGAACCCCAAAAGAGGCAGTCCTTCATAAACGCTATGTGCATTACTGAAATATTCAAACTGTCATAGCTTAGCAAGCATGTGAGCAAGCTCCTCATCGGTCACCTCCATCTCCTGGTGTTCTCCGACAGCCTCTGCAAGCCGCGCTGCTAACTGGTGCTTACACTGCCCAAAAAGAAAGAAAAGATTAGCCCAAAATTCAACTAGGATTTCAGTAGCCATGAGCTAACAGTTGCAACTCCAACTGTGAACTGTCCAATGCTTCTTTTGATTTCCAGATAAATCATTTTCTTGTCCTAGAATTTGACTGTGCTTCGTTAAACAATGGAACAGCAAGGGCACTTACGCAGAGCTGCTCGCCGCGGCCGACGATGTCATAGAAGAAGGAGTAGCAGGTGCAGAGGTGCTCCGGGAAGCATATGTACTCCTCCTTCCTCTTCGACTCCCCCATCACCTGCAGCGGCACAACACGAGCCGTGGTCAACCAATCGCTCGCTAGATCGGCTGCGACATGCACATCTGGAGGGATCGGGGGGAACGGGAGCCGACCAGGAAGAGAGAGCGGCCGCTGGGCGTGCCGGTGACGCGGCGGACGCCGCCCTCGTCGAGGATCTTGCAGGCGCGCAGCATGTTCTTGCCGAAGAGGTGCTCAAGGCTGCACGCCGGAACCGGTCAAGGACTCGACAGAACAAGGCGTGCATGAGTAACTGAGCTAGACCGGCGGCGCTGTGGTGGGAGCCCTGTTTGGCTTTACTTACGTGGCGAGGTGCTCGTCGGAGGCGTGGCCCGCGGACTTGATCTGCGCCCAGACTGCGTCGGCGACGGCGAGGGCGACGCCGGCGGTGACGGACATTGGGCGGCGGCGGCGGATTACTGCACTGTTTGGTGGCGCACGCGAGCTGTTCGATTTTTTGCCGCAACGGAGGAGACCGGAGGACAACGCCGAGAGGCGAGACTTCGGGTGTAGGCTGACAAGTGGGTCCGCGCTCCGATATGACATTTTGCAGAAGTAGAAAAGAAAACAAATTCCTCTGTCGAAAAAGAAAAGAGAAGAAAAACTCGATTCCTAGTATGAACTCTACTTCACGTAATTCAGCCAAGAAGAAGAAAGTGTGTATACACAGCGCGCAAAATCAAATCAAACCAAAATCAGCTACATTTCTATACGCATCTTCACTCTGAACACACTGCGCCGCCACATTTCCGCAGCCATGAGGATGCATGTATCGATCAAAGCAGACTCGATGCACGATCAGCATGAATCGCATGACAGAAACAACCAGTAGTATAATCACATCAACGGTTGTGGAGAGGGTCTGATGAGTTGGGCACCCTCCGCTCGCTGCCCCTGACGAGGCCTTCCGTCGCCGGGAACCGCGGCCACCACTTCCTCGCCCGCACGTCGAGCGCTCCGTCGCGCGGCGCCCTCGCGTCCGCGCCTGCTTCGTCCGTGCCGGCCGCGGCGACGTCGTCTTCCCCGACGACCGCCATCGCGAGCAGCACCAGGAGGAGGAGAGCAAAGAGGAGAAGAAGCCTCTGGCTGGCCATTGACCTCATGCACTCGTGGGACAGAGAAGAGCTTCACGGACAGAGTGGGTTCATCACTGGACTGTACTCTGTGTGCGTGTGTGCGTATGATGGAAGCTGGAGTTTTTTCTCGATCTCCTGTGGCAGAGCAGTACAGAAGTACTAGTACGAATGGAACAACGAAGCAGAGTGTTTTACTACACATTTGTGAAGTGGTGCTTGCATTTGACGCTAATGGCGAGCCGTGCAACAGTCAAAGTTGGAAAGCCCTTTTCCTGCCCTAGCAAGGCAGGAGCTAGCAGCCTAGCACACAATCATTTCCCATGTAAACCGCATGACTAAAAAGGTCAGAATGCTTACTAGTTACTACTGCTGCTACCACCAGTGGAGAATCTTTGCAGCAGCTACATCCAGAAGGGGAACAAGAAAGCAGCAGGACTTCAGAATGTTTCCTCTAGCTCTTTTTTCTTCTGCGAGTGCACCAAGGCTCCACCCTTGCTCTCCATGGGTACAAAACTCATATCTACATTTAAGGAGTGATAACAACATGTTAATCTTCAGAATTGAGGTGTTGAAGTCCCAAGCTTGCACAGCTGGGCCAGACTAACAGAATGGTGCGTCTTTTCTTCCCTGTTGCTTTTAGGTGAGGAGATTAGTTAGGGAAGAATCGGAGGCTAGCGGCAGATGGTGCGATTAGGGCAGGGTAATGGGAGCAGGTGAATGGCCCGGGAAACAGGGGACACGGCTTTCCATGAGAGAGGCCTTGAGCTCCAGAACCTATGCATTTCCAGCTTCTTTCTTTTCTCACTCTTTTTACCGAACCAAAAGCCAGCGCGGCAGCGGCAGCGGCAGAACGTTCGTCGCCATGGCCGTGCCTGAGTGCCGCGGCTATCTCTATTGGGCGCTGGGTCACTTGTCCCCGTGGCCTTCACAGCTTTCCATTGGCGTCGGACAAAGCTAACTGCTACAAAGTGCTGATTGTCCAGCGTTTGGGGAAGAGGGGGCGTATCGGGTACACCCCCGACTCTGTTACCCCTTCTAAAAATAATGAAAACTTTTACAAAAAATTATATAGCTACCATGTGTCAATCATGTCAGAAAATTTTAATCCATATTTGATGCACAGCTCAAGATATAAAAAAAGACAAATCCAAATATGAATGGTAGCTAATTCAAATTGGACCGTGAACTCGGCCAATTATCACTATCAGCATTGAATTTGTCTTCTTTTTTTTCTAGAGCTGGATCAAATTTAGATTTGAAATGTTATGACATAATAAATACATGTTGTATCTATATAGTGATTTTTTGTAAAATTTTCTACGACTTTACAGGGTCTATTTTGGACTTGGGAGTACCAAGGCACCCCAAGTGCAAGAGCATGCGATACATCCTCTTGGGAAAGAGACACCAGCAGAGCTTGCACAGGAATCTGGATTGTCTAGTCCGTGACACCGAATAATAGGGCCTCTTTTTTTTGTTTAACGAACCTTGTTAGGGTTGTCCGCAATTCATTAAGTATAAGAGAATTGACCTTGTTTACGAGCGAAATCGGATCGAAAAAACCTTATATTGCTCGATTAATTAGAGGCAAACTACACAAAAAACACTGATAACGGGCTAACTACTTAGCTAAACAAGGTCCGGAGCACCGCCAGATGAAACAGGCACACCGATAAAACCGAGCAAGCACGACACATAGACAAAGCGCACCCTACACTGACACTGACCATCACGTCATTGTCACCAATCATCGTACCCACATCAAACGATTCTAACTTCGGATGCAACAGTGCTACCTAGGGCACAACTCCACTTGTCACACTAAAATCTAGTCCATAGCAACCACGTCAGCCAGCCCCATCGAAGCTGAAGAGAGAAGCTAAGTATGAAGGGAGATAGGTCTAGGAATCTCTAGCCCTGAGAGGATAACGAACATGTCCATCCTCACCTAAGCAACATGAAGCCACAACTGCTGGCCTTTGCCGGCCACACGCGCCAACCTAGGGGTCAAGACTCCATAACAACGCCTCTAAGGAGGGAACAATATTGAGGAGCCACTGTCACCCAGTTTGACAAGCCGGATTTGGGTATTCACCTGAAGAAAGACACCTTGAGAGCGAGAGAGGTGTCGGAGCTCCACGATGACACCTCCAAGAAGAGGAACGACGCCCAAGAATGTCACCGTCGTCGTCATCGACACTAACAAAAATTGGTTAAAGCTTTGGCTCGGAGCACCAAGCACCAACGCTCATCAACCTTGGCGAGATGGAGTTGCGCCACGCCATCAGTTTGACACAACCGCGCCACTTGCAAGCCACATGATCGAGCTTGAGGTCTCTCAGATCCGATGCCAGGCGACCAGACATTCACCAATGCCAGTGGCCATCACCACCACCCGCATGCAACCGTACTAGCTCCCCAGCACCCAAGCCCATGGACACGACAACACGCCTCCCTTCCATGGCCATGCCCAGCGGAGGCCTCACGCTCCCAAGATCTATAAGGTCCTCCTACACCAGGTGGAGCACCGTCGCCGCCACGATGAACTGTGCGCCCACCACGTAGATCTACAAAGGCGTGCGTGGGCGCTTGCCCTGAGTGCCGCTCGAGCCTCCCGAAGCTGCACCTTACCATCTGAGACGCCCACCACAACGGAGATAAAAGTTGTCTCCAATAGCGCCATGCACCACAAGCACAACACCAACTACTAACTAAAACTCGCTCACCACCTTTGGGGGTGAGCTCCTGTGGTGTACCTGGTTTTGAGGCCGGATAAACCTCTGTGTTTACCGTGCTAGTCCCATGATCAGTGGCTAGCACACACAAGCACTTGATAGCATAGACATGCGATACATCGTTAATTACACAAATAGCCATAATTGGTCTTTATTTAGTACAAACCAGGCTTATTGGACGAATTTAAACAGCAGCGGAAATAAACACGCGGTAGGTAACCCATCGGTATGCCGAACCACAGGCAACTGACTGGGGGTTGAAACCCTACGCCTCGAAGTCACTGTCGCAATATGTAAATAGATAGTAAAAGCAGTTTTCGCAAAATGTCTCGACGCAGCAAGACAAAGTACCTGTTTTCATCATTCTTCCTGCTACAACGGCAAGATCATCTTTGTGCTTTCCGCTACAACGGAAAAGTCTGGTAATCACCCGCTTCAACGGGGAGACATATGCTCACCCGCTACGACGGGGATATTGACGGTTGCCCGCTCCAACGGGAACCCTTTTCTTCACTCCTCCCGCTACAACAGGGATCTTTCAAGTCATCCTACGAACTCGGCGGATTGCGTCCTTAAACCCATAACCACATTTTAGGTTTTAAAACCCAGTCTACTTTAGTGTGGTCCAACCAAGTTCATCCATGACCGTGGACACAGCTATTCGAATAGTTTTAACCCTCTGCAGAGGTGGTATGGCTTTACCCACACGATGTAGTTCACCCTGGGCATACTGTGCACCGCATGCTACCAGAGCTAGTACAACGAGACTCTTCACCGGAGTAAACCTAGCCATGAATCTGTCAGAAGGACATGTCCCAAACCTAGCTTGAGTCAGTATCATCGCTACAAGGAGGTTGGTGTTTCGACTTTGTGGCGAACATGACATCACTCCAACGAAAACTGTTCTCTACAGAGGCTACAACCTCATCTGCACACTTCTCCCTACCTACGGGTTCATGCTAGTCTCAGACCAGGTACTAGATCAAGTCCTTCCCATAAAGGACATGTGGACGTACGGTAAGATTTGGCCAAATGGCACTTAAGATCGGTCCTTATGTGATCCGAGAGGGACTCCACACCACACTCGTAAACGGGCAGGGAGAACCACGCTGGGCATTACCTCGCTTTTAACAAGCTTCCTGCTTTTTCCCTTCATTTCTGACCCGGATCAAAATCTTCTCCATTTTCATTTTGGTTTCACAAAACCTCTTTACAGTAAAATATCCCAACCCATGGATATACTACCTTTATACACCTTCGGACACGACAGTCCGTTTTCAAACCGTTGCCACATGAAATATGGGAGTATTCCCTTTTATTTTGAAAACCTAATTTTGCTACCGCAGGGCTAAGCATACATACATACTCTACCCTAGGTTTCCGGTAACCTTTCCAGAATACGTAGGTCTTAGGGTGACAAGGAGTTTAAGATCGGACTAGGGTTTTCTAAGCATCGGTTATAACATAAAATAACGAGTCATAAAACATAGCATGCATGTTTCGTAAACGAAATATCACTTCATAAACCTAGGCTTCAACATGATTAAGGGCAGAGAGCTTGCCTGGTAGTTCCTGGTCTTGATCCGGACGCGGGGATGATTCCGGCTCCTCCTGACGAACGTATCTCACTCCGTCCACTACACGTTTTAAAACAACACCAATAAGAATCCAAACGCGACAAAGAACCAGAAAGGGCAACTCAATGCAGAATATATGCCATGTGCAGGAATGATTCGGGAGAGGAGAAGGTTGGGGGGTCTTTGTATTTATGCACTTGGAGATTATCGGGATTAGGGTTTTAAGTCTATAACTTCCTTTGCTTGGAACCCTAGTTCTAATATGGTGGAGAAAGTGTCCAGGGACTTGGTCGTTGAAAAGGTTCGGGAGGAGTATTTTTGATGAGGTTCAACATGTTTGGGTACTGTTTAAAACATATATACATGCATGGATTTTGAGGTTAGGGTTTTAGGGTTTACACTCGTCCTCACCATTCTTTGGATCATGCAACATGTATTTATATTTATGTGTTCTTGTGTAAGAGTTCAGAAGATTAGAGCCTATCATGTTAGAATATTTTGGAATGGATCAAAAGTTCAAGAGAGATTTTCAAAAGGGTTTGAATTTAAAAAGAATACTCAAATTTTTCTCTGTACAGCAAGAAAATTTTGAATTTTTGAAAATCTCTTTGAACCAAAAGATTCTAAATATTTTTAGGATCAAACTTTATTTTGGAAATTTCTTGAGAACCGGTCATCTTGGTGCTGAACCGGCCGAACCAGAGAAGAACCGGTTTTGGATCAACATACCAGGGGTTTTCTGGGGTTTACGCTTTCTTCAAAGGATTTTACGCTTTCTGGGTTGCAAAACGGAGGGAGGTCGGGGCGTCTTCAGTGGTGCTGTTGGGCCGGTGGGAGAGCTCAGCCCACTGGTCGGTGTCGGCCGTTGCTTCCTCTGCGCGGGATTGGAACCTGCTGGGCCCCAGCGGTCAGTGGCAGGGTTGCTTACCTGCCGGCCGACGGGCGTGAGTCCCGACTTGAAGCAGCTCCCGCCGGCGGAGGGGGGGAAGGGGGAAACGGCGCCGCCGCTCGGTTTGGAAATCTGCAAGCGGGAAATGGCTCGGCAAGCTAAGGGGAGCGCAAGGGTGGCGGAAGAATTTTGGGGAGAATCGAGGTGGAGCAAGCTCGGTCGGAGAGGAGAAGGGATGCGGTGGGGGTGCTTTGGTCGAGTCCGCAGGCTCTAAGGAGGGGGAAGGAAGCTCGGCGCAAAGGAGAGGAGCTCTGAGAGTTCCTCTTATAGTGGCGGCATGAGAGGGAGGCGAGGTGGGTGTTGCGGGGCTAGCCCTTGCCGATGAGACATGGCAGCGCGTGACTGCGGTAGGGGTCGGTTGGCGTGGTGGCGCACCGCCTGGTGGCGTGTCGTCCGGAGCAGAGGCAAGCGATGGAAGGGAGATGGCGTGCCGACCTTGCCATGCCACTGGTGCGCGCAAGCGTATGTCCAGAGCGCATCCGGCATGCTGCTGGAGTGGCATGGGTATGCATGCGAGCGCATTGGCGTGTTAGGGAGTGCATGGTTATGTCTCTGTGTGGCGCCCCCGGTTTTTTAGGCCGGGTAAGCCCTCGTGATTACTGTATCGGTCCCTGGATCAGTAGCCGATACACACGGGTTAACCTGTATATCATTGTCATACACGCGTAAACAATTAAATAGACCGTTAAGGTCGATAATCTGATACCTGTAACCCAACGGCTATAAACTTGCAGCGGAAATCCAACGGAGAGGTGGCCCATCAGTATGTCATACCCGACAGGCAACTGACTGGGGGTTACGCCCTAGCTTTCGCGTTCACCTACGTATCTTCAGAATTGATGTCCCCTTCGTCTGGCCACATCAACAAGCCAGGTGAGTACATTGAATGTACTCGCAAGCTATTCCCACAGGAGGAGATATACGGCTATATTTCATGCAGGGAATAGTTCAAGGGATAGCTCTAACCTAAGTTGTAATTTGTGCGGAAATGTAAGTTCTTATTTTAACTACACATAAATAGATTGTAAAAGCATTTCGAAATCTAAATCGCTTTAAGAAAACATTTCATCACATCTCATCACATCTCATCTCATGCGGTAAACACCGCCTAACAGCTCATGACCTATTACCGTCAGCTCCCACTGCCCGATAACTAGGTCTTCCATCACCAAACCGTATTTCGGTCACCCCCCCGGCAATACGGCGGTCCACTTCGGCAATTTCCTTACCACCGACTCATGGCCTAAATTGCCCATTCTGTGGACACATCATGCCCACGTCCTTAATCCCATTTCCCAGCTTTCGCAACCAAAGCTCAGTCTAACCAGTGTGTGGCCTTATCAGTTCATGTCCATGACCGAGGACGCGGCTATTCGAATAGTTTTTAAACCCTCTGCAGAGGTGGTACGACTTTACCCACAAGATGTAGGTCACCCTGGGAGTACTTTGCAAGTATACTGCCAGGATTATTACAACGAGACTTTTCGCCTGCTTTCATACTAGAATCGGACCCGCTAGATGTTTTACCCAATCTTCACATTTTGCATCGCAAATCCTAAAGTTGGGACTATTCTCACCTTTGTGTCGAATTCTCACACCCGCCTTGGCCTCACCTCTGGGACTGTTGACTCAAATAGCGTCGTGAGAATTCTCTAGGGGCCCATCGTCCTACCTAGCACATACTTCTTACTTCCCACGGGTTCGAACCCTAATATTAGGCGGGTTACCGAGTCAAGTCCTTCCCATAAAGGACATGTGGACGTACGGTGGGGGAACTGATTCAGCGGCACTTTAGGTTCGGTCCTTAACTGATTCGAGTAGGACTCCAGTTTAACAGCAAGCACCGAATAGCCTCCAGCTACTTCGTCTTCCTTCAAACCACCTTACTTCCTACCCGAATCCAAACATCTCCAACTTTATTTTGAATTTTGGCAACATTTCTTTTGAAAGTCACCGCGGATAACATACGTTATCCACGGGTTTTGGTTTCCCGTACCCGGAGGTTTGAGTCAAAACTTTAGTTTTAACTATAGCAGGGCTAAGCAACGGCTATTGCCTATAACCTTAAACTTTCGTCGGTCGCAAAACCAATCGACGAAACAACTAGGGTTACAAGGAACCGGATGGTCAATCCTAGCTCAAATGCATCTATCGGGTATAACTAACTACATAAAATATCGTTGATAAACATAGCATGCATGTTTCATAATCAAAGTAAATACACTTTGCACATATAGGATCCGACATGGTCGAAGTGGGAAATAGCTTGCCTGGCAAAATGGCCGGGTCCCCGTCTCGAGCTGGGTACGGAGATCTCTCAGAACTCCTCGCGCGATTCGTCGTAACGTCGGAACTACACGTTGGGAAAATACCGAATAAGAAATGGGGCGAGGAAGATCCAAAAACCTCGGATGAAACAACAGAAATAGCGACGCATGGAATCATAACGTGTTAAATTAGCCACTTGACTTTGAGAAGCTTGAGCGAGTTAGAGCTAGGTGCATTATATTATCTTGACGGGCAGAATCGGCTCACCGCACATCGTCGATTAGGGTTTACGGAAGACGTATATTTATACAAGCCTTTAGGGTTTTAATCAATTTGGTTAGTTCTATGGGTTAGCTCTAGAAGATACCAGACAGGGGCAACGAGTTGGAAATACATGTCCAAGATCTTGGACCTCATTTAAGGTCTGGGATACCCCTTTGACGCACGAAACGATGCCTCCTATGCATAAAATGATTCAGGTTTACTAGGTTCTTTCCAAAGATCAATTGGTTTGTCTCCCCCCTGTAGGTTTCGGAGGTGATGCCGAGAGTACAAATATGCACGACCTAAAGCGCTAGGGTTGGGTGCATTGTGCTCGCTTGGCGGGAAATATTCGTTCACGACAGGTCACCGGTTAGGGTTTCTTTACTCTCTTCATACCACTTGGAACCCAAGGTAGGGTTTGCGTATACTTGGAAGCTCAAGATACTACTACGGTTACTCTATGTCAGGTGTTTGGCTTAAGGTTTCCAGTGGACTTGTTAAAAGATATTTGGGTATACTAGGGTCCGATGAACATGGCGGTGTATATGCGCCTAACAGGGCGTTGCCCGAACCAGAGCTTCCTCCCTCTCTAAGGTTTAAGATATGAAACACTTAAGTCCTTGGGACAAAATGCTAGATTCGACTTTAGAGAATACTCAGTATAGGAATTTCTTTAGGTTACCCATCTTGTATAGGATGTTTTAACATTTGAGTTTGAGAATCGAATTCTTCTAAAGGTTTAACATTTTGTAAAGTTGTTGTGGTTAGTGAGACAAAGCAGCTATATTGTTTAGAGGGGAATTATCTAACTTGGACCAATATCAGAGAGGTTTGGGGCTTAGCTAACGGTTAGCTCGATTCATTTCTTTACCCGTTGATCAGCTATGCTCATTAATCGCAGAGACTAGCTCGGGAGAGAAGAACGCATGGAGAGAAAGAGAATGGGCTCCGACAGCTACTGTTGGGTCAGCTTACCCGTAGCGGTGGTGGCTTACTAGAGATGGTGGCAAGATGCTGAAGAAAGAAACGGCGCCCAGAGTAGCGGCAAGAACTAGAGTTGACTCGGGTAGTGAGGTGAGTAGGTTGGGGCGGCGCCGTGAGCAGGGAACGGATCGGCGATTTCTCACGAGAAGTTCGGCCGCGTGGCGCTGAGGCCTACCGGCGGCGTGAAGGCCCGATTTGGTGGCAAGCTCAGAGGATGCCGACGGCAGGTGGAGGAGTCCGCGGCGGCGAGGCTGGCGAGCTCAGCAGAGCCCCCAACGGCGGCGGCGGCGGGGAAGAACGGGGCAGAGCTCGTGGCAGGCGGCCTGGTGCTCCGCGGATCTGGGACGGCGGCTTGGGCCTCGCCGGTGTAGGTGGCCGGTACCGGGGCCTCACCGGTGGATCCGGCGGCGAGCGGCGTTGCAGCCAGAGGGGAAACGCGATGGGTTGGTGGCTCCTAGGGACGGCCGGCGGATCTGGTTGAGGACGGCGACTATGGCGCGGCGGCCCGGGCGGTTCGGCTTGCTGGAGTCGGGGCCGGCGACGCTGCAGTCCAGGCGGGAGCGGTCAAGCGGGTGGCAAGGCTGCCCAGGCGGGCCGGCGGTTGGCCGCGCCGACGGTGGGGCAAGCCCTCGGCGGCGGCTCTGGAGCATGAGGCAGCCCGGGGAAGATGGTGCGCCGGCGACTCGGCGGCGCGGTCCGGCAGAGGAGGTGTGCGGCGGCAGAGCTGCTCACTGGCGAGCGGCGGGTGGTGCGGTCTCCACGGCTTGACGGAAAATCTCAGCGGCGTGCCAGTGGAAACAGGGCTATGGGGCTCAGCTGATTGGGGAGAGCAAGCGCGGGAGAGAAAGCCTGAGCCACGGGGGAAGGAACACCAGAGAAGTAAGGGAAAGAGCTGGGAGGTGAGGAGCTCTGATTTAGGGAAATTGGTGAAGGAGAGAGATGGGGATTGGGGGAGGAAGTCGGAGAGGAAGAAGCAAGTAGAAGGCAATGAGGTGCTCGGGATGGAGCTGTGGAAGAACTAGGAGGAGAGAATATCCATGAGCACTGTGCGGATGAGAATGAGAGGAAGGGGAAGCTCAGCAGAAGAAAAGGGGGAGTGCTCGGCTCATTGATGGCAGCGAGAAGAAAGATAAAGGAGGCTTAGCTGGCTTCATAGCACCTGAGGAGAGACAGAGCACATGAGGAGAGCTAAAGCTGAGATGACGGCTCGGGAACGCACAGGGGAAACAGGAACTCAGCCAGAGGGAAATAAATGTGGTGACAACCTGGTGTTAGCACCTGGGGCTCTGAGGAGCTCGGCTTGTGCTATAATTGAGCTGGGGAAAAGACTGGACGCTGCTGCCGATGGAGTGAGCTGGAGCAGGGATTGAGACAGGTGCTAAGCCCCATTAAGGAGAGGATGGGACAGGTGCTAATGGGAAGTTTTGCTCGGGTAGAAAAGGAGGCAGATAGCTACGCTGCATAGCAGAGGGACTGTGCAGGTGATGGGAGAGGACAGAAAAAGATGAGGCAGATGCTGAGCTCAATTAAAGAAGGAAAGGAGTGATGGGAGTTTACGGTGCTGTTGCTGTTAAAGGGCTCTAGGAAATCATAAATGAGGACGGAGACAGTTCGGGAGAAAAGATTGCTCGTGTGAATTAAGCATGAGACAGAGGTGTATATATACGTATATATATATACGTATATATACCAGGAGAGAGAAAAGGTGGCAGGAGTCAAATGGATGCGTGCAAGGATGTGTTAGGGCTTCAGGGTGTATGTGCCCATATACACTTGGAAAAATTTAGGGTGTTTTTATACAGAGGATCGTAGCAGGTTCGAAAGACGAAATAGGGTTTTGGAACTCTCTTCCGTTGGAAGGTTTGACGCGGCCTTTGGAGTGTATGTGCATACATACACTTGGACGTTTTCACGTATATGAGGGGACGACGATATTAAACAAGGTTGGGAGGTCCTGGGCTAGGATTCGGGGAATATTGCCGGTATACCCGTCTATTAGCACGGGACTGCAGCAGAGATAACGACGAGTTTGGGTTTAGAGGCACTAGGTTTAAATAGGAAGAGAATGGATCGGAAGCTCGGATCCAGGGTTTCGGAGCGTGGCAAGGTGGGGCAGGAACACGGAACTCGAGGTGAGTCCTTTGTGTTGGCTTAGGACGTGTTGGTGGTGAGGTACCGTCGATACGGCGGCGTATATGGCGCTCGTAATGCGTTAGGGTTTTGCCCTTTCGTCGAATCAGGGAGGAGGGAATTAGGGTTTAGGGGCGCGGCAGGGTGACGCAAGGTATGGGAACTCTTGGAAACCTTTGTATCTCGACTCGGGTCCATTTGACAACAAGGTGCCGCGGTTGCAAATGTCCTATTGCACGGTGTTGTCGCATTAGGGTTTCAAGAGGGGGTTCGGGATTAAATCGGTAGATGGGAATCGGGGCGTGGCAAGGTGGCACTGATTAGCTAGAGGGGAGGAATGCCGAAAGTATGTCTGTGGCGGAGAGAGAGGGCTGTCGCGGCAGAGAAACTGTTGCCGGGGTATTGTCGCGGTAGGGGAAAGGACTTGCCGCGGTGGGAATCGGCTGCCGTGGCGGGAAGGAACGGCAGTGTGGCATTGCCGTGGCAGGGAAGGAGTTGCCGTGGCAGAGGCATGGTAGCGACGGTAGAAACTTGTCGCAGCAGGAACGGTTTGCTGCGGCAGAGAAGGATAACAACGGAGATGGCAGAGGTCTTGCCGCGGCGGAGAGAATGGTTGATGGCGGCTGCCGTGGCAAGAGCGCGGCAGCGGCAACGGCTGCCATGTGTTGCCTCGGTAGGGCAGGGTGCTGAGCAGAGTTGCCTGGGTTGACGGACGGGGTTCGGAGTATTAGGGTTTCAACAGAACGGAGATCGATGGAAATAAGGGCAAGGGTTTTCGTGTTTTGGACTAAAGTTTAATTAGGTGTATTGACGGGTGACTTTGTTAACTAAAAAGTTTTTGTTAGCCCTAAATTTTAGGTTTCGGAAAATTAGGGTGTTACACTCTGGCATAGAGTTAACCCAAAGGAAGAGAGTTGGAGCGTGGGGCACTGAATCTTGCAGGGTAGGGTTGGCCAAGAGGTTTGCCAATGTCGGCATGAGATGACATGGGAGTTGATCCGCAGAGAAGAGTTGGCCTACTGAGGTGAAGTTGATGGGGCAGGTGCCTGAGGACATTAAAGACTCCGGCAGAAAGTTTGGAGGCAGTTGGAGAAAGTTTGCATCTTGATTTCTTGGGGAAAGGAGATTGGGAGCAAGGTGTTCGACAGAGATTCTAGCAAAAGTTTGTACTAGACATAGACATGTTTTTGCACAATTGAGTCTCTGGTACTGAGATGAGCATTGTGGGATTTTATGGAATTTTTCTGAGCTTTAAATATATGGGTTGTAGTTCAAAGTGAAAATCTGACCAGAATTGGAATTTGCATGTAATCAAAGATTTTTGAATTGGACCCTCAAATGTTATTTCATAATTTGGTGACAAATAGTTTCAACAAATTTCTGGAATTTTTTCAGAATTTTTGGGTGGAAGAAAGCACATGTGATATGGATTTTAGGGTTTCTGCCAATAGAAAATTTTATTAAGAAATGGGGTGGCAGGTTAGGTTTTAGGGTTTTGTAATTACCCATTCTTGTAAACATGTATTTTAGACCTCCTAAAGTCTAAACCAAATAAAACCGAAGCTTTTGCATCTCATAGCATCATTTAGGTCATTTAACAATATACACATAATTGAAATCGTGCAAATTTTGACCTAGGAGCAAATTTCAATAAGCTACCGACGACTAAATACCTCCTGAACATGTTTCCAAGCCCAGCATTACTACAATGTTTTCCTCCAAACTTTTTAGGAATTCGAGCTAACATGATTCGCTAAACCCTAGGAGGTTTGTCCAATCGCCAAATGGAGCAAGGGAGTAACCTGCCATTTTAGTAACAATGAACCTAGTCTAATGTTACCAAAATTTCATGTTTCTATCATCAAAATCTTCCTAAGCTCCTAGTCTTTAAATTTTTGAAAACCATGTTCTTTATACCTAATAGCTAATCCCAAAATTTAGTTCCAATTATATCTTGTTCAATTGACAAACAAAGTGAACCACAAGAGTGTTGTACTTAGTATATCTCCCTGTCTATTAATCAAATTATAAATCCCTGTTTTAAACTCTCTGCCAAATTCAAATTTGAACTCAGAAATTTAAAACAGAAAAGGAATAAAAAGAAAAAGGGGTTTCAAACCCCTGCCAGTGGAATGGGCTGAGGTCGGCCCACTCTTCTTCCCCCTAGGCTCAGCCCACTTCTTTTCTTCCTCCCTGCCTCCTTTGCTCACTGACGTGCGGGTCCCGCGTGCAGGTCCACCCTAGCCACGTGCCCTTCTTTCCCTGACCGGCGCACTACACCGCCGAGCTTCACCCCAGCGTGCCGCCAGCCTCCCTCGAGTACTCCTCCCTGCTACTCCTTTCTCTTGGCCACTCCGTTCCTTGCCACCCCCTGCCCACTCCGCCCTGTACGCCGGAGCGCTCCACAGCTGAACGCCACACCCGAACCGAGCCGCGCGGTGAGCCCCGGCGGCGTCGCATATCCGGCATCGCCTCCGCGCCCGCGTCCGACGACTCGTCTACACTCTCTAACCTTGTCCCCAATGCTTGCATCGGTATCGCGGTCTCATTTTCGTGCTTGTCTCGTACATGGCACTAGCGGAGCCACCCTCCCGACATCTTCTTCCCGAGTCCGGCGGTCAAGGCTCGACACCCGACCACGATTTCATCCCCGGTAACCCTTGCTCTTCTCTTTTCCTTTGCCAAATCGCTTTGCCATAGTCTCCTGACCTTACCGCCCGGGTTAATTAGCTTTCTATGCAGCCGATCCCCTGATATTTTCGTGTTCCTCACCGCCGGCCAACTCACCGCCCACCTCGAATTCCTTGCGACCGGTAAGCCCCAACCACGATGGAGCACCAATTCCCCCTCTTGAGGTCTTCCTCCCTTCTAATTGCCCCTCTGCCTCGCTGCTTTTGCCCCAGAGCGTCCTGCCGACTACGTCGGAGCTCCACCGCCCGCCGTTGCCGCCGCCACCCCCGACTCCATCCCCATCCTCTTCACCTGAGCAGCAAAACGAGCCCGAGGTGAGCTCCGCTATCCAATGCAGCTTCCCTTTTCCTGTTCCTCCCCCTGTGGTGCTCGCACAGATGCTCACCGTCGCGCACCACCGTCCAACCGTGCCTAGTGTTTTAACCGAGCCCAACGGTAGGAAGAAGGAGGAGTAGAAAGAAAGAAAAAGAAAAGAAAAGAAAATGGCGGGGCCGGTGGTCAGTGAGTGAGGGGGTACGGAGTGGGGGAAAAAGGGGCTGGGTCCTTAGGCCCCATCTGTCGGCCTCTGAGACTGGTTAGTCCGGAGTAACAAAAGGTTTGAGGCATTTTTGACTTTTAGGATTAACAGAAAAATGCTGAAAATTGTCTAAACTTCAGAAATTCATAGCTAATTCATATGAAGTCCGAATTGAATGATTTTTGTGTCCAATTTTTTTTTACCGAGTAGAATATGATTTCATGATCCATTTACATGTTACAGCGCTACACCATTCAGGAAATGACTAAAATGCCCCTAGGGCTATAACGACTATAAAAATTTATAAGGAAATTTTGCTAAGTCCAAAGTGAATATGGTTTTCACCTAAATTCTTAGTTTGCAATGTACTACTCTCTGGAACTTTAACATGCCTCATGACCATGTTACTTTTCATCGCTAAAAGTATGAAAACCCTTTTGTCGTCGCTAAAACCCTAATCGGAAGAACCCCAAATTTTTGACCTATTATGAACATGATAAAATGGCATGCTTAACCCCTTTTGAATCATTCTCTAAACCTCAGTATACTCCCCATCCTCATGATCTTTTCGTATACTAACAATATATGCATGAATTGATGCAACCCTAATCCTAGTATATACATCTTCGAAACTTCATAACTTGAGCTCTAGGCCTCCAAATTAGATGAAACCAATTCTGTTAGTTTCATATAGACTTTCTCTACAGGTTAGGATGCATATCATGCATTTTGAAAGATTTTTTACTTGCTGGTCTTAATTAAAGCTTCTTTTGTGCATTCGTTTCGGTATTTCGGGTTTTAAATTGGTAGAATCGAGCAACGAGGGATATCCGGAGGGTGAATGCTATTGTGATCCAGAGCAATACCAACAAGGCAAGTTCACAAAATGGCTCATTAAGATTCCCTTAAATTAATTTCATGCTTTATTATTGATTGTGGTTAATTGCTAGATTGTATTATTGTGATGATGCGATGAATTAGTGATGGCGAATCACTAGCATGGTTAGGTTCGATGCTTGTTGAAGATCAGCGAAGATCTTTTAATTGGACTAATCAAATATGGAACCCTTAATGGTGAGTTGTGAGAGCCGGGGTACCGTCACCTACAGCTGGATCGGTAGGTGGTTTAACCTAGCCGATGCCGATGTCGTAGGGCTTTACCCGTCACCCACGGCGGGAATGATTGTGAGAAAGGTAGGAAGTCACGGTCGGCCAATCCTGAACTTACACCTTATCAAATCAGTTCCCGCGTCGGACAAGTCTTGCCTTGCCTTGTCTGACTACACATTGGTCCAACCATTGTTTTTGGTTGACCTCAATCCATGGATGAACCTTGTTTTGGTTCATTCATAAGAAATTGTCTTGGTTGACATGATGTGATGATTGAGGTATGAAATTCTTGGTTGACTTGTCATATGTTCAAACTTGCAGGTGAACTTGGTCATGTGAATACATATTGATATTGCGTTATCAATACTATCCATGTTGTTGTTTACCTTGTTTGGATAAATTGCAATGCTAGTGGTTAATTCTCAGTTAATAGCTTTGCTGAAATTGATTTGAGATGAGTCTATAAATGTGGCTTGCAAGTACGAAAGTACTTACGTAATTCGATTCCGAACCTGATCCTAGTATTGGTGAGTGTTACGATGCCGAAAATGACGATGCTGTGGTTTAGTTGTTGTCTTAACTCTATGGTATATGCATGTGGGTTGGTATCTTCATATGGAGATGGTAGGGCTGCCATCTCAGGGTTTTACATTTTGGTGTGCTTGCTGTTTTTGAACTTGAAAGACTTGTAATCGACTTTCGAGTCGACACTTGTGTGTGATATGACCTTCCTCGGGTAAGAGATGAACTATATATGTTAATAACTCCTTCTTTTAGAGTTTGTACTGTGATATGAAGTTGTTATCTGTGATCGATCCATATACAATGCGTGTATGATTGAAGTAAATGGATTTGATCGTAAAGAAGTGATGCCTCCTCTTAGTGCTCACTGTGTGGAGTATTTTCGGTTGAATGACCCGCTGGCTGAGATGAAGTGCCGGCTAGGCAGGGTGTGGACTATCGTACCGGGCTCTCGAGCGACCCACTAGTGTCCGGACTAGGCTAGGGTGAGGGTACGATGGTCGGGCTCCTCCGGAACCACTCTGTTTAGTGACTCAAGAGAAGCGTCAGTTCTTTACCGGATCAAGGAATTATATGTGGCTTTGGGAAGTTTAGTCACTTCCGGCCGGCTTGACCAATGGTGAAGGCATACGATATTTGGTAAGCGTATGATGTGTTGGTCAGGTGTCGGACTACTCCGCCTCGGTGTTCACGGCGCAGGTACCGTGACACCAGGCCGACTGGTCTCTCGGTCTTTGGCGATTTTCCATTCCCCTAATCATATGTAATTCCGGGGTCCGTGACAGCTTGATATCAGAGCCGAACTGACCGTAGGTTAAGCCATTGCAGGTGGTCGTTAGTTGTAGGACTTGGAGTCTCCAAGAAAAGTATTTGTGAAAACTAAAACCTAATTGCGAAAATCATAAGCAGATTTCCCCTTTTCTTCTTTTCCCTATCCATTTTACATCTGAATCTCCTTACCTATTGCATTTGTTTTATGATGTTGGGCTGATCTGAGTTGCTTTCTTATTCTCATCAGGATGGCTGAATCCTATGTGACGTTGGTGGGATCCTCTCACTGCCATGGAGTGAGCGGCGCTCCCACTCTCCTACTCCGTATGCTTGCTTCCGCTGGCTACCAGTGGATGCCCGAGTATATGATCTACCGCCACAACCGGAGTTTTGGGCTGACAGATTATGTCGCCATCGTCCACATCCGACCCCGCCCAGTCTACCCGTTGAACCACCCTTGGTGTTTGAGGGGCGCGATGGCTCCTACGAAGGGGCTGTCCAAGCCGCCGCCCTCAACGCCATGACATTTCTTCGCTATGAGGACCTCAGCTTCAGCGAGTCTCCCTTTTGCTATCATGTGGGTCAGCAGCACCCTACTTCTGAGATCCTCGTGGAGGAGTTCGTCCTCGAGCACAACCCCACTTTGGTGGAGTTGATCCCCACCTTGATGACCACACACCTCTTGTATCGTGCCGCGGCATATGACCGGGATGTGTACCATCATCGCCTCTGCCATGCCCTTGCCTTCATCGACGAGCATATTGGTTCGAGGCATGCTCCAGCTGATCTCATGCAGGCACGTGGAGAGTTTGCTCGTCCCCATGCCTTCGGTCGACCTCCAGCGCTTCTTTTCCCATGGGTCACGGGACCTCGCTATGTGCCTCGTCATTGGATAGCCACGGCTGTCCCAAGGCCCCATCGTGCCACCTATGGGCCACTTCTGGGAGAGACACCGATTGAGTTCCAAGCTCCGGTGCCGATTCCCACTAAGGGAGTCCTTTTCTTCGCCCTCCACCCCGGTTTGGAAGACGCGACTCCCTGAAATCAGCATGCCTTGAGTGCTGTTTTCTTTTGTGTATTACACTCACGGATGGCTTTTGTGGTGTGAGCTAGGCCTTTGTCCTTGTAAATTGGCTAATGTGCTGAACCACTTTCATATGTACTAATGGCTGCGAGGTTTTGGTAGACATCATGTGTTGTAAATCTCCGCTGCGGCGTCGAAATTCACAGCCATATGTAACCTTCCGTATGCTATATGTATGAAGTGTTCTAGCTGCTAGCTCTTGTGCAATCATTCCAAGTGCGTGTTTCGCGTGAAATGCTACTGTTTTGGAATGGAATTAGATATGTAACCTTGCTGTTCCTACCTGTCAAATTATTGCACAAGGCGTCGTTTTCTCATCCTGCTGCGATATTTCCCTTGTCTCTCCGCAGGATGGCTGGAAACGAATCCGGAGAGGAACGCGGAGCGGCCCATGGTGCTCCTTCACCTCCTCCCACCCCTCCCTTGCTGAGGTGCTTCTTCAAATGGAGTGCAATCGGCAAGATCAGAATCGAAGTTGTTATCTGTGATCGATCCATATACAATGCGTGTATGATTGAAGTATATGGATTCGATCGTAAAGAAGTGATGCCTCCTCTTAGTGCTCATTGTGTGGAGTATTTTTGGTTGAATGACCCGCTGGCTGAGATGCAGTGCTGGCCAGGGAGGGTGTGGACTATCATACCGGGCTCTCGAGCGACCCACTAGTGTCCAGACTAGGCTAGGGTGAGGGTACGATGGTCGGGCTCCTCCGGAACCACTCTGTTTAGTGACTCAAGAGAAGCGCTAGTTCTTTACCGGATCAGGGAATTATATGTGGCTTTGGGAAGTTTAGTCGCTTCCGGCCGGCTTGACCAATGGTGAAAGCATACGACATTTGGTAAGCGTACGATGCATTAGTCAGGTGTCGGACCACTCCTCCTCGGTGTTCACGGCGTAGGTACCGTGACACCAGGCCGATTGGTCTCTCGGTCCTTGGCGATTTTCCATTCCCCTAATCATATGTAATTTCGGGGTCCATGACAGCTTGGTATCAGAGCCGAACTGACCGTAGGTTAAGCCATTGCAGGTGGTCGTTAGTTGTAGGACTTGGAGTCTCCAAGAAAAGTATTTGTGAAAACTAAAACCTAATTGTGAAAATCATAAGGAGATTTCTCCTTTTCTTCTTTTCCCTATCCATTTTACATCTGAATCTCCTTACCTATTGCATTTGTTTTATGGTGTTGGGCTGATCTGAGTTGCTTTCTTATTCTCATCAGGATGGCTGAATCCTATGTGACGTTGGTGGGATCCTCTCACTGCCATGGAGTGAGCGGCGCTCCCACTCTCCTACTCCGTATGCTCGCTTCCGCTGGCTACCAGTGGATGCCTGAGTATATGATCTACCGCCACAACCGGAGTTTTGGGCTGACAGATTATGTCGCCATCGTCGACATCCGACCCCGCCCAGTCTACTCGTTGAACCACCCCTTGGTGTTTGAGGGGCGCGATGGCTCCTACGAAGGGGCTGTCCAAGCCGCCGCCCTCAACGCCATGACATTTCTTCGCTATGAAGACCTCGGCTTCAGCGAGTCTCCCTTTTGCTATCATGTGGGTCAGCAGCACCCTACTTCTGAGATCCTCGTGGAGGAGTTTGTCCTCAAGCACAACCCCACTTTGGTGGAGCTGATCCCCACCTTGATGACTACACACCTCTTGTATCGTGCCGCAGCATATGACCGGGATGTGTACTATCATCGCCTCTGCCATGCCCTTGCCTTCATCGACAAGCATTTGGTAAGCGTATGATGCGTTGGTCAGGTGTGGACCACTCCGCCTCGGTGTTCACGGCGCAGGTACTATGACACCAGACCGACTGGTCTCTCGGTCCTTGGCGATTTTCCATTCCCCTAATCATATGTAATTCCGGGGTCCGTGATAGGTTTCGGGTGACGGCACGGTGGATATGAGGTATGGGGGAGATTAGGGTTCATATTCGGAGAGTCGGGAGCAAAAATGGGTGAGTTGCCGTTTAGGGTTTGGGTTTAGGGAGTGTTTGAGCGTATATGGTGCGTGTGTCCGATTTAGGGTTTTATATGCACTGGCGATGATGGGGTCGCGACTTGGGGTCTGTTGCGTGACGGTGCAACCTAACTCAAGTGCTCCCATGAAATGACATGCTTCGAGGAAAATTGAAATCCGGTTGAACATGCAATAGGATTGAAACATATACGCATATACGCGTCTTAGGGTTTAGGTTTTAGGAAATTGGGTTACTCAAAAACAGGGTGTGATAGCTCCGCCACCGGTGGCCAAGATCGTCAGCGGCGATGACGAGGAGAGGCTACAGTGACCGCTGCAAAGCCTAAGTTTTTGACACCCCTGGTGTCACCTCTTGAGAGCGACAATGGAGGCTTCTTCCCTTCGAAAAAACCCCATAAGGACCTCTTGGGATTGTAGGATTTTAATAGGAATTTTGGAGTATTTTGTTGGATCAGTGGCGTCCCGACAGAGGGGGGGATGAATGTCAAGTTCAAATTTCTTTCACAAATTCTTCACATACGTGGTCATATTGAAGGACTAGTATGATCCGAGTGAAAATGCAGTGGAAACACCCCCAAAAGCCCTTGGTGACGTGGAGATCATTGATAGCTTTGAAACGAGACCAAGATCACCAAATTTTGAGTCCGAACGCAAAAGTTATGGCAGAAACAGTGAAACGATTCAACCTGTAGAAAAAGAATCTCGAAAGTTCCGGGAATTTTTCCGGACACTCTGAGATTTCCTGTGAAAAGCAGCAAACAAGAATAGTAGGGAATCTCGGAAGTTCCGAGATTGAAGAATCGTACACTTCGAGATTTCTGAAGAAACTGAAGAACTCAGCAGGCAAGAACAGAAGTGAATTTCGGAGGCTATGATATTGAAGAATCGGACACTCCGAGATTTCTGAAGAAACTGAAGAACTCAATAGGCAAAAACAGAAGTGAATCTCGGAGACTCCGAGATTGAAGAATCGGACATTCCGAGATTTCTGAAGAAACTGAAGAACTCAGCATGCAAGAACAGAAGTGAATCTCGGAGACTCCGAGATTGAAGAATCGGACACTCCGAGATTTCTGAAGAAACTGAAGAACTTAGCAAGCAAGAACAGTCGTGAATCTCGGAGGCTCCGAGATTGAAGAATTAGACACTCCGAGATTTCTGAAGACACTGAAGAATTTGAAGAATTCAGCAGAAGATCAGCCGGATTCCAGAACTGAGATTTCGATCCAACTTTTTGGCTAATTCAGAATCTACTCAATCAAATCAAACCAAAATTTACAGAGAGGTGTAGGAATGTCTTGTGAATCTAGATCAAGTGTTGATCTCTGTAAAAACTTCTCAAATCAAGACATTTACCCTTTTTCTTCAATCAGCCCTTAGAAATGAGAAAAAGAGAAATTTTGAGGGGAAATGAAGCTCGTGAGGAATCTTGATCTCAAATCAATATGGTATCATCTCACATGTCCCAGCAACCTATTCCAAGCCCCAAATCACAGCATCAAACCCCCTACAAAGCTTAATCACAAAAATCTCATTTCTTGCTTGTTTTCCAAGAAAACTCGAAATAGAGAAAAAAAAGGTTGAATCCTTAGGTATGCTTGGACGGAATCAGTATGGGGATGATCTTCCCATCATTTACTTGCCATACCACAGATCAATCCATAGAGGAAAACAAGAAAACGAAAATTCAAAAGAACTAATGAAGGAGATAACTCAAGAACACGAAGAAATAGGGGAAATCTTTTTGTATTGCATTTTCGTGGATTTTCTTACTGTTTCAAAGACCTCTCATCGTAGGCCAAAGCTCTCTTGAGCAGCCTCCAACTAGGGTTTTTACAATGCTTACAAAAGGGTTGAGGGATAAGCACCTCTTACCCCTCCTTTTATAGTGGTGGAGGCATACTTCCCACTACTTGGGCCTTAAGCCCACTTAGATGCCATGAGCACTTAGCACGCATCACAAAGCGTCTAAGTGACTCATCCACCATCCATCTTTCCTTCTACCTTAAGCAACTAACCCTAAATCGCTTCCCTGTCGCCGCCGTAGTTTCTTGGTTATGTTTCGGTAGATTCCGCGTTTTTACCAAAACACCATCGCACTGACTTGGTCCTCAAGTCTCGTCTCCACACGCTTTCTTGTCCTCCGCGTACATGCTTTTAAGCCGCACAATGTTGTTGCCACCTCCTTGACCGCATCTCAGCCCTCCAAGCCTCATGCCGATCCATATGACCGGACCATCGCCACACCCAATTCGCACCTGTACACAATAGACCAAGCAAAGCGTTGCGAGCACAAGTTTTCCACTTGACCCAGTCAGTCGAGAAAAATCATTCATCCACTCAATTTTTCCTGAAGACAAATTGAGAAACTCAAACTTATCAATCACACAACAAGTAATTCAAACCTCGAATTCGTGCAGCCAAAAGAATCAACTCCACATATGGTGACAAAATATTCATCACAAATATTGTCAAGTCTTCACATGACTCACATATTTCAATCCTTAGAAATTTCTTCTAGAAAAGCTTTTTGGATAAGAGGATTGGGGTTATGAAATTCTTATAGAATGAATTCATACGCCCCAATTCTAGAGAAAGAAATGACATGAGTTCAAATCTCATTTTATTTTTCTTCGAGAAGTCCAAAACATCATCTCTCTCACACTTTCTCTGCATTGCTTCCTCCAAAATTATATATTATTCTCTGTAAACCATCTAAAGTATCACTTTAAAAATTCTTTCCTGTATTTTTAACATTCCTACTATTTTTTAATTCTTGATATCCGAGCCCCTTAACCTATACGAGTTCTAAAGTTGAGTGCAGTCACATCATCATTTTCTCTCCAATGCTTGGATTCAGCACCACCAGACCCAAATGCACATGGAAAAGAGCTACTTGAATTTCTTTTCGTGCCAAAAATAGTCAGGCCACGTCTAGAACGCTAGAATTTTTCCTGAATAATACGATAAATGAATTAGTTCTTGTAAAATTCCTGCAAGACATCTATATGTTCCAAAGTGTGATGTACTGCAACCTATGGATAAGCAACAAGTAGCTAAACACATGTATCCACGATAAAGTGATTGTATTCCTAGTTCACGTTGCTGAATCCCATGCCCATTGAGGATTAGAATACCGTTTTGTTGCATTTTCTTCACGGGAGAATGGAACTTCATGCGCTTGACGGTATAATTTTGTAAGGTCGTCTTGCTCAAGATAAATATACAAGGCACTCTCGCATCAGCAGCATTACAGATTTACAGTGTCAGAACCAGCACTCTGTCTGAATTCTTGGCTCCAGTACAGTATGTGCTAGAGATTAATCAAGCCCGGATGACTGATAATGGGAGACAATTGGGAATAGCACTCCTGACTCATCAATCAATAGCCACAAATGCAAATCCCCATCAATCACGAGCAACTAATAGTAGTCATGATTCGTGATTAGCGATTACATCACACAGCAGAATCTACAATTACTTCCTCCGGGGAAGAAAAGGCAAAACCGAGGCCATTTAGGCCCATAGCGAATTAGCGAGAGTGAGAGAGCACCGGACGGGCCTGCAGCCCTGGCGGATGCTCGGCGTTGGCCGGCTGATTAAATCAGTCGGTCGGCCCAGTCAGATTTCATTTAAGTCATTAGATCTGAAATGTCCGACCGTTACAATATAAATATTTTATGTACCATTTTGTTTTTACTTACGCAATATAAATATTTGTATACAGTATTTTGTCTTTAGTTATGCAACATCTCTGTAACATTTTCAATCCCTGTTTCAACAAATATGTACAAAAAATACTTCGACATATCAAATCAATATATACAATAGTCTTTTATATATGTGTAATAAATTCTCATCCGATGCAATATTTTATTAAAAAATAGCACAACATTTGCAGTATGAAAGACTAACTCATCCAAATAAAAGGTTAACTTATACACAACATAAAAATACATGTACAACATGTACACAAACTATGCAACAAAAATCCAAAATCACTGCAACATATCATTCATCTGTATGCAACAAAAAAGATACTCGTACGCAACATGCAGAAATTTCCCAAGCAACATAAAAAGTATCTAAAATCACTAACCTCTCACCATCAACATCTAAACGATCAGCCTCAACGTCGATGAATCCAACCGACCAAGGCCCTGCCGTCACCAGATTCAGGCAGTCTGATCTTGCCCCTTGCGCTAGATCATCTTCCTTAAGCTCGCGGTGAAGCAAATTGATGACTCATGCTCTAATGAAGCTGTGCCGTTAGGGGTAGCAAGGAGCATGACGGGGTCATGGCCGTCGACGATGATGCGACGTCCGATAGCAGCAAGTACAGGGTGGTAGAAGGAGCATATAGTAGAAGGAGCATAGGGGCCTAGTTTGTGAGTACAAGAGAGAGAGGAAGAAAAAAAGAAGCATGAAAGTGAAGGGATGAGCAAGCTAGTGGTTATGTACTTCTAATTCTGTTGCGATGAAACATAGAAGGCCGATGAAACAAATCGTCGACAGCTGGAGCACAACATTATTTTTATAAATAGCCCAATAGACACTCAAGCGTGCGTGTGCATGCACGACAGGTGTCCGCATCCATAAGACACGTGAGCCGCACCAAATTAAATTGGGATGATCTATCTTTCAGTTGTTTGAAATTTTGTTAACTCTCGGTCACTTTTCTAAGTTTTTAGACGAACATCTCAATATATAGATTAAAAATTATAATATTTTTCATTAGAATGATATATGTTCGGAACTGTAATTTTGAATTAAATGATGCACTCCTTTTTAGGTGACTGACATTTAGAAAAATTTACGGAGAAGTATCTAAAGCGAATCAAATCAGACCCAGCCTTCGAAGTCTCCAACGAGAACGCACACCTCTGTTCTCCTCCCACTCCACGCCACAGATCTCTCGCTTGCCCTTCCCCCTCTCCCTCCTCCCTTGCTCTCCCCACCATGGCCGAGGACGCCCCCAACGCCGGCGTCGAGGGCAGCCACCCCGCGCCCCCGGAGGCCACCGCGGCCGACGCCGCTGCCCCTCCTGAGAAGGCCTCCTCCGCGGAGGCGTTGCTCCCGTCGCTCAGCATCTGGCCGCCGTCGCAGCGCACGCGCGACGCCGTGGTGCGGCGCGTCGTGCAGACCCTGGCTGCCCCTAGCGTCCTCTCCCAGCGCTACGGGGCCCTCCCGGAGCCCGAGGCCGAGCGCGCCGCTGCAGCCGTCGAGGCCGAGGCCTTCGCTGCCGCCTCGGAGTCCGCCGCCGCCTCCCCGGCCTCCCTTGAGGACGGGATTGAGGTCCTCCAGGCCTACTCCAAGGAGGTCAGCCGCCGCCTCCTCGAGCTCGCCAAGTCCCGCGCCGCCGCCGCCGCCGCCCCCGCGGCTCCGGCAGGCGCCCCCGCGGCTCCGGCAGGCGCCCCCGCGGAGGCGAGCGCGGAGGAGTCGGAGGCCTCGTCGGTGACTGCTCCGGCGCCGGCGGAGGAGTAAGGTGCTGGCCCCGAGCTTTGATCCACCACAAACTGCTGCTATTTTGGCATTTCGTTGGAGATTACTTATGGTTTCCTCTATGTAGTACCCATATGACTATTACTCTACTAGAGATGCACTTGAGATGAGGAATTGATGCTTGTTTCATGAACCTGGTACCTTGTTACTACAATATCTAAGCTATATCAGCCTACAGGGAGCATCGTTTGCCCTCAAGGTGTGCGTGAATGTTTGCATCAGGCCATCTGTGGTTATTAAGTTGCAAGGTAATTGTACCGATGAGTACTTATACCATTAGTACCAAGGATATGCTTATTGGTTCTGTATCTACTTTGTTCTCATTTTGCTGGTATGTGCTTTGGCCCATTTCAACCTAGTGCACTTGGACCGTGCTAGTGAGTTCTTAGGTAGGGTTCCATCTGTGGAATGGTAGTACAAATCAGAGTTGATTAAGTAAATACTATGTGTTTGAGTTACAAATAAGACAAAGATTGTTTTCAAACAGGCACAATTTTATAAGAGCTTTTTGGGTGCTCATCTAGCTAACGAACTACAGGTTTGTTGTATATCGCAATAGGTATTTGTGGGATAGTAGTCAACTATTGGATGACTGGATGCAGTTGAGAGCATTGGATCCTAGACAAAGCTAACTAACATGGAATTAGTAGTTGGCATTTCAGTGAAGACTACCAAATTGCAATGCTAGGTGTGCACTATGCAGTCACATCTGCATGCATAATCGAATTATTGTTAATTAAAAAAAATGCAATTCTAGTTGGTCATGTGTTGCTAGATGAAAACTAAAGTTTACCAAATACTCATTCTTGAAGCTTCAGTTTCTTCCACCTATGCTTTATGAATAGCTGTCTGAAATTCACATCCAGAAAAATCAGCATGGGATTTCATCTCAAAATGCCTGAGGGTGCATGAAGAAACCCAACACGGAGGTCATGTGAATGAAGGGTTAGCTGTCCTTGAAAGCTGTGTAAACATCATAGCTGATTAAATTGAAAATGGTACTAATTTTGCAGACTTTGGTGCAATACTTATTTTAGGACAACATACAAGACTCACCAATGTCTATCTTTCATAAGATAATCAACTTCCTTTTTTTCCTTTATGAAATTTCTGATATTGTTTCAAGCAACGCATTGGTTGAAATTTCAAAAGAGCTGTTTGTTTGTATGACATTTAAGCTAGAGCTACCAGCCGTGGATATTGATGTTGTTTGTTGGCTTGTTGCATACCATTTAAGCTTAGCTACCCTCTATGTTATTGATGTTGCTTACTTGGTTCTCAATACACTACCTAGTCAGTAGATGCTATAGTTCTTTCAGGGTGGATCATTTTCTGGTACTTGCGTACCTGGTACTATGTCATATTCCACATATGGTTGAGTGATAAGAGAGACAGTAGGGAGCTAGAAGGACATAAAAGCAAATAGCCCTATGGTCTATGGTTTTTCTGTCATGTACTTGATGGCGCTAATGGATGAAACACTACTACAGAACCGATTTGTCCAGACAGTTCGGAAACACCGGGCGGGACGGTTTTTCGAACCGTCTGGACGAAACAGTCAGGACAAATCATCTTTGTGCAGACGGTTATTGAACCGTCTGTACAAATAATTAGTACAGACGGAGGCACACACGAACCGTCTGCACAAATGAACCGAACAGTACGTCGAAAGCATTTGTACAGACGGTTCCATCCACAAAACCGTCTGCACAAATGGACTGAACAGTACGTCGAAAGCATTTTTACAGACGGTTCCGTACCCAGAACCATCTGTACAAAGAATTTATACAGACGGTTCTACCTCTGGAACCGTCTGTATTACTGCTGTGGCAGGAAAACCATGCTGCCGCGGCAGCGGAAACAAGCGTTTCTGCTGCCGCGGTAGCAGTCTGGTTGTACAGAGGGCGCTGCCGCCTGCTGCCACGGCAGCAGAAACATATGTTTCGGCTGCCGCGGCAGCCGTGCGGCAGGGCGACGGTGCTACCGCCTGCTGCCACGGCAGCGGAAACAGAGGTTTCGGCTGCCGCGGCATCCGTGCAGCAAGGCGGCATTGCTGCCACCTGCTGCCGCGGCAGCGGAAATGGCTGATTCCGCTGCCGCGGCAGCAGTGCGGCAGGGCGACGGTGTTGTCGCCTGCTGCCGCGGCAGCCGTGCGGCAAGGCGACGTTGCTGCCGCGGCAGCGGAAACTACCGTTTCTGCTGTCGCAGCAGCCGTGCGGCAGGGTAACGATACCCGGTGCGGTACAGACACACAACATGTAGATATTGTGGCTTAGCATTCCTAAACTCTAGAGCAGTCCTGGCGCGGCAGTGAAAACGCTAGAAACAAAGTGATCAATCACAGGCATAGCATGCACAGACACACAATGTACTCATCAATCTTATACATAACATTCAGAAACAAACATTAAACGTCATTCTCAACCACAAAGTTATTCACATGCGTTATTAGGGAAAAAAACTCTCAAGTCATTGAGGAGGAACATTTTGAGGACAATGGAATTCTCCGGTTTTCTTCAACACCTCTCTAAGTATGAAAGCTATTAACTGTTTTTGAACAAACCGGACGCCCTCAGTGTCGAGCTCATCTGTAGGGAACTTAAAACTCTGCAGAAGGAAATTAAATAGCTAGGTTAGGCACGACGTCCGAACGATGAAAAATGGAACTACATAGTATAATGACACTAACCGCTACATCTACCGGACTAGAGCTAACGATCTGCCTCATATATGTCGCGACATAGTATCCACAGAGATTGTTGCCCGGCGGCTGCTTGTGGCACTGTAGAAATCATGGTTACGTGCAGGATAATTTAGTTTTACCGAATACATATTAGAACGTGCGAGGTGATTATTCTTGGACGATGGAGGAATTATTACCGGGAAATGAAATCGGTGGGTCGGTTCGGTTCATGTTGTTTTCACAAGCCCCCCTTGTCAACATACTTCTTGAACGCCCCGTCGAGCACCGTCGTCAAATTTGCGTACTTCTCTGGTGGGTAGTCCCTGGAGTCGAAGTACGTGGCATGTAGATATTGTGGCTCGAGGCAGACGAGCATCCAGTGGAATTTATAGTTGTACGGCAGAAGAATGACGCGCTTAGTAGAGAGAAAGAGCATGACGTCCGAAATGTATTCCTCGACCTCGTTCGGCTGGAATTGGACCATTGTGCATATCACCACCTGTGGATCGAGGAATCCGATATTAGGATTTTCTGTCCTAGCCTCTTGAATCATATGTCTACACATAGAAGTAATGTCATTGAAAGAGCGTATCAATAAGTTAGGCAATTCATTTAGCTTAAACACTGATTGAGAACACTTACAGTATCCAGCATCTTAATAGGCTGACATCGAGGGCGTCATGACGGTAGAGGTCGGCTAAATCCGAGAAATCGATGGTAAAGGTTCCACCTAGATGGAGGAAATGTTGCCGCTTGTACATAGCGCTGATATTCTGAGGAAGCGTTGTCTCCTCGTTGGACCTCTTCATGTAAAATTCGTGCACAATCTGAGCTGCCCAACCAAGTCGTTCTAACGCCGCCCGTGTCACTAGCGGCTGCCTTTCCGTGTAGACTCTTATCTCGGGTTCTTCGTCTACCTCTTTGCCCTTGGCCGACTTTGTGCTATTTCTGGTGGCCCTACGCTGAGTTTGAGGAGTCGTTTTGGCAGTCTGCTGGCTAGATCTGCTAGATTGCTTAGATTGTGCTGAAGCGGATTTCACCTTCGGTGGAGGAGCACGGATTGAGAAATCTGGACCGTAACGTACCGGAGACAGGGGCCGTGCAGGAGGTGGAGGGGCAACCAGGAAAATGTACTTCTTCGGCCACTGGATGAACGTGTTGACGGCCTGCCCCAGTGTCCTGACGTCGTCCTCCGGCGGTACAGGAAGTGTGAAGGAGGAGCAATTCGCATGCACCATGTCCACTGCCACCTTAGCGTTACCCACCGCTATCGGAACTCCGTGCACCCTCGAGTCTTCATAATATGGAAATGCTAACCCCGTGTCAGCCTCAAGCATGTCAGTGGGGCCAAAACAGCTGGGCACGAGGAGCTTGCAGCTAGTTACCACCGTTATGTTATCGACAGGGAATGTTTCGCTGACGTCGTCTTCAGGAGGAATCGGCTCGACATGAAAGTCGTCGGCATGGTCGTCATCCGGAACGTGCTCATGAGCGGCTTGTTCGTGGACGTCTTCCACGGATGCGCAGCTACTCCTGCGCCGAGCATGTGGGGATGAGCCTGCGGGGCTGCGTTCGGCCGCGGCGGCTGCATCCTCCTGCCTTATCTGTCGTACCCGTTCTTCGACCCTTGCGTCGATCCTCTGTTCCAGGCCTACATATATTTCTTCCATCAGCTCTTTTTTCATCCGTTCACGCTCGGCTGCCTCGTGCTCTGCTTTCGTTCTCCTCCGACTCCTGTACGAACCCGCATCGTCGGGGAATCCCATCTTCCATGGAACCGTCACCCCCACGCCACGCGTTCGACCCGGGTGCTCTTTGTTTCTCAGAGCCGAGGTTAGTATGTCCTTCTCCCTGGCTGCTTGGAAAGTTCCTTAGGCGGATTGTTCTGACAGTCACAGGATGTTTTCAGCCACCTGGACGGTTTCGGGCTTGTTGAAGGCGACGGTGCCATCAGCCGAGATGTTGGCCCTCGCGCGATACCAGTTCCGGGCCCGCCTCTCTGGGATCTGGGAGAACAGTGTGTCGCGACTCTCCTGAGACGCCCGCTCGTCCTCTGTTCTCCATTCCAACTCTTTACGCGCGTACCCACCGCTTCCGAGCCTGTGGGGGTGAACGTTGCATGCCTGGCGGGCCCTGTTTGCCTGACTCCACTGCACAAATTCCTCCGACGTGCACTTCTCCACAAATTCTGCCCATTGATCCTCCAAGTACCCGTAAGTCTTCGGGTCCTGCCTGTAAGGCATAAGATCGTTCTTCACGTACGTGTTGTAGAGCTCGCTCTTGAAGGTCTTCCACGCCTTGCCCATCTTGGCTTTTGCTTGTCTTTCCACGGCCTGCTCAGTACCTTCGGGGAAGTCGAACTGTGCTCTGATGGTGCTCCACAGGAACTCTTTCTCGTTATCCGGCACTGACGGCCAGCTGGCGTACGTTATCCGAACCTTCGTCCTCGCCAGTGAAGCGCACGCACTACGGAATGCCGCCTGAGCCTGCTGAGGCAATAGGGGCACACCCTCATCGCTGACATGAGTTATCGTGTAGTGACCCGTGGGTATTTTATTTTTGCCTCGGCCACCTCGCTTTCGCTTCTGCCCACCCGATTCTTCGGTTTGCTCATGAGACGAGGCTTCTGCATGTTGGGAGGGCAAAGGTTGAGCCGGTTGAGGAGACAAGTGCAGCTCATCTTGTCGAGGAGAAGAGGCCACCGGCAGTTCACGTTCATCTCCTCCGGACGCCATCTTCAAAAGACGAAAAATTCAGATATGTAGTACACGACAAAATTTCAGACATTTTCATATAAAGACACATGAACTCTAGCTAGACTAAGAAAGTTCTTGCAACCCTAACCGAGCTCAATTTGATCGGAGAACATTCGTTTAATAACCCAATGTGCAAATATATAATCCTTTGCCATCCAGTACAACAACTTCGTAAATAGTGCTAATGTTTGTAATCTCATCATAAATATCTTCCTGAACTCTTTTACACAATTCCCAAAAAATTTGAAATCATATTTACCAAAATATGTTAAGAGGCCATTGGAAGATCAAACCCTAAATCCTCGGATTAACGATCGTAAGTTGGACTTTATAGATATAGGGATGGCTATCGAGCCGACTCGACTCAACTCGATTCGACTCGACTCGACTCGTAAATACTCTAGTACACCTTTACTTATAAAAATTGACATGCTTGGTATCAAACTATTTTAACATTGACCAACTATATAAAGTCCTCACAAATTACATGAATTGGTTTATTAATTGAAGTCTTAATTACAGGGGACTCGATAGAATTCACTACAAAATTCAGATTGGAAAGATTAACGGCTATTCTATTCTAGCTCCCGCCACATCCATAGTCGTCTTCTCTGGCTCTATTCACTATGTCGTCTTCTCTGGCTCTATTCTAGCTCCTGCCACATCCATAGTCTGGCGCTTTGCATCTTCCCTCCATATCTTCTCCATTCTAAATGATGGATGCAATGAAAATCATGATTCATCCCATTTAACAGATGAGGTATTTTCTGATTTTTATGAAGTCATTGTTGAAACATTTCCTGCTGTTGCATCCACGGGCAACCCTTGTGTGAAGTGGATATCAGTCGATACAACTCAAAGAAATCAGTCAAACAGTAACCAAGAAATACAACAGATACATCTAGTTATTACTATGTGACTCATCTCATTTAACAGATGATGCATTTTGTGATTTTTATGAAGTCATTGTTGGAATGTTTCCTTCCTGCCATTGCACTCACAGCAATCAATTGTGTTAAGTGGATATCACTAGATACAACTCAAAGAAATCAGTAAAACAGCAACTAAGAAATACTTGAGAGTACATGACCAATTGGAGGAGTCAAAGAATTTGAAGATTGAAGTAGAGATTGTACTCTACCAGAACCCTTCAAATGTAGTCAAATCCTAGTTCAAATTGTAGAAGTAGACACCTGGTGTACATTGATTGACTTATCTGGTAATCAACAACTTGATTGATTTTTTTCATACCAAATTAATAGAGAAGTAAGCACAATATTTTCTGAACACATAATAGATATTGATACCTGACAACATGTAGCATACATACACATCACTAAAACACTAACCATTACTACAGCAACACTACTTTCAGAAGTGCATTTTCAGCCTACAAGCACATTCTTGCCCTACAAGCACTTCAGCCACCCCCTTTTTCCATGAACAAGATACTGGCAAACACTGTTTCGGCTCCTCCTCTTGAGTTCCTTATTATTCCTTGCTGGTCTTGGTGTTTGATCTCTCCAGAGGTAGCTACCGACCACTGGCTATGGGTGCCCTAACCTTGGAAACTTGAAATAAACAAAGAAAACAAGAACAGGGAGGAGGAGGTGCTCGGGGACCCTGACATTTGAGATCTGGAGCGTTGGGGAGGAGGACGAGGAGCTCGGGGGTCGTCGACGAGGCCGGCGGTCGGGGGAGCCCAAGGAGGTGATCGAAGGAGGCCGGCGGTCGGGGGAGCTCGGGGGCGGCGGGGAGCTCGGGGGCGGGGAGCTCGGGGGCGGCGGAGCTCCTCGGGGCCGGCTTCGGGGCGGCGGCGGCGGCGGAGGAGCGGGACGGCTTGGGGGCGGCGGCAGCGGCTGAAAACCTAGGGCGGGAGATGAGGGCGCGGCGCGGGTTTTGGAAAGACACAACCCGCACCGATGGGTACTTATCGAAAAGGCTAATCCAGACGGTTTGGAATGTAGAACCGTCTGGATTAATAGTCCATACGGTTCTCAATACGGAGCCGTCTGGATTATCATTAGTGCGGACGGTTCTCAACGTGGAGCCGTCTGTACTAATACTGCAGGTGGGACGCCTGCAATATTAGTCTAGACGGCTCCCAATACGGAGCCGTCTGGATTAATAGTACAGACGGCTCATAATAAAGAGTGCGTCTGTACTAATTCTGTAGGTGGGACGCCTGCAATATTAATCCAGACGGCTCGTAATAAAGAACGTCTGTACTGTTAATAGTACAGACGGTTCTCAATACGGAGCCGTCTGGATTATTAGTACAGACGGCTCATAATAAATGGTGCGTCTGTACTAATACTGCAGGTGGGACGCTGCAGTATTAGTCCAAACGGTTCTGAACGTGGAGCCGTCTGTACTATTATTTTGCCCGAGTTGACCTACGGTCCCACTTGTCATGATTTTCATGTTACTGATTTATTACTAGAAATGACCTAAACTTCTGAAAATCATAGAAAATTCATATGAATTCCAATTGACTTGAACTTTTTTTTGTAAATTCATATTTTAATCGGGACAATTTTATGGTATAACTGTTATTCATGTTACTGTTACGGAAAAGTTTGAAAATGTCCATAAATCCATAAACTTGTAAAATTCGTAACTAATGCAAACAAACTCCACATGACAAGATTTTTTTTATGTAAATTTATGGTTTCTTACGTACTATCACATGGTGTAGGTCTCATTCATATTACTGTAACTCAAAATCTACAAACCTATTATTGCATTAATAGTTCATACAGAAAACCCTGGTGGCGATACATAACAATCGGGTTACATCATAGAAAATAACCTAATCTCCTTCTTGATGATCGACGCGCAGATAGCAGGTGGCCCCGATCAGTAGTTGTTCTTCGTTGAGCGTGGTGCCGTCTCCAAGAGGGAACTCATCAAATTGATTGTACTCTTCTTCGTCCACGACATTCTCAACTCCGACAATCATTCTTTTCCCCTGAAGGACTACGTGAAGTTTCTGATTTGCCGGGTCTTGGACATAAAAGACCTGAACAGCTTGCTTAGCGAGTACAAATGGTTCATCTTTGTATGCGGCACGTTCGAGGTCCACTGTAGTCATGCCGTACTTGTCGACCTTAACACTTGAGAGTGCGATCCAACGGCACCGGAAGAGGGGGATCTTGAAACGTACATAGTCGAGTTCCCAGATCTCCTCAATGTGCCCGTAGTACGCACACACCCCACGTTTGTCCTGGAAGGCATCTATGCGGACACCGCTGTTTTGTACCGTGCTCTTCGTATCCTGTGCTCTGGTATAAAAGGTGTACCCATTTATGTCGTATGCTTCAAATTTTAGGATTGTGTGACTTGGCCATCTAGCCAACCAGCCAATATTCTCCTCTGTTGTACTATTAGCACTTCGAACCTGCAACCAGTTGTTGAAGCTGCGGTTGTGCTGTCTGGTAAGCCAAGCCTCCGTACGGCCTGGATTCTCTCTGCGTAGCTCGTCCTTATGCATGTTGATATACGGGGCTACTTCAGTCATGTGTTGCAAGACTGCGAAATGGGCTTGAGATAACGACGAGTAGTCAGGAATGAGTGTATTCCTTCCTATGGTCCCTTTGCCGTCCAGTCTGCCCTCGTGGCGAGACGTAGGCACACCTATTGGTTTAAGCTGTTCCATGTAATCGATACAGAACTCGATCACCTCTTCGGTTGTGTAACCTTCGACGATGCTGCCCTCCGGACGAGATCTATTTCGTACGTACTGCTTGAGAATTCCCATGTACCGCTCAAACGGGTACATCTGACGTAGAAATACCGGTCCACAGATCTTTATCTCTCTCACGAGGTGGACGGTAACGTGGATCATGATATCAAAAAACGACGGAGTTAAGTACATCTCAAGATGACATAATGTCTTCACCACATCGGCCTGCAACACATCTAGTGCTTCGGGATCGATGACCTTCTGAGAGATTGTGTTGAAGAAGTAATACAGCCTAATTATTGTGTCTCGGAGATAGGTCGGCTGGATATTTCGGATTGCAACAGGAAGCATCTGTGTCATCAACACATGGCAATCATGGGACTTCATACCAACTAATTTTAGATCTTCCATCGAAACAAATTTCGAGATGTTGGCGGAGTAACCGGACGGAACTTTCACACCTTGCAAGCACCGGCATAGTTTGGTCCTCTCGGCCTTTTTCAGGTTATAGCAGGCCGGAGGAAGCCTTGTTCTGCCTTGTTGGGAGGGCTCAGGTGCCAGCTCGGGCTTGATCTTCATGTCTACTAAGTCGAGACGTGCGTTGAGGCCGTCCTTCGTCTTCCCTGGAATATTAAGTAAGAGACCAATCAGGCTGTCACACACGTTCTTCTCTACGTGCATAACGTCGATGCAGTGCCAAACTTCAAGGTGCCGCCAGTAGGATAACTCCCAAAATATTGATTTCTTCTTCCACATGCCGCTGGCCTTCACTTTTTTACCACTCTTTCCAAGGACAACATCGATATCCTTAACCATATTGTACACCTGTTGCCCGCTGTAATGCATTGGACATAAAGCTCTCTCCCTCGTCCCGTCAAATTGTTCCTTCATATTGCAGTACGGGTGATTCCTCTTAAGGAACCTACGGTGGCGCATAAACACCGTCTTACGGGAGTGGGCCAGCCACCTACTCGCGGTACCATCCAAGCACTGAGGGCAAGCCTTGTCTGGTTCTTTACTCTGGCCCGAAAGGTTACATAGGGCAGGCAAATCATTGACCGTGCAGAACAACATGGCGTGTAGGGTGAAGTTCTCTTGCTTGTACGCATCCCATACCTGTACCCCTTCATTCCACAGTGTTTTCAGATCTTCCACCAAAGGTCTTAGGTAGACGTCAATATCATTCACGGGTTGCTTCGGCTCTTGGATAAGCAGTGACATCATGATGTACTTCCGCTTCATACACAGCCAAGGTGGTAGGTTGTACATACTAAGAGCAACTGACCAAGTGCTGTGCCGGCTGCTCATGTTGCCGAAAGGATTCATTCCGTCCGTGCTCAACGCGAACCTTATATTCCTCGGCTCCGCACCGAAGTGTTCGAAGATCATGTCGATGTTTCTCCACTGCGCGGAATCGGCAGGGTGTCTTAGCTTTCCATCTTTCTTACGGTCCTCTGAGTGCCAGCACAACAATTTAGCCTCTTTTGGGTTCGCGAACAGACGCTTCAGACGCGGAATTACGGGCAGATACCACACCACCTTAGCGGGAACTCCTTTCTTCGGCTCGATGAAAGACTCGCCGTCGTCTGGTTGGCTCTTACGCTTGTAGCGAGATGCTTTGCACACTGGACATGAACGCGAGTTCGATAATTCATTCCAGTACAAGATACAGTCTTTCGGACATGCATGTATCCTTTCTACCTCCGTCCCCAGTGGACAAACCACCTGCTTTGCTCGGTATGTGTTTTTGGGCAGCTCGTTACCATCCAGAAGCATCTCCGAAAGGAGACCTAGGAGCGTCGCGAAACTCTTGTCTGACCAACCATAGCTTGCTTTCAATTTAAGCAGCTCGAGCATGGACGACAGCTTTGTGTATTTCGGCTTGCAACCCGGAAACAAAGGTTTTTCTGAGTCCTCAATCAAGTACATGAACTTGTTTACGTCTCTCTCAGTATTAAAGTTCACGTCAGCATCGCGCAGCATCTGATCCAACCTATCATCGTCCTCTGCGCCACCACAATCATCGTCTGCACGTACTTCCTCATGGCGGCCACAATCATCGTCTGCACCTACTTCGTCGTCATCTTCTCTCCTTTCGTTGACTTCGGGTTCTTGGACGGTGCCAACGTCTTCGTATAACATGTTCTGCTCTTCACCATGTTTGGTCCAACACGTGGTAGTCCGGTTTGAAGCCCCTAATAATCAAGTGCGCTTGGATCTGTAGGGCTGAGTTGTGTCCGAGAAATGATCTCTCATTTCTACAATCGCAACAAGGACAATATGTAAATTGAACACCCTTCTTCAACCTATCCTTCTCGGCGACTCTAAGAAAATTCGTCACACCATCAAGGTACGCTTGGTTCGTACGAGAACCGTACATCCACACCCGATCCATCTGGCTACACGCGCTGCACAACAAGGAAATTAGTGTTAAATTGACCTAATAAAAGAAAGCCACCTAGCTTCTCATCGAAAAAAAGGAGCTTATGTAGAAATCGTACTGCAATTTAAGGGTTTAAGGGTATAAACGTAAATATCAAAATGCGGAACATCGGCATGAGATGAAATGCATGTCATGGAATAGAGGACATAAAATAAAGACTAATGCAAATGTAATCAATTTAATCGGAGTCCGGACGCTGAAAATATCGCGATCCGAATTTCTCCGGCGGTTCCGGAAACCCTAATTTGAGTTTTTAGTCAATTTTATTTTTTTTACAATGCAAACACGAATGAAAATGACATAATTGCATAGATCTTATTTTTCTGAACATTTTGATATATTATTTGTATTTTTCTGACTAATAATGAATTTTCTATGATTTTTATAAGATTTAAATATTTAAATACTCTTTTTGATCTTTTCCTCAGTAAAAATAATAAATAACTAAATTCAAAAATAGTAGGCCCTGACAGGTGGGTCCCACTGGTCATATTTTTATTTTTATTTTTATTTTAACTTTTTTTAATTTATTATTTTTTTCCTGAGGGCCGGCGGTCGATCGGCCGGGACGCCGGCCGAGCTCGATCAACCGCGGCGGCAAGCGGCGGTGGCACGGGAAGCGGCGGCGGACGGAGGAGGGAGGACGGAGCGCGGCGGCTTACCGGGAGGCGGCGCGGCGAGGCAGGCGGCGGCGGCGGCGGGAGAGCGTCGGCGGGTGGCGGCGGCGGCTTGGGGAGGTCGGCGGCGGGCGGCACGAGCTCCGGTCGGCGGCGGCGCTTGCGGGCGGCTTGAGGTTCCGGAGGACACGAAGCTCGGCTGGGAGTGGGAGTGAGGTAGTGAGCTTTAGTGCAGACGGCTCCAAGTAGGGAACCGTCTGCACAAATAACGCAGACGGCTCCCAACTCGGACCGTCTGTACTTTATGGGCTAGTGCAGACGGCTCCCAACTGGGACCGTCTGTGGCATTAGTACAGACGGTACCGGTTGGGAGCCGTCTGTACTGTATGGATTAGTGCAGACGGCTCCCAACTGGAACCGTCTGTGGTATTAGTGCAGACGGTCCTTGTTGAGAGCCGTCTGCACTGTATGGATTAGTGTAGACGGCTCCCAACTGGGACCGTCTGTGGTATTAGTACAGACGGTCCTTGTTGAGAGCCGTCTACACTGTGATACGCAGTGTAGACGGCTGCAGTTGGCAACCGTCTGTATTATTTGTGCAAACGGTTCCGCGTGCGAACCGTCTTTATTATGCCGTCCTGCTTGTTCACCATCCTTGATTATCATTTGTACAGACGGTTGGTGTTGGGAACCGTCTGGGATAACTATTGTACAGACGTCTCCCGGTTGCCGTCTGTACAAGGGGCGTCCCGTTAAATGCTATCTGTAGTAGTGAAATCTTAACTGCCTTCAAAGTAGTGTGGTGGTTTGACCATACCCAGATTTGCGTAACACAGGTTTGATCACAGCTATGATATTGTAGGGGTTGGCATGGTACTCTCTGACTCTGATGCGCGTGCATATAAGGGTTCTACCATTGTACTGAGCAGACATGCTTTTTTTAACGAAGTTGTATAAATCCCGCTTGCTTAAATTCATGTTGAATGACAACTAAGGTGGTGTTTGATTTGTTGTCACGCTCAAGTTAGGCAAGTTTGACTTTCGTTGGTCATCATCTGGTTCACCATTCACGCCCATTCACGCCTAAGTAATGACTTGCCACAATTTCTTAGCACACTGCCTCACCTGTCATAGTCATATCTTAGCACACTGCCCCACCTGTCATAGTTATATATTCTTGTCAAATTATTGGCGACCGATTTTGCGACCACATAATGTGTGGTTTGCGACGCTTTGGCAGGAAATTTGTGGCAATGTGTGATATTGAACCAAACATGCATGTTGCACTCCTAGATCCTAGCCACGCTCCTACATTCCAAGTTTCCAACATAGGACCAAAGTTGTTTTAAATGGTACGACAGTCGTGCCAGTTTGAGCCTGTCAGCTATGATCTATAGTTTTAACGCCTTAATGGAGGCAAAATCTTGAAGTTTTGACGCCTTATTATGCAAGCTGAGAGGCTTTTGTTACATGTTTTTCCTGCATTGCTACATCGTGTCGTGTTATGGCCTTGCCTGATGAAGAAAGCAAATGATGTTGTCTCATGCCCGGCAAAAGTGATCACAGTGCCGAAGGATAGAAATGTTGATTCATGTGGTGCTAGATTCTCCTTGCGGCAGAAAACTATTTTTTCGAGAAACCGGCGGGAGTGCTGCCCTTTCAATTAAAAAAAGAGAGTAATAACTACAGGTGTCCTGTTTTTAGGGAACAAGACCAGAAACCCGTGAGATCCACATGTGGATTACTACTCTCCCATAGGATTGACATTCATGGTGTTCATTCTAATGTCATCTAACGCTACACTTGCAACTTCACGGTAAGTTAGCTTTTTGTTGTCGAAGACGCAGCGGTTCCTCTTCTTTTAAACATTCCATGCGGTGGTTTCTCTTCTTTCAAATTTTAGGGAACAAGACCAGAAACCCGTGAGATCCACATGCGGATTACTACTCTCCCATAGGATTGACATTCATGGTGTTCATTCTAATGTCATCTAACGCTACACTTGCAACTTCACGGTAAGTTAGCTTTTTGTTGTCGAAGACGCAGCATTTCCTCTTCTTTTAAACATTCCATTCGGTGGTTCCTCTTCTTTCAAACATTCCATGTGACATATATCTCTTGATTGCTATGGAAACGACAATTGTCCTCCCAAGGCAGGGAGGCTCCCTACGGACCCAACCACTGATTCACAAGGGCCCAAACCGGAGAGGCGAGGTGAACGGACAATCTCTGCAGAGGTGGGAAACTGTCTCGGAGGAGGAGAGACAAAGAGGGGAGGATTACGAGGTATCGACACCCGGAATTTAAGATATAAATTCTCAAATGGAATCATCCACAAGTCGAGATGTTAATCCTGATCTTAACCATCGAGATATAAATACCTCAATAGAAGTAAAGTGATATGACCTGAATAGCTCGAGACATCAACCTCAACCTCAAAGTCGGCAATTGAATGCATCAGTTTGATATAGTCTCCTCACTCTTTCTAACTGAGCTGGAACATCAATGCCGAACTTGTCCCAACAACTTAATTCACAACTGAAGTAGAGTGATATAGCTCCCAAGCTCTTAGCGAAAGAGCCTCTTCATAGTGATAATCACACTCGACAATTTCATATCATGAATTCCGAAATCCTACATACTATATGTGCTTTATAATCATACATGCAGAGCACATGAGGCATGTTGGAATAAACAGGTATCACAACAATAACTCTAGACAGAAACTACAATAATACATAGAATTCTTAAACGAGTAAGTTTATCAACTTATTCACACAAGCGATCACATGACCAAATAATAAATACACAGTGGAAAGTTATAGGTAGTGAAGTCAAAAGTGACAAACAAAAAGGGCTGCCAAACCCTGGTCTAGACCACTGCCTAGAACCCCCAGCGACTACTCGTCGTTGGTGTCAATCTCTATAAAAAATTATTCTTAGAAGAGATGATATCTTTTGCACAAAAATATCAACGATGCAGGGTGAGTACAAAAATACTCCACATGACTTACGTGGAAGTAGTAACATATGCATCAGGTGTCAACAAAGGCTATTTGTGGACTAGTTTGCATAAAACCAAGTTTTTTTTACTTTCATTAAGCTAAGTAGATGAAAAACGACTACCAAATCAAGTTATAAGAGGGTAAGCAAGCAGTCTTCAAAACTAATCTATTGCTTCTGTCATCATCAACTGATAACTAACTCGACTCTTCCTCAAACCATCCATGAGAAAGCAGCCACATACTTCTCTAAACCAAAGTTGATAAGTTTAGAGTAACATTGAAGTTGTTTAATTCAACACTGGTAACCATCAAGATGTCCACAACCACTAAGGATGACAATTTAATCTATGGAGCCGGGTATCCATGGGTATTTTACCGATGGAGCACGGGTATGAAGTTTATTAATAATATGTTCATGACCACTTTATTAACTTTTTGCAGTTAATTTAAGGTTATGCACAATCTTCATAATTTAATGTAACATTCCAATCAATTTCAGAGATTTTAAATTCTCATCAAATTCAGACTAAGAAAAATGATGGCATAGAATGTTGATAATATACAAACATTTATATTACTTGTATTACAAAATTAGGATGTTCCGCAGGGCCACCCTCTCGTTGCAGAAAACTAATACAACCAAAGTGCATTTTGGATCTGAACTAGCACATCATCTTCATTTTGATCAATTCTCTCGACCAAACAAGCAAATAAACTGGAATTGGTTTTCCTGTGAGACCACGTTGATCAATGAACAGTTGAATTGCTTGTTTTGAGCGCAATAATTTCGCATTGTTTTGTAGGAATTTTTTTTCGAAAAACTCGTTCCAACAGCCTGAATTGGCATTTTGAGCACCCGAACTGAAACAACAGGCTCGACGTGTACGAACACAATTGGCCGGATGCCCTCATCACCCTAAACATAAACCTCAACCCCAAGAGACGTCTTACTTCAGGAGCAAGCAAAAGCGCTTACGCACGCAGTCACCCGGGAAGAAGATTCCGTAAGCGCGCGGCGCTCCTGCGCTGAGCACCACACAACCGCAACGGCCAGTTTGAACCGGCCGTGGCCGTCCGATTGAAGCAATCCAACGGCGCTGCGCGCGCGGACACGCGATCGATCCCACGATAAAAACAGGAGAGAGAGAGCGAGGGATCGATCTCATCAGCGCCAGTTGTCACGGTTCCATTTCGTTTCGAACCTCCGAACCGACTCCTCCGCTCTCGTTCGTCTCGCCACTGGCTGCTGCCTCTTCCTTCCTCGGCTTCGCCGTCTCTATCGGCTCGCGATCCTTCGCGCGCGCGGTGGTGTTCTTGGGAGGAGAAAAGGTGCGTTCGCTTCTATCTGCTCCCTCCAGTTTTCGTGTGGTTTTTTGATGCCGAGAGATTTGGTCGATTTCCTCGTGCCGTGAGTTTTTTTTTGTCCCAGCCTAGTTGGTTGATCGGTTCGTCGAGACTTGATGCCACGGCATGTTGATCTTGACGTGGTTCTTAATCCTTCCTTTGCTGTTGCAGACGGTGGCTGCTCGCCTGCAGTAGCGGACGCGATGGTTTCCTTCGAGATGAGTGACCGCAAGAGTACGCGACTCCACAACCACCCCCTTCCCTCGTGCAATTTTCGCGTGATTTGTGAATGGTTCGAAGGAGATTTGGTCCTGTTTTGCTTGGCGTGCTCTGCTACTCTGCCGTTGGTAGCCATGGGAGATTGAGATGGATGTTTCATTCTGACGTTATAATCGAATGATTAATTGATTATTTGCGTCCGTGGTAAATAATAATTCTACTGCATATAGTTTCCGATGGATTCCCTGTTCAAGTTACCAGTGTTCGTTTGGTGCGTAGAGTTAGTTTCGCCCGACTTCACCGATGTTTAGCATTAGACTCAGTTTAGTGTGAAGTATTTTCCATTATTACGATGTAGTAGTATTATGTTTCTGCCGTTCTGCGCTACTGTTCAACCTAGGAAACCAAAGTTTTTTTCAAATCTACACGGCAGTGAGACTTCTGACCTGTGCTGTTTGGCAGATCGAAGATTACGAAATTGACTTCTGCTTACGAACTTGGCATCTGTTCAGCATGAGAATCACTCGTACTTGTCGATGTTAGGCCATCGATTGGTGAACAGATTGTCAGTTAGATATATTGCATCTTAATGCCTCATGATTTCTAACCACGAGGGATAAAACTGATACACGACGCCAATATTTTCTGTAATTTGGCTGCCTTAATTATTTAACTTAGTGACACTTCCCTTCCTTGTTGCTGTTTTGGTTGTGAGCTTGTAATGTGCAATGCATCTGCACCTCTCAACTCTTGCTCAAACCGTTTATCACATTTTCCAACAGAGATTGGGCTGGGCTTGACTGGGTTTGGAGTTCTCTTCTCGTTTCTTGGGATCATCATGCTGTTTGACAAGGGGTTCCTGGCAATGGGAAATGTAAGATTCGTCCTCTTGGTGTACTCACACTTCACTGCAGCTTCATCCTTTCTAAATAGCACGTATTTTTATTTTCATGTTCGTCAGATTCTCTTCGTGTCTGGTGTTTCACTAACCATTGGGCTGAAGTCAACCGTGCAATTCTTCACCAAGCCAAAGAATCACAAGGTCCTGTTCCTATCCCAATGCAAGTTCAGTCATGCATCCCACCTGCCCATTTCCAATTCAGTTTTCAGCTAACAAGATTCACCTGGTTGCGCAGGGTTCGATCGCTTTCGGAATCGGCCTTTTTATGGTCCTTATTGGTTGGCCTGTCATAGGCATGATGGTGGAGTTGTATGGCTTCGTCGCACTCTTCAGGTTTGTAAATTCTCTAGTGTTCTTTTATATGATCATCTGGTAGTTGGTTTTCAGTGTGCATTGCAAAATGGTAACATTTAGGAACTGTATCTGACTGGTGCTGAATCTCCTCACAGCGGCTTCTGGCCAACTGCTGCTGCTTACCTGCAAAAGACCCCCACCTTCGGTTGGATTTTCCAGCACCCTTTTGTGACTTCGGTAAGACCATATGTATAAGTTCATCAGCTGTGCTTTATTCCCCATGCTACTGATCTGCTATTTCTAGGTTGTCAATTTTTTTATAGTTTAAGTCAATTTTTGCAACCACCGGACTTGTATAGAGATTGATGTGCCATATGACTGGAAGTTAGTCCCATTGTTCTGACTGCTGTTCTCTGTTTGCATTTCAAAGTTGCTCACTCGGTTTAGAGGAAGACGAGTCCCCGTGTGATCGCCGTGCTGCTGAATCACCCCCGAAGAATGCTAGATCGCCTGTTGAAAAGTAGATGGACATATACATTTTGTTCATTTGTAGTCGTTTATGCTGCTGGTATGTGAATCTTGCCGCGCTGCTACCAGTAGAGTTTCTGCAGATCTCTTGTCTACGCCAGTAGTTGTTTGTACAAAGCATTTGCTAGTTGTTAAGGAGGCAAAGGGCTGACGCTGATTCCCCTTCTCTGAATGATGATGAGTCGGTATGGACCGATGAATTCATTTATAGACCAGTTTGTTTTTGTGCTATCTTTTTGCTAGACATGGACTTTCCAGTGCTTTATTTCACAAGGAAAGAATTGAAGACTTCTAATTCCCACATATTTTGCCTGTCCCTGACCTGAGGCTCCTAGAGAGGCATTTCTTGCTTGATTTCTTTACTTCTATAAATATTTGAGTTGGTGTGCCACATCATTGGATTTTTTTAAAAAAATCTGTAGCAACGTCTAAGTTAACAGGTCACAAAAGAGCAAAAAACATCTTTGAATTGGGGGTAGTATCTAATTATAGTGTTTTATTTATTTATGTAGTATAATTTTATATATTGGAATTTGTGCTGCAGCGCTGCATTTTTCCTTACAAATTTTCCTACGGTGCATATCCTCCCGCGGTCTTCTCCCCTGCAGAAAAGCGTCAGCATTTCAGTAAGAAGAGAGAGCAAGTTTATGTACAAGCTAAAAAGTTAAAAAACAACAGAAGCAACAGAATAACATAAAGGGCCGGATACAATCACGATGACTCGAAGGTCATGGATCTAAGGTCGATTGCTTCCTTGGCGAGGAAGGTCACTGGTCAGCGGGGAGGATATCCGCGTTGAAAATGAGCCGGTTTCATTCTTTCCAATTGCTTCACATGATGTTGATGGCCACTCCATTGAAGAGCTGTCGCCGGTCCTTGTGCACGGTGGCAGAGGCCGCGGACCACCAATCCTCTAAGGTGTTGTGGTTTGTGGGATCCACATGGTCGAGAATGTCAAAGTTGTACCACGAAAGAACCTATCACCAAACCATTGAAGAGCTGTCGCCGGTCCTTGTGCACGGTGGCAGAGGCCGCGGACCACCAATCCTCTAAGATGTTGTGGTTTGTGGGATCCACATGGTCGAGAGTGTCAAAGTTGTACCATGAAAGAAACCTATCACCAAACCGAATTGACGAAAGGGCATCGAAGGCAAAAAGTGGGGCCAATTTCTGGGGTGGAGAGGCAAAGGCAACAAAGAGGGTCGCGCGGCCAACCACGGATGGCGAGATTATCCGTTTTTAGGATTTCTTCTTAAATGAGCATCTAGGTGAAGAATTTCATTTAGTTTTCTCCTTTGGCCTGTGGGATGAGGTTGGTGTTGAATGGGGCATGGGAGCCAGCAAATTGGGCAAGGTAGGCGAACTTGGAGGAGTAGGCTCTATGAGTGGTAAATTTTTAGGAGACAGTGTCTGGGACACCAGTAGTGAGCAAGATGCCCTCAATATTTGCCCAGAGGTTGACGAAGCTGTGGAGTAACGTTGTCGAAGTGCTTTTCCTGCCAAGGGGGCAAAACCTGTTATTTCCCATGAGCTCATCGGCGACAGACATTATTATTTATTTAGGAAAATGGGAGGGGAGAAACCCCTACCTAGTTTTATTTAAAGCAAAGCTTGTAACAGTAGAACTCCAAGTAACAGGGTACATGGAAAGGTGGAGGGGGATGTATGCATCATCATGCATAATGAAGTGGACAATGGAAAGAGAAAAAGAAAAGGAAAAGGAAAAAAGAAGGGGAAAAGAAAAGAAAAGAAGAAAACTGCAATGTTAAAAGACGATATTGTTGGAGTTGAGGATATGTAGCCAACCTACAACACTGTTCTTGATCTCCTCTTTTTGATTTCTTTTGAGCCATAGCTATATCATATCTTTGACGTCTAACGATGTATTTTGAGGAGTTACTTCGATATTGTCGAACACCTTTCTATTTCGCGACAACCAAATATTCCACATCAGGCAGATAACTATCAGATCCCAAGCTTTGTGGGGTTTCACGACAGACTTCTTTTTCCTACGGACGAGCTCAAAAAGGTTAGGGGCAATGTGTTTGGGTGCCTACCCATTCAGCCAATTGTGGTGCTAGAATTTGGTGAGCTTACCGTCGCCCAGGTGGATATCGGTGCACGAGGAGAAAAGCTCTTTGTTGGTGGCGTCGCAGGGGGTTGTGGTGCCTATCCAAGGCTTATGGGGGCTCATTCAGGAGTGCCATAGCCAACGAAGGCGGAGGGCTCGGCCAAATTTTGATCAAGGTTAAGTACGCCAAAGCCACCAAACTTGGTGGGATGACAGACGTGGTTCCAGTTGATAAGGTAGTTGGCCGCCACTGGCATCCTCCTCTCCCTTCTAGAGAAAGGAGAGCTGAATTCTGTCCATCTTTTTCTAGATCCACTTGGTAAACGGGAATATTGTAAAATGATAAGTTGACATGGAGGAAAGCACCGATTTGATGAGAGCGAGCCGCCCCGTGTGCGACAAGAGCTTGCCCTTCTAGCTGGCAAGCCTAGCGGACATCCGGTCAATGTTGGGTTGGACGTGCAGGCGTCGAAGCTCATGGATGTGGAGCGGCAACCCAAGGTAGCAACGAGGGAAGCTGCGGCGATCTCCCTGGAAGCATTGGAGGATGGGTTGTAGGTCAATTGCGTCGTAGCGGATGGGATGGATGGTTGTTTTCTGGAAGTTGGTGACGAGGCCCGTTGCTTGTCCAAAAGCAGCCACGATCCGTTGGACGGCCGTGAATTCTTCAGGGATCGGGCTTAGGAAGATGGCAACATCATCCGAGCAGAGGGAGGTGCGCATCACCTACATTAACTTTTTGTTGTGTCAACTGAAGGAATGACTCCTCTGTGTGCTTCCCTCTGATGCATCAGCTCACACAATCGCATGAACAAGCTGAACTTTTAGTTTCGTGGTAAGTTTGGTAACGTGTCTAGGAACCGTTGTGCATATGCTAGTTATATATTAAAAATAAGAAATTTCTTGCTTGTGAACAGCTGGTTGCGTCTCTTTGCATGAACATCGGTACAGTAAAAAGGCGGTTTTGCCTGTCAAGCTAGCGGCAGAGCTTATGCATCGTCAGTAGCGCGGTTAATATAAGCAACCACCATGGAGAATTAGTGCTTACATCAGAAAGGATAGCTGTAGGAACTTTTAACGTGATGCCAAAATACATTGTATTCACGTTAACTACCTGCATCCACAAACCGTGGAGAGATCTAGCATTCTAGTGCAATACCACATGACTGCATAAGTAGCATTCAAGTAGCATGTGGTAGTTACCTGAGATTATACGCTTAGGCAAACTCGGAAGCAGATTACGCTGCATAAGGACCGGAGGTCGCCATGTACACCATGCTATCCAAGAAGAGACATCTAAGCCTCGAGACTACAGACTCTGCAGCAGGATCAGCATGTCGATCGGTAAAGTGCAAACCGGGAAGAGACACAAGCCGCGACTTGTAAGCGTGTCCATTTCTTCGCTCTCCTGCATGCATAATTGTCGGATAGTTGGTTCTTGCAGTAGCACAGTGAAATGTCGTGGAATTAGAGAGATCAAAGATGTGATTACCTGAAGAGCAGAGGTCGGTAAGGAACAGAGATATGCAGTTGTCAATGCCTGGTGGTATCATAGAAAACAAATTCAAATCTTTAGAATAAGCGAAGCATGTAACATTCAACAACGATACAAGGACATGTATGTTATGAAATTATTGTTCAAACATACATGAAAAGGTAGTAGAGGTGCTCCATAAGTTTTTTTTAACACTCCATAAGTTAAACTAAGTGTCAGAAACCAATTGAAATTTCTGTTATCACAGGGCTAAAACAGGAATGCTCAGAAGAAACCTTAAGTTGCTCATGCTGAATCTGAATGTAGTGCCTTGCTTCCTGTAGAATAGATGCTACATCTTTCTGCCTCAAAATGAAGAAGAACATTCAAATGATATTTCCATCAGCAGGCGTACTAAGGCCATCTCCAACCCACTTCCCAAATTTCACTTCCCAAATCTCCATTTGGGAAGTCACTCCCAAAAGATCCACTCCCTAAATTTCTTTCTCCTCCAACCCACTTCCCTAATCTCACTCCCTATATTCCACTCTCCTATATTTAATCAATATCCTATAACTACCATATTATTTGTAAAACGTATATGTACAACGGATTTATTTGTAACGGCTATATTTGTAACGGGTAAAATTTTAACGGGTATATTTATAACGGGTATATTTCTAACGGCTATATTCGTAACAGCTATATTTCTAACGGCTATATTCGTAACATCAATAGGAGAAGACTCTTCCACAGTTTTCATGTTTTCTGGTGTATTACCTTGAACAACTCTTGGATACCAGTATTCATCATTATCTATATGATCATCACAAGACTGATTAACAGAACACAACAAAAGTTCACTCCTAATAGAAGACTTATCCACATATGAATTGGTTATATCATCTAGTGGTTTCTGATGGTTGCTCACTTCATCAATGAAATTGAATGAAGAAACAATGTTAGTTGCCTTGTTTTGCACTACACTGCCATCCAAATATGCTTCGACACTGTGAGTAAGTTCAGATGAATGATCAGAAACATCTAGTTCAGTTGGTTGGGTGATGACACCAGGCTGTTGTCCACATCCATCATCCTCTACTGGCACCTGATGCAGCTTAACAGATGAATGCTCAAAGGAGTTCTTTTCACAAAAACTAGATACTTCAACTTCCTCATGGAAGTAAGTATCTATATACTCTGTTTCGATTTTGCAAAATATTGGGTTTTCCATTTCAGCACAGAAAATATCCTCCCCAACCATTTCTTTCGTATGATCTGGAAGTAGAGAACAAAACAACATTTATCAATATAGTCAAAAATAGGAACCTCAAAAGGATTATGTCAAGAAAAGACGTACTAGCAGAAACAAGAGGGAAGTTCTGCTGGTTGATTTTAAATGAAGACACCAAAAAACTGTAACATGAGAACTGTATTTTGTTCGAACAATCAGTGACTCACCAATAGCAGTTTCTGAGTGATCTAGATCTGTAGCTCTTCTTTCAAGCTTCGCTGCCGCTGAGTCATGCAATGTTGCGTCAACTGAGGAAGTTTCTACAGGACTAGTCTCGCCTCTTTTTGATGCTGTGTTTTCTAATTTTGCACAATGTGGAGAAGTTGGTGCATCCATCTTTCTTTTTGCTTTACTAGGGGATGCCTTTTGCCTCTTCTGTTTCAAGACAATAAGGGGCTCATCAAGATCGACTTCTGCTTTTGGTTTTTCATTCTCAAGATTCCAACTTTGAGTCTGATTAATAGTGCCAGGTCCTTCAGAAATAATTTTCTGAGTTTTCTGGTTCTTGGCTTTACACCGAGCTCTTAAATCCTTGAGAGTCACATTATGCAAATCTTGTTCAACATCATTGTCACCAACAGAAGCAATATTAAGTTCTAAGGTTGAAGGAGAGACAGTTTCTTCAGGATCGATGGTCTCAGTTTTGATACACTTTAACTGAGAGAAATCCGTTTCACAATCTTCACAGTGTACTACACGGATGTTCTTGAGCCTTGGGGATCTTCGTCTAGGACTCCGATCTAGATTTCTGAGAGTGGCACCAGACATTGTGGCTTTAAGGAACATTCTACAGATTGACTGTCTTGTTTGCAGCAAAATCAGCTCGGCGACACAAATGTCAAAGGTTTCCTGTATACAAAGTAAACCGGGTGTTATGATCAAGTAAATGCTGCATACATACATCAATACCTTCACAAGAAATTGAAGCGTATTCAAGGGAAGCGTCAAATTTGGAAGTAACAAGCAAATCTTTTATCACTATAGAATCAACCACAATATATTTGAGGATATGAAAATTGGCTCTTGTATTCTTCATATCAGAGCAGAAATGAGCTAAGCCTTCAAAACAAGATGAAAAACAGAATATACAAGTAATTATACAAGAAGGCTCCTAGTGCGCATCGCATCGCGAAGCAACCAGATTGACAAAATTGCAATTTTTTAAATTAGCTCGTTAGGAATCGAGTAAGCTGCAGACGCCATATCTGGCCGCCGCCGATGACTTGCTGGTGGCTCCGGGAGGTGGCAGGGGGAGGCGCTGCGATGGGGAACCGGCTGACGACCTGCTGCGACGGAGCTCTGGCCGCCGCCGACCTTCCATGCTTTGAACCCTCTCTTTGATTCTTCTGGTCGGCCTTCCACGCTTGGATCCGGCGGCCGCGCCGCTGCTGCCGCTGCCCGAAACTTGCCGCCGCCGCTACCACCTTTGGATCTGACGGCCGCGCCGCTTCTGTCTCTGGCCGAAACTTGCCACCGCCGCTGGATCTCTACGTCCCTGCCGCCTGAACATTCGTCGGTCGCTGCCGCCAAGGGAGGGACGACGACCGACGATGGAGGCCAGAGTGGACGACGAGCAAGGTGAGAATGGAACACATACCAGTGGATCTAGAGGGGGACGAAGCCGAGGGGGGCGAACCTGGGTTGGGGACGAAGCGGGAGGAGGTGAAGCCGGGGCGGGGCGGGGACGATTCCTGAGAGGGGCGCAGCTGGGGCGGGGACGAATTGGGAGAGGACGAAGCCGGGGCGGAGACGATGCCAGAGGAGGGCGAAGCTGGAGGAGGGCGAAGCCGAGCAGATCGAATCCGGATGAGGGCGAAGCCAAACTTGGTCAGATGCGAACGGACGCTCCGACCGACGACGGACAGGAGAAGGCAGCACCGGGAGGGAGACGGCCGCCGCCGAGGGACGGAACGCTCCGAGCGCGGGCGGGAACGCGAGGGGAGGACGAGCGGCGACGGCAGTTGGGATTTGGGAGGTGAAGTTCACTCCTCAGCGTTGGGAAGTCGGGAGGGGAGGAAGGGAAGTGCGACAGGGTTGAGAAGCCGAGAGGGAGGTGGGTTGGAGCTCGGTTTTGGTCGGGAATGCCCAAATTTAGGGATGGGAAGTGAAAAGGGCAGTGGGTTGGAGTTGCCCTAAGCATATCACTTCAAAAAAAACCAGCGATTTAGATGTCATTAAGCATATTGTCATTTCTAGCTGCTTACATGGAATAGAACAAAAAATGAAAAGACATATATACCTTCCCCCAAGGTGAAACCAACTTGTGCAACTCCATTATCCTATCAGCAAGGTTATCCCTCTTGAACTGGTCCAACATGATTACACCGAGCATGGGTCAAATGCACCATCAGAAAACAAGAATCACCCAGTAATTCAGCAGGTCATTTGCAGTACTATTTCTGCCCCATAAACTGTTCCCCTCCCAGATTCTACATTATGTCATCTATCTCACCACAAAAAACCCGACTGCAAAATTGCTTGGAATCATGTTCCTAACCGGACATCCACATACATACCATGCATGCGCTACAAGTTCAGAGAAACACATGGATAAATGAGAAGAGGAAATGAACAAAGACTGAACCTACATTGACTCTCTTCCAAGAGCGAGACGGCCTCTTCTTCGTCTTCACGGGTGAAGAACAATCATCCGCCGCCGCCGCCACCGCCGCCGGGCATCGCTTCCTCGCCCTTATGCGAGTTCTGCCACCGTCATCTACCTGCTTTTCCAGCAAAACATAGCCAACTCAATGCAGCACCCAACCTCAATGCCATTACCTCGAGAATCCAACCGAGAAAACTGGAAAAACGAAGCGAAGAAACCATCACGCCGGCCATTACCATACCTCGCAGTTGGTACCGCTCGGGCAAGGCGCAGACGGGAACGGCGGGAAAACGAGACGAACCCGTGAGAATGAGATGGTCGTGCAGCGCTAGCACCTGCTTCTTCAAGATTGCCGACGCCGTGGTGGTGATCCTCCCGGCGTGAAGGATCCATTGGGTTTCCGGGTTCACTCGCCTCGCGTCTTCTCGTGTCCTCCGTTCCGGTGAGGTACTTCTCGGTCGGTCAAGAGTCGGAAGGCCATTTACGGTGGCACAGTGGCCTGACAGCTTGGGTGCGTGTTGCTGACTGGGTTGCAGTGCCGACTTGTACCGAGGCTGGCTGGCATCGGGCATGAGAAAATTGCCTCTTGGGCTATCCAGGGAAGGAACAGGTGGGCACGGTGACTCTTGTGTTTTTTGCATGCAGCAACCTTTTACTCGACGGTGTTTGGTCCGTTTGGTTCGAGGGCAAGGTGGGATAGGATGAGCCCATTCAATTTTGTTGAGATGGGATGAATCATTTTTTTTGTTTGGTTTAGTGGATTGGAGTGGATTGGATGGACCAATTTTGTATAGGTCCGACTATTGCTAAGTCGACTGAGAAATAGCTATTTCTCAGTCGATTCTAGCAGCCGTCCGATCACCATCATCTGGTTGTCCTTATTTCCCCTATTTGATCTGTACCCCGAGCAGTAAATTGGCTATGGGCTTTAAGTCGGCCCACTATGCTCCGAGCGGGTCTTCGCCATATGGGGAAACAAGAAAAGAAAAAGCGCACGAAGCCCATACGCGGCCCAAACAGATCCATCTTGCGCTTGTTACTGCTGCAGTTGCACACATCTAAAAAAAAATCTGCAGCTACCCCCTCGGATGCACAAATTGTCACTCCTGCAGTAGCACACATGTGAAAAAATGCACATTTCCTGACACTGCAAATTGTACACTCGTGTAAAAAATGTGCAACTAACTGTAGTTGCACACAAAAAATAAAATTATGCAACTACCCCCAGTTGCACATTTTCGAACACTCCAATTGCACGTTTGCAAAATGTGCAACTAAAATAAAAAATAAAAAATGCAACTAACTCCCTCTCTTGTAAATGTGCACTAACCCCTAGTTACACATTTTCGAATACTGCAGTTGCATACAATTTAAAATGTGCAACTCATGGCTTGTAAAATGTACAACTACCCCAATTGCATATTCCTAATACTGATGTTACACACCTATATAACCGTGTAACTCCTGAAAAAAAGGAAACAGAAAAGGGAGGATCAGCCTCTCCCTTCCCTCCTTTCCCTCTTACCTGCTACATAACAAAAAAGGAAGGGAATCACTGGATCAGCCCCCCCCTTCCTCCTTCCCTCCCCTCTTACCTGCTATACAGCAAAAAAAGCGGCAGATCACTGGATCAGCCCCACCCCCTTCCTCCTTCCCTCTTACCTGCTACGCAGCAAGATCATCCCCACCCCATCTGCCTTCCCCCTCCCTCATCTCACCAGCCAGAAAAAAAGAAAAAAGGACACACACATGAACTCAAGCATGACACAGATCTTGTAGCCAAAAAACATGGAAGAAGCCTCAACCACATGCCAGGGTACGTGAATGCCCCCTCTCCAAAAAATCCCCAATCTTTCTTTCCAGTTCTTTTCTATGAATCCATCACTTTCACATGTTTGACCTTGGAAAAAACAAAACAACATGTTAACATCTAATCTTGATCTTCAAAAACTATACGTAACATAGAGATCATGGATCTGTATGGGCCTTTCTTGCTTGGCAATCAACAGGTACGAGAAGATATGTGTTGTTGTAATTTAGTGTGAATAATAATTAAATATTTAGTTGTCCATGTTCTACTATTTGAACTGACCTTGCTTCTTGTGGTTTACCCAGTCAAGTGATGCTCAATCTCAAGCAGTACCTGATGAAGAAAAAGTAGATGATTGTATTATAAGTTTTTTAAAAAAATTTGTTGTGTGCACATGCATGCATAAAAAAATGGTACATCAAGTTTTATATCTATTTTCACATTTTACAAATCATGTGTAAATTTTAGGTCTAGAAAATGTGTGCAACCCCTAAGAAGTACTGAGCAGTTGCACATTTTTTATACCTAAGTTGCACACAAAAAAAAGCTGCAACTTAGGTGTAAAAAAATGTGCAACTGGGTTATATATATGCTATTATTTTCTTCTAGAGAAAGTAAATCATATATCAACTCATCCAGTTTAAAAAAAAACTACAGGTTAATCTATCTCAAGGAGCAAATATGTCATACACAAAAATGATGCATGAAATGCATGCCATGAGCAGCCAGCCATTTGTTGGAAATGAGGTAAGTTGACAAAAAACAAGGCAACAACATAGAAACAAAAAAACATACATATTATGTTGTTGTTGATCCTAACAACATATTAGCACTCTTTGCAGAATCTGTTTGGAAGCTTCACTACCGTGCTGCATGAGCCGATGGGGGCTGAGGTGTGTAACAACAACAAATAAACTCAGTAAAGCACTTTGGGCATGGAAACAAAAAAAATAATTTACATATGTATATATGACACTTGCCTGTTATTTAAATTCAGAACAAAATGTTCTTGATAAGTGGACGAATCAAAGATGTGCATCATAATGATAGTGAGCTCCTGCAAGAATCATTGGAAGAATATGGTTATGATGACAATGCAACAAACATTACATGTGAACTGCTTGTAACACCTCAATTTTCCGAAACCTGAAAATTAGGGCCAACAAAAAACTTTTTCTTATTAATGCAAGTTAAGATGCATCATATTAAAACTTTTATCCAAATCCTGCCTCTGTTGAAACCCTAAAGTGCGTCAACCCAAAAACCTTTCCCCTCTGTTCCTGTATCCCTGATCTCTGCTTTGTCGGGACTCTGTTCGGCAAACGCTCTCAAACCCTAATCTGTTCCTTCTGAGCTGCGGGTCAAAACCCTAACTCATCTTTCGGCTCTGCCACAATCCCCTGCATATATACTCCTGACCAGTGGCAATATTCAACACTCCAACTCCCGGTAACTTCACATGTCCAATTCCCCCTCCATGCAAACCTCGTATATGCAAAAATATCCAAGTGTATGTGGGCACATACACACCAAACCCTATTTCGTCCTTTCCCGGTAAAATCCATAACCACCACGGTTATTTTTCTCTCCTTACCACATGTCACAAAAATTTTTTCCACCGTTACCAGATTACCGTACCGGGAGAAAAATATCTGTCCCAGTAACTTTCCACTAAATAACTACTTACCATTTCGCCGTTCCTCCATTTACCTCTTACTACAGTTAAAACTCTATTCCTATAACGTCCTAGACAATTTCTCACCCACGTATGCATGAGTATACACCCCGTCACCTTTCATCTCTCATAAAGACATCGTCAGTATACTCCCTGCATGTCCATACCTATACACCCGAAGTATTCGCAAGATTGGGCACGTGCCTGTTCACCATCCAAGCGTTCCTCTGTGTCCGCATATATCGTCCCGATCTTACCCGAATGGGTACGCATATTTATACATGTGCGTATATACGTACACACGTTCCCTTAGGCCTCCTGCCACCTTTGCTCCTTGCCGTGCCAAATTTCTGCTAAACCCATCTCCCTCTCCTTTCTTTTATTCTTAGTCAAGGCTGTGTTACACGCCACCATCTCCCTATTGCATGCACAGCCCACCTACTCCCATTTTCTTTTCTACCACACCACCACAGCAGCAGCAGCTATTACTTTTACTGCCATGCATGTCCCTGCTGCCTCTTGTTTTCTTTTAACGTGCACCCACAGCAGCTCTACTCCCTCTCCTTGCCTTGTTTATTTTATTGCACCTGCAGTAGTCACATTCCAATCCCAGCTGTTATTTCTTTTCTCATCTCTTGTCACCCCTGCGCATGCACTGCTGGACCAGCAGGCCATTTGCTTTTTCCCTCTCTCTGCTGCAGCCGAAAGCACCCATGAGGTGGGCACGCAAGGCGTTGAACACCTCCAACAGCAGCTGACCAGGCTCTTTTCTTTAATCCATTCTCAACCAAGCAGTCCACTCCCCCATCCCATCCTTCTTTCTTTTGCTCAGCAGCCAAGTACTCCCTAACTCTTTCTTCTACCTCCTGCTCTTCTCCCCAACACGCCATCTCCTGCCACCCTTGCCTCAGCTTCTCACCCGAGCACCAAAAGCAAAGAAGAGGCAGTCAACCAGCTCCATTACTTCCTGGTCCCTCTCTCAGCTGAGCTCCACTCATCTTCTTCACCCAAACCGAGTTGTGCAAGAGCTCCTCTCTCCAGTCAAACCGAGCAGCCATGCCTTGAGTTCTTTTCCAAACCGAGCTACTCAAGAACTCCTTCCCCTACCTCCACTTCTCCCCCATAGCCGAGCTCTACACCAGGCCGAGCTCCAACCCCCAACTCCTCTAGCTTTGCTTGAGCACTGCATTACCTCTACTGCCACCCGAGCTCCCTTGCCATTGCTTCTAGCTTTAAGCTCCCAACTCTGAGCTCTCCCTTATCCATCTTCTTTCCCCACTCAATTCTTGCCAAGCTACCGGAGCAAGCCCCCATTTCTCTCAACTCACCCAAGCTGCTCGCTAAGACAAGCTTCATCCCAAGCTACCCGAGTTTCTTTCCCTGCTCCAGCCCGAGCTCTTGCTCCTCTCCATTTCCGTGTGCACAAGCTACAAGCTTTCCTCTCCCCGAGCTGCTCACCAAGCCATGCCCGAGCTCCCAAGCTCAGGCCAACCCCCTCGCCGCCGGCCATGTCCAAGCCGCCGCCGGTCTTCTCTCCTTTCCTCCCCTAGCTTCCTTGCCGCGGCAGCCAAAGCCCCTGCCGCAGCCTTATCTCCTGCCGCGGCAGTCCCTTGCGCCTAAAACCTCTGCCGCGGCAGCTCGCCTTGGCTGTCCCTGCTGTCGTCCCTTGGCGCGGCAGCTCAGAGGCACCCTTTTTCCTGCCGCAGCAAGTCGTGCTCTGCCGCTGCCCTGTTATTGCCTGCCGCGACAGCTCCCTTTAGCTATTTCCGCTGCCGCGTCCTGCCACAGCCTCAAGTCCCTTCGCCTCTCTGTCTGGCCGGTACAGCCTCATCCAAGCCGAATCTCAAGAAAAGTCCCAAATAAAAGTTGTTCAAAACTTTATTTCCCATCTTTTTCTTATAGACCACTTTTCGAAAATCTCAATGGTTCTCCCCGTACAGCCCAGTCCAGTACACAGTTCAAATTTCAAACAGTCTTTTGAATTCCCTTTTTGAATAGGTGTTTAGCTCTAGGGTTCCCAGCATGTAAGCATGATTATTTTCGAACCTTGCACAAGTTACATTCATGCATTCATGTTGCTTAGCTCAAAGATTATAGAAGCGATAGATAGAAATCATGAAACCCTAAAACATAAGCATGTTTATGTAGTGTTATCCTTTTCAAGCTTAGTGTTAACCCAAGTTGTCCAGTAAGTTTAAACCCTAATCTCACCTCATAACCAGTGAGCTATAGTATTCATTGATGCATGAGTCCATGAGCCAAAGAGAATAAGTGTTTGCCAGCAAAACCCTAGTTGTCATTCCATGCATATATATAGGTTCCCATTAGTGTTAGCTCCACCATGTTAAACCTTTCGGAAGCATGTTAGGATCCAGAGCTCATGCATATTTATATGCTCATACACATGTTGCATAGTTCAAAGATGAAAGGGCATCGTAAAACCCTAAAAAAAACCCTAGCCACCCTCTCAGATCGAGGTATGGTTTTAAATATTGTTTGAGCATATTTTGGATCTTAAATGGATCTTCCACGCGCCGTTAGTGATTCGTTGTTTTTCTCGACGTGTAGTTGCGACGCGGCGGTACCTCACGCGCAGGATTCCCGATGTTTGTCGTATCAGGTTTGCAATTGACTCGGCCGATAACGCCAGGCAAGCTCTCCGCCCTTGATCATGTTGAATCCCAGTTTTACGAAATATTATTTTTGTTTTCGAACCATGCATGCTATATTCTATCCCTGTTATTTTATATAGAGTAGATATCACCGATGATAAGAAACCCTAGTCCGACCCCGTAATCCTTGTCGCCTTAGGACTATGGTATTCCGAAGATTTATCGGAAACTTAGGATAGTGTATGTATCTATATATGCTTAGCCCCGCAGTAGATGAATTAGGTTTTCGAAAAGGAAAGGGAAAGCAACACCCCATATTTCATGTGATCGATGAAATATCGAAACGGACCGTCGCGTCCGGTTGTAGAGGTGCATGGAAGGTAGGATATGCATGGGTTGGGATATTCTACCAAAAAGGGGTTCTGTGGAACCGAGCTAAAAAGGGAGAAGATTTTGATCCAGGTTGGTAATGAAGGGTGTTTGCAGGGAGTTGTAAAAGAGCGAGGTAAGGCCCGTCGTGGTTCTCGCTGCCCGTTATCGGGAGTGGTGTGGAGTCCTTCTCGGATCACTTAAGGACCTGTCTTAAGTGCCGTTTGGCCAAGTCTTACCGTACGACCACATGTCCTTTGTGGGAAGGACTTGATCTAGTAGCCGACCTGGACTAGCATGAACCCGTGGGCAGTTAGTAGAGTGCGGATGGGGTGGGTTTAACCCCTGTAGAGAATAAACCCGTGGTTTTAACGAGGTATTATTCGCCACAGAGTTGGAACACCAACCTCCTTGTAGCGATGATACTGACTCAAGCTAGGTGTGGGATATGTCCTTCTGACGGGTTCATGGCTGGGTTCACAGCGGTGAAGAGTCTCGTTGTACTAACTTTGGTAGTATACCAGGGCCCGGTATGCCCAGGGTGAACTACATCGTGTGGGTAAAGTCGTACCACCTCTGCAGAGGGTTAAAACTATTCGAATAGCCGCGTCCGCGGTCATGGACGAACTTGGTCGGGCCACACTAAAGTAGTTTTGGCTTTCTGAGCCCCAAAAAGGATTTCTGGGTTATGGGTTTAAGGACGCGAACCGCCGTGTTCGCAGGGTTCCGTGCATTCTCGGTCTTGTCGGGAATGGAGGAGAAGGAGGGATTGACCCGTACCAGTAGGGCAACCCTGGAATGAGGGATTGACCCGTACCAGTAGGGCAACCCTGGAATGAGGGACTGACCCGTACCAATAGGGCAGCCCTAGACTGAGGTATTGACCCATATCAGTAGGGCAAACCTAGTGTCACCGTAAGTACGGGGTGAGCGTTGTCTCCCTGAGGAACCGGTGACCACCAGGCCTTCCGGTGAAAAGGAAGAGCATAGTTATGAATCCCGTTGTTGTAGGGATGGCGGATTTGATTTCCCGTTGTTGTAGGGAAGTCAGATGCCGCGAGGTTTGAGAAAACTGCTTTAATATCTATTTACTTATTTCAGTTGCAAACTTACTTCCTCGCACAACATGAAACTTAGGATAGAGCCATTCTTTTGATAAATTCCGAGCATGATCATATCCGTACTAAACTCCCCGGTGGAGCGCTTGCGAGTACATTCAATGTACTCACCTGGCTTGTTGATGTGGCCAGACCGAAGGATCGACCGTTCGAAAGCAACGACGGTATCCACGATAACTAGGGCGAACCCCCAGTCAGTTGCCTGTTGGGAATGGCATATTGATGGGCTCATCACCGCTCGATTTTCCGCTGCAAGATTTCTAGCCGTTGGGCTAAAGGTATAGTTTTTCGATCTTAAAGATCGGATTATGCTTTTTATTCTAATAAGTGCGTGTATGATTTTGATACACAGGTAAACTTGTGGGTATCGGCTACTGATCCAGGGACCGGTACCGTAAACACAAGGGCTTATCCGGCCTTAAAACCGGGTGCGCCACACTGCTTGATGCAAATGACAGTCCAGATGTGGAGGAGATAACACTTACATCAGTTAACAATGCATGCCAAGAGCAAACAGAACAAGACTTAGTGCAACCAAATAGTGGAAACAGCACACATGCAGAAGAAGAGCTATCGCAAGAAGACATAGAATTCTACATTGAGAATGAGAGTATAATTGCAGCACAAACTTGCAGCCAAGAGGTCCGCAGCCATCACGTGCCTCACATTAACATGTCATTTGACTCTGATGATGCAGCATTCAAGTTCTACAATCAATATGCTGAGATCTGTGGATTTTCTGCTAAAAAGGCTGGAAATTATCACAGCAGGAAGCCAGGCAGTACTAATGTGACAAGACACACATTTAGATGTAATAGATCAGGCAAGGTTGTCGATAAAGAAATATTTGAAGAGAGAAAGAAACAGAAAGAAATGAAGAGAAAGCTGAAAGCTGGTACAAATACAACCCAAGTTAGTAGGAAGAGGAAAAGAAACACTATAGAAATTATGGACTGCCAAGCAAAAATGGTTGTGGCCTTGAAAAAAGATAAGTGGGTTGTGATAAGTTTGGACATGGAACATAATCATGAGTTGAGCCCCCCTGGTGAAGCTAGGTTCCTACGATCACATAAACATATGACAGATGAAGAAAAGTTGTTTATTAGAACTTTTAACTCAGTGAAGCTGCCAACACGAAAAATAATGGCTATACTATCTTATTTGCGAGGTGGACTGTCAGCAGTTCCATACACCAAGAAAGATGTCAGCAACATAAGAACAACAATAAGAAAAGAAAGCAACCAAAATGACATGATGCAGGTGCTAGAGTATTTCAGGAAGAAACAATCAGATGATCCCAGATTTTACTATGCATTCAAGATAGATAGCAAGAACACAGTCGAGAATATATTCTGGTCAGAGGGAAGTTCAAGGAGATTATATGAATTGTGTGGTGATTGCATCAGTTTTGATACCACTTACAAAACAAACAAATATAACCTCCCATTTGCTCCATTTGTTGGTATCACTGAACATGGGGACAATTGCCTTTTTGGTTGTGCTATCCTACAGAACAAGATTATAGACACCTTCAAATGGCTGTTTGAAACATTTTTGCATTGCATGAGTGGAAAAGCCCCCATTACAATCATAACAGATCAGGACATTGCAATGAAACAGGCCATACCAGTTGTCTTCACACAAACAAAGCATAGAAATTGTCTCTTCCATATCAAAAAGAAAGCAGAAGAAAAGTGCGCGAGGTGCTTTGCAACAAAGCCAAACCTGCATAATGAGTTCACAGACGTTGTGAACAATTCGTTGACAGAGGTTGAATTTGAAACTTTGTGGCCAGAAATGATACAAAGGTATCAAGTGCAACACATAAAATATTTCGAAGACATGTGGCATACAAGACACAAGTTTGTACCAGTATACTTCAAGAAGGATTTCTTCCCATTCATACACTCAACTGCAAGAAGTGAGGGGACAAATGCCATTTTCAAATATAATGTTGGTTCAACTTATAGCATTATAACTTTCCTTGCTGAGTACCAAAAGATATCAGACACGATTAAGGAAAATGAAAAAGAGCAAGACTCCATAATAAGGACCACAGATCCTACATATTGGGGGGACTATGGTATCGAAAGACAGGTTGGAAAAAAGTATAACAGGAAAATTTTCTATAGGTTCCAAGATCAGATTAAGCTAACAACAAAACTGCATGTGGAAGAGATAGAAAGGAATGTCAGGTATGAGGTTTTCAAGTCGCCAATTCATTCAATGATGGAATTTAGGCCCAGAAGATTTGTAGTACTTGTTGACATTCTTAATGAGGATTTCAACTGCATCTGTGCTAAATTCCAAAAGGATGGTATATTGTGTTCACATGTCCTCAAAGTTCTTGTACACCTAAACATCTCGGAACTGCCTGAAAAATATTTTATACAGAGATGGAGGCCGAGAGAGAGAAAAGATGTAAGAAATAACCAAAGCAACATGCCAGTCACATTGACATCACACAGCAGTCAGCTCAGATTCAATATACTTTCTAGGAGATTAATAGACTTGGCATCAGATGGGTCAAAGACAAACGAGAAGTACTTATTCCTGCTCAATGAGATTAAGCAGTTAGAACATAAGTTGGATCAGATGACTATTGCAGAGGAAGAAAACAAAAGGAATGAACATCAACGTTCGAACCAAACAGAAGGCTTTCCAGCATATGAAGTTGATGGCTGCAATCCAAAAATTCAACTGAATGACCCAAAAATTGCTAGTCCTAAAGGCAGGCCTACACACCAAAGAAGACAAAAAACACTGGTGGAGGAAATTTTCACAAAGCAACAGATCACTTGTAGCCATTGTGGAGGACACGATCACAATATAGCTACTTGCACTAAGTTGCACTTGGACAAAACGCTATTCCAGAAAAGAAAACCAAATAAGAAAACAGCAGGTATTTTTAGCTATTTTTATGCCAAAATAAAAGGCATGTTCCTTTATTAAATCTTTTAGCTATTTTTATGCCAGACTACTGATCCAACAACATTAACTTCATTTTTGCAGGATGTTCTAGTGACGAATTGCATACACATGCTCAAAAAAGCAGAAACCAGTAGCATATTGAGGGACTGTGAATTCAAAAAGAATATGAGATGCAAAAAAATATATGTTTGTTACGACAAGAGGGTGTTTGCATGACACTCACCTAAAAAAATCTTGCTGTGTGGTTTAACCTTTAACTTTCGTTGTCCCCATCTCGTATCTTCTCTTGTCCCATGATGTTGATACTCAAAACCTGCACTTAGTCTGTCTATATGCCATTGGCATGAAAATTTTGGACTTCTGGGCTTTTTTGCTTAGCATTATTTATTCTTGGAGACACCCACTGAACGAAGTGTAAATCAAAAGAAGAATCTGATTACACAAACAGATGGCCTGTTCATGACTCCAAACGATTCATACAAAACAGAAATTAGTGTTTGAGGACACAAAGTACTGATAATTTAGCGTTCAAAAGACACAAAAGTACTGATAGTTCACTGATCAAAAGACACACCAAAACACAAATTCATACCCCTACTCCTCGCTAGTTAGAGGGAAGGGTTCTTCCTTGTACAAACGGCTACAATCAGGATTAGCAGGCGTGATGACATCAATCTTCTTAAAGCCGACAAGGCTATAGCCCCATTTGAAGTTGTGAGTAGTAACAGCGCAAACATCCTCTTTTGTTTCAAATCCAACTACAACAACTCCAGGGACATAATGGTCAGCAACAGTGAAGTTGGAGTGGCCAAGATAGTCTTCAAGCACTGAGCCGACAATGAATGAGGGCGTGAAATTCTTCTCCGCCACATTGGCATAAACAACTGTCTTAGTTCTGCCAAAAGAAACTTTTAGAGCATTCTTTGTGACCTCGCACATCTTGAAAACCACTACTGGTTTTTGGTTTCTGGCTGTTGTTGCATCATCACATACAGTCTTCATTGAACATTCAAAAAAGGAAAAAAAAATATAAATCAACAACAAAAATATAGATGTAAGATGAACAATATGATATATTGCAGCTGATATATTGCAGCTCATATGACATAAGAAAAGTAAATATTACTACATCAAGACATGTCCTGAACATGAAGTATAAAGTTATATGTGTATATTATAAATTGCATCTATGTTAGCCACAAAAAATTTCCATCTTATATGCAAAATGAAGTTGATAAGAAATATAAAAGCCTATAAAACACAAAGACAATGATATAAACCTTCTTCCCAGACTTGTCTTGATCGCCACCAGAAGAACCTGAGCCCAACAGATCCATCTTGCGCTTGTTGCAGTTGCTACCCTTATCCATCTATATTGCACATTTTGAATATGTTCAGTTGCACATTTTGTACATATACATAATGCGCGCTACAAAAACTGCGACTAGGGTGAACTAATGAGGAACTAGGTTGAAATAAAAATACAGATCCATCTCATAGATCAAACTTTTAATTTTTGAAAACATAAATGAATAAACACATATATGCAAAATGAACTAGCATGTCAGTGAACTCTGAACTGACATGCTACTGCATCACACACAAAAATAATGCAGAGATGTGCAATCAAAAAATCGCAGAAGGGATTTAGGAAGATGAAAACTACAACCATACGAAACAACACGCATGAACCAGAACAAAAAACCAAGAAGAAAAAGCGGCAGCATGGAGACAAACTACAGGGATGGTGCGTTGGAAAGAAGATGAAAACTAGAGAAGAAGAACAAACTAAACTTACTCTAAATGCAGACGAGGATGTAGAAGAACAGTGGGGGAGAATGGTAGATGTGGTGAGGATGTAGAAGAACAGTGGAGAGAATGGTAGACGTGCCTGCGGTGATGACCTCGATGTATTAAATAGGGAAGTTCTAGAGACCTTGGGCAGTTCGCCGATCTGAAAAAACGTGCGTACACACCACCGGTTGATCTACCTCTCCAAATACCCGCAACTGTCAATGTTGTACATATGTGGGCCTTGGGCCCAAAAAAGTCTATAAGAAACTAAATCATACACAGCACCCCTGCCGGATCCGGCAGTACTTGTCAAAAATTTGGGCCTTTTGGGGTTAACAACAGGCCATTGACCTTCTGGACACATAAACCTATCGTTTAAACTGTACATGGACAAATTATAAACTGCAATAATAGAGAAAAGCACAAAGTATTATCATAAACCTAAAAAGCTTGCCATGTGGTTTAACCTTTCTCAAATAAGATTCTGGAAAACACTTGGAGGCCGCCCATACCAATGCCCGCAAGTACACCAGCCTGGGCCTTGTCAATCTGTCAGAGAGCAAGTTTACTAGTTAGCACCAAAAATCCTTTTTCTCCAAAGATACTATCAATGGCAAAAACATATATTGCAGAGCAGTACAACACTAGATAGAGCAAATGAACCTACTATCAACCCTAAACGAAACAAATAAGTTTGGTATATATGTCAGTCAATAACCGCTTTCTTTCTAATTAGATATAAACCAAGAGACCAAAGTACAAGAACTGACTTTTGTTCCAACTTCCAAGTAGATGCAGCTGTAGCAGACCAAAAAAGTCCCAAAAATGAAGGTAAGGTGTCCCAATCTCGTATCTTCTCTTGTCCCATGATGTTGATACTGAAACCTGTACTTAGTAAACAGCAACACAAAAAAAAATCTATCTATATGCCATTTGCAAGCAATCTCATCTCATATCAACAACAAAAAGATACACTAAAATAAAAGCAAAAATCACTGCATTCAAACTGTATACAAGCATTTGCCCATATACAACCATATACACCGTCACATCGTACCAACCACCAGATTTAAAAGAAAAAATAGAAAAAGTTCATATTTCCCATTTGGTGAGCATATCCAAGATTGACAAAAGCCTTCAAAAAATCACATTTGGCGAGCATATTTCCCATGCATCTACAAAAAAAATGAACTAGTCTTAGACTTAGGAAAAAACGAAAGATCTTTGTACTAGTATTAGTATCAAAATAACTAGAGCCTTCAAAAAATGAACTCGTACCCTTGGATTGAAACTTTGTACTATATTCTTTGACTCTTCCAAGCTATTGTGAGGGCATAACATAATTTCAATTGCAAGCTGTGTGCGAATAGTAGGTATATCTTTACTGGAAAATGCCCCGCCTAGCTGATTTCTTGGGCTCCACAACTCCATGTATTTCATCACAAAGATACCGCAATCATCACTGGGTTTAAAAAATAAAAGATTCTAAATAAGATTATAAAAGATCAGAACAAAAGGAAATAGAAAAACACTGCTACAAAACAAAAAACTAAGAAGCAGTTTTTATCTAAAACCAGAAAAAACTAAGGAAAAATAGAAAACTTGTGTACTAACCAATTTGATTGTTTACTAACTCGAGGATACACAACTTCAAAATTGGCGAAATTTTTCCTCTTTAGACCACATTCGCACCATGTGTTTACGAAATTTTTTATCTAAAACCAGAGAAAAAAATTATTCAAAAATATAAGTTAATTACAAATTCAGAACAGAATAGATATGTTCAAGATACATAAGTTTTGGGTCTCATGAGAACTTACAATAGTGCCGCGCACTTTCTTATGATGGATGCTTTCCTCACCATACAATGAATCTAGGAACACAAACTTTTCATCCCTCAAGTCGACAACAAATAAAAACCAGTGGAATTCATACAATGATGGGAAGAATAACTGTAATAAAAGTAATCAAAAAGAACTAAAGTCAGACACCAACAAAAAAAATATGGAAAAATGATATAATGGAAAAACAATGTACCAGCTCGCTTTGATGTAGCTGCTTTGCTGTTCCAGCACCATCAAATGCTTTCATGGTGTTCTCCTTCATTTGTTGTTGTTTTCTTTCATTTGGGTATTTCTCTAAGAAATATTCCTGCATTATGAATTAAAATTATACGATCGAAGCAACCTTTGATGCTCTAACAAAAGCAAAGAGAAAGTTGGAAAAATGTTTTAAGAGACTCACACTCATAGTATGGAAAAAGAAATGCTTTTTTGAGACTCTTGGGTGATTATCCCTGAATAACTTTCAACAAAAAGAGTTTATAACATATGCTTCTACATTACTACGCCTTTTCATAGAGTTCCCAAATGTCAAAAATGTCACCTTACAATTGTCTATATTAACAGCAAATTTGCTGCAAACAAAAGACAACTTAAAACTTAAATCATGAAGTTCACAAGAAAAATGATACAAAAAACTCAATACAACACAAAGAACTTACTGCATATGTTCTTCAGAATCAGCCAGCCGAACTATGGATTCATAGAGCTTATGATCATCGGACCGAACTGAGAAACGGGTTGTATTATCACCGAAGGGCGAACATATATACTTACTCGGTTGCACAAGGCGTCTCAGTGGAAGAGAAGTGTGCTTGCCACTGGATGAGCTGTTGCTTGCTAAGTTGTACACCTGATCTGATAAGTCACACAAATTATTACATACTAATGTAAAACGTTTTTCACCTTTGTATACAACCTCTGGAGAATCCTCTGAACTCTGCAAACACACAAATATGCTGCAATAAGAAAAATAAAAAAAATTTATATACATTATAAGTAATTGTATATAAAAACTTACTAAAATTATTGTTTCTTCCTTCGGTTCAACAACACAAATTGGTTCTGGACAAAGAATAAAGTTAAGATAACTACGTCTCCTTTGAGCACATTGAATACTAAACTCATCATCTGCACTATCATCTGGAATTGCTGTCCCAAAGTTGTATAGCTGCAAGAAGATAAGCCATGAACAATTAATATAGCTGCAATCGGTACAAAAACAAAAATTTCATCATCATCTGGAATTGCTTGTTTAAAAATAGAAGGCCAAAAAAAAAGAAATGCAACGTCAAAAAAATATACCTCATCATGAACATCAATGTTGTCATCGTGTTCTTTTTCTGGATGTTTCATATTTTCATCTTCAAGAACATGATCATCTTCTCCAAACTGATTATCTAAGATATCTAGCGCTCTAAAAGAAGGATATTCATCATCAACCATATTGTTCTTGTTTTGAACACCTTCTTTTGATGTGCTGTTGAAGTACACTCTTGACTTGTTCAACATTGGACCAGAATGTGAGCGTCCTAAAAATAATGATTTTTAGTATAAAAAAGGATAAAGGACAAAAAAAAGATATCCAATGTGGAATAACAACATTGGAAACTAATATATGTCGCAAAACAAAATAGATGTACGAAACACGAACTAACCAATTTTTGGGTTATTGGAATTCAGCATGCTGATATTACGCCTTGTAGTCATGTTTCCATCATATTCTGAAACAAAAAAAGGAATGACTTAGAGGAATAGCTTATTTATTACAAGAAGAAAATCAATAAATCCTTGTGTGGAAAAATTAAACCTGAACTCAAAGCATTGAAGCAAATGAGTCCCTGCGAATTTTTTTAAAAGAATAAATGCATCATTGACAAAAATTTAGATTCGTATGATATGTAATACTGATAAAAAACTAAAAAAGGACAAGCTTATAACCTGATTATCCAAATTGTGAATGCTTGCAAACATTGGGTGAGGTGAAATATCAGCTCCAATTGGCACCGCCTTTGATTTACTTGGTGATGATTTATCACCTATGTCACACATGCAGCACAAAAAAGGTACGTTAGAATTTATAGCCGAATAAAAAAAACATACAAATAGATTTGAGCTGAATATACCGTGTTGTGTGGGCACTTCATTGTTATCAACCTTACTAACACAATTTGCATTGCTCTGACTTAACTCATGCACTGAATTTGTGCAACCGTCTTGTGACAACATATGTTCCAAACTAGCACTTTTTCCACAAGATGAAACCTTCTTGCTGTCTAGTTCCTTTAGATAACATATTGATGATTACACACATGAATAAGAAGCAAAATTATATTAGTATAAAGGATAGTTTAACACAATCATATATTTGAACACACTGGTTTCACCTTATTTGCTGCTGTGGAGTTGTCAAGCTGGTTGAATGCTGATTTCCCATTTGTCTCTCTTAACTTAGAACGTGACCTTGTGTGTGAAGCAATGGAATCAATGGAATGTTGGCTGCTAGAATGGCTTTGTGAGCTCCTCTGCCGCTTTTTGATTGGAACTTTGATATCACATAGCCACATGTGAAAAAAAAATGATTACAACTGAATATAGAAAAAAGTACACATCAACACAATCGACCCATTTGAGTTCACCTTTACTGAATATAGAAAGATGATTAAATGTAAAATACCTTGTTGCAATGGTTTCTTCTCAATCGACCCATTTGAGTTCACTTTTACTGTGCTTTGAGACTCGTTGCAGGGATTGTTTAAGTTTTGCATATTATCCTCAGAACAGTTAACTTTCTCGGTAGACTGTGACTCAAAAATTCATAGTTTATTGATCCCTTTGATGATAGTCATTTGAGGGAGCGGTGTTGCCTTCTCCATGGCTCACATAAGGAGCAAGTGTGTTTGTGGCTGTTGCAAATGAAGTAGAATCTACCAAACATTTTAAAACATTCAACAACAGACTTTGTGTTTGTGAACAAGTATTGTCATCTTTATTTTCAATATAAGTTTGAAACATCGAACATATATCTCCAATAACCTGGTAATATTAGAGTAACATAACTAAATCAGTAAGAATTGAACTAAAGAAAATTTGAAACTTGGAGAACTGAACAAAAACAATACCATTTGGTTGATCGATTGCCCCGTTATCAACTCCATGCAATTCCTAAATTCATACATGTGTCCAGCAGTATTATGCATAGCAGCAGTAGGTGCATAACATGTTTGGCTTATATCTTTGATCTGCATAAAATTTTAGATATGAAAAGCAATAAACAATGCATGGAAAAAAAAGGTTATAGAAAACTAATGACTTCCTTAGAGAAAAATAAAACTCACAGGGCGTTTTCCGTACTTCCCATGCTTGAGCAAATCAAGTTTGCAGAAATCCTTTATCATTTCACCCTTTCACACTAAAATTCTGGGTAACGTGAGAGGCAATTGGGCTGTACCAAAATCCAAGAAATCTAAGTAGCGCACCTGCATTTGCCAACAAAAATGCATTACGTGAAAATTGATAGATAAAATAAATACATATAGCACAAATGAATATGTATGCATTATAATTGGCAAACAAAAAAATAACCGCGAGATAGTACAGACATCCTCCAAGAGTCCTTGAACATTTCTGGTATTTCTTGATATAACAAATTGTCCAATCATGAACAAACTTGCACCAATCAAATTCTTTGATCTTTCTGGTGTCAATCAAAGCACTTAGATACTTTGTGCTGAGCTTTGTGCTTGATGTAGGACAAAGGAAAATGGACAAAGCCACCACCATAAAGCATCTAAGGAACTCATCATTAGTCAGAACACTCTTTAATATCTTGGTGCCAAAATATTTGATAGTGGGCATTTCAGTCAGGCCAAAAAGAGCAAGAAAATCAGCCTTGACAGATTCAGACTCAGTTTCAACTTCACTGCCATTAAATGGAATTCCTAGCACATCATTGACAGACTTGGGTGTGATTCGAATACTTTTGTTATCAAGGCAAATATCTTCAGTTGTAACATTGACATTATCTGCTATCCACTGTGTAAATGATCTTGGAGATGCACTTCCATCAAACTCAAGGAGAGAGCCAAAACCTATTCCTGAGATCAGATCCCTATGATACACAGACAGACTTTTGATAATATCAAAAAAATAGGATACATTATATCTGCTAGATGCCCTGGACCCACAGTCATCTGCCTTTGTTTTTGTATCTCCGCAATCACGTTTAACCCTCTGCTGAAAAAGTATAGAACAGTAATGCACATCAGCAAAAAGAAAGGAACTAATATAAGTTGCGCATATAAGTTGAACCTAAGTGAATAAAACAGGAGATGGAACTAAAAAAATGTATAAGTTGAGGCCAAGTGAGCAAAACAGGAGATGCAACTAAAAAATTTCAGAAGGTAAGTTGAGAGTAAATATAATCCCTCTTGTGCCAATACACAATAATTTTGCTGAAAATGTATCATAACAAGTGTGACTTGCACATAAGTAAGCTTGTTCCTAATATAAGTTGCACATTTCAAAAGCTGTAGTTGCTAATTTTTTTGTGTGCAACTGCTGTATATAAAAAGTGTAACTCCGCAATCACGTTTAACCCTCTGCTGAAAAAATACAGAACAGTAATGCACATCAGCAAAAAGAAAGGAACTAATATAAGTTGCGCATATAAGTTGAACCTAAGTGAATAAAACAGCAGATGGAACTAAAAAAATGTATAAGTTAAAGCCAAGTGAGTAAAACAGGAGATGCAACTAAAAAAATTTCAGAAGGTAAGTTGAGAGTAAATATAATCCCTCTTGTGCGAATACACAACAATTTTGCTGAAAATGTATCATAACAAGTGTGACTTGCACATAAGTAAGCTTGTTTCTAATATAAGTTGCACATTTCAAAAGCTGTAGTTACTAATTTCTTTTGTGTGCAACTACTGTATATAAAAAGTGTAACTCTGCAAAAAAAAATCAGGGTAAAATAACCCTGAAAAAAGGACTTGGTACAACATGCATCAACTACGCAGAAAAAAAAAGCTAAAACCTAACCAATAACTAAAGGGAATACAAAAAAAAGGTTGACGAAGAAACCTTTCTTCTGCCATTAGTCTTCACCTTATGCGTTTTCTTCCGTTTCATACTCTTCATGACCTATGATTTCATGCCAAAAAAAATGAGTTAGCAGAAATGCAAAAATACAAAAAAGGATCATATTCATGCATCTATTTCGAAAATTCATGCATTCTATTTTTGACTACCCCTTTAAGACATAAAATCAGTAGCATACCATCTTTTTGAGGTTCTTCAATAATTCATTGTCTAAAAAAATCTGAGTCTTCTAAAGTATGGGTACCCTCGCTATCAGACATGGTGTACGTCTCATCAAATTCTTCAGCTGAATATCCATTGTCTTCATTATCAAAGTTGACTTCATTATCTTCCGACACAAAATCTTCGCTGTCCATCACCCACCCCCCTCCCATGAACCTGCATATTACATAAAAAAAAAGAGTGCATCATGCTTACCATCTCTATATCCATTAAGATCAAAAGCAAAACCACCATTCAACAAAATACACACAAAAAGAAAGTCAATAATACTACAGAAGCACACAGCTGAGAAAAATAAACAACACAAAAAACACGTATGTCACACAAACTATTGCATATACAGAAATGTGCACATACAGAAATCTGCATCAATGATTAACATCTACATGTATGTGTTCATTCTGAGCTCCTCAGAAAAATAAACGCACTAAACAAACCAATCAGCTAAATCATGGAACCAGACAACCTAAACCACCAGCTTAACACACCAAACCAATCAAACCATCAGCACCAAAAGCTAAACCCGAAAAAAGGACAGGAAACAACAAAGCTAAATCATGGAACCAGACTGAGATCCAAAAAAGGATGCACTCACACATGCACATAAACCCGAATGCCCTGCCGACACTTGAATCGCTACACGAGCTAATTCATCCCCAATCGACCGCTCGCAAGGGACAACCGGTCCTTGGGCACTCCATGCCGTCCCGCTCCGCGGCCCCAGCACCACGCCCCAGTTCCGCCGCCGAAGCACTCGGTCAAAGGCCCCCGAGCCCCCCCCTTGCCCCCAACGATTTCCTAACCAACGAATTCATCTACAGGATATCCCTAGATCTAGAACCTGAGCTATTAAATGGGGAACGTATGATAGACTCTCTTTCCCTTCCCCTCCCCTGCCCCCGCGTGACAAGCTGCTTACCGGCGGGAAGCTGTACGGCGTCGCGGATCGCCCCGGCGGCGACAGCTCCCAGGCTCTACAAATCGCCGGCGAACCTTCTCGCAGACTACGTCACCCACACAGTGCGCGCGGAAGACGAGGAGATAACTATTCCCACACAGAAAAACAAAAAAGCCCACGAGGCCCATACGAGGCCCAATACGAGCCCTAAAAAACATGCACGAATCTCAGCGCCTCATCCGACGGTCCAAACTATCGACTGAGAAATAAGTATTTCTCAGACGCCTGAGAAATAGCAAAACCGATTTTGTATTTGACTAAAACTGGATGGATTCAATTGGATGAGTCACTGACATGTGGGTCCCATACGTCAGTGACACCTCACCATCTTTTCCCTAATCCTCCCTCTCTCTCCATCCTCTCTCTCTCTCACCACCGGCGGCAGGGGAGCTCGGGTGAGGCGCAGAACGGCGAGGCGGGGGCCGGCGGGGCCAGGCGGGGCGGGGAGCGGTGGCACTAAGGTCGGGCGGGGCCGGGCGGGGCGGGGCCGGGCGGGGCGGGGCCGGCGGGGCCGAGGCGAGGCAGGGCGGGGAGCGGAGCGGCGGCGCCGAGGTCGGGCGGGGCCGGGCGGGGCAGGGAGCGACGGGGCCGAGGCGGGGCGGGGAGCGGCAGGGCCGACGCGGGGCGGGGAGCGGCGGGGCCGAGCTCGTGCAGGACGGGTGGGGCCGGGCGGGGCAGGGGCCGGCGGGGCCGAGGCGGGGCCGAGCGGGGCAGGGAGCGGCGGGGCCGAGGCGGGGCGGGGAGCGGCAGGGCCGACGCGGGGCGGGGAGCGGCGGGGCCGAGCTCGTGCGGGAGCAGCAAGGCGGGGGCCCAGGGAGTGGCCGGCGAGCGGCCGGCGGGGGGTTGCGGCCGAGCTCGGGCGAGATCCAGGGCGCGATTAGAAAAAAAATTGCGATTAGTAAAGTTAAACGCGATTAGCGAAAATTTGTCTCAGCTCATCCAGAAATTTAGCCGGCCCTCTCCATCCAGTATATTGAGGGAATATTCCTTTAGGGTGAATATCCCTATCCACCCCATCCACCCAACCAAACACTGGATATCCAGAAAAAAGCGGATGGCCATCTCCCATCCCACTCCATCCAAGCAACCAAACGGACCCTAAAGCCCTTGCTGTTTGTTTCCTTTCTTTGTGAGGTTTTTGATGAACTAGCTGATATGCCCACGCAATTTCAGAGCCGCGTTCTACAATTCGAATATATGCAAATGAAACAGTGAGCGCGTAGCTGTTTTTCCTTTTTCTTCAGTGCATGATCTGAACATTGAGTTTCCATGGCTCTCAGCAATTTTCACCAGTCTCGTTTCTGAAAACCTGGGTTCTGAACTTTGGATGAGTGGCCTAATCACACGCATCCCAGACCAGGTTAATTAAGTTCTGATAACATCGACTATAGTTAGGATCAAGAAGATCACCAAAAGACCAAGTTAATTTCAAGAACCGGTGGACCAATCAAGAATTCAAGATCACAATCAAAAATGGAAAATTATGATTATGTATACAGAACTGAGTCCAGCGTCAATATGCACAACAATTTCCACATGTTTATACCTGACGAAGTTATCACCCATCTATATACAAATATTAGGAACAAAGGGGGATTAATTGTTGATTCCTTGAGGTTTGGTCCCAAGGAGGTCTCGTTGTTTCATTCTGTAAACATCAGATTCAGATCTATGCAAGATGATGCAACTAAACTATAATTAGGGGCTACATGTTTTGATCCTGCAGTACTACTTGGTGCAACATCATGTAACTACCAAACCAAATTGCTACAACATTACAGTCGAACCTCCTCCCACAGTGGAACAACGATTAAGAGTTCCTGATAATTTTAGTGGCTTCGCTGCTGCTTTTGATGTCACTCAACAAAGCAATTTGATGCAGAAGTTGCGCTATCCTCTGCAAGAAGAAAAAGAAATAATGTGATGAGGGAAAAGTAAAAAACAACATCTGTTCAGTGAATCTGCAACAGTGCTAAATGCATTTCTAAACCTTCAGCAACAAAATACGGAGTATAATAGAACATTCAAGCGCTACCTGTGAACAATTTATGTTGTGAGAACTTCCAACGATTTACATGCAAGCTTGTGCACAAAAGAGAACAATTTGAGTAAATTTTAATTTAAGTTTGCTTGGCAAAGGTACACCATCAGTTACAAGATGGAATGTGCAACCCATTTGGAACTAGTGAAAACATTGCAGAACACTACCTAAAACTAAAAGAAAGTACAAGTCTTCTACTCCATCGATCATTTGCTTCCCGGATCCAAACCCCAACAAAGACTTAATATTTAGGGAAAACAAACATCAAGAGGAAGTGATCATCCATGAGTGACACACCAACTGTCAAAGACCTAATTGATGTACAAGCATCACATGGGTAAAACAAGGATTTCCATTCATCTTTCAATGTTCCCCACCATAAATAATTGCAAAAAGACATAAAAATATCTTTCCCTAAGGTTTATTCTACTCATCGGTAAATTCCTATGCACCCATGTTTAGCTTGATCAAACATCTAACCATACTGTTTACTGTATGGTGTATACCAATGATCCAGAATTTCAGATGTCATCAAGCATAACCAAATTCCCTCGGATGTGTTGTGTGATCAATTCAACTTCCTGGATAATCGAATTACTTCTAAGACCACAATGATAACTTCTAGATTTTCCAAACACAGACATGGCATTCAGATCGCCATCAAAGGCTGTAGAGATCCACAAAACCACAAACCTTATCCTTCTCCTGCGAGAGCATCCCGAGGAGGTCCCTCTCCCTCCTGTCCCGCCGCCGCGCGTACAGCAGCGCCCCCACCACAACGGCCGCCGCCGCGGCCGACCACACGGCGGGCCTCACCGCGGGGCACCCGCACTCTCCGTGCACGAGCAGCCCCTCCCGCACGGCCCCCGCCCCGGCCGCCCACGCGCGCCTCGCGGCCGCTCGGCACCTCCCCCACCCCCGCAGCCACTCATCACCCTCATCATCGTCAGTCTCCTCCTCCTTCTCTTCCTTGGCCGCAGCCTCCTCGGCATCCCCTTCCAGGCCCAGGCCCTCGTGGAGGCGCGGCGGGAAGATGGCGCAGTCGTCGAGGCTGCCGTCGATGGGGGTAGCAGCGGCGACGGCGACGGTTGGGTGGACGAGCTCCCAGGCGTCGGAGGAGGGGGCGGGCGGGGAGGAGGAGGAGGGCATGGACGCGAGGGAGGAGGAGGAGAGCGAGAGGGTCAGCGTCTTGGGCTTGAGGAGGAGGTGCGGGTTCGGGGAGGAGAGGAGGAGCGGGTGGAGCGCGGAGTAGGGCGAGGCTGGCGCGGACATGGCGGAGACGAGCTGGGATTGCGGCGGCGGCGGCGGCGGGAGTGGTAGCCTCTCGTCCATGGTTGCTGCTGCTGCGGCGGTGGCGGCTGGGCTTGATTTTGCTTTTTGGCAATTTCGAGGCGTTCTTACGTAGGTTACTCGAGAAAAAAAGATGTTATTTCGTGTGGTGAGATCGATGGAGATGGTGAAATGTGGTTTCGGTTTTTACTTTCAATCGAGCAAACATTGCTTGTGAGTCCGGTATAAAATATACAAAGTAGAGTATAGACGTAGTTAAAAAAGAAGATGAATAAGAGGAACATGGTAAAGTAAATAAACACAAAATATAAGGGTGGAGCTTTTTTCTTTATTAGTTACTAGTAAATGTGCCCGTGCGTTGCACCGGTACGCACGCATCTCAAATCATTCCAAATCCAACGGCCACAAGGAAAAAAAATCCAAAATCACGACCTGACATGCTAGTATGGGCCTGGGCCTAAGCTCAACTCATCGAACCGGACAACTCGTCTCGCGACTCGCAAGTAGGAGGAGAGAAACCCTAGGTCGCCGCCGGCGCCTCCTGCCGCTGCTCCACCTCGCCGCAAAGGCGAAGCCCTAGTCCCAGTCCCAATCCCAGTTCTCGCCATATTCTATTGGATCATATCTTCATACTTGACTGAGGTCATACCATGAAGGGGCTGACATGCAAAGGCTTCGCAACGAGATCACAGACCATTCAGCAACAGAGCCATCTATGAAAATGATTATCACAGATAGTTTTTTTGACGAACCATGTACGAACCATCTGTACAAATATTTTTGTACAGACGGTTCGTTAACCGTTTGTACAGATTACGATTTGTACAGACACTTTAGTACAGACGGTTCAGAAAAGTGTTTCACATGTAAGTTGTGAACCGTCTGTATAAATGAATTCTGTAGCAGTGTCTTTTTTAAATCTTGTTAATTTTCTGCTTTAAGAGTTATTCACCTTGGAAAGGCTAAAACAAAACTTTTAAAGAATTATTCAAGCTAATATTTAAGCTGATAGCAGTTCAACTCCTAAGTTCAACCATACTACAATAATGCTATTTCGACAGCCTAAAGTTTAATTCATTAAACTAATAAAGGTTGAGGAGTATCCTTAGGAGTATTCCTATAAACTTTTACAGATCTTCAAAATGGTTTCTTTTTCTTTTTGGAACTCTTTTCTTAATCTAACTCTAAACAGCAAAGAAAGGAAAATAAGAAAAAGCTCTTACCAACCAGCGGGACCCACTCAACAAGCTCTTCCCCTCCACGTAGTCAGCAGCATCCCGTTCCCTTTTTTTCCCTTCCCATGCTGATTTCTCCAAAGTCCCCTGCCACCTCTTCGGTCTCTCTAAAGCACCCAGCGGCCACTCCCTCTTCACCCCGAGCACCGCCCTCGTCGTCGTCCGGGCCTCCTTCCCCAAGCCGCCGTCGTCCCTAGCTCACCGCCGCCACCGACGGGGCTGCGGCACTGCCGAGCTCCCCGTCACCAACGCCCGTGGAGCCTGCTGCTCGGCACCAATCCCGCCGCCGCCGTTGTGAAGCCCCTCAGCATCACCACCGCCTTCAACCGCGCGCCCCTGGAGCTCCCCTACGTCACCGCTGACTGCAGCACCTCATCGCTGTCGCGTTCCACCTCAGCCGAGCCGTTGGCCTCCTGGCCGAGCCCAGGACCGCCGCTTCCCGCCGCTTCAATCCGACGGCTGCGCCTCTCCTCCCTGGAGGACGCCGCCACCGACGGACCAACGTCGCTGCCGCTGGATTGCTTCCTCGCAGGTCGTCGCCCCGCCGTCTTCCCCCCCCGGAGCACCTCGCCGGCCAACCGCGCCCCCGAACCTCCGCCCTCCGCCATTGGAGCTCACCGTTGTCTTCTCCATTGTCAACTGGAGCGGCTCGGTTTTTCTTCCCCAAGCCCCCGGAGCGCACTCGAGCATGAGGTTACACACACATACACACATGAGTTGTTCAAATAGTAATTAGCAAAACAGTTTGTTTCAAGTGAACACGAAACTATTCGACTTTTAAAAATTAGAAATAACATAGCATTGGTTCTTCTAAATTAGTGGTTGTTCGGATCACATGGAAACTTGTACTCTTCAATTCAAAAATATATAATAAAAATGGCATTTTTCATATTCCAACGTATAAGTGTGTTGTTCCAACAAATGTTTTGTTTTAATTTTCAGCCTCTCTGTGCATGTATTGGATATAATACTTTAGAGATATTAATCAGGGTACTTTAGTCACTTCAAAATCTTCATGGTCTACGCGCAAGACAAAATATACTTTAGTTTTGTGGATGGAGTACATATTCATAAAATAACACAAGAGAGACTTCAAAAAACCTGGTAAGTTTTAAATATGTCGTTCAAAAAATCTCGTTTCCCAATATACCACTCATATTTTAGTTTAGTTTCTAAATATGGCAATACCGTCAGTTGACTGTTGTTATCTGCTTGAGTGATGTAACTTCGAGGCTTTGTCGCATGGGCTACAATTTATGTCGTGATTAAATCTACTATTCCGCGTATGCTCTTAACTTTGTGTTGGTTTTGTGGACGAATTTTGCTTTGGCACTAACCAGCTTGGAATTCTGCTTTGTTCTAAAAAATAAAATAAAAATAGTATCATCTTTCATCTGCTCTCATCTTCATGATTAAACCATACACCCATTGTCTCAATAAAAAGGATCGAGTCGGAATAGTGGATATCCAAATAAGTCCTCGTTGGGTTTTGAATCGGCATTTCCGAAACCACCTATCTCTAGCCAAAACATGGTACTATAAATCACCCTCGCAGTATGTTCAACCATTTGGCACTTGCGAGCTTTGAGAAAATAAATACTTTAGATCTGAACCACCCAAGCGCGACATTGTGCTACTCCGTCCCATTCCAGGCCTGTTTGTTCGTGTCCACCTCACTATCCCAGTCCCCTTCTAGACGTCTTCGGCTTGTGCATAAACCGACTTAAGTTTAATGGTGTGGGAAAACTCCGGTGTGGAAAATCCCGATAAGCTCTTGGCCTTCTTCTAGACGATTTCGGAGATTTGATGTTATGAGCTGTAATGAATGGTGGAAAATCTATAGTACCCCATAAACTTATTTGTTTGCTATTTAGATGGTAAATTCTTGTCTAATTCATGTTCATTTCTTCCAATTGGTCGGCAATATACTTAGTGACAATTAACAACAACACAACAGTTCTTCACAAGGCTGCAAATTATTGGAGCACTCTCTCTTATTATTTACTCCCTTACTCTCGTTCCACTTGTTAAATATGTTTTCATTGTCTTGAGGGCAAATGATAACGGTCAAGGTAAGATTTTATCTTGCTTAGTTGAAAGTTTTGCTTCAGTTCTAAAAGATCAAACTGCGCATCGATGATATATCTTGTTGAGATAACGCAGTAATACCTACAGTGTGTACTACAGCTATTTGAAGATCACCTGAAAATGAAAGGCTCATGTATTAGGGACTTAGGGTATGGCCATAAAACGAAAATTCTGGTCAAAAACTTCCTAAAGTCCATGCAACAGTGCAGTTATTTAGGCCTTTAATTGTTTTGGCTCTGAACGAATGGTACTCCTTCAACGATAGCATGTTGGTTCTGAACTTTCCGATATAGACAAAACTTTAACACCTCTGAAACAAATTAGTTATCTTTCCATCACATTTATTTTGTTATTTTTGTATTTAAGTAATCCTTTCATAGGAAAAGGCTGACAATAGACTATAAAGCCATCATCTTTGGGATAAATTTGTGCCCTTCTGCTAAGTTGCAGCACTTTTGTCTATGCAGTTGTCTCATGTAGGGACACAAAGTTTAGTGCACCACAGTATGATTATGATACCGTACACAGTACCTGAGAATATATCGGCATATTAGTATAAACACACCAGTGTGTCGCCCAGACAATGTGGCTATTAATATCGCATCGAAGGCCTCACGTCATACTGATTTTGAGGAATATAGTGACCAGAATAAAGACCAGCACAGATCCTCTAGACCAAAATGCCAAAATGTATACATAATTTGTTGGCAAAGATACAAGATACAATCATACAGACCAGAACACCTCCAATATTTAGGCTTGGATATCTTCTCCTAATAAATCTAAGGTCATACCACAGATTCTCAGATATAAAGAAGACAAAACAATTATCGAACACCTCTAACTACAGAAAAGTTACTATGCGGCAGAACTATAGGATGTGGAATTTATCACTGGAATATGAAATCAAGATATTTAAATATACAATTTATAAAAAAAATTCATAGCAAGGTACGTTCAGTTGTTCAGTAACTAATAAATAAGCACTGAGCAATAATGATGAGCTGCCTTATGTGAATATGCATTGCACATTCAGTAATCAGTAGTGAATAATAAATCAGCAAAAACCTACAGTAAGTGGACATATCATATCACTGAACCATTATCTTGTGCCCCCTCTTAATCAGGACTGCCAAGACATAGCAGCAATATTGAATAACAGAGGCGATAAAGGATCTCCCTGTCTAAGCCCTTTCTTGGTTTTGAAATAAGTACCTAACTGGTCATTACTCATGAACCCCCCCCCCAGTCACTACCTGTTTGATCCACTCAATAAACTGAGAGGGAAAACCTTTCATCTCTAGAACAGAAACATGAACTGCCAATTAATCTTGTCCTATGCTTTTTTGAAATCTACTTTAAAAAGGACCCCAGCACATTTGGTTTTATGAATCTGGTGAAGCGTTTCATGCAATAAAACCACACTATCTAGTATGAACCTTCCTCTAATAAAGCAGACTGAATCTGAGAAACTAATTTATCTGCCACTCTAATAGCTTTTTTATTCAAAACCTTAGTAAATATTTTAAAATTGATCACAATGTTGTAACAGTGGATTGTTAAGGTAGCTATTGATAAATGCCAAGAAAGTAACTATGAAACAATGAGGTGATGAGGTACTATGTGACTTGTGATCTGTTGAAGGGATGCGACAAGACAAAGGCAAGTCTTGAATTTATTAATTGTTAATGGGAAATGATCGATAGTCAATAATAACAAGTGAAAGGTCATAATTCTTGGACCTAGACCACTTTGTGAGTTAAAGCTAACAAATGAATACATTCTATCAAAAAAAGGGAGATCTCGACATTTCCAAAAGGTTGCGAGCTTATGGATGATTTCTATGACATGTTACTGTAAGGATCAAAGGACTCTAAGGGCAAAATAAACATTTCATTGATGAAATGGGCACAGCATGCTAAACAAAGAACGGAAAAAAAAATATTGAGTTTAGGGTGGGGTTGTCCACATCCATGCCAACAGCTGAAGCTGACATATTAATTACCATGATACAACAAGGGCTTCGGATTTAGGGCATTTCTAATAACTGCAAGCTTATTGCAGAACTTATGTACCAATTTTACTGAAGGATCATGTGATTCTTAATGATATCACATATTCATTTTACCACCAAAGTCTTCTTCATGAATGCAGCTTCTCAGTGAACCCAAATATTTGTTAGGCATTTCGATGCAAACTAACGCAAACCCAACTAAACGAATTATTATAGTCTTTCCATGGTATAACATGTAAAGCTTGCCCAGCTGACATGAACAAATCACATCTTGAAATGAAAGTACTGCTATATTATTTAAGGATGCTAAGGAACCGCTCTATTAATTAAGAGTCTGTAATTTCTCATAAATTAACACATAGTGTACCACTTGAAAATTAAAGTGCTACCAATCATGTAGCCCAACACCTATGCTTTCTCTGAACCATATTAGTGTCAATCAAGGTGGTCAGATTAATTTTAAGAATTCTAGAAACTGGACAAAAATGAATACTCTGGTCTCTTGCATAACAAACCTCTGAATGGAATTTTGCCACAGGCATCCATTCTCTAGGACCATAGTTGTTCAATACCAGGTTTGCAACAAATGAGAGAAGAATTTTTTCTTCTTTAGCAGGAGCCGTTGATTGTCTGTATCCTTGTCTGCCCTTCTAATTTCTACTTTGATGAAATTGAAAAAAAAAGAATGCGCCAATTAGAACAAACAGGACGGTGGCGCTCGTCGGGGAGGCATGGTAGCGGGTCGGCGTTGGTGTCCAAGGAGCACGAGGGCGGCGTGGGAGACCTCAGGGCGGCCGGCGGGAGGGGTGGCGGAGGATGACCACGGGGCCGCCTCGGAGATCTGGGCGGAGGGCGGCGGGGAGGAGGCCGGCACGGGGGAGGTGGCACGGGGAGGCCGGACATGGAGGAGACGGCGGGAGGTCTCACGGGGGAGGCAGCTGGACGTAGGGGAGGCGCTTGGACGTGGCGGAGGCGGCGCATCAGACGGGATCTGGGGGGCGTGGATTTGGGGGAGGCGGCGGGAGGCGGGATGCGGGAGGCAGGAGGCAGGAGGAGATGGGAGGCTGAACACGGCCAGGAGGCGACGGCGGCGGATGTGAGGGGCGCCCAGGGGAGGCCGAACGCGTGGGTAGGCGGCCGGATCTGGCCGGATACGGCACGGGAGAGGCGGCGCGCGGCAGTGGTCGGCGGCGGGATGGGGGCGGCCGCGTCCAGCGGCAGGGGGAGGCGGAGGGAGCGGCGGGAGGCGGCGGGAGGAGGGGCCAGCGGCCGGCGGCGGCGGGAGCCGGCCGTCGGGGCAGGAGGGGCGTGCGGGTGGGGGAAAAACAGTGAGGAGGGGGGGTGCGGGTGGGTGTGTGACGGACGGACGAACGAAGAAATCGTCCGTCCTTTAATATTAGGGAGAGAATCGATTAAAAGTTACGTTCAGTACAAAGACCTCCCCTCCATGTATAGTAAAGCTGGATCCAATTTAAATTACTAAGGAAAAATCTACCCTTTCTCACTAGGTGAGGCCCATTATAGGTGGATCCAAAAGATTCCACAATACTCCTTCTTAGATATTTATTTCTTAAAACTCGTGTCTCAAAAACTCCGAACAACCTAGTGAAAAAAAACTTAGAGAAAGAGCACATGGCATACGTTGTTATGTTGCATGAACTGTCTCATTAGAAACCTTGTATGAGAAACTGCTGAAAACTCATCAAGAGAAAAATAGTACAATCCATCTGACTGTTTTATTAGATACTTGACTTCTGTGGTCAAGGTTTAGCGATGAGTTTGTGAAGATTCTCCCTCCTGAACACCATAATTCTCTAAGTCTCACCATACCTATTCCATACACGCATCATCTAAAAGATGATGCTGGTAATGACTTAATGAATAAATTTATGAGATTTTCACATGATTTTATGTGCATTATTTTTACTTCGTCCATCTTTTACAATTCGTGAGCATAGAAGAACTTAGAGTTAATATGCTTAGTGAGATTACTCTTCACTCATCTGCACTTGTGCAACACAAGCTACATTATTTTCATAGATAATTGTGGGAGTTTGTACGGTGTTCAATCCATAAAATTTCTATATGTGGTCAATCATCCATCGAAACCAAACAAATTCTCGTGAAGCCTCGTATAATGCGATGATTTTCGAGTAATTCGTCGAAGTATAAGACTTTGCTTAAACGATTTCTAGAAAACTGCAGTTTCACCACATAAGAAAACATACGAGGTCTGCGACTTGGTTGTATATGGGTCCGAAAAATACCAAATATCGGCATAACATATAATGTATAAGTCTTGGTTTTTTTCTGTAGAACAAGCCGTGATCCTTGGTGCCTTGGAGGTAGCGTGTGTGTCCTTAATGCCTTTTTAATGTCGTTTAGTAGGCTTAAAACTATACCTCACTAGCAAATTCATAACGAATACAATGTCTGGCCTTGTGCAATTTACAAGGTACATGAGTGCCCATATTGCACTCAAATATGGGTATTCTACTCCTAGAACTTCCTCCCCCTCTTCTCTAGGTCTTTATGGATCCTTCTCTTGCTCTAAGGACTTCCCAACTATTGAAACCTTTGAAGGGTATGCTTTTTCAAAACCAAACTTTTCTAACATTTTTGAGTATAAGTTGATTGATGCAACTAATATCTCTTCTAGGATATGCTCAAGTTGTAAATCCAAACAATATTTGGTTTTACCCTAATCTTTTGTTTTGAATTCTGATTTCAAATAGGAATAAGCTTCTATATCCTCAGGTGTACCGATGATAGTCAGATCATCTACATGTATCGAGATTATGCATAATCCATCGGGAACCTCCGTAAATACATATGGGCAATCCTTGTTGCTCGTGTAGCTCTTCTTGTTAAGTATATCGCTTAAACGATTATACCACATTTTGCCAGATTGTTTGAGTCTGTATAGTGATTTTCTAAGTTTCACACTATATAGTCTCATGTTTGCTCTATCTTGGTTTGGGACAAGGATACCTTCTGGTACCTTCATATAAATGTCGGAATCCAAGTTTTCATATAGGTATGATGTTATTAAATCATTAATTTCATTTCCAGATTCAGTTTACTGCATTGAGATTGAGTATCTAAAAGTGATTCCATCCATAACCGGGGAGTAGGTTTCCTCAAAGTCGACTCCTGGTCGTTAAGTAAAATCTTGTGCAACATACCTTGCTTTCTACCTTACCACCTCATTATTTTATTTTTCTCTTTCGAACAAAAACCCATTTATATCCTAGGGGTGTATGTGGGGGAGGAGTTACGCTTACGAGAATAAACACCTCTCTTTTGTTTAGATATAATAATTCTGTGGTGATTGCCTTCTGCCAATCTTTTCTTACAATTGGCGAGTAATGAAGGTTCGGGATCAAGATTGATGATTGTGACAATCTTCTTTGCAAAGTAGATTTCGACATTGGTTGTTGCTTTATTCAAGGATTCCCCTGTTTCTGCATAGTTTATAACCATTTAATCATGGAGCGGTTCTTCTTGCGCTTCCCTTTGCTCATCGCTATTTCCTCAGCAGGAGCAAGGTCCTTTAGTTTTCTCGCGTCGATGTGTGTGCACACATCTCGCTAGGAGCTTTCTCCAAGAGAAGGTTCAAGTCAAAGACATTATGTTATGTACTTATGCCAGGTCTCAACTAGTTCCCTGTATCCTTTGAGGTTACTTCAGTGGTTTTATGTAGCAAGTCATTCTTATCCTTTTTCGCCGGGCGTCCCCGGTTACTTGGGACATGAGGGGCCAGAGGTCTCGTCCTTTTATTCTAAGGCCTTTGGACGGGAATGGGTATTACCTTCTTCATTTCTTGGTATTTTAACCATCTCTGGTGCATTGCATGCATGCACATGAGACTTGGTCACGAATTTCAACTTACTAAAGTGATCTGGCAGCTGATTTGCTAATGCTTGCAAATCAATTATTTTGTAGACCTCTCTGTTTGCTTCAATAATATGCAGGTCATGCGCTTGGATCCTTGTGGCTTGTCACATAATTTTTCGACATTTTTCATCAAGGGGTTGATTTCCTCCCCCTAATATGGAAAAATGATCCTCGTCAAAAATACAATCATCAAGACGAGTTATACGACAATCTTCAGTCATGGATTTCAAACACCTTATTATGGATATGATTTCATAACCGACATGTATCCTAGACTTTCGGAGTGGACCCGTTGCTTATCACTAAGGTAGTGGTACATATACCTGATTATGTATATTTGTAACAGATATATACGACACTTGTCACCACATGTATTATGTACCACAAGAAAATGTTAGTAGAATGTGTACCATGTTTGTCACAATTAGCAGGTAAGAATGTGTACCATGCGTGGCATAATCTCTTTTTCCCATTCTGTCGTGATATGCTAGTACAGGACTGCATGAATGTGAGAACTACATAGATTCGGTTGACTACGCCCACATCCGCTTCAAACATAAAGGACCGTTGAGGCCTGGCCTTGTAGCCACTTGCCAACATTAAGGGTTGAACTAACAGTAGCTACTTGCCATAACGTCTGTGTTCATATGGTTTTGCTGATACATTAGCCACTTGCCATAATCTCAAGCTTTGAAAATACGAGAGATTTCATTTGAGCTGCTAGTGTGTGCAGAATAACTTTTCCATACATTCTGTTCTAATAGATCACTAGAAATTTAAACTCATCTTTGAGAATGATGCATACGGCCGGGATGTGATTAATTCAAGAGCATTGACAGATCCACGTTTTGGTAAACTCTTTACTCAATTGTTTAGTTCCAAATGTTGAAATATTCCAAAATGCCGAGATATCTTTGAGATTGAAATGTTTTCTTACCTCACATATGGGATTCATCAATAGTTAACTGTTCAATTTTTTCTGCACCGCGGAATCTATCCTATGCAAATCAACTCGTTGCATCAGTTATAACTATATTGTGTGATCTAGCCTATGCTAGCTCCAGGAGTGCAGCACCATTCATTTTTTTTGTAGCACATTGCACATGGGCTGGACTTTTGTCCAAAGTGCACTTTTCTTCGTGTTGCTATTACTAAGTTTTACTAAAGCATTTCTGATTCAGGTTCTACAGTATGCCTACGGGACGAAATGTTCAGTACTCGCCTCTCCCTACAGAGGATAGGGATGGCCGCATAGTAAATGAAAAGAATGATGTTGACCTTCGGTTTGCTTACACTCCAAAATTCCACAGGAAAAATTTCGTGGTAAGTCAATTGCCCTAGCATTATTTCTTCTCCTGGTAGGGATTTCATTTCTCTCCCTTTCGTGTTTCATATTCACAAGTCACATGGAGGGTGATGGTACTCAGGCATATCGTCTCCTATTCCTGGGCATCCTTGCTTTGCTTCCTGGTATGCCAACATAAACCCCACTAGTTATTCTGTATTTACATTGCTATGCAATTGATTAATCTTGAGGAATGGCATTTTTCTTTCCATTTTACCGTTTGCGCCATTAAAAGAAGAGGGAATTGCCTCAGTAGCACTGAAAATTGTATCAATCTCCAAAATAGCACTCAAACATGAGCTCTTTCTAAAATATCACTCTATTCAATCATTTCCACTCCAAACTAGCACTACCGTTTATTTTCCTCTCACTCACGTTAGTCCCGCCCGCAGTTCCCTCCCTCCCCGCTACTGAGCTGCTTGCCCCTCGGCCACCTCATGCTTGGGTTCCGCCGCCACCCCTCCCTTTATCTCCCCCCCTCCCGGGTTTCTCCCCTTCCCGAGCCTCTCGCCCTCTCTCTCGCTCGCTCAGCCCCGCCTCCCCGCCGTGCCATTCCTCTCCTCCGGCCTCCTCCCCGCCGCGCCGCTCCTCTCGCCGGTCGCCGCCCCGTCGCCTTTCCCCGCCTCCCCGTTGACCTCACCTCCGGTCGAGATGAGCTCGCCGCGCCGCCCTGACCCGAGCCGCCCCGCCGCCTAGCTCCTCGCTGCCCTGGTGCCGCACGGCCCGCGCCTCGTCACTGCCCTCAGAGCCGGAGCTCGCCTCCTCCCCGCGTCGCCCCGCCCCGCCGCCTCGGTTCCCCGTCGCCCCACCGCTTTCACCCCGGAGCTCGCCGCCTCTTCCCGTCACCGGCCCCGCTCCACCTCGCCACCCGCCTCGGCTGCCACCCGAGCCCCGCCACCACTCCCTTCGTCCCGCCGGCAAGCGAGCCTCCACTTCCTCTCTCCCTGTCTCGGCGGGCCTCCACTTCCTCTCTCCCTGTCCCGGCGGTGTCCTGAGTAGGTGAGTAGGCAGGCGAGCGCGGCGGCGGCCTCCCGGACTAGAGCCGGCGATGGCGATGGACAGTCTCCCAGCGCAGCGTCGGCGGCGGCAGCGGACAAGGACCATCGGTAGGTGTCGCCAGCGCCGGCGCCGGAGCGGGCCACCGAGGCCGGGACGGAGGCGTCAAGCGAGGATGTGTGGACGAGCTTCAACAACCCGTCGGCGAGCTACTCCAACCACGACGCGCACACGGGGATCCGGCGGATGAAGAGCAGCAACTCGTACCCGGAGCTGAGCTGTATCGGGCCCAGCGGCCGAAGCAGTCCGTCGGCTCGGGTCGGGGAGGCCGCCGCCGCCTCCCTGCTCGCCCGCCTACCCGGGAGGTCGCCGCCCCACTCGCTCGCTTGCTCGGGTTGGGGAGGCCACGCCGGCACATGGAACAGGGGAGCGCCGACGTACAAGACGAAGGGGAGGCGCCGCCGGCCAGGTAGGGGTGCGCCGGCGTACGGGACGAAGTGGAGGCACCGCCGGCCCGTTTGACTGAGCTGCTGACTAACGTGAGTGAGAGAAAAATAAATGGTAGTGCTAGTTTGGAGTGGAAGTGATTGAATAGAGTGGTATTTTGGAAAGAGCTCATGTTTGAGTGCTATTTTGGAGATTGATACAATTTTCAGTGCTATCGAGGCAATTCTCTTATAAAAGAAGCAGAGATGGCTTCCTGCGAGAATATATTTATTGTTCTCGGTGGTTGATTTCTCTATCTCTTCTGTATATAGTTATAAGATCATTTGGGTATGTTAATTTATAATCAGTACTGGATGGATATTTTCATTTGGAATGTTATGCCCAGTGGTATTTGTCTTACAGTAGCAGTGCTCCCGACATAGAAAACAAAATTTGGCGGGTCTTACTTTCTGCCATCTCAATGTATCACGGTGTCGAATGCAAGTAGAAAATTCAGTGTTCAGCTAGTTGTCGCAGCTCGCGGTATTCTTTGAATGTTGTTCAATTTCATACAAATGATAGCGTGGTTTTCCTTTGACTGTTGCATTGATTTTCAGGCTATTATGAAACTAGGGTTGCTTAGTATTCATGGAGAGGAGCACCAGGATACATGTTCGCGTCCATCCCAGATTATTGAGCTTTCTGCTTCCATAAGTGATGCAGCCAGGACAATGCACAAAGACAATATAGCTGTACGCCTGTACCCAAGGAATGGACGCGATTAAATGGCACTTGTCTACACTGACAGTGAAAAAGTTGAGGCAATTTACCTTCTGCTACGCTTTCGACGCTGTGTTTACGCATGAATATTTGCAGTACTTGGCAAAATAGTGCTCTTACCTATAATGTGGAGTAGCAGTAGTCTTGATTTTGCTTTTTCTGACAGGAATTTGATTTTTCTTTTGTTATACCGCTGGCTTAGAAATATCCACCATATTGCGTACTAAAGTTAGTATTTCGTGTATTGGATTTTCCCGGAGATGCTCAATCTGTTTTTGTATCCTCTACCTGCTACAAATTGGTTAGATGGTTATGCGCTTCTTCATGTTTGTATCTAGAGACAAAAGAAGGGTTCTTATCGGGAACTTCATCTAGATTGTTATGTAGTATTGTACTTCTTATATAATTGTTTTGAGATGACCCCATAACCAATTGAGTTGCTTCTTCAGTTCTTCTGCGCTTGAAGACGCACATACTCAACTACATTTAAGCAATGGTATAGTCAAGAGGCGAGAGCAAGGAAAGTATCTTGGCAGTTCATTTCCTCAAGTATAGGCTTTGCTTTTCTATGAAGCAGCCTTACTGTCTTTTCCAGCTGGGGCCTTTCCTTGATGGTGACGCAAAGAACAAAAGGAATTAGAGAAAAAAATTTGTACGGCTTAATCTTGTCACTTTGCTTTTGTTCATATGCTGGTTTAAATCATGTCTTTTGTTCCTGGCCTGTTTGACTTGTTTATTAGTACTTGAGGAGAATTGACTTTTTCGTAGGATATAATGATTGTCAGAGAAGTGCTTCTATATTCTTCTATTTTTTTTCACAAATCTCAAAGCATCCTCGGTGACTGGTGAAAGGGTAGGTTAGTCAATTTCGTATTCTTTCTTGTGGCCTGAAGCCCATGTCCAGACCCGAGTCCAAACCCGCTTCGTCTGGAACTGCGACTAGCGCCGCCGCCGACGCGCTCGACTTCGGGGCCCCCGGCGCGGCGCACCGCATCCTGCCCTTGGGCTCTTCCTCTGCGTTCCGACCAGCTGCGCCTGCGCCGACGGTGTCCGCAAGTCCGTCTCCTTCCACTACGTCGCGTGCCTCGCCGACACGCTCGCCACCGTCGCCGACGTCATCTTCGCGGGGCTCGCCTTTGCCGACCAGATCCGCAGCGCCAACGGCCTCACCTTTGAGGAGCCCAATGCGCCGCTTGACGCCGGCCAGCCGCTCGTTGCCTCGACCCAGCACGAGCTTGAGCCCGCCCAGCGCCGCCACGGAGTCGCTGCGTGCGCTGGAGCTCTGCGGTAGCTCGGCCGCAACAGGTGAGGATGATTCCCCCGTCCTGGCCCTCAAGCGGCGCCACTGCATCCGAAAGCGCTGGCCGAAGAGGAAGGACCAGGCGGGGAAGAAGCATCGGGCGTGCTGGAGCTTGAGGACCTGGGAGCAGACTAGTTGGAGGAGCTGCTCGCCTTGTTCGATCAATGGTCAATTGAATGACCAATCCTATTGCCAGCTGATGATCATCGCCATTCATGATCATGTTCTTGCAGCTGCAGCTCGATAGATTACCCATGCTCCTACGATCGATCCCAAGTCCTAACACAATTCCATGAGTGGGGCGTGACACTCAGCTCAGACTCCCAAGTCCCAATTGAGCTCTTTTTTTTCCTCTTTTGAAATTCGTATTCATTTGTTCATGCTTGTGAATAATCGGGTATGCACATGTACTAGCATTACTTGAATTGATTCGTTCACTTTTAATTTTCCATCCAAGTATGCTGATTAGAAATCAGACGAGCCTAGCCAGCGTGAGAATGGTGGTGCCAATGGTGTCGAGCAAGGTAATGTAGCCGAATCGATTTTGTGTGCTTCGATTTTGAGATCAACATGTGGTGTCTCCTTGACATTTCAACATCTAAGAATTACCTGTATGTTGATTTGCTCTTGTAATTTACACCCATTTGATTGAAGAAGCTCAGGTCATTCAACCATGAGCAGTGTGTATGTATCTTCTCAACCAGTTTGGTTTGTTCCTTGGAGCATTCTGAATCAACAGGTCTACTTTCTGCAATCGTTCTGTTCTCTACTTCCCTAAATCAATTATGCATGCTTTCAAAATCACTGAATGATGTTGTCAGAAACTTTGTTTTGGATGAAGTATACGATGCATCATCAATTTCTGTATGTATGTATGTCTCCTCTGTAAGCAGATAGATCTGAGAGATCAAGGCAAGCAGCTTTTCTGAACTTGACAGTTCCAGTTTACAAACCGCCTTTAAATGTGTGTACAGCCCGTCTTTACGTATGCTACACTTCGAGGTGGAAGTTAGCTGCTTTGCTTGCCCGACCTTCTTTATTCTAATATTTTCTGTAGTGTTAACAAGTCATTTTAAATGGGCCTGAATCCTACCTGATTCAAGAGTAAATTTTGATAAAATACTCTATCTTATTTTTGTCTAAAACACACCTATCATTTACATGTGACATTTTATCAGGAACATCGTATGTCTTGTTTACTCTTCCTTTTGCCTTGCGTTGCCGATGTACGTGTTCTATGTTGGAATTTCCATAGTTGCTAGTGAAGAATTTCCGTAGTTGATAGTGAAGGGGTTTCGTGCTGGTGCTTCGGCTGACCTTTCTGGTGATGTATTATTATCTGTACTAGCAGATATGTCAGCAGGGAGTTGGGGACGCATATATTATGAGCCTAGGGTTATAGGACCTTCGACTCCGATTGTTGGTGGGCACACGGTGGATACATACCTTAGATGGCCACATGTTCCATGGCCTCGTCGGTCGTCACGACTGAACCACAAAGCGGGTTGGCTTGTGAGCCGCGAATTTCCTAGCTTGCTCGCTACAAGAGATAAGGAACCATCGAACGTAGCACTCATCCTTCTAGTCTGGTCCATTAAAGGTATGGGGAAATTTTTCTTTTTCTTTTTTGGTAATTTATTTTCTTTTTATCTTTTATCTTTTTTCTTATATTTTTCTTATTTATTTCGTTTTTAGTTTTAAACAAATATTTTTTCTTGCTTACTTTTTTGTTTTTTATTCTTTATTGTTTTCCTCATGTTTTTCATGTATTTAATCAATAGGTACTTCTTCGGCATAGAGTTTCTAAAAAATATTCCGCTAATTTTTGTTTGTTCACCTGTAGGTCTTATTTGTTCCAATAGTAATTTTTTGTTGATTCAACGTGAACAAACAAATGGGAAGGAATGAGCACTGGACAGAAGACGAGTAGATTGTTACCAGCAAAAGTACAAATCCTACAAATCCAAAACGTAACCTGTTTGTTCGAAGAGATCAATTTGACTGTATGATCAGTTCGAATCGCTCTTTTAAATGTATGTGAACTTTGCAGTTTCCATCTGGATGTTTGGTGGAACAAATCTCATGAATTGTAATCTTCACCTGATCCTGTTCCATGAGATTTTCAGTATTATTACATCTATAACTCACATTTTTTAATCATATAGTACTGCTATGAGTTATTTGGACTACTAGTCACTGTTAATTTTCATGAGTCAAACGAAAACCGACTAAACCACCCAAACCAACCCACTTCACCTATTACTGTGCCCCTTTCTCCACACATGTGACTCAGTGCCGTCTGCCCCAAATCACCTTTCAACTTCCATGCCAAATCCTCAGAAGATCCCTACCAAAATTGAAGCAAGCGAAATCCCAAATCCTGACGAATCAAAGCACGCAAAATCGATTCGGCTGCATGACCTCGCTCGACACCATTGGCACCACAATTCTCACGTTGGCCGGGCTTGTCTGATTTCTAATCAATGTACTTGGACGGAAAATAAACAGTGAACGAATCAATTCAAGTAATGCTAGTACATGTGCATACCCGATTATTCACAAGCATGAACAAATGAATACGAATTTCAAAAGAAGAAAAAAAAGAACTCAATTGGGACTTGGGAGTGTGAGCTGAGCGTCACGCCCCACTCATGGATGGAATTGTATTAGGACTTGGGATCGATCGTAGGAGCATGGGTGATCTATCGAGCTGCAGCTGCAAGAGCATGATCATGAATGACGATGACCATCAGTTGGCAACAGGATCGGTCACTCAGTTGACCATTGATCGAACAAGGTGAGCAGCTCCTCCAACTAGTCTGCTCCTAGGTCCTCAAGCTCCAGCATTCCCAATGCAGCAGCAGAAGCAGGATACTTCTGCTTCTTCCCCGCCTGGTCCTTCCTCTTCGGCCAGCGCATTCGGATGCAGTGGCGCCGCTTGAGGGCCAGGACGGGGGCGTCGTCCTCACCTGCTGCGACCGCGCTACCGCAGAGCTCCAGCACACACAGCGACTCCATGATGGCGCTGGGCGGGCTCAAGCTTGCACTGGGTCGAGGCGACAAGCGGCAGGCCGGCGTCGAGCGGCGCGTTGGGTTCCTCATAGGCGAGGCTGTTGGCGCTGCGGATCTAGTCGGTGGAGGCGAGCCCTGCAAAGACGACGTCGGCGACGGTGGCGAGCGTGTCGATGGGGCATGCGGCGTAGCAGACGGAGAAGGACCTGCGGACACCGTCGGCGCAGGCACAGCGAGTCGGAACGCAGAGGAAGAGCCCCAGGGGCAGGATAACAATGCGCCTTGCCGGGGGCCCCAAAGTCAAGCGCGTCAGCGGCGGCGCTAGTTGCAGTTTCAGATGGAGCGGGTTTGGACTCAGGTATGGGCATAGGCTTCGGACCATAAGAATACGAAATTGACTAATCTACCCTTCTGTTAGTCACCTAGAACACTTTTAGATTTGTGCAAAAAAGAATTTAGAAGAGCATAGAAGCACTTCTCTTGTCTTAAATGATTCCTGTAATAATATCTAGAAAATAGAATTTTGCTTTTCATATAACGATTTGGTTGCATGAAAAGAAATTCCATCACACAAAAAAATATTTTCGTTGCATGAATTTGTTATAAAAACATCATGTTGTGTTGGTTCAAAAAATTTATTTCCATCACATATCAAACTTATTTCCACCTCATAGAAGAAATATTTCCACAGACATTCAATCCGGTCCAAGAGCCGATCTTTAGTTTTCTCCATACTATATGCATAAGCTCAACTTGAACTTATAAAGATGTACAAAACAATAGTTATACTTAGTGATGCCGTAGTAATTTGACCTACTATCAGATTTACTTAGAACAGACGACGTTCTTAAGGAATTTTAGAAGAAACGAAATATCTTCAACAAAATCTTTGCATTACTAATAAGCCGGCCAGTAGAATTTGCAAAACATGGTCTTATTGGTTCCTCCTTTTGTCAAACAAATGGGTTGTACAAACAATAATAAGAGGTTGAAAAAAGGAGCTTATACTACTGTTAGGGCCTCTCTAATTCTCGAAACTTTTCCTGTTTCGTGTCGGAATTGAACTATTTTTTAATGAAATTTTAACAAAATTCACGTAAGATTCACGGGAATCAAAGATTCAGTTAGTCGAAACCACATGACAAATTGCAGCACACAGAAACCGAGAAACCATAGACGAGCGTGCTCGGAAGCTTCAGCGAACTTCCAGGCCCCACCTGTCATATCAACAGAAAACTAACTCCCCTCGGTGGGCCCGCCTTGTCATACTCAACAGTAAACTGTCGGTAGTCAGCGTCACCGTCCCCACGTGTGATGTCCACGACTCGACGCTCTCGTCGTCCTCCTCCCTCACAAAAGCCCCCCCTCGATCTCTGCTCCAGAAAACCTTCTCCACCTCCTCCTCCCACGCCATTCCCGTCCACCGAGGGCGAGATCCCACCCCCCCCCCACCCGCCGCTACTTATCCCAAATCCGCTTCGAGGGAGCTGCGCATTGCCATTGGTGGCGCGCGAATTGGTGTTGTTTGAAGAATCTCGCGTCGGATCTGACCCGGCGGCGCGTGCGTTCGGCGGCGGAGTAGAGAATCCAGGAAGTGCGAGAAGGAGCTGCGGGCGAGGGTGGGGGGATGGCGCAGCCACGTAAGCGCTCCGGCGGGGTGCGGCTGCCGCCGATGAACGCGCTGGAGATCCTGCGGGAGACTGTGCGGGTGCTGCGGGCGGACCCGCACGCGTTCACGCACGTGCTCTTCCTCCTGCTCTGCCCGGCGTCGGGTTTCCTCCTCCTTTCCGCCGCCGCGCTGGACGGCGCGGCCGTGCTGCCGCTCGCGCGGCGGCTCCTCGCCGCCGCCGCGGCATCAGGGCTCCCGCTCACGCATTTCGTCAGGCAGCTCGCGCACCACCTCGCTGCCACGCTCGTCGCGGCCGTCGTGTCGTTCCCGGCGCTCGTCACGCTCCTCCTCGCCGCACGCGCGGCCGTCGCGTACGCCGTGGCGGCCGTGTACGCGGGCAAGCCCCTCGCCGCCCCGGACCTCTCCCTCCTCACGCGCCGCGCGTGGCCGCGCTTCGCCGCCACGTATGGTCTCTCGTGCACCGCCGTCATCGCCTGCCTCGCCGCCTTCCTCGCCCTCCTCGTCACCGTCTGCTCCACGCTCAAGTTCATGCTCTACCCGCCGGACATTGTCGTCTGCGCCGGCCTAGTCACAATTCTTGCCTTCTCCGTGGTGTACGCGCACACCATCATAGTGTGCAACCTCGGCGGCGTCATTGCCGTTCTTGAGGACGTGGCCGGGGTCAATGCACTGCGCCGGTCGGTGCAGCTGATGCGCGGGCAAACCCATGTCGGGCTGCTCATCTTTCTTGTATCCACCATTGGTCTGGCCTTCGTCGAGGGGCTATTTGAGCACAGGGTGAAGACGTTGAGCTACGGGGATGGATCGTCACGGCTCTGGGAGGGGCCGTTGCTTATCCTCATGTACTCCTTCGTGATGCTGATCGATTCGATGATGAGCGCGGTGTTCTACTTCACTTGCCGTTCATTGAGCTTGGAAATTTTGGATGAGGAAGGTGGCTCGGTTGAGGAGCTTATGATGGTGCGTGGGAAGTCAGATGCCGTCAGATGATGAAGAAGATAGGTTTGTTTCTCAAAGGTGTACCTGTTCATATTCTCATTGGAATAACTGAGGCGGGCAATGTCCTGTTTTGCGAAGATTGGACCGTGGCGGTTGTGGCGCCATGACTACATGCTTTATGTTCGTGATTGATCGGGTTGATGTTCATGGCGACAGAAGCCTTTTGCAGTCATTTGGGGTCTATGCAAAAGAGAAGACAGGGAGATCTAGATGTGGTGTATTCCTGGTCAGTCTCGACAGTTATCTGAGAACTGGCAACTCGTGTACATTCTTTTGAAATGATGTAACTAGTATATCAATTCAATTGTGGTGGGATTTTGTCATCTTAACGCCTTTTTGGTTATACGAAATGGAACATATTTGTACTACTGAGGAGATACTAATACTTGATTCTTCAAACATCACTTAATCCAAATTTAGTTTTCAGTGACTTCAAGTATGTATTCTGAACGATGTTTGCTGGCAATCACATAAGGAAGTACTGTTCACCCCGCCAAACATTATGCTCAATTCGAGTGTCATGTTTATTTTCCTGCGCTTATTTTACTGCAGAAGTCTGATATGTCTGCATTTCAGATCACTGCTATATGAGTTCCTCTACTCTCAGAAGAAGACAGTTCTTACAATGGAGATATTTGCAGGCTGTATGGATGATTCCTTTCCTTGCAAGCATCTTTTGTCTTTTATCTTCTTTACTCATGATGCTTTCTCGAGGCAGTTCTTGAACTGATAACCCACGCTTTTTATATGATAAATGTACTCTTTTTCCTACCTTAGATCATGAAAACAGTACATTGACTTCCATTTAGTACTGGTCATGCATTGTCCCCAAGATGGAACTTGTAGTATTCACTGGATCATACGAGCATTTTACTTTGTCAAGTGTTCAGCAGAGAACCAAATAAAGCAAGATTCAGTTTTGTGTCTGTCACCTGTCAGTTTGATACTTCATACTTGGCACCGACAACAACACTGCGTCTTTTACTTCCAAAGAAAAATAGAACAAGAACAAAGTAGTCATCCTACATTTTATTTCAAATTGGCTGTGAACCATTTGAAAAATCCATCTTTTTGTATTTGTTTTTCATGTGCAAAGAAATTAATAAGCAAAAAAAATAAAACATTGATAGTTCTCACATGGAGCCTGGAGCCTGAGCCCCTGACATACAGTGATATGAAATTATGTAACTCAAACCTTTTCTGTTCTTTTCTTTTAGAAAATGGGTATTGGATCCAACCAATTTGCGAGTTCGCGACACCGACAACGTGTTAGGTAGCAGATTTTTCACTAAACAAAGCAGAACTGGTTCAATTGATTGACCTTCATCATGTGCCTTACTAGATCATATGTATATGTTATTTAGTATCAGATCTAGCATTTGGGAGATGTTTGACTTGGTTGTGTACTTAAAGGCTTAATCAGTCTTAGGAGGACATCAAATACTTAACAATACGTTGCTCAATGTGATTCAGATGACCGGATTTGCAAGTGTGCACACATGCCATTGTTTTCTCCACACAGCACATGGTTGGAGCTGACACGTCAAGCTCAAGAACAATTAAGCAACCAAGAAAATGATGCATTAATCCATGGTACTGAAGATATGAACCTCTGGTAAATCGGTACATTGTGATCTGACAGCAAAAACTACAAGCGCTTGAGCCCTCCACGAATGAAATAACTCTCCTTCCCTACCTACCAATTCCAAAAATAACGGCTTACACAGTATCCAACCATTGTTGAGACAAGATTTGAAACTATGAAACCACAAGTTGATGGCTAACGAGGTAGGACGCTGGAATTTCTACCGATCATCTACACTTGATTCGTCTGAAGGAAGCTGAACACGGATTTGGTCTGAAGTCAAGACAATACGTTCTTCGGCAGGAGGATGCCTGATGAGGACGCACTCTGATCAGAATTGAGGATGATGCTTGCCCAGTTCGAGGAGCGATGCACTATCCTTGATGGGATACGGTCACTGTCTTCACCACCTGATGCTTCATACCCGTCGCTGGTTGATCTAGACAGTTGAATCCCTTGTTGTGGAGTGCTTCCTGGGGCAGTGAGAGTTGCCAGCTGCATGTCTTCAGCTGCGGAAGAGGAGACAGCTGAGACTCGGTACAGGTGTAGATCAGGCGAGTCCAAGCTGCTATCTGGAGATGACCCATCAACGTTAGCGGAAGATGTAGCTCTACTTGGATGAAAAGCACTCCGTGCCTCAAGTTGCAATGGTGCTAAATTGGATAATGCTTCAGGAGCCATGTCACTGCTATTACCATCAATAGCATCTGTAGATATCTTTGCAACAGGTTTAAGAGAGAGATCACCCTGGGGCCTTCCTCTCCTATTTGTTCTCCTCTTGTTATCAGGGCCGAGATCAATCCTACCGCTCATGCCTCCATAGCTACTGTCTGTTTCATGGCCAAGTGAATACCCATCTTTTCTGATGGGCACTAGAACTTTTGACTTCTTCCGTGCCTCCGCAGCAACTCGAGAAACTTCTTCTGCATTAAGACGAGCCAGTGCCCATGGACTAATTTTCACAGCCCCTGAGCCCTTCTTCCTCCTTACTTCATCTTCTTTTCTCTTGGTAGCAGAATTATGCGACGAGCCAGCCTCTGATGGAATAACATCAAACTGGGAAGGATTTTGAGTAGCTTCAGATCATTTGTGAGCTAATGGGCAAATGCCAAATGCGAAAAAGGTCATATATATATCTTCTACAACCATGTATGCAAACTCATGATAAGGCCTGCACTTGTTGTCATTTAAAAGTGCCAAGTTATAATGGTTCAGGGATGTTCAGTAGGTCCAATGTATACCAAATAAGAATTGAATAGCTTAGTGCGACAACTTCGATTCACATGCGTACCTACTCAGGCTAGCAGTCTAGCGCATGATGTACTGATAACTACCTTCACTTTGGCAGCAACAGTGCCAGCTCTAACGTTAATTATCTGTCTCATTATTCATGAATTTCGATAGTGTAGGGTTCTCACCTGATCTTCAAGAAACAGTCTTGGAGGAGTGCACCATGAACCACGACGGAGTGCACCAAAGGAACTAGTACTGCTAAGCCCACCAGTATAGGAGCTTACATGAGACATCTGCGGACTGTGCTGCCCACTAACCTCTTCTTGTTCGTGCTCTCTCAGGGCAATGATGTAGTCATATGTACTGATTCCCTGCATGAGGTTGACAGGATGGTGCTTAGATTGAAATGACATCACAAACCATCCATGGTATCTGTATAAATTTACTAATTCAGTGGAAAATCCAGTAGTCCATTCATTTTTTATGTGCCTTTTACAGATTATTTTTAATAACTTCTCCAAAATAATGGCTTACAATGACAATATAAGAAACTTCATGGTGATAATTATTCCGCTGGTGTCTGATGATATAACAGTTGTTTGCTTAATATGTAAATGAACGTATTCATGTGCATATCGAGCAAAGTGTCACAGTTTACATCAATAAATATTTCAATGAGGTGGTCTGAGAATTTGAAATCGAAGCTACTTGTCAATAACACAGTGACAGTAATGTAACTGCTAGTATAATGATAGCATTAAATAAATTGGGAGAGTTCAAAACTTGCCTTCTTAATGAGAAGAATGTGGAAAAAGAGGAGTTGCGCAATTGGCAGTAAAGCAACCATGGCTAGGATGGTACAGGATGCCTGTGTGTACAAAGATAGTTCAAGAAAGAATGACTAAAAGAGTTGACCAATTCAACAAGGTGTGAAGTAGTCAGTATTAGAAAGAAGTAGGATTATATAACGTACCACCACAACAATAAAAGGCACTACAGAGAAGCTGCTTCCAAGCTTTGACACAATTTGCATAGAGAATTCATTTCGCTCAACAAAGCAGAGCACTAGCACCAATACTCCAGTTGCTGATTGTAGAATAAGCTGGCCCAAAGTGCACAAATCATGCAGACCTGTCAATGGTCAACTAGGATGAAAAGGACCAGGAATAAAATGCTCTCTGCAATAATGATGACCAAATTCAAATGCATAAGAAAGACTGTTTCGAGAATGCAGTTGATGCTGGGAACATGCTTTAACATGATGACATTAAGAACAGAGTAATTTGCAGTATTTCTATCGATACAATCTAACAGTGCATGATTGGAGAACAAGAGCTTACCAAGAAAAGGGCAGTTGTCATGAGAAGGAAAAACCTCCTATAGTTTCTTTTACCAATACAATTGTTGAGCCACTGTTGAGATTGCAGAAATCAAGTGAGTTATTATATACTTGCTAATGAAAATAAGAAGACAATTATTCAGGAGTACGTTACCCTGCAGTGATGATCAAAACCGTCAACACATTTGTCACAAACTCTGCAATGCTTACTATACTTCAACACCTACAAAAAGAAAGCAGGACGTTAAATGATTACCTGCAGCAAAAAACATACATCAACACCAACAATGCAAGGAACACACCTCAACTTCACAGAGGCTGCAGAAAAACATCCCTTCCTCACTGGTTTGCTGCTCAGAGGACCAATCACGTGGTTGGCAGCAGGAAAAAACAAAAGAGAGAGGGTAGAATATAAAGAGAATTGCAGAGTAAGTTGCACTGCAGCAAGATGAGTTCTTGTTCTTCTGTTGAGTCATTGACTTCTCACTAGCATCAGCAACCTGATGTTCTTTATTTTCTTCAGTTTCGTCTAGTTGTAACCCAACATTTGGAACACCTTGCCTGGATTCCTTCAGATTCCTATGTTTGCAGCTTCCATACAATCTTAGGTACTTCTTTGATTTGAAGACCCCTGGGTCAGCTGGATCCGTAGCAGCACACCAGATGTACAGAAAGAATACACATGAAACCTAAGAAGCCAAATTACACACTTTTATCATAAAGGTGTTACTTTACATAAGGTATAGCAAGATAAAATAGTCAGATCACCATTCATTCACAATAAATTACCTTATCATAGATTTGTATTCAATTGTAGTAAAGAGGTGCAGTTGGGGAAAAAAATAAGGCAAAGGTGCAGTTGGGAAGAAATAACTAAAGCAAAGGTGCAGTCAGATTAAGTGTGCTGAAGAAATTTATGCCTACGATTACCACGGTGTTAATCATGCTGTGGCGCCTTCCACCATTACAACAAATTTCCAGTTTTGTGGAATCTATCATGTGATGTTTTAAAGAAAATCAGATTTCATCCAGAAACGTAAGCAGACCATAATTCCCTGATTCTGACTGCCACTACACATGGTTAATCATGAAGAAATGATAAGTGCGCTGGCATGGTGATGCATGCCACTCTGTAATACATGTATAAAAAATGCTAACGAAACTGCCAGAAGACCAGAAAGGCACTCTCAACAGCATTGCCTATCCTCCAAAAAAAAATACTTATGCATTACAGCATAAATACAACAATTTTCTTAAAATTAAAGAAAGGTTCCAAAGATGTTAGGTAGGACGATCATGTTGCTGTCACTCTGTCATCTACAAAAAAGTTAAGAATAATAATACATCATAAGCCCTCTGGAGAGGGCAATATAACCAATTCATGGAAGCTCCTTTCTCAATTTGGCGTGTTTACAGCAACAAGACAACACCAAAACGATACCATGGCAACATAAGGTAGGACCAGTAAGAAACGACCAATATTAGTGTAATCCATACAACTTATGTCATGTCACTCTCCAGTAAACAGAGTTACAAAATCCTACCAACCAAATGCTCTGTACTGCCCAATGGCACTAGTACTGAACTGAACTTCCTGAAGCAGCACTAGTCTAACAACGTACAATTGCTGCTTGCCCTGAATCATACCACATTTTCCACATCGCTATTACGTACACAAAATAGCCCTATACTGTTTTCTTAACCTTGTGAACAAAGCAAAATCTGCCAACCATGAAGGCTGAAGCAAAGCTGTTGAACAAGCTACGCAATGATTCGCAGAGTCAGGCATGTCACAGATGGCACCAGAATTGGCCAGACTACCCTCAAAGTCTCAGTAGCATGTATCACCCTCCAACAAACAAAAAAATACAGAAATCTTACCACAATATGCAAGAGTGCTAAATAGCCCATTTCAAGGTAAGTCCTACTTAATTTGGCACTTCCCCAAGTTCCAGCAACCACTAATGGGCCCATCAGGCAGCACCAAGATGGGGGGATCCAACCAGAGATACCAAACCACAAGGCACTCACTCACTTATTCATCATGACAGCAGCTCTCTCTCAAAAAAAAACTATTCACCATGAAAGCAAGGATGAGAGGCAGCCAAGAAGCTTACCAAAGGAGTGTAGAGCCCCACGGCCACATCCTGGAACACCTTCCTCCCAACAAAGGGCGCAAAGAAGACGTAGAACGCGAACGCCAGCGCCAGGAACACGGACACAGCCACCACCTGCGGCAGCAAGCATACCACCCACCAATCTTCAGCAACAACAGAAAACAAAGAATCCTACCACGGAAAAGAACAAAAAGAAAGGCACAAGTTGAAAATTTCAGCACTAGGATGCAAGAACGGACCTGGAGAGGGTGGTAAGGGAGCTGCCACCCGTGCCGCCTCATCGTCGTCGCCCCGGACAACCAGCACCCCAGAAAGAGGCGAGAAGAACCGTAGAAAGGAGCCCCCTCTCCTCCTTCTCGCATCAAAGGGCGCGACCGCTCGATCAATGCAATATCAAGAGCGGACGGGCGGCCCTTCCAAGAACCATCACGAACTCACGCGGCGCACAGGAGCGCGGCGGCGGCGCGTGGATTTGATGTGCGGGCGAGCGGCGAGAGGGGTTTGGTTTGGGAGGGAGGCCAGAGGGAGGGAGAGGGCATTAAATGCTGCGCTGCTCAGATTTACGGGGAGCAAATCAAGCGGGGAGCGAGGGAAGGAAGGCGACGGAGGGGTTGGTTTTTCTCTGGGCGCTCACGTGAAGCTAAGCTAGCTCGTCGCTACAGGGGGAAGACTGTGGCAGTGGCAGTGGCAGTGTGTGCCTGACTGACTGCCTGCCTGCCTGGCACTGTGGGGCTCAATGACGCGGCGGTTTCTTTTTGCCAGGGATTGTGATACGGAACTTAACGGCGCCCCAGCCTCTGTTCCCGGTCCCTTCTCCAATCTCCGTCTCATCGGACATCGGCAACCAGTTGACCACTCCACCCTATTAGCGACTATGGCTAGCACTCCACCCCATAGTCTCCACTGATGACCTCCACATCCACCTGAGCTTGACAGCAGGAGGAGGCAGCCGATGACCACAAGTCAAAGCACAAAAGCTAGCGCAGCCGACGACGACGAGCAAGCGACAGAGGAGCGAGAGTGGGTACGGATCAGTGAACAGCGAAGGAGCAACAGCGGCCGACGGGCAACGGTGGAGCATGTGCGGACTAGTGGGCAGCGGAGAGCGGGCAGGCCGTGGATCAGCGAAGGAGCGGAATCGGATGCTATTATGTGTGTGTTAAAATTCCTACTCAGTATCCTCTCCATGGGGCTCCATGGGTATTCGGGTATCCATCAGGTTCGCATATAGGCATGAATTGTACCCCTATAGAGATTTTCGGGGGACGGGTGGGCGAACAGGTTTGGGAGAGTTCTACCCGCTCGAATCTGACCTGTTGCCACCTTGGCCCCTAGCCAATCCAATTGTCGTCCTTCCTTATATATGAGAGTTGCATTGCAGCACTCCTTCTCTATGCATGACCCTTAATTGTCTATATTCGCACCCGTATATAAGAGGTCGCTCTGCGAGCGTCGAAAATTGCAGGAACCCTAATTTTGGGTTTTGAGCCTTTTTAATTGAATTTTGATTATTTGTAAGTTTTGAATTATTTAATTTATTTAGTTTTGAAATTTTCATGGGTCCTAGGGTCGAAAATTTTATATTTTCGGATCGAAATTTCCTCGTTTGAGATTTTTGAATAGAAGGTGGCGATGGAAGGAGAGGATGTGAGAGACGGGTTCCCAAGTTGAATAGGTCTTTAAATTTGCTATGGTGAGGTAAGGTTAACATCACAATAGTCGTCCCCATACTAATTAATCCATGCAAAGTTTGGTAAAGAAAGCAAATGTTCAAACCATGATATCCAAGTGAAGACATAAAACCGTTTACGAACATCACCAAAGAACCAGATTAATGGCATCCGTACACCATACTCTGTCAGCAGCTAGCTACCTTAATTAAAAAAACTAAGCTGATATGATCATATTGTTGACGATTCCATCAGCATAGTTTAATATTCCATCAGCATAGTTTAATACGACCTACATGCACATCAGCACATGCCATGAGCCTTGAGCCCGGAGATCTGACGCCTGTACTACTACTAAACTGAACTTGCCCTAATGCCTTTCTTGGGTTTGTGTGCTTGTTTGTCCTCTGCTGTTGTTGCCTCCTTGCAGCCATTACCAAACCTCTCTCCTCCATGGGCTTTATAAAGATCTACAAATATAATCAGATTACAAATCAGTGAAAAATATCTCTATGATCTACGGTCACAAAACATCACCCCAGTTAGTGGCACAAATTTGAGCGTGTAAAAACTGAAAAATGCAAAGTGTCATAAGGAAAGAGGCAAAAATAATAACCAACCTGGCAAAAAGCTAGCTAGCTGTGGTGACCAATGCATATGGATCGCCTCATGTCGCATACTCATTCTGCCTGCCCTTTAGACAGGATTGAATTGGTCTCATTATGTCGTCGCCATGAGCAGTTGAATCTTTACTCAAGCAAGGAATCACTCTAGCCATGATGGGGAAATTTGGTGGGCTTTGTGAATCGCGCAGCCTCGACCACCTCTGTGCAGACCATGTACTGCAAGAGCAGGTAATCATACTTTGCTTCAACGAATTCATGTGCAGTTTTCGCTTGATGGTGAAGTAAACCGTGGTTGTGAAAAAGAGTGAGCTACCTGTCATGCATACTATTGCAAAGGACCCTCGTTTTTTTTCTGAAACATAGCAGGAGAGCTGCATATGTCATTGATAGAGGAAAAGACATTACACTGCAGGCCCCAAAACAAAATGAAACTAAAGGCAAAAGATAAAAAATATAGGCAGTGAACCGAGGCCCCCATAAGGTCCCTCGTTTATCAACGGGGAATCTAAGATGCACGTGGCATATACTATTAATAATACCAACCTACTCTTTTCAATCATTCGGGGTGGAAGAAATGTGAAGTGGCAAGTGCCTCGCACTCTATCCCCAAAAGGCCCAAGGTACCACTCAACTGAAGCAAGATCCTACGCTACTAGGTAAGGCAATGAACTAACCATTAATCAGATTGTAATGGGTAGGGTACCATGGGCACATCAGCACATGTACTTGACTTCTTACTTGTGTTCCTTACTGCCCCCTGGTATCTTTACGTGTCTTTAGGGGTTGGCATTTGGTAGGATGAGATAAGATACCTGATATCCCTGGTGATCAGTAGTGTGGGACACTCAGAGTGTGCTGTGACCAAGGGTTAAAAAAAAGTTGCCTTCTGGCTTCTTCTGGTGAGCAAGTTCTTGGTTAATCTGCCCTGGATGATGAGGGCGAGATTTCAAGATCTTTTGCATGGAGCTGAGGATGTTATTTGTACCTTGGCTGGCATAATAATGCACGGGACAGGGATGGCCATGGCCCTGGGTGTGATAGTACAAGACAAGTCACCTAAAGCCACTGTACTCTTGTGAACTGTCAGTGGAGGAGATGAGCATAGGGTCATGGACCCGTTCTGACACACTGCTGTTTATCTCTTAAGGAGGGCACTTCTGACTTGCGCGAACTAGTCTGCATGGAATGGGAGTAACTCATACAAACGGATGTGCATGATCACTAGTTCGCAGGATCAACCACGTCACCAGAAATTCTTATTTTTCAGACAAACTGTTCTTCATCTAGGTCCCGAGGAGCGAGGCAACACACCGATGATTCCATTATAAAAAAAGACATAAGAAGAAACTGCAAGACCGGGTGTCCGTGGAACCAGTGGCCGGCGGCAGAGGGCGGACAATTGTCGACGGAGCAAAACCGCGTATCAGTCCACCAACTGGAGGAGAGCTGCCGCAGCCGGCGAGATTGTTAGCACTCGCTGTGTCACGAGTAACGATGACATCTTACTTTAGGCATCAATGGCCACTTAGCCAGAAGTACATCTCACGGCCTTCACATACATACATCCAACCAACCAGACTACTTATGACTTCAGGATTATCCCATCCAACTGTAAGCACGCAGCATCCCATGCATATTCAACTTTATCCCGCAACTGAACACACCCTTAGCAACCGTTCATCTATGTAATGTTGCTAAAATGAAATTCAGTACAAGTAGGCATCACTGTGAAAAGGAGTCTCTGGTCATAATCTGGACAAAACCAAACCACACGTTAGATCAGGCTATCACGGACACAGAACATCTCATTGCCAAACTTTCATTAAAAAGAAACACCGCTTCAGAGTCGTCCATCTTGTAATCGCTCATGTAGAACCTAGGAAAATTGTTCTATTTTTGTTAATACTCTTTCCTAGATATACACAGGAACTAGGGAAACAAAGGCAGAAGCACCTCCAGCGAGGAGGCTCACAAAGTAATCATACGACCAATCAAGGAAAATACGAGACATTAGCTACAAAAATACGACTGCACTACCTGTGTGTTTACATCTCATATTTACCACGCCAGGCACACATTCTTTGCTCCACATTGTTTCCCTACCCTTTCCCTATTCCTATTTGTACAATCTCGCACCTTCGTGCTCGGTTGTACTTTTCTAAAGCCATGGCTGTACTTGGCCACTGGGAACAGGTAAGAAAAAGAATGAAATTAGCTTCACTGTTAGCTCTTTACAGCAGTCAGAAGTTGGCACTGCACCCTGCTGGCCGAAGGGAAAAAATAGTCGGCCATTGCCAGTGAGACCTGCTAACAGGAAATTAGTTAGACAAACATAGTTCAATATATTGTTTTAAGGCAGAGTTCTCTGTGTAATACCGTTCAGGGGGTACTGTACAGTTGCTTTGATGCAGTCATACTATTTCCACTGATGACTGCATCCGTTCCCACACCTTCGCTTGCCTTCGAAGATGCAATGCAAAACCTCAGTCCCTCCCAAGCATCAAGCAAAGCAGGACATGTACTTGCCCCGCAGGCAGATCAAAATCACAAAATCAGAGTTGGTCATCTGAGATCATCCAACATCTTTTCCTCGTCTACTTGTAGCCCTTGTTTTCTCTAACATTTGTTTTGCTTGTCGACTTGGATTTGATGGTTTAGAGTCCTATGAACAGATTAAAGAACATAAATAAAAGAAACTCTTCTGGTTGACTAAAGCTGCTGTAGATATAAAATCAAGGATCAATACATTTTTACTGGCCAACTGTGCACTTTTAGACTTTTCTGCCTCTGCATCCTTTTGAGCCTTTTTCTTATCGAGCTCAGCTTGCTTGACATTCTCCTCGTGTGCTTTCCGGAACATTGTTACAAATGTCAACAGGGTAGACATAACTGCAAGACGATAATCACCATAGAGTAAAGGTGAGGCATGATACAAGTAAACACACAGAACATGTTAATGCTTGAGAACAATTCAAATCCTAGGATGTGCGTTGACCATGCCAAAGCATCACATACAAATGAGTATACACATTCCATAAGAGATCTATCTCGAGGGGTATTCCAATATACATATAACGAGCACACGACCTCATACAAGTCACCTTGCTCATTAAAATTAATCAATAAAACTAATCTTCTTACCTTGTTCAAATGGGCAACGAACAGGGTCCTCACCAAAATATTTAATTAGTTGATCAGCCTTCTTTCCCTGCCAAAAGAATGCAACAAAAAATCAAATACAATAAGAATGTATGGCAAGTAATATATATGCTTTCATAGAACCGAACAACAGAAACATACCACTTCAGAAAACAATGAAGACAATGACTGCACATCTGCTCCAGCATTGTCAGTGAACTCTTTCAGTTTCTACATAATGTAGGTAATACCAATTTAGAACAAATGAGATCCATACGCCCTCCGCGATTTTACATTACATGAGCCAAAAGCAACTTTCTGGCATTTAAATAAGATGCTAATTCAGCCTATAAGATGAATTAAATGAACACTACATCAGCAATGCAAATGCATGCTCACACACGGTTGGTGAATATAATTAATATTGAGAGGACCTTTAGGATAACTGGATATTAACACCCTGTTAATATATGAGGTTTACAAGTACAATTGGATAGTTTATCTAGAAAATACATAAACAGAAGTATTCAGAGTCAGAAACCAAGTCACAAACAGTGGAGCCTGCACTATTGTATATCTTTTTAATTCGGCTTTGGACTTGTCCTGTTAAAATTAATGCAAGCTGTCTCACTGTCTGGCAAACAGGCATTGAACATGCAGATGAAAAAAATTACAAAAGTTAGATCATATTTTATCCAGACAGATATGAACAAGGCCTTGGTTGCATTATCATAAATTTTCCTCAAAAGAGGTTCCCAATTAAGTCCAAATGCCAGGTTGCATTGACTACTAGAATGTAGTGCCGAAATTATATGTAAACAATTAAAAAAACTGAAATGAAATGAGACAGTGCTTTGACCTCACGAAAAATTTCTGACACTGGACCATCACTTTCTGAAGCTTTAAACTCGAGCTCAACCTTCTCCAGCCCTTTGCTAACTGCTTGCATTTCTTCTGCTAACATTTTTAGTTGTATCTGTTCAAAAGCATCAATTAGAAGAAAGCATATGCTACATAACTGATAGAATGTCACGACAAAACCCAAACCTTTGATGTGGCTTCGAGACTAACAAGATCCACGTAGAAGTTCAAAAGCTGTGGTGATTTTGCAGCAAGCACCTGATATTAAGATTTTTTCTGTTAGCATGTATATATGAGAGATACCAATGTGGCAGTGTGCAAATATTTAACTCAGTTAAAGTTAATTAGGCGCACAACTATAAGTAGCTAGTCAGATACTCAAATTGTAGATTGTTTTAGTGTACAGAACTAGCACAGTGCAAAATTAATGAAGCTTGTGTTTACTGTCATGCACATTCAGAAACCTGAAGGCATCTAGAGGCTATTATAATCTATCACTGGTTTAGTATTTCAAGACAGACTGAAGTAGTCAAAGTTGTTCAATGTCTGCCACTACTCAACTACTAGATGAAACTAAACTGACAAACTTACATGAATTTTGTGTATTACAATTCTTGATTACGAGCGGAGCTTATTATTGGGTTTTCTGAATTTAGCTTTGCTTATATCTAGGATTCTGATGACCCAGAAACCTTAATTTCTCCCATCTCCACATCCACTTTGCAGGAAAATTTTCTAAGAAATCCAGAAACTAATAAGAATGTATGCCGGTTACAAGCCCAGGCACTTGCCATTTGTTATTCTGTTGGATTAAACACAACATGCAAACCTTAAGTTCCAGCACTAAATCAAATTTGACACTTCATGGTCCTGACTGAATAGATAATCTGATGCAGACCTTGGGTTATTAGTTTACAATTACATAAGTAATCTATTGGTGGAAGGGTACTAACATACACATAGAGAATTCAACAGTACAGGACAGGTAAAAGGCAAACCTTGCAGAGGTAGTGCATTAATGTCATCTTGGTGTTTGTTGCCCGGGTATCTGTAAGCTTTAGCAGACTATCCAACCGGAAGCCAACTGCAGCACCTGTAAGCAAATATACAGATGTAAACCTGCCAAGAACACTCTACTACTACTATAGCCATAGAAAATCAAGAGTATGGTCTGACCTGGTGTCGAAATACAAAAGAATTAGGTACATAAGCTACCAAATTGCAATGAGATATGCTATGTCAAACTCAAGGGAAAAAAGGCATGAGGCGCTAGGCGGGCGTTTTGCTAGCACCTAGCGCCTTGGGCGCCTAGGCAGCACCTAGGCGGTCGCCTTGGTAATGCCCAGCTGTGAGTAGCAGCAGCAATGAAAGAGAGAAATCAGAGGGGGAAAAAGATAAAGAAAAGGAAAGAAGAGGGAAAGGAAGGCCCACTAGTGCAATACAGACCATTTGGCCCACTGGTGCTGCCTTATTAGGTTACCCCTGCCTCTAAACCCTATCCGCCAGCCATATGAGCAGCAGCAGCAGCCACCTGCTGGTGACAACGATGATGACGTGACCTGCTGGCAACGACGACGACCCACCAACGATGGAGATGCTGCAATGATCTCGACGGCTATCTCTCCTCTCCCACCACTGCCTGTCCTCCCCTGCCACCACCTTTCCTCCCCCGCCGCCATCACTGGAAGACATCGAATCCTCCCAGGAGGGGGTCGATTCCTCGCCGGACGCCTAGACCACCGCTTAGGGCCTAGGCGCCGCATTTGGCTGCCGCCCAGCACCTATGCACGCCTAGGCAAGCGCCTCAGAGTGCCTTTTTTTCCCTTGTTCAAACTTTCATTTCTGCTAACAAGAACCCACTATATCCTAGACCGAGCAGAAATAGAAGTGAACTGCACTTCGCAGGACAATGAATACAACTTGATGAATAAACTATCTAGGGAGTGCTCACTCAATCTTCCACTTGAATACACACTATGTAAAAGAATCAAGACTGGCCACATGAAAGCTATATTATTGGAATTTTTTATGGAATACACTTCGCCACTTGGGTAATATTATAAATTTACTTATTTACGCAAATATATAGTTGGAGATTAATGGTCAAAAATTCAAAATTATGTCTGGAGAATGCAAGATGTCAATAATATCACTTACAAAAAACAGAACAAGTATCATACCAATATTAACACGATACTGGGATCTGCATACGTGTTTCTTTTGTTGTGTGTGTGAGGCAGTGAGAGAGAGGACACTAACATCACTTATGTCTCAGCAATCAAAGCAAAGCTCGGGATAGGCGGGTAGCCCAAATTTGCCATGCACTTCTTACTAAAGGAAAATTCAAGACTGTTCATTTTTAACCATAAAATTAACCCTGCTCAAATTTGCCGTTATTTCTCACTTTAGGTGAAAGCACTGCTGCAGTACTATTATAGTCATTTCTGTCCAAAAACCTGGAAGGATACTTTTCCTCCACATGTATTTCTATCTCCTATGAATGATTCAGTAATCAGCAACAATGCCTTGTGTAACAGATCACTGCTATTCATTTCACAGGTCACATATAGAATTTTCTGTGTAGTCCTTTTCCAATCTGAACTGCCCATTTTGGAGTGTATCAAGTTATCAACAATGTAACATAATGACTCTTGATGAAGAACAACAGCAATATACAAATGAACTTTACAGTTTGGCAGTGCTCATACTAGCTTAAGACAATATGTATACAATTTTTTTAGTGGTGCAACTCTCTTTGCACCATCTTTGCAATACATCCTGCATTAAACTATGCTAATTTCTACTCTTAAGGAAGGTAAAGAAAGAGTAGAAGCTTAATAGGAAGAATGTTGTCGAGCAAGTAATATAAAACAGGCTTACAAAAATCATATACTCGTTCATACATAGGAAGGACAGTTCTTATTACCTCTAGCAGTCCCCTGGTTCAATGTATTCCCAAGGAGGAGGATTTTCTTCATTATTTCTTTCAACTTGAGAGAACTTCGGATCTGATAAAGTAGAATTTGACTTAGTATACAACAAGCAAAGATCAATTGCAAATCACTATGCCAACTCTCAACATACCTCATTACATGAAGAGTCTATGGTTTTCAAACTTTTTCTAAGATCCGCAACTTGTGAACCAAACTGGATCTTGAAGGAGAACACCCGCAGTTTTGACTCCATTCGTGGCACTCTCATCAATTCTAGGAAGAACTGCAACAGGAAAGCAATTGTTTAATGCATACTGATCTACTCAAACAGGAAAGCATAAATGTTATGTATAACTCCCAAGAACATCTTATGCGAAATTGGGTCACATCTAATAGGCTCACATACATATCGAACCTGGCTACTTTAAATGCCGGATGTAATGATGATCAAACAAAGGAATGGATAAGTTGTCTTGTGGGTATTTGAACTTTTACTACTGTAGTTGTGCTTCGATGTAAAATTATCATAAATATCACCAATTAAGACAAATAAAATATGCTGTTGTTGTGTTTTCATTTTTCAAGAAGTCTCTGAAGCAATCAAACTTAGAAAATACAATATTGGTAAACATTCTTATACTGGTATTATAGTACCACAAAAAGAAAATAGAGATAATCATAGATCATAGATAGTCATTACCAGTTCACATTTTCCCAGATTTTCCTTGTCTCCAGTGTAGTTCTGACAGGAAAAAGGGAAGTCAATACTGTTTTAAAATAAGATGACAAAGGAGGCAAAGCACATTGTGCTAATGTGCACCTTAAGAAGTTCCATTTCTTCTTTCGTAGGACAGAACTTTATGAGATTTTCCACTTGATCAACATCCAAGGTAGATTGATCCAGTGCCAGAGCCGCACTCTGGAAAATTTTAGTCATTAAGACCACATCAAAAATCATACCGTGGCATAATTACCATTATCTTTGTTTATATTGCTCAAATTCTTACCACCAAATCTGGCAGTGGCATCTTCACTTTTGTCAGCATGATCTCCGTGTTGTTTGCCCTCCTCAACTCAATCTATTCATATAAACTATCAGATTAGATGAAACATGGCCATTTACAAAGAGATCAAAGATGGGGAAAACTAGTACTTTCTCAAAATTATGCACTATACTATCTAACTATTCTGAAGGGTTAAAATTACAATGTACCTAAGTAAAGCGTAGCAAGCGTACAAGATCAAAGAAAGACAAAAGCAAAACAGCTAGTACTTCATTGAAAATAGGCAATAGAATATCTAGTTACTTTAAAGAGTTAAAATTAGAAGGCATCTAATTGAATGGGAGCAATCATATCATATTGCATCTTCACTTTGTCTACTAATATTAACAATACGCAAATGTTGTAACTAAAGTCAGTATTAGAAATCACAGTAGATTGCTGACATACTTCATGCTAAAAGGAGTGAAATTTTATGCCGCAAACTTTATTTCAAATCATTAGCATCTACTTACCAGGTGAACTTTTTCTGGCTTTGATCCAAGAGATTTTCTACGATCAGATTTGGAAGTGTTATCTGACTTTGGAACGGCTGCTGGAAAAAGGCTCTCCAGCTCTGATAAATCGAACTCCGAAACACTGCAGAAAAGAGCCTCGCAACATTAAGAGGGTGAAAACAATCAAAAGGCATCACTAATATTCAGATGGTCATCATGGCATAGTGCTGTATAAGATTTTTAACAATTGCTTTGTCCAAAATTTGATGCTACAGTCATGACATGCAGAACACCAAAACTAAAAATATTGGATTCAACCTTACAACAATGAACAATTACATCATTCAAAATGCCACACATATATAATAAACATACTCAAGATGAAAGAATAATTTTAATAAAAAGGACAGAAAAATTTACCTCTGTGGGTCATCATTACGCTGCAATTCTTCCCAGAGACTACCTTGCATAGCCCTTGTCACTTTGACCCAATGCAGCGGCTTTAATGTTGATTTGCGTGCAGCTGCAGCCCCGAAACCTGGCCCTGGAGAACGTACAGCCCCACGTCCTCGACCTAAGGAGTTTGATGGTAAACTACTAGAATGGCCTCCTGGTGGTGGTGGCGCGCCTGGTGCTCTAGGAGGAGCTGGTGCACGTCCACCTGGAGGAGGAGGTGGAGGAGGGCCACCAAGCCTTCCTCCAGGTGCAGGTGGTGGTGGAGGTGCTCGCCCGCCAACTCCAGGTGGAGGTGGGGGAGGTGGCGCTCCTGGTCGTGTACCTGGAGGAGGTGGGGGAGATGGAGCACTTGGACGCGCACCTGGAGGAGGTGGGGGACCTGGCCGTGTGCCTGGAGGGGGTGGGGGAGGTGGAGGGCCAGGACGTGCGCTTGGAGGGGGTGGGGGAGGTGGAGGACCAGGACGTGCACCAGGAGGGGGTGGGGGAGGTGGAGGGCCAGGACGTCCACCTGGAGGTGGTGGGGGAGGTGGAGGGCCAGGACGTCCACCTGGAGGTGGTGGGGGAGGTGGAGGTGGTGCTCTTGAACACGTCATTGGTGGTGGCGGCGGAGGAGGAGCAGTAGAACACGGTGTGCGAGGTGGTGGTGGTGGTGGAGGAGCAGCAATAGAGCGTGCCATTGGTGGTGGAGGTGGTGGCGGAGGAGGAGCACTTGGACGTGTTATGAAGGATGGGGCTGGAGGAGGTGGGGGTGGGGTTGGAGCACTTGAACTTGGTTTCAGTGGTGGAGGTGGAGGCGGAGGCGGAGGTGGAGGCAGAGGTGGAGAGATAGCACTGCCATTTAACCTCGAAGGAGGAGGAGGTGGTGGAGTTGGTGGTGGAGTTGGAGGTGGAATGTTTCCACAAATACCTAACCTTGGGGGTGGAGGTGGGGGAGGAGGGGGAGGTGCAAGGTTCCGTGCTTGTGCTCCAAAAGACATAGATGGAGAGGGAGGGGGAGGCATGTTTGACAAGCCTGCTGAAGCCGGAGGAGGAGGTGGTGGTGGTGCTGGTGGTGGAGGTGGCGGGTGCTTGGTAGCTGAACTTGGAGAAGCATAGAATGGAGGTGGTGGTGGAGGAGGTGGAGCAGGAGCTGTAGCTTGGATTCTTGACGCAGCTTGTGCACCTGAAAACAAGGGTCGTGGAGGGAATAGAGGAGACAGTATTGCATCTTGTGTTAAGTGACTGCCATGCAGTACTCCGGGTAGTGCTAGAGATGCACCTTTCACAACATTGCCTTTGTTATCTGTAGACATCGAACGGATAGCTAGTGCAGCTGGAGAACTGTCATATCTGGATGGAGGATGAGCCGGCCTATGCACAGAGGCAGTTTCAGATTCCTTCTTGGGTGAGACCCATCTACGTATTGTTTTTGGTTTGGCTGGCTTTGATTGTTCTTCCAGTTGTTCGTTATGCCCAAGCTTTGCTTCCAATAACACTGGCTCAGGTGTATTACATACTGGTATCTTCTTTGATACTGAGGACACAGCTTTATCAGGTGTTTGCCTCCGGACATCGCTTATCCTTGGGCTATTAGACCTAGCTTCTATTTTACTTTGAGGAATAGCTATGCCAAAATCACGTCTGCCTCCACACTCTTCTCGCTTGGTTTTCATTTCTGTTGCTATTTCATTGGCTGGTAACACAACAATACTATCCTGCAGACTGGTTTTGTTTGTAGGTATGGTATCTCCAAGGCCAGATTTCAATTTACTTTGCTCCAATCTTCTGTCAGCTGTATCAGCAATCTTGGCCATATCTACCTTGTGATAGTTGTTATCCCGTGAATCCATATTCTCAATAGCAGTTCTATCTATTTTAGAAACAACGCTTTCTTCCTTGACAACATTTTTCACTTCCTGCATTAGGTTTCCATTATCAACTACAGTTTTCTCTTCATAGATCAGTAGTTCATTGTCCACAGTTACTGTGTTCTCGGTAATAATCTTGATGTCACCATTCTGGTGTCCTTCATTTGGCATGGTTCTCAAGTGGGCATCCTCGTCAATACTAGATAATGTTCTAGGAGCACTGAAAGCACTGTAGCACAAATCAGTGTATCTCAATATCTTTGTGGATTCATCTGAATGACACTGAACTTCATCACTGCAACTTGGATCTGTTGCAGTAACTAAAGTTTGTGCAATTACACCTTTTGTGTCCTCCTGACAGATGGATCCAAATATGCGCCCTTCTGAATCTACAGAAGCAGCAACGACCTGTATATCCTGCACAGCATTGTCCTCTTGGTCACTTCTGTTGCTTAATTTAGACTTCTCAAGAACCTTATATGCCTGCTGTAAACCTCCTGGATTTTCCGAACTTGGGGCAGGTGCAATTGGCCCTTTGTCATTCATGCTACCTGAATTCTGGGAGATAATAATCTTCACATCCTCATCGGGCCGATGCTTCTCTAGGCTGCCGTTTTCTTCACTAGCCACTCCACCATCCAGTTCTAGTTTGCCAGCATCTAATGAAATTCTACCGTCAGTTGACTGAGTTTCTGGATCTCTTCTAGCATCATGCCAATCCTCCTCTGCTTCATAAAACTCATCTCCCGTATCTACCGAAGCAACATCAGTCTCATCTCCATCATCACCTACCTCTTCTGCCGCAGCAGCAGGCTTGAAAGAATCTGGGTCCGAAAAGAGTACCTGGTTCAGAAATGGGGTTCTATTTTTAGATTTCGCAATGCACAGGAGGCGGATAAAAAATAGAGTAGAAGAAAGGCATAGGGGGAGGTGAAATTAGTACCTCAGCTAGGAAGTCCCTCTGAAACTGATTATTCACATTCCACGCAGCATCAATATCATCACGATTCAGTCCAAGGACATTTGATTGAATGAATGCAGTGTTGAACATGACCCGAAACATTGTTTCCTCTTGATCCAAGTTATCGCCAATATGGATGCATTCAAGAACCACATCTCCCTGAACACGGCAACAAGCACCAATTCTTACCGGAACTTCTGCCTGCATTGCAACCATCTGTCAGAGTAGAATTTGGATAGTGATATTTCCACAACTTAGGAGTGATCATTACCTGCCCATAACGCTGGAGATGTTTCTTGGTCTTTGGCATCTCAAAAAGGACCTTTGCACTCTTGTTACCAGGACTTGAGTCTTGCCCATGTATACGCAAATACGGCCTACACCCCCCTTCAGAATCAAACCTAGGGACCATGTGGAGAACTACTGAATCCAATATGAGAGGCCGGCCAATAGGAGGCCATTCTGAACCACTTCCATGTCTTGTTATATAGTGCAAATATCTCAGATGTGAAGGCTGAGGATTCAACCGAAAGAACTGCTGTATAAAGTCCCTACGAGCCTGCTTGTAGACCATCTCTAGTGTCTTCTGCTCACCAGTGTATGTTTTCCGATATATAAGCAGTCCAGCCAACATGAATGCAAGCACTGGCCACCCCCCTCTTTCACAATGCATCAGAAGCATGTTTTGCTGCCCTTCCACTGACAACCAATTTTCACATGATTTCAAGAAATGATGGATCATCTCAAGCTGAAGCAGCGGGCATCCTTCATATTGCTGTGGGTAATCCATGACTGTCATGTCATACTCAGACAATATATCTGAAATCCGACTCCTCTTGTCCCCAGACCAGAAATTGGAGACCATGAATGACGCATCGGGAAAGTAGTCCTGCAGCTGTGCAACAATGCCACTCAAGTAATCCCTGTACTCATCCTCACCCATGGCATCCGCCGAGAAGCAGCAGTCGAACACTGAAAGCACATAGCCAAAAAAAATTAGCAAAATCTCATGCACACCTTTGCATCGGTCAGGTGGTATTAAAAAATGGAGTACACATCTAGAGCTAGTGGGCTAGCGAAATCCTAATTTCCACACTGCATATGTCCTAAAGTTGAAATTTCCATATAAAACCAAAACAATCGAAAATGTGGACATAATGCAGGCACTGGGTGATCCTTGCCGGTTTTAGCCAAATGCAAATAAAATCAAAAGCTTCCTTAAGAGGAAACATCAAAATCCATGGAAGGAAACAAATAAAACCGATTTGAGTCAAATGTCGCTAAATCTAAGGCTTCTTTACGCACCCTAAACCAAGAACCATACTAAATTCAAGACCCAAAATCCAACTTAATATTTACTAAATCTCGCTTACTAAGCTTCCGAATGCTCTGAATTCCAGCTCAAATAAACTCCCGAAAGCAACACTTCCCCAAAATCCGAACCCCAAACCGCACCAAAAAACCAAAATTGTCCTCCGAACAAGCGACTCCCCCGCAAATCCCAACACCGCACCGGCCCAGCTCCACCCAGAGACGGGGGCATTATACCATAGACACGCTCGGAGATCTCGAGCAGCCGATCCGGCGTCTTCTTCAGGAAGAACTTGCGGAACAGCGCCATCCTTCTCCTCCTCCTCCTCCTCTTCCTCCCCCTTCGCCGCCGCGGCCGGCGAGCTGCTCTGACGCCTCACGCGGCCACCGATCGGCTCCGACCGGGGCGCCAAAGGCATGGGGGGCGCCCCCCCGACGCCGGCGAGATGAGGTAGTGCGCGCCGCCGACGACGCCGCCGCGCCGCGGGGAGATCTCGGGATCGACGACGCCGCCGCCTAGGGTTCCGCTACGTGCGGGCGGCAGCGAGGCGCGGTGGTGGGGGGTGTGGGAGCCGGTCGGAGGCACCGTGGGATTGGGACTTCTCTTCCTCTCCTACTGCCTCTTCTCCTCTCGCTGTTTAAACTCTTCTTTACTTTTTTCTTTTCTTCCCCTTCACCTGCTTGCTTTTGCCGTTGCTTCCCGAGTTTTTTTTTACTGAAGCTCCCCGAGTTTTTACTGCTACGACTCGGGGTGTTTTCCTAGTCCTTTTCTCCGCTGTTTTTTTAATTAGCATGTTCCTATTCTTTTTATTTTGCCCCGCTGCGGTGAATGTTTCGGGCAAAAAGTTATATTTAGCCCCATGCCATCGATCCCTGTCACGAATGGGATCTGTGGCACCCCACCTACCGCGGGTGGGATCCGCGGCACGTCCGTGCCGGGTGACCTGACGCGGTGACACGGGTGGGATCCGTGGCACATCCGCGGCAGATGACCTGACGTGGGTCTAGGGTACAGTAGGTGGGAGTTTTTTAAATTTATTTCGTTATGAGAGCTATTTTTACTATTATCGAGGGTTAAATATGACTTTTTGCTAATGTTTCGGGGGAGTCGTGTGCCCGTGACAGCGGTGAAGGCTGCGCTGCTCGGACGTAGGTGGCTTCCGCCTCTTGTCACTGACCATCCGGGTCCAGATTTCACGGGGCCCGTATGTCAGTGGGCTTGAGGTGGGATGTTCTGCTTGGGTTGGCGTGCGGGGCGAGGAGGAGATGGGACCTCGGAGGCTGTGCCAGTACTACGGGCGTGTCCGGATTTTCTTCCTTCTTTTTACTTGCTGGCCACGGGATCTCGCTGAGAGCTTAGCTGATCTTTGCTGCGACTACCCTAAGTTTGCGGCAAATGAGTGAGAAGGTTGGTGTGCTGAGGGTGAGAATTAGATTAGTACCTTGGTTACTATTTTTGGAATCATGGTCAACTTTTTTTACTGCTATTAGTGGTACCATATGTTCTGTAGAGGAATTTAATTAAGCTCAGTGCATGTCAATCTATGGCCTGTAATTAGGTGAGACGAATTTGTTTGGGATGATAACGGTTATATTTTCAGAATGGGGCAAATGATAGTAGTCACAGCTGTCTCCAGGAGCAAGCAGCCTGCTGCCGTGCTGCTGGTCTTAGTTAACTTATAGGAGAATAAGGAATAACCTTCTCTTTCTTGGAGAAGACTAGGAATGACCTTCTCCTTGCACTATCTCAAGGTTTTGCGGGAATTCTCAGCTCTCGTTTAGAAGAACAGAAAAAAGATGATCATGAGCAAGAAGACACTAAACATACAAATAATTTGTTGAGATGAGGCATATATGGTAGGTGCAATTTCATTAAACTAATTTTTTTATCTGTGGTGCTTGAAAAGCATGGCAGCATAAAGACCACTGTATTAAAATGTGACCACCAACAACCAACGATATTTAGTACAAGAACCAGTGACCCCAGCATATGCTAAACAATGCATTATTGTCGCCTCTAGCTAACTGTTAGAAAACACTGAAAATTGACGTTGTAATGTCATTAGAAAACAGCGACATGCGTGCCACTGCCCTACCTGATGGGGAGTGCGTCTGTGGTATATTTGGTAAGATTTGAGTTGCACTACTGAGCTTGCACAACTGCTCAAAGTGGAGTATCGCATTTGTACTCCATCTCTTGCATGCTGATAACTCCCAACACTGCATTTCCAAAATCTTAGTGCATGTTTAATTACAACGCACGTATTTCACATAATTCTGTTATAAACTAGACAGGATGGCGCCCTTTGCTGCGCCGTTCAGTTACTCGTTCTGCACGTAATCATTTTGTTTTGAAGTATATCGCTTGTCTCATTCTTCTAGCCTCTAGTCTCTTACGTGGACTCTTGTTCGTGTTGAGCTGGATGGGGCTGGTGGGACTATGGCAGCAGCGGTAATTCCTTTTCTGGACGTGGAACAACTATGCGCGTATGATGTGTCCAGCAAAGTGTCAAATAAAAACTCCATGAGAACAAACATAATCGACCAAAGTACAGCGATCGACAAAAGTAAGCAACCTCTGACTACAAAACTGTGCATGTTATTTGCATGGAAGTTAAACTGAGCAAACTCTAAAATTAGCATTTATAGATGATAGGACAACAATGCGAATCCACAGAGAAACCCAGCCACTCTTCTCAAACTTTGTTTCTTTCTTCCGTGGCTCAAACTCATTTTCAAGACTACATTTGTTCTTAAATGTAAATCATTGAGGGGTATGTGTAGTTAACCTTTTAATATTTTGATTACTAATATATGTAAAAATACATCGATATACTCTATAAAATAATGTTATTAGATTTGTCTTATAAAATCCTTTCATACTATACACTTTCTATTATCTTTAATACGTATCAGGGTCAAAAATTATAGTCAAAGATTTATCTTGGAGACCGTAAAAAGTTAAAAACAACCTAAGTTTGAGAATGGAGGGAGTAACTAATTTGTAATCTTTTCTTCTCTCATGGTAGACTATGTTTGGTCAAGTGTCATTATTAGACCTTCATAAAAGAGCAGTCTATTCCTAGAGCAAGAGGACAATAAAATGCTGAAGTACAATAAAATGCTGAAGTAATCAAAGTTATTAAAACGGTTTCAGAAAAAACTGACCACAAAGAAGGAATGGTTTTGGTAAAAGTAATACCAAGTAAGGGCCCCTGAATCTAAATATAATCTACAACTTTAATAGTATACTATATTTGATAAGAATGAAGTTGGAGCAGAGCGTAATCTCACGCCGACCCATAGTAATATAAAAAGATGAATTTATATATGAGCTAAATGAATTATATCCAAATAATGTAGGTTCAAACTTTTAGATATACAAGCAGGGGCAGAGGATAGTTGGGGCAAAAGCGGGAGTGCCCCCCCCCCTCCCCAACAATTTTTTTGTTGTGTTACCTGTAAGTATATAGTAGATATGCTATAAATTTGGCCAAAAAAATCATCAGATGGCCCATCCCATCCTTTTGTAAGACCACTGATTTCAGCTTGGCCCCTCTTGAGACTTGGTTCAAGCTTCGCCACAGAGATGAGACTGTCATTCTGACAATAGTTATTGGTTCTAATGCAAGTACCGAAAAGAGCATGACCTTTCCCTACAGAACTGGCAAAAGAAAGTAAGTCAACCAAGCTAGAAATTGGAATTCGTTGAGATATTAACTTAAAGTTGGTGCTCAGATTGTTCTCCTCGAGCAAACGAAGGAACAATCATATGTGCAGCTGAACCAGAAATTCACGACATGCCTACCTCAACCCAAAAATTGTTCGTAGAGTCGACAATGTCACATGGAGGCTCCCTGCTAGCCTCCCCAGCTTGGTCAAAATTGGAAAAAAAAATCTTCTCAATCTACTACAATCAACAAATTTTTGCAATTTGCAACTTTGAACGCCAAATACATATGTTACCCCAATTCCGGAATGACAAAGATAGCTTCTCTACATGTCATAATTATTTTTCGTATTTCTACTTTGGCCTAAATGGTACACAAAATAATATAGCGATGTAATTGGAGTTTAATGTATAAATAAAGAATAAAAATGTTATAAGCAAACGATTGATATAAAAGGGAGGCAGGGCCTACACTTGAAAACAAAGTTAGCTATATACAAGCACCTTATTTATCCTTGCTCTTGCTTGTTCTCGCTTGTATCTAGTAAGAAAATGCAGTACGATGTTATCATATGCATGGATCTCCTATGCTATACATGGTTTAATCATCAAGAATATATAATGAACACTCCATGAATTTGGTCCAACAATATAATCAGAAGTCTGCCCTGTGGGGACCGCGGCTGCAACGACACACATTCGCAGCATGGTTCGGCCAAATCACCAGTGTCCACCACAGATCAGATGGAAGGCGCACCCAATCCGCAACAATAAACCAGGTAAATCACCCAAGGCTCCTTCAATTTAAGCCTAAATCAAGAAACACTATACTTCCATGCATCGAGTAATTGCAAGGGAATAAATAAATAAAATCTCAAAGTAACCGACTCCAAGAGGCAAGAACGCACCTTTTCCTACAAACCGAGTAAAATCTCAGAAAATAGGGGCAAAAGAAATAAATGGAGTAAACAAACAAGGAACATAGATTAATAGAAGATAATTGAAGAAGTGTGTGAAAAGACTTTATCTGAATCTGTAGTTCTTGGAAGAGCCACCAACCCTTCCATCTCTCACCTTCTTCGCCCCCTCTCTTGTAAGCATAGATATGAGTGTTCAGAGGCCTGAGATGAATCACTTGTCCAAAAAGGCATCGAAGGAGGGCCGTCCCATTAGAGTTGGGTCACACCTGAATTTTAGCCTCTGAATCGGCCTCTTATTCAAACCCTGATTGCAGCATGCGTCACCCTAACAAGTGGACGAGGAAGGAGAATCAAAGGTGGGTGGCTAGGAGGGGCAGGAGTAGGCTGGCCGTGGTGCGCTAGGGCAAGCTGAAAGTGCATCTTGGCCTCCTAAGTGGGTTTTGATTGTTAATAACAAAACGATTAAGGTACTAATGTGTGCATCAAATGTGATGAAGACATTTAGTCCCAAAAGAAGTGATAAAACTAGCGTTGACAACCCCTCAAAATTTCTAAGGAAAGAGGCTCGAAGAAACAAAGATTAACTATAATTTTCTAGCTTTTTTTGGTGGTTTGAGAAATCACATTGAGTTTAGGGAAAGCCACACTATTAGGGGGGGAGGGTTGGAAGCAAGTGAGAATTTCTTGTTAATGTTGAACTAGAAATCAATATTTCAAATCCAGAAAGGCCTTTGAAATCTCTTCATATGCACTCCTTCTAGAAATGTCAGAACATCCGAGTTTCACTTCTGTATGAAAAGTCAGGAAATTCAGAGCCTCCGAGTTACCCTTCTTGTCTATTCTTCTGGATGTTGGATCATCGGAGATTTCCCGAAACCTCCGAGTTCCGTTTTTACAAAGGTCTAAGTCCTTCTGCTTTGATAGTTCTAGCTGTCGGAAATTTTCTAGAGCCTCCAAGATCCGCTTTGAACTTATTCTTGAAATATCAGATACTCCAAGTTAGTATGTTAGAACCTCTAAGTTTACATACTATCCACCTCACTTGAGGTTCTTGGAAATCTCAGAAGTTAGACTTGAGATCTAGGTTTCATGTCTGGATTTTTGAGTTTTCTAATTTAGCACTGAAGGCTAATTTTCCCAAGCCTCTTTGCACGCCCATCCCTTTGCCGTTCCAATTCTTTGCTCTCTTGGTGCCATCCCACATTTCCTCAAGTCCATACTTCCATTCTTGTGAGGAAATCTTTGAGAGAGAGATTGACCCATAGTTGAGCACTAAGCAAAGTCCATCTCCAAGCCGAAGCGATTGCAACCTGTTACTCTTGCAGATTAACGTCTCCTAGACAGCTAGGAGTCACTCGAGACCCTTCAAGAGATCGTGAAGCGCCTTAAGAGTTTGTGATGTTCTGGAGCTTGCCTACTACAAGGTAAAGGGACTAACAAGTGAGAGAGAGGCTTCACATCGGCAAACCTCTTGAGAAACGAGCACGATTCAGTGACGATTTTGATCGTTGGATCAAGCTTCCTTAACAAAGACATATGATCTTGCCAAAGATCCGAACTTCGGCAATGGATCTTTGACAATAAATCCACATGCCTACCATGTTTGCATCTCCTTTCTTATTTATTGTTGTTTAGGTCACTAGTGAAGTGGAGGAGCTGAGGAGGAGGGGCCACGGTGTAGTGCTCTGCCTGGTAGTTCCTCCATGACGCCATCAAGTTGAGGAACAAGCAAGGACGGAGAGAGTAGAGAGACTTTCCAATGACGCGGCTAATGGAGATGGTGAGGTGAGCGAGGCGAGGTGCAAAGGGCTCAAGGCTAAGGTGGCAGATCTGAGAGGCAAGGCTCATTTTTCTTTACAAATATGTGAGATAGAGGCGTCGTGGCAACATGAGGAAACCCATATTAACCAGGACGTGAACAGCCTCAAATCGGTCTGGTTGAGCAATTCGGAGACCATGTGTGAATTGATCTAAATTAGGGAGCAGAGCGCTTAAGAACACGCGGCTGCTGGGCTCTTTTCAGGATAGAGGGATTTTTCGTCCTGCGTGAAACTGAAAAGGTTCCGGTGTTCGAAACATGGTATTACTTTTACCATTTCCACTTCCAAACCAAAATAAACCGATAAATAAATCACCAACAATTGAAAAGACCTCTCAAAAACTTCACCTGCAAGCAAGGACCAGCCCACAAAGATCCGTTATCACAAACCAACGGCCTAGGGGGGTGTTTGGTTGGGCTTTTCAGCAGCTTTTCACTAGAAAAAGCTGCAGCCCAACCAAACGGCCAGCTTTTCAGCAGCTTTTGCCAACGGTAGCTGTGGGCTTTGCAGTGTAAATTTAGCTGTTTGAAAAAGCTGCCTTCTGCCAGCTTTTTACAATGTGTTGAAGCTTCAGTGCTCATTTTCTAAAATGCTGTAGATGATTTGGATCAATCAAAAGCTATATGTTTACTTTTTCACAGCCACAGCAGCTTTGTCAACAGCCACAGCCCAACCAAACAGGCTCTAGATCACTCAGAAAGTCACAACAGGCGGCTCTCAACAGTCCACACACATGCGCATGGAGGGAGCCCATGCGGAGCGGAAAGGGACAAGGGGAAGTGGATGGGCGGGAGGACACGTGGAGGCCACGGGAAAAGGACCGCACGCCCAACGTGGGAAAAAAATTCCGAGCGAGGTCAAAACGGAAAAAGATGTGCGCGGTTTTACCGTACGGCGAACGAGCGTCGCTCACCGGGCGACGACGCAGCAGGCATGCAGGCGGCGACGGCCAGCCTGGACGGGAGCTTAGGAGACGGCAACGGCCAGTCCAAAAACATCTTGGATGCGTCCAGGATGGTGACTCATTTGTAGATGGTACTTGTGTTTCTGAAACCGAGATGTGGATAGCGAACAGAGCGTACGTTGACCGCTGGGTTCGTGGGACATGAGATATTTCTGAATTTCTCCCCTTTTACCGTTTTGCGTTTCCTAAATACTTTCTTTTTGAGGGGTTGCGTTTTCTAAATACTGGGGAACTCGAAACGAAGTGTACTTGTGCTAAGATGAGTTATCACTAAAGAAGGAATGTGATTTATTAGCGGGCATTGTTGTGTCAAAGGTTAGTTATGCATTTCCAATAATCGGACTGGTAAGACGAAGTTACCATATCAAAACATCACTTTTAGAATTCTCTGTGTGCTCTTCGTTGTTAAATGGTTTCTTTCAGCGAGTGTCGAGAAACAGTTCAAGTTCAATAGTAACCTGGGAATTAATTAACACGTTGCGCATCGGGTCCGGTCCCCCACCTTTACGTGCATAATACGAGTGATTATCAGTGGAAAAACACATGCTCGATCTCGTTTCATGGGACGACGGGTTTATCTCCCAACTCTTAAACACCCCGCGTGCATGTGCGCATAGGTGGTGGATTGGTATATATGCGTCTCTACTCGTCGTTCAAAACAATTGCAGCTTCAGCGCCTATGCTCTGGAGCTTGACAGTAGTAGCAGTACATTTCCCGATACAAAAAAGGGAACGAAAAAGGATTTGCATGAACGGGGATCTCCACGTCGCCGACGAGCTTCGCCGCGTGGCAACCCGGCCGTAGCCCATCGATCGATCGTCATGGCTGACCGGTACGACGTCACCACCCACGTCTGGATAGAAGAAACATCTGCACGCGCGGGCCATCGCAGATGTGCAATGCCAATGAATTCAGTGTTCCTAATCAACCGTGTTACTATCATCTTTAACACTTTTTAGGAACCTTGTCATCTTAGCTTCGTGTGTACAAGCAGCACTCATACTTGCTGCTACTGGCTACTGTTAGTACTCGACCTGCCTTGTTTCAACGGTGTGGTTAATTATTTGCTCGTTAGTAGTAGTATTATCATCATCTGAGGTGTGCAATAATTACGCCGTTATCAGGCATCATTAGTGCCTTTATTAATTGCTCGTGACTTGTGATCGATGAAAGGTGAACAGCGAGCACGCATGTAGGAGTATTATTCATTGCGTGTCCCTCGAAACCATTTTTCTCTCTCCCCAGCTAGGGTGTTTCGAGTCAGTTTATATTAGCCAAGTATATTTCGTGCCTGAGAGAGATTGACACAGGGCATGCACCTCCCGGTCCATACACCACAAGTTAATACTCTTACGACTGCCATAACGATATACGCGCGTACGTACGCATCTGTACTAAGGAACCCAATCAATTCTGTATGAAAATTAATCAGGCTAAATTGAGTAGAGTACTCTGCAGCCTCCATATGCGGATGCTTGGTGTACAAACGACCGCGACAGCCTGCCTACGAGATGGTAGTGGTAGTAGCGATTGACAGGTGCCTTTTTCTAGAGTGTCGGGGACAGCGATCATTGCCGCGCTGGACCCACCTGCCAGTCACTATACACAAACTCTCGCCCACCAGTCCCCTCCGGCCTGTTTGGTATCCTGCATCAGTTCCCAGCCAGGCCCGCTCGAGTCAGACATGTGTGTTTGGTTTACCTGCAGCAGCAGCTACATGTAGACTGTTGTGAGCATCTTTTCTCAGGATGGTGAACTTATCTCTTCTTTTCTCAACACCATCACATGAAGTCTAGGAAATGTTATGCAAGACCACTTCCGTTCAGATTTAAATCAACGTCACGTTCAATGATACGACTAAAATACAAATTAAACACAAACGGGCCAATGTATAGAGAGTAAGAACTCCGGCTAACGCATATCACAGTCACTCCCAAAAACAACCGACAACAACATTAAGAAGAAGGGTCTGCTAACCAAGCAACAAGAGAAGAATATAGCTACTACTCTAATAGGCTACAGGATGTGTTGTTGTGGAGAGAGAAAAAAAAACATGGCTCTTGATGGATCACAGCACGCACACAGATCCAAGCAAGATAGCTAGCCCAAGGAGTAGATCAAGGTCAGATTTGCGGTAACAGAAGGGAAAGGCGCCTTGCATGTGTCTTCAATAGGTACCGTCAACGCCGGCGGTGGCCTCCCCTACCGTAGATGGATCGATTCTATTGATCAAAGTTTGTCTACCTATATCAATAAAAAAAGTCTGTGATGTGGAAGTAACATCACAGACGGACGAAATTTGCCCGTCTATGATAATAGTTTAAGGTTTTTAAAAAAATATCAGCGGCGCCGGCAGCTGTGCCCGCACTATATGCGCTTGGATGTGGCGATGGATGCGCCTAAGCCTACGTCTTCGTCGGCCTCGCCGTCAACGGTGGCGATGCACATAGAGCCGGTGCTGGGTGGATTTGGTGCACGGGAGCACCAACTTGCGGCCTCTTCCTCTTCCTCCTGTTACACCTATTCTCCATGACCATGATTGATGTAGGATGTGTATCTGACGATGGCAGAGGAGTGGGAACAGAGGGGTGCGGATCTGCGAGGGCGAGGGGGAAGACCGCCGCCTTGTCGAGCCTGACCACGGAGGAAAGGGAGTAGGTCCACAACTACCCATGAGGATGAAATTTACGAAATGGTGGTGTTGGTCTTTGGTGGCGGCGGCAACACCTCTTGCATGGGCGCATATCTGGCACAGAGAGGGAGCAGGTGGCAGAGGAGGCCACCGGTGTGCCGGTGAGAAGGGACGGCGGCACCTCTGGCGTGGGCACAGATCTGGTGACGACATAAGGGCCGAGGGACGCAAGGTAGGCGGCAAAGGAGAGGCAAAAGGAGGTGGACGCGCAGTTAGCAGCACAGGAGGAGGTCACTGGCACGCCTGTGAGGAGGGGCGGCGGAGGGATCGGTTGGTAGAAGCGAAGAGGATAGAGCTAGCTAGTACGATTGAGATGGAGAGGAGAGTAGGCTTCATGCGGCGCGTCGATGAGGGGAGAGTGGGGTGCACCCGAGAGGGGAGCTAGTAGAGAGTGCAGTGGCGGATGAGGCATATATATGGCTATGGTTATGCCTATCGGGCCTTTGTGGGCTAAAAACCATCATAGTCGGGTTATTTTGCAGAACCGTCTATGATGAGTTAATTATCACAGACGATTTATATTATAGACTTTTTTTGCAAATCGTTTATGATGACATATATATCATAGACGATTTTCTTAAACCGTATGTGATGTCTTTTTAACAAAAATCGTCTATGATGACTGTCATTCTAGATAATTTTATTGAACCGTTTAACATGAAGTGTTTAGGACGAACACATCTGTAGTAGTGCTCAGGGCCCTCGAGGTTCGGCCGCCACCCATTGTGTTTCTGTTGCAATAGCTTGTCTTCAACTCCGATGTCCTCGAGGTGCTACTTGCCACTCCGGAGCTATGCCATGAGCCACTTCAGCTCCGCCGCCTCTTCTAGGTTGCCCTAGCGAAGGCGAGAAGCCAAAGGATCAAGATTTTGACTTAGAGAGGAGTGGTGAATAGCCAACAAACAACTTTTATCAATTTAAAGCTTAACTTCTGATTATGCAGAATTAAATATTGTCTAATGCAAGAGCTATATGAGCGTCGCTAGATATTTGTCACACACATCACAATAATATAGCAAAAAAATGCTTGCAAGAAGTAAATGATGGAAATAAATAACCAAGAGAACACAAGTGATTTGGTACTAGAGTTTGGATTCTTGGGGGAATTCTATGTCTTATTTTGGGGAGCTTGATCACTTTGATCAAGAGTCGGATTCAGCTCAAGCCTTTATACCTCGAGGACGCACTTTGCGTCTCCTCGACTTCTTCTTGGTGATATTTTCCTTTCAGAGGCAGATCGCGACCTTCACAAACTTCTTGAGGCTCAACACAACTTGTTTTGGAGCTTTCAAGCACTCTTAACCGTCTAGAAGATCCCAATCTCCAATAGTAACAAGCGTGATTAAGAACCTGGAGATAAACTCCATACTCTAGTGCTCAATTAATCCGAACACTCAACCTCTCGAGATCTTACATGAATCAAAGGTTTGAGATTTGAGAAAGGTGGAGAAGCTTTTTCGAGAGCAGGAAATAATTTGGCAAGGAGTTGGAGTGGAAGAGGGAGTGCGGGTATAAATAGGCCACTCACAAAAAGCAAGCCGTTGTCAGAAAAAAATAATGTCCGAAGTATCCGGGCTTCCAGAGTATCCGAGATATATTTCAACAGTTATATTTGAATGCCCAGATAAACATACCAAAGGCTCCGGATACAATTTTCTCGGAGTATCCAGGAATATCCGGACACTCCGAGGGGGTAACAAAAAAACCCCTCAAAGACGACTCAACACGGCCGGAAGAAAGGCCAGGTACTCTGGAATCCGAGAGGATATCCTGACACTTCGGGGTTCGAGGCAGAAGATATCTCAAAACAGGTTTCACGCTTGGATTTATGTTCAAATAGTCTGGACCTCCAGAGTATTCGGGAAAAAGTCTAGATATTTTGGGTCCGGGACAGACGATTCTTCAAAACCAATAGCGTACCTGGAGACTCACTCAGATAGTCTGAACACTTCGGGTCCGAGAGAGAAGGTTCCCAAAATCTGGTTGCATGCCCGGACTCACTCAGAGTATCCAACCAACACTTAGCACAAAGATTGCTCTACACCCGGATTATCCGGGCCAGAATTTGGACACTTCGGATGTCGGACAGAGCACAGCTAGATTGAAAACATTGGAAATCTTTTTAATGTTAAAGATATGGTTGAACATTTTGAGCACTAATTTACTATCCCAACCATTTAAGCACACTTCTCTTTATCTATGGTTTTTCCTATACTTAATATGATTTATTAAATCATCAAAATTTAAGAAATAAGATCTAAAGCAATTAGAGCCTCGTCATGTGGGGTTAAAACTTGTTTATACACTTAAGATTCACATTAGCCCTTTCATTATTTGTTATTAATCACTAAAAATCTACTTAGAGACCTAGATCCCTAACCAAGCGCGAAATCCGACGCAAGAGGGACGCGACAGTGAGAAATAGGTGTTTCAAGTTGCGTTGGAGCGCAACAAGTGTGGCCCGCGTCGTGGATTAGTAGCGGCATCGAGGTTGAATGGGGGCAGAGCACGACTACATCGCGTGAGAGGAAATGGGCAAGAGGTGAGGAGAGGAGGTGCGAACGAAAGAGGAGGTGACCGGAGATCACGCGTCTGCATCGCTCGGGCCAGTGGGGGCCACCACCTCACGCCCACCTGCAGACAGCGACCCTGGCCTTGAGAAAACGGCCACTTTCTTTGTTTCTCTGGAGCCTGACTGAGGGCTGTTTTAAGCAAAGTACGAGCCTGACCGAGATAGGCAACCAAACAGCCAACACTTGTATTTGATGGACTTGATTGGACCTTGTGCAGGCGATCAAACACGCCTCTGGTTCCGGAGAGAAAACACACTCATCTTTGGATCGAACAAAACTGGGCGAGGAAGCAAGCGATCGAGGAGTTCGTTATGATGCTGCGTGGATGCAATGATAGAGGGGGAGCGTCAGCGTCCAGCTTTTCCGACTCCGAGCCGCTGCTGCTAGGTTGTTGGTTGCGCAGCTCCGCTAGCGGGGCGCACGGTCGCAGGCAGGCTGCACGGGACCAGATCACGTACGTCGTCGCGAGCCGGGCACATGCCGGTGTCGTCCAGTCCTCCGCTTTTTCTGTGCTCTTCTTTTTCAGGCTCGCTTTTCTGTGCTGCTAGTGCTAGGCGCCGGCAAGCGGAATATTAGCCCACTAGAGCCCTTGCTCCGGATCATGCCGCTGAACTGGACCAACCCGATAACACATGCATGGACCATGCATGTGTCTACTCGCCGACGATCAGCACGAAGGTACTAACGCCACTGCGCGCCCAAGTTTTACCGTCGCGACGGGGATCAGTGTGTTTTTCCTTTGAGTAAAATACATATGAGATTTATTTGGTCATCCTATTCAAAAAAAATTCAAATTACGGTCATTTAGATTGCTATAAAGGATTCAACGCGGTTACCGATTTGCTCACTCTACACATTTACTATCATATTTGTCTCCGGCCATGTCTATGGGGCCCACTTGTCAGTGAACACGGTGGACGCATCACTCGAGGCGATAGTCTTGCCCAGCCGTGCAGCAGCTAGGGACGCGACGGACCAACTGGCAGGCCGTGGCGGGTGAGGGGACAGCTTCAGCAGGAGCGGCGCAGCGATGCTATCGTCGTCGTTGACGACGTTCTTGACGCCCACCACGACAATGAATTCAAAGCCGCGATCCTCGTCCTCGTCATGAAGCTGCTTCCTGTGATGCTTTGGGATGGTGGGCAAGTTGAAGAACAGGTAGAGAGGCACGCTGTGCTGCCTGTGCGGGAGCGACATGATCAAAGAGGTGAGGTCTTCCATGAGCAAAATTGGATTCGAAGAGGTGCGGTACGAACAAAGGAGTAGCTAGGCAAGATCAATGGCGGGCGCTCAATAGCTGGCTTGATTCAATTCCATGGAGAAACATGCGCCTTTAGTAGAACAGAGGAGTTCCACCGCATCGGAATCTAGCTGCAAGTCAAAGGGGAATGAATGCACTAACTAGCTAGAAGAGAGAGATTATCAGATTGGTTTGCCCGTTTCAGTGGCCTGCAGCGAAATGCTCGGTGCTGGGCAGATAGCGTAGTCTCGTTGCTGATTTCCCACCATTTTGATCTGCTCCGGATCTCTGGATGATTCCGATCAATTCGGGACAAAAAACCACCAAAGTTTCAGCCCAAGGATTGTGCGTTCGTAACCATGGGGCCTGTGGGCCGCACGGAGCTCCTCGTAAGGTGTGGCGGTAGCTGGAAGAAGGTGCTGCTGCGGTGTAGCTGGTGGACGGTCAATGACAAGTGGGCCACGTAGCCATGTTGACATAAGTGTATGCTGACCGGAGACAAATGCGATAGCTAAAACAAGTTAGTGACCGTATTGGACCTTCTTAGCAATCCAAATGATCATAATTTATATTTTTTGAATACAATAACTAAAGTGAGTAAAATGGACAATCTCAGTGACCATGAATACATTTTTCTCTTTTTCTTTTTGCTCACTACGATGTACGGACTGTTTTATGGAGGAACAACATGAGGAGGTGAATCAAGGTGATATCGAATTGGCCTCTTTTACTTGTCCTTCTAATTGATGGCTTTTATACTGGTAAAGTAAAGGGAAACCATCGGGTTTCGTTAGGTTTGTTAAGTTGTGACTGGGGCTTAGCTTGCTTGGGAGCCCGTTTCATCTGTGTCTAGTTGCGAGGACAGCGGGTTCACGAACGGTTCCCGTGTCTCCCCACCTAAAAGCGACGTATCTCGGTCGCTTTCTGTTCCTCCACGGCGGCCGGCAGCCGGCCGGTCCGTAGGCGCGCATCGTCAACTCACGTCGTACGTCCACGGCTGGCACACGCGGGCCCTCTCGCCTTCGCTTCACTCACTCCCAGCCGAGTGCGGCCGAGGCCTCGGAACCTGCCAACCCTACCTGGGCGTCGTGGGCTGTTGCCAGCTTCCCAGGCCTAAAGCCACACCGTCCTTGAAAATGCATGACACACATTAATCAGACTACGCTCGTGATGTCACCTGAAATCTTTTTGGGCACCGCTACAAATCGGCATGCCTAATTTTGCATTTCATAGGCACAGTGCACAGCCGTCGGATTAGACGGCAAGATTAGCAATAAACATGATTAGCTAAATTTACGGGAAACATTTTCAGTGATTATAGGAAACAATTGTAGTGATAATATGAAACATCGTGGGCTCTTTCTGTTAATGCAAATATGGAAACATTTGTACAGCGAGAGGGAAACGCTTTACTTAATCTTGCGCAACAAAATTTTCAAACCAATACAACAATGGAAACACATGTTGTAGATCCTATTTTTAAGGAAACTGATCCGAAATTTTAGGGAACAAACTGCGAATTTAATTGGTTTAATTGACGATTGAATTGGGTAGAGTAGATATGCATGGAAACATTGTTGTCGTGATACTGAAACATATCGTTAAGACGTAGGCAACAAAATTGTTGACCCAATGCAACACATGTCGTAGATCCAATTTTACAGAAACAAAATTGGTTTAATTGGTTTCTTTCATCTAGGTATTTTGTCTCCTATACAACAAAAAATGTTTTCTATACAACCAAAAAATGTTTCATCTGCGTGTTCTCGGTGATCTTCCCTATTTTGTCTCCTATACAACAAAAAAATACTTCCTATACAACAAAAAAATGTTTCATCCGCGTGTTCTCAGTGATCTTCTCTCCAAATCTTGCTCTCCTCTTCCAAAACCGTGCTCTTCTCTCCCAAAATCAAGATCCAGCACGGATGCAGTGCTTCTCCCCAAATCGAGCTCCCTACCTCAAATCAAGATCCAGCACGGATGGCTTGGTCGGTTCCTCTGTGGGGTGGGCGCAGTGGCCGGTGACCAACGACCTCGATCTGGCGCTCGCAGCGGCCGCCATGGCTGGCTCGCCGTTCCCACCGCGTCCTCGTACGGATGCGGCCGTCGTCATCCTTGCCAAGCCCAAGCCCGTGCCCAGCCACCAAGGAGCTCGTCCAGGCGTTCTCGTCTCCGTAGGAGCGGCGATCGATCCGGTGGAGGCGGCGTCGATGCAGCGGCGGCGTGCCGGGTCCGGCGGCGAGGCGACTCACGAGGAGCTCGGGGCAAGCGCTCCGGTGTGGGGCGAATCCGGGCTTGGGCCCGTCGGCCTTGCTCGCTACAGCGCCGGAGCAGCGAGCCTCGGTAGCGGACGGTGGCGCACGGCGTGGAGGCGCTGCCGTGGGCGGCGTCAGCGAGGCTTAGGAGCGGACGGTGGCGCACGGCATGGAGGCGCTGCCGTGGGCGGAGCTAGAGAGAGTCCGGCGGCGCAATGGAGAAGAAGGAGACGGCGGGGGCTTTTCATTCCATCAGCAGCGGCGAGGGATTATATAGGTAAACTAAACACCGTTGGATGATTAGTCTGGATCTGACGGCTCTGCGCTGGACCGACGGGAGCTGCGAATCGGGATACCGGCGTGTAGAGTTTACCAATCTTTTTATGCTGTATAAGCTGACCAAAGCAGCTAGCTCTGATCGACGTACATCATGCATTAGAGGACCAGACCAGTCGCCACCATGGATGTTGCTCCAGCGTCCAAGTTCCAGCAGGTTAAACTCTTCGGACGTCGTATCATTTTCATTTAACCGGAGTGGCTCGATCGACGCTAGTGACAGCGTGGGATATATCACATCAGTAAGAGGGTCATAAATCTTTCGGTGTTTCTTTTTACAGAGGCTAGTTATACAAGAATCATCGCACCATGGTGTGGGAACAGGTTATTATTGGTTCAACTACACAAATTGCTGTCTGGTTTCAACAACTTAACATTTCCTCCAATTAACCACATTCGTCAGCTGTTATTCCTAGGCACAATAAGGGTGGAGAACAAAGAGAAAAAAAGGATATGACATAGCCTTCGTCTTCGGGAATCTATATAATACGTGCCGAGTTATTTTCTAGTAGAACAAGTGAAGCAACCTCCTGTGAGTTGGGAACCGTAATGTTCCAAGTAGGTGTCTTCAAATCAATGTTATCGTCAACGCGGTCGAGGCAAACATGCCAATTCCTGGTTCAGACAGCACGCCCCCTTCACTATGTACCTTGAGCGCAGCTTCTCCAATGGAAAAAATGGTCAAGCTTTTCCTCTCACTTGTCTTGCTTTCTTCCTGTTACCATATAATCAGGCAATTCATACAAGATTGTTAGAGAAAGAAGCAGAAGCAATGAAAAATCTCAGTTTTTCACCCTAGAACTAGAAATCTAGAATGACTCCTAAACAGGTGAAGGGAAGCTCTCTTATCTTTACCGAATTTATGCATCTATAATAGTGGTCATATATGAACATAGAAGCATTTCCAAAACTTCACATTTGCATGCATTCCTGTTGTGATCAAATTTATTTCCACTCATTTACATAGCTAGGGTATTCTATCCATACTACCAGCTAGTGATTGGTATGCCAGCAAGAGTAACTCCTGAGGTATCAAGTTTTTTAAAAAACACTTGAGATGTCTGTTATGACAGCCATTCTGGATATTTGTTGCTATCTCGGTATTAACAGGTGGTGTTTCTTTCAGGTTAGTGAAGTGGCTGGAAGAGCTACTACAGTGAGATAAATGACTTGGTATTTGATTAGAGCAGACTACTGAAACTGTAAGTGTAACTCGTGGTATAATTTATTGATATTTCAGTAAATGACAAATCCACCCAGACTAGATCTCCACAAAGAGCATGAAGAAAAAGACGAAAGAAAATAAAGCAAACATAGTGTATTTTAGTAGGTTCGACAAAATCATACGTCAAGGCAAAGAAGTACCTCTCCTGAACCACGATTTCCTGACTACTTGCCGGATGTGACGCTCGTGTTTCTCTAACAGTTCATCAACCTTGTGTGACTGAGACAATAAAGGGCCTGAATATTCGACCCTCTCTCCTTGATCGTGGTCATCCTAAAGTTTCAAACAGCACATTACTTACAACTTTCTTAATATGAAAGAAGCAGAAACTATCAAATAAATCAATGCCTCACCTTCATGCTAATTTTTGATGAGAGAGAATCCCCAAGATATATTGCATTCGAAAAATTCTGAGAGTGGTATGTGTCGCAAGAATCAAATGAATCTGGACGCTCTAACTGTGACCACTTCTTCAGAACTGCACACTTTGCTACATCATGAGGCTCTCGGACTTTGGAGTTCACACGTGCTATGTGTGCATCTCTGTTATGTTGTTCCTTCAAGCCAATGTTCTCTTTAGCTTGTAGCTTATTGTCCCGACCTACCTCAGCAGTAAATTGGCCTCTTGAACTAGATCTGTTCTGTGATCTAGCAAAAGAACGATCCTCTTGTTTTTTGGCCCATGAAAAGCCACTGGAGGAAGAAACAATCAAGGGCCCAGAGAAAGGGATTTCCTCCCGTGAATCATTCTTAGTATGACGGGTCCCTTCTTTAACTTGGGCCGCTGACACTGGCTGTATGTCTGCAAATAACCTAGCATCACCATTTACCTTTGTACGATCTTGTGCTGCACCATCCTTGGTTACACTTTCTTTAGTCTTGGACTCCTGAAGGAAGAAAAGAAAACATGAGAGATTTTATGAATAATTTCATCAACTTAAAAATCTTCATACAGCTTACCAAATTGGTCTGCTCTTGACATTTAGTAAAGGCATCCAGTAATATATATATATATAAATGAATACCTTTGTGTTATCGGTTTGCTTATTGACTGCACTTTGTTCTCTTGCTGCTCTGCTTAGCCTTGATGACTTCCTTGATGCTTCTGGCCCATGCCCTCTGCTACTGGCCTTTCTTCTGAAAAGAAACAAAAAGAAATTAAGGCTCTTAATTGCTATTGACTTGGTGAACAAAACCAGTTTTTTTTGTTCAATTTCCGAGAAGAAAAATGTTGCAGTGTTGGGAGCTCCTTTGCAACTTATGAAACATACCCTTTAGAAGCAATAACAAACAGTACTTGAATTAAGAGAGACTAAGTTTCTAACTTCTTTTCTGTTAAATGGGTGATTCCACAATTAAACATAGCCCACCTGTGGGAATCTTCTCGTAACTTTGCATCCATCTCCTTGTTGGGTGCATACTTAGGCAAGCTTGAAGGTTCACATGCATAAGGTTTTGTCCTGAAAAACTGTTCCAGTAAAAGAAAAAAGGGATATAAATAAGGCATTTTTCTAGTCGTTTCATTCAATAAGCTAACCTTATAAATTTTACAATAGAGTTAAATAAGATCAATTGCAGCAAGGATGCTGGAAATCACAGTGCTCCATTACACAAGTTATCTGCAGAAATTTAATGCGTTGCCAAAAGAAGAAGAGAGAATAGCAGCATGAGAAGGAAGTTAATTGGAACAGGATGGCGATGGACAGGTATCCAATCAGGCCCCTTCCAGCATTGGGTGCCTGCTGTCGGCAAACACCATGGACGCACGGATACCAGTGCTATATAAGCGATGGCAAAGAATACTACTTTGCTCACACTAAAACTTAGGACTTCTTGGCCATATGCTAACACTATGTACAAATATGGACGATGCAAGCTAAATTTTGGCCACACCAACAATAATAGTCAATATTGTTGCATGAAAATTTGGCATCTGATATTGCAACTAGATTTTTACATTGATCTAGTAATACTGTAATAGCTTGAACATCTGTAATACACTAGCGCTACTATTTTCTAACTGTATGAGTGAAAGAATAATATTCCATGCTGATGCATAACAAAAGAAAAAAAGGCAGGATAGAATTTTAGTGGTAAACTTCAACAAACCAACAACTGCAATTCTAAATTCCATATATACTAGATTTTCCAATCATTCATCATCTTACATACAATAGGAACATAGGATATTACATGATGCAATCTTACCTCAGATGTAAGAGCACCCGATGCAGTACCACGCTTGTAGGGCTCCACCGACAGAAGAGTTTCTAGTAAACTCAAAGCATTTTCTGGTACCTCCTTAAAAACATCTCGAAGGATACTTAGATAAGGACAGTGCGGTTTGAATATTGTTGCATGAGGCAACTTCGACTTTTTCCAATACTCATCAGGAGGGGAGCCACATAGCTTAAAAATCTTATGCAGTTGTTCCACCTGAAAAATGGAAGAGATGTTACACCATAATGACATATAGCATGCAATTCCTTGAGAGTTCAGAATGGGAAAATGTTGAAACATATAATATTTGGGATAACTATGTTAGAGAGGGCATAACTAAAGCATAAAAACTAGATGTGCTAACAGTGAAAGCTCATTGACATAACAATCACAGTTATTTAGAAAGTTTATTTAATAGCATTTAATAATGTTAGCAGTATGACAATGTCCATATCAATTTTCTCCTATCCTGCCACCATAATTTTTTATAAAAATTAGTCAGAAAGGTGCCCAATATGCAATAAGTTGGTATCTCTTTATTTACTATTCCCTCCATATCACAAAAACGTGACGTTTTGGACATAGCTTCATTCAAACTTTTAAAATTTTGATTACTGAAATTGTTTTTAATATTTAGATTAGGTACTTGAAAATCATATGTATAGATTTGTCTCAAAAAGTATTTTTATAACATTATAACTTTGTTTGGTTTTGATACATATATCATAATAGAAATTAATGGTCAAAGTTACATTTTGAAGACCGTATCAATGTCCAAAACGTCACGTTTTTTGTGATACGGAGGGAGTATTCAGCACTCTGCATGACCATGGTGCTCAAATAAGGCTTCAACAGAGTCCCAAAAGCCAGCTCCTGGTAAACTAGTTAATTCATACATACAAGTATAGGAGAACATAGAACGTCAAATCTCAAACTATCCTTGCAACGTAATGCATTGCTTTAAACTTTCGAAAACTCTGGACTAAGGAAGATAGAAAAAACTCTACTAGTTAGTGCAACTCAATTAATTACCTCAGTTCGTCCCTGCAGGATCGGTTTCCCGCGCAACAGCTCAGCAAATACACAGCCAACGCTCCACAAATCAACAGCTGAATCATAGTGAGTTGAACCTAGTAACAGTTCAGGTGGTCGGTACCACAATGTAACAACCCGGCTGGTCAGAGGATGGTTTTTACTTGGATCAAAGTGATTAGCAAGACCAAAGTCAGCTATTTTTAGAACTCCTTCATTATTCACAAGGAGATTAGCACCCTTGATGTCCCGGTGAACAATGCGACGTGAATGGCAATGCTCCAGTCCTGACAGTAATTGGTTCATGTAACACTTAACCTGCAATAGGTGAGAATCAGGGAGAAAGTCAGGTCAACGCAATGTAATGTCAAAGTTGTACAGAAGGAAAAGGATACACTTGGTTCGAAATGAACATACCTGTGCTTCACTGAACTTGATGTCTGGGGAGGAAGAAAGTCCAGCAAGATCGTGCTCCATGTATTCAAATACTAGATAAAGACTACATGATAACCGAGAAGTAATCAAGCCCTCCAGTTTCATGACATTTGGATGATCGAGCCTTCTTAATATTTGTATCTCCCTTGCCATGAATCTAACACTCTCTGGCTCAAAATTGTCGAATCGCACCTTCTTCAGTGCGACAATCTTTCCAGTATCAAGATCACGTGCCCTAAAGACACTGCTATATGTGCCTTGCCCAACCTGCACACATAGTACAATTGCATACATAAACTAGCATAATAGTGATACTGACCTGTTTCCAGCTTAGACTTGTCTCAGTGATGATCATCGCATAGAAGAAATGGTTTTAAGAGGTGAAATTTTTCCTACCAGCGAAGCATATCAACAATAGAGACAACTAAACCATGTGATGTCTCGCCTCATAGAAGGAGACACCAAATCGACCATGCTGCGTCCCTTTTTCTCCCCTTTATTCTCACTAAACCTGCCTGGTACTACTAGTTTATTCTTCATGTCATGATCCATCACCCAACAAAGTACTAACAAACACACAACATACGATTCTATAAGGATACCTACCAATTCAGACAAATAGCAAATCCAATAACCATCTTCATTCTAAAAATCCACATGCATGCAGACAATTACGGGATGGAAAATGACCCACGAGCTATTGTATTGAATCTCAGCCAGGAAACCTCAAGCGAAAGCACCACAGTACCTTCTCAAGCTTCTCAAAGGAGTCGGCTTTGAGAGGGATCCACCCCTGGATGGCCTCCCCGGCGACGGCGCTGAGCCACGGGGGCCACCCGGCCGCCACCTGCTCCCCCTCCAGGCTCTTCCGGAGGCTACGCAGCCGGAAGCTTCGGGACGCGGCCACCGCGGCGACGACGGCCTTCGCCGGCTCCTCCGCCTCGTCCTTCTTCTCGGGCACCCTCGCCGCCGCCGCCGCCGAGCTGCGCAGGGAGAAGGCGGAGACGCAGACCGCCGCCGCCTCCAACGCAGGCTCCGGCGCGGGTGGCAGGTTCCTGTCCCGGAGCGCGCCGGACGAGTCGACCGCCGGCGTGACCGACACGGCGTTCTTGGACGCGACGCAGCCCATCGCGGCAGTGCACTACCACCACCAGACACCACCAACCATATGCCAAGCTCGCCGGCGGATCAAGCTTGCGCGCTCCTTCCTCCGCCCCCAAACTACTTCCTCACCCCAGCATTGGGCTGAACCGGCCGGCACAAAGAATCAAGAAAGGAAAACTTGACTGGGCCCTTCGCCTAAAGGCGTCGTCGTCACGGGACGAGCACGGCACAGGTCAAGAACAAGTCGGGATTGACCTGGAGACTAATAAATGGCGCGATTTAGACGCAAGCCACCAGCAAAAAAACACAAAGCAAAAAAATAAAGAGACGAGACCTTGACGACGCCACCACCACCACCACTATCAACGGATCAAGACAGAGAGATATTCCCACCCGCGCACGCTGCTGCGGAACCGTGATCGCCAGGGAGGAGGGTTCTGGGGGAGCACGAGAGAACCGTTACAGCAAAAGGAAAAAAAAAGCTATGACCTTTTTTCCGCGAATTCAGCAAACGACGACGACAGATCAAGAAACCGCCAGAGCGACCAAAATTGGAGCAAGAAACACGCCAGAACCAGGAAACCGCCCCGCAACCGTGGCGGCTCGCCGCCGCGCCGGAACAGATCAAGAAACACCACCAAATTCGGCCGGGGAAACGGCAAGGAAGAACGAACGCTAGGACGGGCGCAGGTGGGGAGGCAAAGCTCGATCAGGGGAGCGGAGGACGGACAGGAGTGGGGGCGGATTCGCATGTAGGAACCGGGCTTTAAATGGTCATCCACGAGATGCAGCAGCGGTGCGTAGGGAGTGATGAGATTTTTCGCACGCTTTTCCGCTCTTCTTTTGGGCGTCGTCTCGTCGCTTTGCCTTTCCTCTGCTCTGGGCTCCCCTGCTGCGCTGTTCTTGTAGCGGCGGGATTAGCGGGGGGTTGTAAGGTCGCTCCCCAGGATCAGCAACTTTTAATTTTGTTGCTGGTAATTTTGCAGCTTGAACCTTGGGTTATGACGATATTACGATCATACATGGGCCGCTGTAATGACGTGAGTACCTTTCTGTGTTGCGTTTGGTTGGTGAAGGTGACTGACTGACTGACTGGTAGCTGACTGCGCTGCACGTAGCCTGTGGTACTGGTTTTCAGGTTATAGGTCTAATGAATTCAGCAACTTCGATCCTGTCTTAAAACGCTCCATTTTTGCTATTGTGATTTGCTTGGATGGAGTTCTTTTCTAAATCCGAAGGACATAGCTGCAGGTTCTTGTATCCCTGCTCCGGTCGGAAAGCAAGGCTCCGGCGTTAAATTTCTAGTTAGCTACTTTTAATCCAGACAGGTGATCTTAGCTCTAGTTTCACGTTTGGTAACTAAAGCGGTTAACTCAAAGGTTGTTTGGTTAGATTAGAATTAACAATAGAAAAAACGAATTTAAAAGAGTTGTTGTTTGGTTTAAATTATTCTATATTTTTTGTGGTTAGTTTAATCTTGAGTTAGGGGGTTAAGTGAATTTTACTGGGTTTTAACTTGACCTCGTCTATCTCAAAGATATTTAGTGGGTTAAGTCCCTAATCTACCTCTTAACCTTGAACCAAACGGGGCTTAAGTCACTTGAATCCAAATTTTTAGCAATTAATATTGTGGTTTATGGTATTATGTGCTTCACTGCTTACGGGTGAATTCATAATGGATAGTGTTCTGATACAGATACAAATAAAGATTATGTTAAAATTGGATATGGTACATCGGAGATGAACAAAAATAAACTGATAAGATGTGTATAAAACAACTCAAATCATACAAAAAAACATTACTGATACGTAATATAATGATTCACGAGTTTATAATCAACGCTCAGCAAGTCAATGCAATATTACTGTGAAATAAAAAAAATTAGCACAACAAGCAGCCGACGCTCAGCTAGCCTGCGGCTAGCTCTCCAACACTCAGCATCAACAAGGAGAAGGACTAGAAAATCCGTAGATAATTCGATTCAACAGTGCTGCATAATGCAACTAGAATATCAAAATTAATTCGATTCCTGTTGGATAGTAGCAATACTGTATCCGGTGATAAGCGTCTTTATCATATATTGTATCCAGCCTGATACCTAAATGCTCTTCCTATAGCCCATATCTTCTAGTTTAGAATGATTCGACTTGAAAATATCCTAACCACTTTCACCTCTATCTGCTCCTACAGGTTCCACGTGCATCTCCCTGATATAATTGCTCGTATTATTTGTCAGTCATAATCAAAAGACCAAAACCATGATGTTTTCGAGGCAAAGTGCAGGTTGCTAAATCGTGCTAGAATTGTATTATAAAGAATTTATTTTATAAATTATTGTAAAAAATAGGCGTAGAAAAATTAGTATCACACCTTGGAAACTGTATAGTCTAGCTGAGCTTAATGTGGTTTTTCCCTCTCTTTTTGTTTCTTTTTTTCATCATCCTTCCCCCAACGTGGGCTCCACCTCGTTGGTCCGATCGAGCCCATTCGCCTCCCTCGCGATACGGTCCGTGTGAATGGAGATGCGAGCTCGGCGACCCACGCCTCGTGCCAGACACGGGTCCGTGTAAACGATGGCTAGTTAGTCAAACTCTGCGTGCCTACAAACGCACCAACATAAACGTGGTCCGGTCGACAAATTATTACGCAGCGAAATTTTGCGCCGTGTGTTTCGTCTGCATTCATTTTGCTGTGCTCTGCATCTCCCGTTTCTGCATTTTTTGTCGTATTTTTCTACGACCCACGTAAAGTAGGATATGTGCAGTTTTTTCTTCTTCGGTTTCTTGTTCTTTTGCTAGTTTGGTCAGCTATTTAGGGCCGCGTGATTCAAGAAAATTTTGATAGGTAATTTTTTCTATGCAGGTAGCTTGATTCCTAGGAGTAAAAAGCTTTCGACCTTTTCCTATGAGTCACTTTGTACTTAAATTTTTTTTATAAAGAATCTACATTAAGTCAAACATTTTTTACAAAAATTTATATCAATCATGAGTTATCATATTTTCCCTATGATATAATCAAACACTAGCCAATTTCTATAGTTTCAAATCCTATAAAATTGAAGAGGATAAGCGAAATTTTGCAGTGTGTGACTTGTCTGTGTACATTTAGTTGTGCTCCGCATCAACTCTTGTCTCTGCTTTTGTTGTTGTTGTAGAAACAACAATAGAGAGGGTGTCAATAAGTCACCATCTTGGGTGAAGGCTGCTCTTTGCGCCCAAAATCCTAACCTGCACATTTGCTCTCCTTTCTCTTGTCTTCTTGTGTGAATTTTTTAGTATGAGAAATCTTGATGATCTGGAATGAGTTCCCATTGAGCATTCAAGTAATGGATCACCTCCAAACCAAAACCGAGTTTATATTACTCTTGGAGGTTGGCGCATCCTAGATGGTTAGTCAAGCTTATGAAGAAGTCAGAAATTTTTTGAAGGTTGGAGATCACCTACCGCAAGGCTAAGAGCTACCAAGAAGAGAAGGGGGCTTTCCATCGGCAAACCCTTTGAGGAAAGAGCATCCTTTAGTGTCGGCTTCAATCTTAGGATCAAGTTTTCTCAATAGAGACTAAAGCCTTCCCAAAAGCTTAAACTTTGAAAACAAATCATCATGTCACCTTTATTTACAATCCTTCGTCTTACTCTCGCTATTATTTATTGTGTGATAGTTTAGTTTACTTGTTGTCTTACTAGTATGGTTAGCCTGTGTAAGCTTTATCGGATAAGTTTTTTGATTAGTCTATTAAACCCCCTCTAGAAGTCATACTTGATCCTTCAACTGGACTCCTTCCTATCTTTGGTTGCCGTCCGCCGGCGCTGGCAACGGCCGAGCCCTCCCTGTGAGACCCTGCTTCTGTGAGACTGATGGGCTGACCCCACCTGTCGGGATGCTAGTTAGTTCAAAACTAACCCCATATCAATAATAGTCTGATCCCACGCATCAGATTTCGTAAAAAATAACCAATTAAGCCTCTCAGCCCATGACACCATGGCCGCACATGTCATATCCTTTTTCGCAAAATTCATATAGATTCAAAGATATGCTTTCTAGAAGGGAAAGTGTAATTCACTTTTAACTGCCTCTGTAACCGCTTACTTTTAAACGAAGGCGTATTTCTGGCAGTATGCCATCGACATTACTCTGTTTTCCAACCAGAGCTATTTGTCCTCTTATTTCTCTCCTGGCAAAACTTCGATTGTCCATATCTTCCTTATTTTAACTCTAATTGACTCCATTATTTTCTCAAAATTTGACTAAAATCAAATCCTATCTAACGGTACCAATTTAATCATCTTTAGAATTTATTTTATTTATTATTTATTTGGCTTTATTTGCTTTTTAGCGATTAGGGTACGACGCTCTGACGATTCTCGAAAGATGTCCAGAACAATCGAAGGATAAAATCAAGCCAGACAAGCACCCACCTTGACCATGTTGAACCTATATTTATTTTACATATATACTTTTGCCAAATAATTGCATTATATGTTATTAAAATGCTATTTCATGTGTAGGAATTAGTTAATGCCATATTTTGACATGTTGCACCTTTGATGAACTATATCATGTACCTTTGTTACCCTAGGACTATTTACCCACTATTGAAAATTATTTAGTGAGGATTAAGTGATATATTTAGATATTGCTTACCCATTCTTTAGTAGAATAAACAATTATGGGGAAATATTATTGGACCCCTAGATGACATTCTAAGTCCAAGGAAGGTTTCTAAAGTTGTATTTTGTTATCAAAAATCAAAACCAAAAAGGTGTTGGTGATGAAAGGTTTGGATCCGGGCGGGAAAACAGAAGAGGAGTTTGTTAATGGAGATTGATATGACGCTCGATATTGGAAATTGAGATAGAGCTTGTGATTGAAAGTTGAGATGATACTTACTCATGTAAGTTGAGATATTTGCATGTGGGTGGTGGGCCCACATGTGATGAAAGTGACAGAGTCTCATTCAGGTTAATTATGACCAAACTTTAATGTCACTTAAACAAGTCAAAATGTACATTCACATGCCCTACTAGGAAGGGCTTGGCCAATTACCTTGTTTAGGAATAGTGTTGAACCTGCAGGCATTAGGAGGAAAGTGCAGAAAAGATGGAGTTTCTTCTGAGAGGCTTCTCGTGGTAGCGTAAGGGTTGCTCGACACAAAGATGGAACCCTCACTTTAGTAGTAGGCTGTGGTAGTGGTAGGGTGTGGATAGTGAGATAAGTTCATCTAGCGGGTTCATCGTTAGGTCTATGCGGGTGAAAAGCCTTGTTGTGATATCCTTGCCAGCATACCTCATGAAGTGTGCTCGTCAGCGCTCAGCAAGAAGGAAGATTCATATCTTGTGGGTAAATTCATATAACCCTTGTAGAGTGTTAAAAACTATTTGAATAGCTGTCGTCACGGTCATGGAAAAACTTGGACAAGGCCACACTTGGTAAGACTCAAGTTTTTAAAATGTTTGACAATGTGAGATATGTGATTATGGACATGGGGTTGGTGTTAGCCACTAGAATGGAATATGAGAACAAAGACGTGGGAGCAGAGGCTACCCACTAGTGAGATAGTCGGAGCTATGGTGACATGGAAGTAGTTGGAGCTAGAGTTGACGGTTGATACCGAAATGATGATATTATATGATGCTCTTTATGTCGTACACAATTTTCGTATGCTTATTTACTCTAGTTGCAAGGTGATGCTGCATTACTTATGTGGGACACCTTGCATGCTAGCAGGTAACCAAGCGAAGAGGTCAGAGTCTTCCTTGGAGAGCGTGACAAGGCTTGGTTGAAGCTCTGTTGGGAGATCTACTCATATTCTCATTATGCTTGGGTCTTAATCACCAAAGGGGTGGACTTCCTACAATCCTTTTGAGTGAGGCTTCGGTGTGAATCTCTCGAACGCATCCGGGGGGTCCTTTAGCGCTAGAAAGGATGTTGACACTCTTGCTAGTCATCTTAGGGCCTATTTGGGTTGTGCCGTGGTTGACAAAGCTGTTGTTGGCTAGCTGTCTGGAAAAGCTGATGTAGCTATGGGAAAGTGAACATATGGCTTTTGGTTGATTCAAACATCTGCAGCATTTTGAAAAATGAGCACTGAAGCTTCAACACATTGCAAAAAGCTGGCATAAGGCAGATTTTCCAAACAGCTGAATTTGTACTGCAAAGCCCACAGCTACCATTGGCAAAAACTGCTGAAAAGCTGGACGTTTGGTTGGGCTGCAGCTTTTTTCAGTGAAAAACTGCTGAAAAGCCCAACCAAACATCCCCTTATTGATGGCGTGCTTCATCTCATGGAGTTGGAGTATTTTGTGATCCAGGACTTGCTCTCCACACACTGTGATGGGTCCTTGCGGCCCGGGGATCTTAAGGCAAAAGAAGTTTTGGTGCATGCCCGCAAAGAAGCAGTTGAGGGTGGTTCTTCCTATGATTGCGTTAAAGGATGATCCCATGTCCACCATGTTGAAATGTATGAGCTCCGTCCGGTGATTCTCCATAGTCCTAAAGTTTATGAGGCGCTCAATTTGACTGAGTGGATGAACCATCTTTCCTGGTATCAAACCAGTGAGTGGGTACAGCGATGGTTCAAGTGAACCATCCCCATATCCCCCTTGCAGCTTTAGATGGTTCTTGAGCATACGGAGGTATAAGATATCCAAGGAACTTCCACTGTCGAAGATGATCTTGGTGAGCGTGGAATTGGCCACCATAGCGGTTACAAAGAGAGCATCATCATGCGGGAAACGTATTCCCTCAGCGTCCTCCTCCGTGAAGGTCAATGGCATGTTTGTCCATTTTGGTGGTGAAGTAGGAGTGAGTGCCCTAATGGTGTTCATCTTCCTTGCATATTCCTTGAGTTGCCTCTTCGAGCTCCTCCCAAAGGCTGAGCCCCCAGTATAATGCGGACAAGATGGTTGGGTAGTTGGAAGACAAGATCTTCCATCTCTGTGGTTGGCTCATTTACAAGCACTTTAGCCAGGAAGACTGCTCTTGGAGGTGGAGCCCCCTATGCTGCTAGTGTCCGGCGTAGGTCTCGTTCTATGGCTTCTTCTTCTTGAGCATGGGGGTCATGACATTTGTTCGCCTAGTGACCACTAGACTTGTGGAAGGTACACCACCTGCCTCTGGGCTTCCTGGGCTCGCGTTGGTGAGTTTGGTTGTCGATGGCTATGATCTTCTGTTCCTGTGGATATCGATAGTTCTTGTTTCTAGATTTCTTCTTCAGGGAACTCTTGGTTGTCCCACTTGAAGGAGCATCATGGTCTCAGGATGATGGCTCAATCTTAGTGTTGTCACCATTTTCACCACGCGCTTGCTCTTGTAGTTTGCGGTATAGTTCCTCGGTATTTCTTGGAAGGTTTCAACTAAGGGCCCGATTCACTTCTCTAGAAGTAAACCTTACATGCGCGCGTCAATCATTGTAGTGCTTGGGGCATTAGAAATTTGGCTCCCAGTCCTTTGAAAACCGCTTGAAAAAACTTCGTAGGGACTCTCTTTCCTTTTGCTTGAAGGTGAAGAGTTCGTTTGATAGGAGAGGTTGTGTGAAGATTTCTTGGAGGCGCTCCCATGACCTAATGGAGTTCTTCCTTTTGTTGAAGAACTACATCTGGGCCATCGTGGTTAGCACGAGTGGTAAAAGATGGCACATCTCCATCGGTCCTCTTGCAACTCGGATGGCCGTGGAGTATACTTCCAAGAATTGAAGGGATTTGGAGTCCCCGCTATATTGTTTCTGTGTAGGTAGCTTGAACTTTGGAGGGTGGGGTGGACGGGTTCTTTGATTTCCCTAAACTAGTTGCAAGTTAGCCTACGGCCCTTGTCCCATCGGTGCCAATGCTGTTTGCTGGGGTCTGGCTGTCGCTTTTCTCTTTAGAGGATAAGTCCAATGAGCGGTCTTGGGACCTTCTCAGTGAGTGGGAATGGTTGCATCAATACCTCCTAGAATCCATTGCCGTTTCGAACTCTGCCACTTGATCTTCATGGCACGTGTTTATGTTTTCATGGCGACTTGGCACTTCGCTTCCTTGGAGGCTGCTTCCCACTCAACGAGGGTTGGCGGTTCCTTGCCTGTGGCCTTCATTGTTAGTGTTGTGGCTGCGACTCCTATAGAGGACACTTCGGCTTGGGTGATTTTGGGCATCTCGCACTGTGGTCTCTAGGCCGTGGGCTTCTTCTCACCTTGTCATTTCAGGGAGAGGTAGCCTCATAGCCGGTGGTGCCATGCTTTCGGGTGCTCCGGCATAGGTGGGCCCCCAGAAAGGGTTGAAACATGGAGGTCAACTTATAACGGCCGCATGTGCCATAGGTGGTAAGTGCGAGAAATAGGTCGTGTTGAGGACCAACGTTCTTCCATGCATGAACTTGGATCTCTTGATGACGCGTGATTTGCCCTCACGATGTTGGACGGAGGCGTTTGAGATTGCGGGGTCGACAAAATCACGATTTGGCTCTTGAGGCACGATGCCGTAGAAGTCTCTGCAGCATTTAACTGAGAGACCTCAAGCAATGCTCAGGATGCGTCGAAATAAGGGAGCTCGGCGTTTGCAAGTGCTCTCAAGTTGGTGATAAGCTCTTGGGGCCTCCTTGAGGTATTGTCGAGATCCTTGGGACTTCGTGGTACGCTCCAAGGTGGCTGCCTTTGAGGAGTTCCTCACCTTTTGGTACTAGCGGTAGCGCGGTGGTGAGAGGGTTGGTTTGGATATTCCATGTCCTCGATGCGTCTGGCATTGGAGTCGTCGTCCTTGCTCATCTTTGAGGTGCTGCCTTTTCTCTTGGAACCTTGAGTTGTCATGCCTTTGCTTCAGGTGAGTGATGTCTCAGCTTAAGTGAAATTTTGCTTTGGTGGGCCATAGCTTCTCATGTTGGCTAGGTCTCCACAGACAATGCCACTGTTTTCATCGTATGAAACAACACTACAGAGAGGGTGTCGATAGCTCGATGGTTATGTCACTATGCTAATGGACTGTATATGACGACTTTATTAGAAGGTTGTCGTACACTTGACAATATGGAACACGTCGATATTTTTTGAAAGGTTCGGCCATCTCGTGGATCATGACCTACTTCTATTTCGGGAGAGAAGCCTCGTACGGGACTCGACCAAGGCCACACCTAGAGCTCCCCATTTGAGACTTAGAGATCTAGGTCATTTCCTCTCAAAATTTTCATTTATAGGATGTATTTTACATTCCCTCGTGGGGGATTTATATAGGCAAGAGGCCCATGACAAATGACCATGTGTACCCCTGAGTGGGGAGTGAGAGAGGAGTAGTTTAGATAAAATGGCCCATGGGTCTATAATGGACTAGGAAAAAGAGGGTGATATATAATCCATAGTGGACTAGCCCTTACATACACTCTTTTATACTTCTCTTTAGTTACTAAATTTCTTGTTAACTTGTTAACTTCACATTATTGTTACATAGGTGCCATGTAAAATTCAATGTGCTGAACTATATAGGAATCAGTAATACCCGATAGGGATTTTGTTGTATTCTTCTACGAACCACGCAAAGTAGGACATGTGCAACTCTTTCGTCATTTTCTTGTTCTTTTGCTACTTTGGTCAGCTATTTGGGGCTTCTTGGTTCAAAAGAATTTTAAAGAAATTTTATAAATTTTTAGTCTTTAGGAATTTCTTCTACGGTTTTTTTCACCACATTGCACTCAATTTTAAATGAAATTCTCCGTTGAATCCAACCTTTTAGACAATCCACTTGGGTCATGAGTTCTCATATTTTTCTCTACAGTGTAATCAAACACTATTTGATGCCAATTTCCTTAGTTTCTAATCATATAGAATTAAAAAGGTTATTTTCTTGTTATTACGTATGTTCGTTCCTACTTTTCCGAATCCTGCAAATCATATGGTACTTGCTGTTTGTATCAAACGACGAAATTGTTTTCTCGTAATTCCAACGGGCTCTATGAAAAAAATGAAGGAAATTAAGAGGCTCAATTCTTGTCAGGTCCAACTTGTCCCTGCTGTCAGTGGCGGAGCTTAGTGCAAAGCAGACGGCAGACAGAGCCATGGCCCCTCCTTATTTTGCTAAATTCAAAAACATTACACTAAAATCTGCTAATTATGTTATTTCTTCTGTGTTTACTTTGCTATCTTCTTGAGGCCGGTCCCCTCTGTGATTCACGTGACGCTCCGCCACTGCTGACTGTTCTCCCGTACGTGGTGCAAATATACACGAGTTTTAGGGCTCTCATTATTTGTACTATTATTTCGCTTCAATGTAATATAGGGTAAATCCTTTCAGCAAAGAGACTTCCTTCCAAAAGATTTTTGTCCTTCCCAAGGAAATGTCATGTCTTAGTTCCTGTGTTTGGTCATCTTAACCATAATAAAGATCCTGCCGTTCACTACACTGATTTTTCCATCCTCTTCCCGTGACCATCCACTGCAGAAGAGTGCAGACTGGCAAACACGACTACAAGTCACACAACACCATGCTTTCCTCGTTGTCACACTCACACCACCATGCCTACCTAGCAGCATCGTTCTTCAGTCCTCTGCACTGTTATGGCAATTTTTTAAACCTACTACTAGTAATGTAATATATTTCCAACTGCCCCGTCCAAACCAGCTATATATCAACAATCTGACATGACATCGCAATGCATTTGGAACTGTCCCAACATTGACATCTCTATCAACATTTGGTAAACACAGGAAAGATTTGGAGAACAGGCTAATTGGAGCAAGACTCCGATAACTAATCAAGATTAGGTTGGGGACTACTACTACCGCTAGGCACCCGCAAAAGGCCAAAAACCCTAGTTGAATGCAGACTTGCAACCGTGGCCGTTAGACATGTGATTATTATTGTAGTTTGGTGTGACAGAAGCCGGTGCATACTTTTGAAGTATTTTCTGTGTTTTCGAGATTTCTAGTTGGAGAAGTCAAATTAGGCCACACAATGACACGGACATGCATTTGTATGGTGTTTTTTTCTCCCATTTCTAGGTGCAGGAGTTGAGTTTATTTGTTCCTATCTGATAGTGTAGCTGTTGACAGTATCTAGAGAGTCGAGATGAGATTAGGATGAGCAAGCTTGCGAGAATTTTCTAAGTGGGTGGGTTTTGGCCGGTCTAATAGTCTACCTATAATTAACTAATTTACTAAGAGGGGTGGGCATGTGATGGGCCGACACAACGTTGATTCAGTGTTGACAGGGAATAGTTTGGCAATCTATTGCGTCCCACGATAAATCTAAGCGACGGAGTAATCTAGCTTAAAGGTCATTCCCTTCCAAACTACATTATCTTCGGTTTTCGCCTGTTATTAGACATGCAAAAGAGAAGGATGAAAGGCACGACATGGTTTGATTAAAAATTTGTGGAATCACCCAGGATTTAGAACCCTGTTCCTCATAATGCTCATTAATAATGTCCTCTCTAAAACAGCACACAATGCTCCTTTTTTAGAGTACATATTACTTTTGACCAACACGAATATTTGCCAACAATCACCTTTTATATCTTTATCATCTCTTTATAGCGCGGTTGAGGCGATATTTACCGTCTCTCCTTCCCCTCCACGAGAAGCCGTTTGGGGTATTGGCAAAATATCAACCTTTTCAATGTGGAGCCTCGGGTTCAAAGTCGCACCATATACATCAGATCTAAGACAAGACGATATTATCCGAGCTTTGCACTTTAGTTTGTTCACCGGAGGACTCTCATAAGAGCATCTCTAGCCCTTCCCCTAAAATCCTTTAACTCCCTAAAAACTAAAATTTTAGGGAGTTATACCTATCTAACCTTTCCCCTAAAATTATTTAACTCTCTAAAAAATAAGGATGGCCCCCTATACTCCCCTGCCTTCTGCTCAAATTTGAGGAAATGCCCACGCTCCCCTATCTTCTCCCTATCCATCCATTTTTGCGCGGGAGGAATTTTCAGCACTCAACCGCTCTCCCGCCGCCACCCCCTATCGTCAACTCCGGCGCCCTTTGCCGCCCCCTCTGCCGCAGGAATGGCTCCTGGCGCCCCGTCCGAGTCCCCCGCAATCCCTCCGCCGTCGACGGAGAAGCCGCCACCTGCCCCGCCGCGGCGCCAGTAGGGCAAGGTCGTGCTGCCCGCCGGCACCGAGGCCGTGGGGAGGAGGTGGAGGGCGCGGCCGATCTGGTGGCCTGGGGAGGAGGCGGAGGAGGCGTGGCAGGCGGCGTGGGAGGGGCAGAAGACGGCGGCGCAGGAGAGGCAGGCGTAGAGGCGGGAGGGGGACGGGGAGGAGGTCGGGCAGGGGGAGCAGCGGGGGACCTCGCGCGCGTCGCGGCGGATCTCGGGGCGGCCGAGCGGGCGGACGCGGAGGCAGCGGCGGAGGAAGCGGAGCGGCCGGGGAGCAGGCTCCACCGCGCCCGGCCTCCGTCTCATCCAGCCGGCGCTTGTGGCGGGGGAGCCAGATCCGACATGGTGGCGGGGGAGGAGGGCGGAGGGCTAGGGGTGGGGGGAGGCGGAGGGCGGCCGCCGGCGGGGGGAGGGGTGGGGGGAGGAGGAGGGCGGCCGCCGGCGGGGGGAGGGGTGAGGGGAGGAGGAGGGCCGCCGGCGGGGGGTAGGGGCGGGGATTTGGGGGATTTGGGGATTTTTGGGGGGAGGGGGGCAGTGGGGATTTGGGGATGTTTGAGGATTTTGTGATTTTTTTTGAAGAAATAGCAAAGGAAAAAGATATCGAGAGTTAAATTTAGGGGAAGGGATAGGTGGAAGCATTTTTAAACCCTCAAATTTTAAGGAGTTAAGTTTAGGGAGGTGGTATAGGGAGTTAAGTTTTAGGGAAAGGGCTAGAGATGCTCTAACAAGGCAATGTTATAGGCTGTGAAATGATGCATACGACGTAATGCATTGAGTGATTGTGTTGAACCTCGAGGACGAATATATATAGAGTATACAATTTGGAGTACATGAAACTTGTAGCGATAAGATCGAATCACAACAAATCCTATTTATTATATCTAATGCGCGAATGCTCAGACTGGAGTGGAAACTGACAAGTTGCTCAAGCGGATGAGCTCTTTGTGCCGATGTCAAGGTAGCTAAGAGCGAGGATGTCGTAGCCGTGGTGGAGGTGGCCACGCAACATGTTGTCGTGGTTAACGCAACCGAAGTCGGGGTTGCCGTAGTTGAGGTTGCCGCATTGCAAGCCGCAGGAGCAAAGAAACGGCATGAAGAAAACGCTAACGTGATCAAGATAGTCATCGAGGAAGAAGTCGAGCCGAAGACAATGCAGTCAAAGACAAAGCACATACCGATTCTACCAAAACCGGGGATGTGTTGGGACGAAGGCACACGTCAGTTTTGCTAGAATAGGGTGTGCGAGGAGAGGGACCAACCCAAGCCATGCAATAGTATCTACAGGGTTGTAGAAGCATCAGCAAAGAGAGGACGCGACTGCAGTTGCAGTGTACAGAGCAGTAGAGAAGAGATAGCCAATACAACGCAGTTGTGGTACGAAGACGAAAAAAGGTGCATAAAGGCATTCAAATAAAAACTAGACGACGGCACTGCAGTCATGTACGTGTTGGAATTGAAGATGAACGGTATGTGAGGAAGAGACGATGATGCAGCAGTGGTACACAGAGTAGGTGAAGAAGAACCCAAACAGTGTGATGAAAACCATACGTGCTTGTCGATGGGTGATGATCCCGCGGCAAGGGAGGTGGCGCAGCGGTAGCATGAGTCGACAAAGTGCAGTGGCGGTTGTGATGCAGCGGCCGGAGCCACCGACGACGGTGTCGCACTTGGAGAGGCATTGCGGCAACCGGATGGCGGTGACCACGGACGGCGGCGCTGCGGCCCGAGGGGGCGAATGCAGCCGCTGTCCGGTGCTCAATGGCGTAGTGCGTGTACTTGGCGATGGCGATGACAATCCAAATGTGGAGACGACGTGCGGACAGAATAGCCACGCAACGACATTTGAAGGCGTCCCTGGAGTGGCGCGCTTGGTGTCCATCATGACTTCAGGAAGAAGGGATGGCTGGAGGAGAGTCGATGCCGATATCGGAATAGAGAAATGCAATGACGATAACGGTAGGCGACGTAAACTGACCTATGATTGGCAAACCAAAAAGAAAATCAATCAAGCGAGAAAAATCGATCAAACATGATCAAAAAAGATTCTTCAAGGCAGCTGATCGACGTGACCGGCAACGTGAACCCTAACTACGGGTTGCGCAGTCCTCGGGTGAGATCATGGAGATCAATCTCCACGGGCAGGCACAATACAGAAGCGTGTTAGAAGGTAGGTTGAGAAACGAAACCCTCTCGTACCATGTAAGAGGATGAATATAACACAACGTGTTGAGTGATTGTATTGAGCCTCGAACGTGAGATAATTGGACTGGTTTGTGTCAAGGGAAGGGCCGCGATATCTCCTGCTAGCGTTCGCTTGATCTTGCCGCCGGCATCTAGTTCGTTTTGGGTTTTAAGACATAAGATATGTCCATTTTTGCTATTCTGCTATATACAAAAAGTCTAATGTTGGATTTTCGGGTAATGCTTTTCTTTACGAAAATTGCTGGGAATTGTTATTAGTTTTCAAAAGGGAAATCTAGGTCGACGTGGGGGCGCTGGATATTGTATTGTTGTTTTAGTCTCTGAGCAGGGAAGAAGCCAGAAGGACGCAGAAAAGGAGTGGAAAGTATGGGTGGCGCCGAAGGTCTGAAACGGGTGTCACGGAATTAGTGCGAGTGCAGCGGCAGCACGTCCATGTTTTCTACGGGCTCTGACTCCACGCACGCGCAGGGGAAAACACACTTGGGCTCGTCCTCACGCCACCAGCTGCACGTAGGCAAAGAAGAATGGCTAGTCCACTCGTTCTTCTTCTTCTTGTTCTGATCAACAGGGGATTCCGGCAATTTAATTACCTTCCGAGTGTTTCAATTTGTGCAACTCCTGTCGAGGAGGGAGAGAGAATCATACAGAGAGTTGCTAACGATATTTATCGTCTGCCCCGAGCATCCTAGATTCAACTTAGCAATATTGCACAATGTTTGAGTACACATTTTTTTAGACGTTTGAGTACATTATTGGTTCTAGCTAGGCCTTCGGTCTGATCTTACAAAACTCTGAATCATTATTTGTAAACTAAGAACAGCTGTGTTCTTGCCTAATTTTGAGTTGGGTATACAACCTCTGCGGCAGATTAACCAGTTGGTGCCATAATTAGTTTTCTGTTGATCCAGCTACCATGCCATAATTGACTAGGTAGGTAGAAACCAAATTCAGAGCACAGCAAGCTAGCTTAACCAGCTAGTGACATGACACAGGACAATGCGTAGCACCGCTGTCACCTCCCTCTCTTAACTTGATCTCACTGTAAAATTTGCTTGGAGAACACTTATGTTGTTCTTCTGGTAGAGACCCTAGTGATTATTTCAGACTAGTTTGGTATGCAAGAAATATACGGGAGACAGTGAGGCTCGTACATTTAAAGCCTACCTGGAACACATGAATTTTCGCAGGATCCACAAAATTCCCCGTTCCGAATAGAGCCAAGTCATACAAAATCCCCGCTTTCCGGATTGACTCCATCTCGATCTGTCAGCGAGCACCGGGTGTAATCCAAACCATGCAAGAGGTTCGAGCAGTGAAGGTTACAAGAGAGCTAGTGTAATCGTGTTGTGCATGAGTTAGCGCAATATGCTAAGGTCAGTGGTTCGGGTCCGATGTTGGTCGGAAATGTGCCACATTGCGTTGAGGCTTGTGCTATGAATGACGGCAACGTGTCTCATGCGATCTAATTTATACGTTTTTGCTGGTAGCTAGTTGGCTGTTTTTCATTTTGCCAACACTTATTTTTTTTCCTTACCAAATCATATTCATGCTCCTTCTTCCACCTGCTTCTTCTTCCTATTCGGTGGCACGGCGAACTCATTGGAGTTCGAGGCGGAGCCGCCTGTCGATGCGGAGTAGAGACGGAGGAGCAGAGAACGTCATAAGGCGGAGCGGAGACAAAGGCAAAGCAGAGCAACGACAATCTCATCAGAGTGGTTAGCCTTTGGAGCTAGAGTTTCAAGGTGGGGCATCGCCAGTGCCGAGATGAATCGGTGCTCCCTGGGCTTCGAGGGATGGCTGGTGGGGGGGTGGCAGACCGATGGTGGCTAGTTAGGGGGTCGACGAGACAAGGTGGTAGTGCCGCCGGCCACGGGCATGGAAGAACGGGTGGTGGGCCGGTGTCGAAGGGCCGGTCGACAAGGTGGGAGCGGCACGGACAAGGTGGGGGTGCCGACGTGCTGAGAGTGGGGTGGCGGTGTCATAGAGAGAATTAAGATGTTGAATCTTAATCTAATGATTTGAAAATTTGACTAATGATAAATTAAAAAATAGTTGACTGTGAAATAAATAGCCTGAGATTATAAAGCTCTCTTGCTCTAGGAATTAGACCATCTCCAACAAAAACAAGTAGGTGGCGATTTACTTCGATTTTTTTCCACGTCTGGGCGGTGAATTGGTAACTTTTCCAAGATGAGATTTGTAGTACGAGATTTTGGGTGGCGATGCGGGGTTGGTCGCGATGGGGCCGAGCAGGAGGCATTTGAGGAGGCACATGCACCTAGAGAGTGGAGCCAAGCTGGGAAGCAGCTTGAGTGGAGCAGTGCTTAGTTCCAGCTCGACTGGTCCTCTCACCATCACCAACCCTTGCCTTGATTTATTGGGTCCCCGGATTTACGCACCAAGTGTTACATGATGTGTATTGGTTGTAGTATCATTGATTGCGCTTCGCATGATCTGGGAGATGCCCACACCTTTTTATTTTTGGAAGACAAGAGCTTTCATCAGTCATTTGTACCGGAGATATAGTACACATGCATGTCCTAGAAAAATTACTAGTCAGGTGTCCAAAGTGCACTCGTGCTTCCAAGTAATGTTGCCCGCCTTAATTATCCGAACTGTACGAGCTGGATATAGTTTGACCTTCTGAATAAACTAGTTATATTTTTTTCGATTACAAGCAAGATACGTACACACATACTACTACATACATACACCATATGTATACACCCACATGAGTATTCTTTAATCATATGTTACAAATGGCGAAGGTCAGAAATAAAGTCATAAAACTTACTGAATTTCTACTGAATGTACTCACATATGTGTAAATATGGATATCAGAATTTAAATATTTATAGATGAAATCATACATCCACAATTTTATCACCCATCAAGAAGTGGTTCTCGGAATGACCGAGTTAATTAGTGCACGTAAACACGATATACCCGTGCTCTCTCACCGGAAGAAATTCTCCCAGGTCCTAATCTCGCTCAGACCAGAAAATTCTTCTCTCGGTACGTTACTTCAAAATGGACAGCACTGGTTACTGTACTGGTCATGATTTTTGTCCACGATCTAGTATAGCTCACTGCACGCTCATCGCCCATCATTGTATGTCGTTGCAGCCTCACTGATGACACCAGCAGCCGTGCGTATCCCGGTCGTCAACTACTCCACCGCAGGTTCAGATTGCTCCTTTCGTGTGCTTGCTAATGGCCACGCACACTTCCTATCAGCAGAGACCAACAAGGTAACGCAGGAAGAACCCTGAAATATAATACCCATGTTGACCCAAGGCTGTAGCACGCGACACCTCTGTTTCGATTTTACCCTCGTATAGCTCATATACTAATGACTCCGGCGGGTTGCTCAGGCCCATTGACCCCGCACGCACTGTCTGTTTCGATTTTCCCCTCGTATAGCTTATTTACTAATGACTCCGGTAGTTTGCCCAAAACCGGTGACAATGCACGCACTAGAAAAATACTCCCTCCGTCCCAAAATATAAGGCACGCACGTATCTCAATAATTATAATTATATCTATAATATGTTAGTTATATGATACAAAAATGATATCATTGGAAAGTGCTTTCAAAAACGAATCCAATAATATCACTTTTATATCACATAATCAAAATATTATAAGTCTAATAGTAAATCTTGGAATGCGTACGCACCTTATATTTTGGGACGGAGGGAGTAGTTTCAAAAGTATAATCTTAAATGGTTTCACGAACCGTCACGATTTTCAAACCATTTGTAATAAGCGAACATCACACACGGTTGGACATGGAAACCTTCTATAATGTGAATTTTCCATTTTAAAAAATCCGCTTGTTTTTTCTGACACCAAAATCCACTTGTTTCTAGAAATTACTCCAATTAAAGCAATCAACATAACAATTAAAGCACGGAGCAAGAAGGGAACCTTCAATACATCAAATTACTTGCATTGCATTTTGATTATACAGAGAAGTCACAAACATGAACCAACAAGTCATAAACAAACCAGAGATAGAATTGTCTAGACATCAGAAGCACCACAAAATTATACATGCACACAAGATTAATTATATGTACATCTCAGCCATCCAAGGAAGAATAAAATGTGTAACTGCTCAAAGGGGATGAAAAGAAAAGAAGAATGTGGAAGGATTCGCACAAAAGTATTGATCTGAAACTGTGTTGCCACCTACCAGGAGAAGCGGAGAACGTTGGCAGCAGGAGTAGTGAGAAGCTTCTTGTTTGAATCATAACTCTACCACCCAGTTCTGCAAGTGGAACATCATGAAATCAGTGGATCAGCAAGTCCACATCTCTAAAATCAAACAAAAAAAAGGATGGAAATGAAGAGACCGATGAGGTACATGTGGTTGGATCTCGTAACGGAAGGGGGAAACAGTCGCAATGGCAGACCTTGATGTTGTGGTCCCCGTCGCTAGTGGCGAGACGGTGTGAGGTGAGCCAGAAGTTGAGGGTGAGCTCGATATCGACGAGATCGAGTTGAGCGAGGTGACGGGGCGGCAAAGCCCAAATCTAGACATGGGGAAGGAGGTGGAGGCGGTCGTGCCTACCATCTTGTCGCCTCCATGACGGCGAAAGTGGAAGACGGCAACGGAGGGGAAGTTAGAGGAGGAGGGAGAGAGAGGTGGGTGCTCTGTTCAAAATGGGTGGCAATGATAAAGGGTGAGGAGAGCTAGGGTTTTAAAGGGAAGCGGTGGTAGTTGGGCTAAATGGGCCAGGTTGGGGCGGTTTAAAAGGTAAGTGGGCTAAATTGGACGATCTGGATCATAGGCGGTTTTTTAAAAAACTCACCTATAATAACATTGTAGACAATTTAAAAAATCGTCTGTGATGAATAAGTTATACATATGGTTTTTTAGCAAAACATCTGTGATATCAGTTTTCATAAAAACTATTTGTTAATAGCCCTATTACAGATGGTTTTTATTGAATCGTCCGTGTTAGAGGTTTTGTATGACTCTTTTGTAGTAGCGACACATACACGATGAGATATATGTGGTGTATTCTATCATTTCTATTCTGGATTTTGCATTGAATAGTAGTGTTGTTTAGGGCAGTTTAATAATTAAGCCTTAAAAGAACTCTACTGACCTGTTAAGTTCATGTATTGACCCTCCATAATTTTCTGTCTAGTTATGCATTGGCTCTCTTTAATTTTTTGTCCGAGCTTCGCCTCTATAATTCTCTGATCTGTCATCTTACTGGCTCTTGATGAATATGCACGAGTCGTATGATCGTATCCCACAAGCACCGGCTACATTTTTATCATCCATTCGCCACTAGTTGATCTTGATGAATATGCATCTTTTTTTAGGCACAACTCCGTGAATTTGAACTCTTGCAGATGTACTAGTTACATTTTTTGTCCGTAGAGATGAAACATAGAGTCATCCGGTCATCCTAGATTCCTAGTTCGGATGACAGAGGACATGTCCTAGGTCCTAACCGACTCAGCTCAGACTCTTCGGTGGCGCCAAAAGGCCTCTCCGAGCAACGACAAAGCATACGTTTCTTCAGCTCATGTGCCGTCAAGCTTCAGAATCTCGTACAGGAAGGCTCTGCCTGTCTGTACTACGTTTTAAAACTCGACTTTTTTTTCTTCAGAAGCAAAACGACGACAGTACGATGTACAGAATATGCACTGCAGGAGCTTTATCTTCTGTTCATGTGGGAACGCAAGGCACGCACTCGTAGTTTCCCTCTCTTTTCTGCTTGCCTGCAGTGGTCTCAGAATCGATTGAACTCCATGCTCCATGTCTCCAAAAGGACAAGCAGCTAGCTGCTGCACAATTTATATTCTTTCAGAAAAAAGGATGGAGAGAGGCAAGTGATGCAGAGGTTGGTCAGGAAAAGTGATGCAGTTTCTCACATGATGATTAACTGAAAACTCAGGTGAAGTGAGGATGAGAGCAATATGCTATACTTGGCTTTGAAGGTCAGGAAAAGTACGCTCCTTCTTTCTCTTCTTTCTTTTCCCCTTAACTTATAGTACATGGTTACGTGGAGGATATTTGGTATCAAGGAGTGATCATTAGGTCATTAGTTAGTTATGTAGAAAGAGAACCTATTCAGAACGCAGGATTTCGGCAGAAAACAGTACGGTCCTTCAAAAATCTCTTTGTGAATCCTTGAACAACCTAACTGCTAGGTTTGAAGGAAAGGCTGAGACAACCAAGGTGCAGCTGAAGATCAATGACTGCAGATGACAAGATTTCTCATGGACATGAAAGATGTTGAGTAACGTGGACGCCACGATGCCCCTAGGAACGCGACATATTACAGTCACCGCGAGTGGAACACTACGAACTCTAGTATTGACCAAAACACCAAGCCAAAATCAGTGAGGAGGGCCGGCAGCTCAGGTTTAATTGTTAAGGCCCTTTTGGAATGTATGAATTCTTTTTCCTGATACATTGATAACTGAAATATATTTTGTGAAATTTCTGCAGTTACTATGAAATTTACTCCTCCAGAAGCCCTGTTTTTTGCATGCCGGTCATGTGCGGCAACAAAGGGAGTTAAGAGTTTAAACAGACAAAAAAAGCAACTAAGTAGATGGCAATGGTCTGTTAAATAGTAACTTGTGATAATGCTTACAAGTTACAACTGTTGTTTTTGGAAGCATCGTCAGTTACAGTTATGTCTATCTGGCAAAAAAAAACAGAGAGTTTTACACATTTGTCATTAATCCATGACCTAACTCGCATTCTATCGTTACTTATTTTGCAATCTACACATTTGTCACTCTTCCGGTAGTTTATGTTATGCATTTGTCACTCTGTTCCGTTTCCGTTAGTTGGACAGTTAGTACAACACGAGATGCCAAAAATACCACTAGGATCCATCCTCTCCATGTCACTGACATTGCTGGCCCACATGTCAACTTCTTCTCCTCCCAATCTCATCTCTCTCCATCTCTCCCGTGCTCCTCTCTCCATCATTCTCTCCCTCTCAAAGTAATGGTTGTCTCCCATCTCTCTCTCCCCCAGCTCATCATCTCCATCCCATCCTCCTCTGCATATAATTCTGGAGAAGCACCCTTCCTCCTTGGCCACGATCCAAGCGAGCGACGCGGCTTCGCCCCTACATCCAGATCTGACCGGCGGCGAGGGCCCGAGCTCGATCCACATGGGCGGGTGCCTAGGAGGAGCGGCCAGAAGGGATATTTGTAACAACCCCAAAATTTTGCCAAACTTTCAAAACTTTCCGAAAACTGTTCTGGGCCAAATTCCATCTCCTCAGCCCAATCCATTTCTCTTCCTCGGCCCATTTAGCCCACCATTTTCCTCAACCGTCATCTTCTTCTTCCCTGCCTCACTCCCGTCGCTACCGATCCAGTGACATCGTCGCCTCTTTTTGTCTGACACCGGCGACTAGGTGGGACCCATCCCTCTGCCTCGTGTCGCTCCGAAGCCATGCGTTGTCTGCCCTCTTTCCCCCTCGGCACCACCACTCTCACCATCCCCGCTCCGCCCACCAGCTCACCTCCGTCGAGCTCGCCGCCCGAGCCAGCTTGTCCGCCGGCCCGCGTGAAGAGGCAGCAGAAGCACAGACCATTGGCGAGTCCGTCTTCTCGGAACCCGCTCAAGCGCATCAAGCCCGAGGTCCCCGACTGCATCCACGTAGCTATAAAACCCCACCGGCGACTTCCCGAGCTCCTCCTTCCCTCCGGTGCATCTCTTCCACCAAACCGAGCTCCTCCATCCCTCCCTCACTCCCTCCCGAGCGTCTCCACCCTCTTTTCTTCCTCTCCCGAGCTCGAACCGCGCCGCCACCATCCTCATTTTCCCCGGCGAGGTGAGCCCGAACTCCCCTCACCGGTGCCAAGCACCTCCCCTTCAAAATCCCCACCCTTTCTCCACAAAAACGAGCTCCCCATCCTCCGCAGCACCTCCTATTGCTCTCCCCTAGCTCCGGCAACCATCACCGGCGATGGAGTCAACCTCCCACCGCCGGCGGCCACCCCGGTTCCTCTCCCTTCTCCCCAAATTCTCTCTCACTCCGAGCTCCCCTCCATCACCCCTCAAGCTTTCTCTTCCTCCCCGAGCTTTTCCTCCTTCCCTCTGAGAACTGGCGGGCTCACCATTGTCACCTCCGCCTCCGGCGAGGTAAGCCGAGCTCACTCCCTCGTCGCCAAGCAAAAGCCCTGCGGTACCTCCCCTCTTTCTTCCCGAAAATGAAATCCCCACCTCCTGAAGCACCCTCCCGAGCTGCCAATTGACGCTGGCAAGCCTCACCGGCAACGAATTTGAGCCTCGTCGCCGGCAGCCATCTCCTCCCCTGCTTCCCCTATTTTTCCCCTCATCCCGACCGGGCCACCGGCCCCTCTCCCCTAGCAGGCTGGCCTGTCTTCACTATCGGGCCGACCCGAGCACAACAGGCCAGATGAGGCCAGCCCAGCTCCCTTTTTCCTTTTCTTTTTATTCTATTTTCCCTAACAGGCCGAAGCCCAATAGCAACCCGATAACAACCCATAACCCGGGCAGATCTGAGACCATCTCGTATGAAATTGATTTTCTTTTTAATTTCCTTTTTCTATTGAACCCTCAACCCAAACCCAAGCCCAACCAAACCCATATCCAACCCATTCCAAGCCCTAGTGAAACCCAGCCCTAGTCCATAGCTAGCCCAACCCGAGGGCCCTAACGGGCCCAATAATATTTTGCGGGCCGGGCCCGATGAAACCCTAAAAACCCAATTATATACCGTTTCGATCGTCTCGACGACACGGTTCCACTTTTCCACTCCGTTACTTCCTGACAACCACAAAACTTCTCACACTCCATATACTCTGACTCCTCCTCTAAAGCCCTAAAACACATGTATATATCCATCTCGATCGCCTCGACGCCACGAATCCACTTATCCATACCATTGGACCCGAATCTCGCTCCTTAAAACCTAAAACCCGCAAAACCCTCTTGTCTCGCATGTATTCCAACTTCTCCTCCAAAACTCTAACTCGCATCATGTATCTTCTCCTACCTCTTTAATACTCCGATTTCGACCATGCATACCTCCAACCCTGTTTCCGTTTCTAAACCCCCACACACCCCACCTCCTTATTTAAGGTATTGTTTTTCTAACTATTTTACATTTTGCTCCCAGCTCGTATTCGTCGAGCCCGGACTTATAAGTGTTTGGACCTTTTCGCCAATAGAATGCGGTAGCGACGATCCGATGCTCGAGAAGAACTCTGACGGTGCGGATCACTTTGAAGATGATGATCCAGCCAGTCACGGTGCAGTAGGCAAGTCACATTCCTTTGTCCATGTTGATCCTAATTGCCTGCTACTTATTGTATTAATAGCTTAGTTAATTATTTTCTACATGCTAATTTAGTACCGTGGTATTTTTGAATGACATGACGATGTAGCTAATACCTACCACCCTCACAGCCCAGTCAATTTTTGTAGGCCATATTCACCTCGAAAACCCTAGGATAAAAATAAGTACTATCAGTATTCTTCACCGACGTTAGAACTCAGGCTAGATAAAGATTAGGAATAATTGTTAACCCTAACTAAACTCGGAGAATGTGGTTTCTTAAAAGGAAATTGTCGGCGATAGGGGACAGAGAAGATGGGGCCTTTCACGTGTTGATCGTGCCGCCATACCCCTAGTCGTGGAGTAAGGGAAATCGGGAGGATTTCCTTACTCAGGGCAGATAAGGATACAATCCTTGTGTGTAGTGAAAAACATAAGAACCGCTCAACCACATGTTCGACTCGTCGAACCTGGCCTAGTAAGTCTGCTCTACCCGCTGAACTACTACAGACTAGCTTGCCGTCCCACTTCTCTGGGAGGCCCGCAGAAGCAAATATGGTGATAGGCTACTCGGTAGGTAATCACAACTGGAACTCACCCAACTCCCGAATCGCGTAGTTGACATTGGCCCGTCGGCTCTCGGGAGTTCGAGTGATGAAAGTTCCTGGGTAGGAACTTCAAAAGATAGAGCAGATAAAAAGCCTTGTTGACCTACCTCTGTCGACACACGGATGAGAGTGTGTAAATCTCGAGTGACAATAAGAGGTATAGATATTATGTGGGTAAAGCTGAGCAACTCTGCAGAGTCATATCAAATTGTATTCGAATACGCCGTGTTCCCGGTCAATGGAATTGTGTTTAGAGGTGATTCTCGTCACAAGGCACAAATAGATTTTTGGTGATGGCATTTGAAACTGTCGTTGACCCGGCAGGGTTATTTAAACTCAACATTTTATCTTGAAACTGTTTTAACGAAGGAGATTTGAAATATTAAGGCGGAGACTAGGGCTATGCATCCACCAAATGATATGATAAAACCATATACCCCTCCTTTGAAATCCCCTGCATGTAGTTATGTAGAATAATTTCCCGATGTGGCTTGCTGAGTACTCCGTGTACTCATTGTTGCACTAACAATTTTTCAGAAGAAGCGCAAGACGAAGATCTACCATCGCCGTGATAGGGTTACAACCGCACTCAAGCTCTCGTGTTGGCTTTCGTTGAATCTTTTTAGTGTAGGTAATGTTTTGGGCTTCGCAGCCTATTAAATTCTTAAAGATCGACCGATAGGTCATATTTCACTGATATAACTCTTCTTGTTTATCGTGAGCAGGTATGATACTCTTTCTGTCCGCGACTATAAATCATGGGCAGTCGCGGGGACTCCACGATCCTGTTTGAAAAACGGGATCGTGACAATATTGGGGACGTCAGCGCCGCCAAGACAAGCTCAAGGCTGGACGTAGGCGGCTCCGAAGTTGTTGTCATGGCGGTACAAATGGTCGACCTCACCCTCGATGAAGTAAGGGTAGGAGGGGCGCGCTGTAGCTCAAGGTGTGGGATGGGAAGAGATGACTCCGGTGGAGGAGCTCCGGCCATGGTGAGCGACGTCAACAAGGACGAGCTCGCCGGCGGCTGGGATCGAGCAATGTGCTCCCGCTGCTCCCCGTCCACTACATGTGCTCCCGTGCTCATCGCTACTCACACAGAGTTGCTCGCTCGAGGTCGTCGATGGGTGGCTAAAACTGGCTCGATAGGATGGGGGGCGTGAGGGCGTCGAATGGGTATGTAGATCATGGCTGGGAGCTGCATGAATTAATCAACCTGATTCATCGAGCTCGGGTCTAGCTCATGGGATGGAATGACGGGGGAGCTCGGTGGGATGAGACCAACTGCGGCGAGCAAATGGACACGGAGGACGGAGTGGAAGGAGGAAGAAGAGGGGGCACAGTGGCCATTTTTGAAGAAATAATGACATGTGGGGCCGGTAAAATGGGCTTATCGGATGTTGACCCCGGGATAGCTAACGTGAATAGCAAATGCATAATGTAAACTAACGAAATAGTGGCAAATATATAAATCGTGAAAAAGTAATAGCGGAATGCGAATTAGGCTATGAATTAATGGCAAATACGTAAAATTCCCAAAAAAGGTAGTTACAGTTATGTCTTAACAAACTGCACCCCTATTTACAGTGATGTGTTAACAAACAATCATTACCTTCTGCTCCTTAATTAAAATAGCGATCATGTAAGTTTAACAGAAATGATATGTGCACCTAAAAGGCAGTCATGTTGATACATTTGGAAGGTTTAACTAACAATGGACCATCATCATTTTCAGCAATTACAACTTCTGCGTATCCTATTGCAATAGCACTTTCAGCAAACAATTTAAGAGTTACAGTTGGAGTGGAGTATATACAACACTTGAAACAAATAGAATGTGAGCGACAATGGTGCATGACAGGGCATGTAATGGTCTTGGGAGGATAGATAACATGATAACTGAATCTACTACTGACCGGAAAACAACAGCAGAACTGAGGAGCCGATAGAATTGCGTCTTCATTTGTTAACCTGGTGCAGTAGGCGAAGCAGGCACGGACACATCAGGCTAGGAAGCAAGATGGTTTAGAATGATTGTTCTGTATTTTTCATTTTTCAGATCTACTGCAGAAGCTAGCAGGTGATTGTTCTGTATAAGTCTGCTCTGTGCAGTAGGGTTGACCTGTAGCATGGCTTCTGTTCATAGACGCAGGCACGTCATGGATATGCTTCCCTTGGTATGTAGTTATCACAGCATGCGGTTCCTGGGAAGATCTCTCAATATGCTTCTTTACACCATAGCCTTGGTAAGTGCACTTGTAATAGCTCCTACATGGTGCAGATAGTACTCAGGTTCATGAATTTTTCAGATCTCAAAAATACTATGGGATATGATATTTTAACTTGGAGTAAATTGTCTGTAGCAGCTGAAGTCTTATGAAAATAACAGAAGATAGACCACCAAATGAACAATTGATAAGCATGCAAATTGTTCATGATCTCGTGGTGACAGTAAATGTTGTAAAAAAGAAATTATATATCAAATGGTTTTACTATTGCTCAAAGAGATTAGTTATATAAAAGGATATACACACCAAGTTTTCCCTCGCCACCAAACTTTCAGAATGAACAAAGATACGATATTTTTCATGAGTTGTCAGTGACAACACCAAGTTAATGCCAATGAACTACATGGGCTCCAGCATGAACTAATTAGTTCAAGACAGTCCTTACATATACAATTGTAAATGTGATAACTTTAAATATTCAACAATAATAACATGAAGATCTTAGGAGAGGGGGGTATGGCAAATGATTGTCGGGGCTACCTTGGGTGAGGATTTCCTCTCACCATTTTCTGTCCATACTTGTGCCACCTATAGCCATCATCCAGAAGATCAACATCACTTGTTGTACTCACAATAATCTTTTGACTTGGTGTATCCCTGCCCAATGGAAACAACAATACTAAGCTTAACAATGCTAATAAGGAAGTCTGGAAGAACTTACAGAGTTCCAAAGAAGGAAGTTATGTTTGGTTGTAGCATATACCTTTCATTTGCATCGCCATCACCAACAACTCCATCAACAGTCTTATTTCATCATCACCCTCTTCCCGGCTATCATTTGAACCAGACAATTGATCATCTCCCTCTTCCCTCATTGGCAATAAATGATCTGCCATCACGCCAATTGATGCTATAGGTTTTCCGTAATAACCTTGACAGTTTGATTGTGATATAGTTGAAGCATCCTCAGTTTCATTGAAGTCATCTAATTCATTCGATAAACCACCACAATCTTTAAACCTCTTTGAGGGACGTTCATGACTGTGCTGACCTCTATAAATTATTTTAATAATTAGTCCATCTGCAGAGTGCTCCACATTTTTCCTGGCAGGACAGTTCAGGGTACATTTGTAGTAGCTCCTTGGATACTTCCCACCCTTCACTGCCTTCTGTCCATACTTGCGCCAATTGTAGCCATCATCACCAGGTCTATCCAGCGTGATTGATGAACCTTGGAGTACTTGCAAAACTCCAGTTGATCCAGTGTTGATACTATCTGTATGTGATGGCAAAGTCGGCATTCGCTCCATGGATGCCACAATTATGGTAGAACTGACACATTGAGATGTCAGCGCTGAAGTTGCCAATGAGAAAGAAGAGTTATCTGCTTGATCGAGTATACTGTACTTAGAATGAGCTAGTTGAGGTGACCTTGGATGTAAACCTTCCCCCTGTTTTTCCTGCAACTCTGCCTTTTGACTTACTTGTGCTGCTAACTGTCCTAGGTCCTGTTCATGGAACATTTCAAAGTTGTCCTGCAGAAACAAAGTACCAGACCAATTTCAACAAAACATAGTGCAATTGTAACTGAAACCATGTAAGACATAGCATGCGAAAAATACACGTCGACAGGGTATATGTTCAACAAAATTTTATGCATGGAAATCAAGGTCAAGCATCATAACCATCAACCATGTTTTTTACCATTAAAGGAAACAATCAGGCTCCTTTTTAACCCTCTGAAGATGGAAGAAGAAGGTACCATTCTAGAGGTCAAGGGATAATGCCGAGGTAATGTCCAAACTGATGCCTCAAACTCAGATGCTCTAACTAAATCGATCCTGAACATACTCCGCGATCTCAAGATCAGTCAACACCGGTTCTTGAAAATTTCGCAGGGGAGGAATACAAAATTCCGTCAAACAAATTATTATCACTAAAATAGTCACGTTTTGTCAAATCGATATCTCCATTAATTTGGCACAAACAAATAAATCAAGGTATACTAAAAATGATAAGAAATTTCTCCCAACAATCTCTAAGAAGATTATGAACATAAATATTGAAAATCTAAAGTTGTAAAGCCTGGCCGCGCAAACTGCGCGGGTCAATACGTTAGCTTCTCTAACTTCGCATCTTTGCGATTTTTAGGGAAAAGGGGGCACCCAGGAACCAACACAGCGTCTGCAGCTGTCGGCAGAACAAAAGGAACATCTTGACCCGAATAGTTACCAATCTACCATGCATGGACCACGGTTAATTTCTTGAACGTGCAATGCAGGCCAATCGTCGGACGACAAACTGCCACCAATGGTTGGGTCCAAGGCCATCTCTCCAATTAGCACGGGTTTGCCAGCTACAGATCGCGGAAACTCCGATTACGCGGCCTAAAATAGCAAATGCGGAAAGGAACTGGATAGGCAAAAAAAAATCCATCTTACGCATACCAATTTAGAATCTGTGATACACCGAGCTACACAGGTAATTAAACAAACACCATGAGCGCGAGCGTGCGGGTGGGGGGTTGAGATTGATCGATATACCTGGGGGTACCCGAGGAGGGCGGCGGCGCCGGCGTAGAGCGGCGGAGGGGAAGGGAGCTGCGCGAGGATGGCTCCGAAGAAGCCCAGAACGGCCGGCGGCGGCGGCGGCTCGTCGGGTAAGAGGCCCCCGACGAGGAGGCTCTCCAGGGCGGGGAATGGGAGTACCGGGGTCGGAACCCAGAGGCCGCCGCTGTCGCCTCCGCACGGCCACTGCCCGGTCGCCATGGCGTGGAGCGCCGGCGAGGTGGTTGGGGGGCGGGGGGGGGTGGAATCGGGGCGGAGACAGAGCGAGGCTTTCAGCTGAGCAACTGGTTGTGCAGCTCACGGAGAATGAATGATCAGTACCCTCGAGGCTCCGAGTGAGAAGAAGCTCACAGATATGTCTGGTGTGTTTGGTCGGTGTCCAAATTTGCCCTATCAAAAAATTAGCAGCCTATGACTTTTTAGCTCTTATTTGGTTGGTTGTTAAAATTTTGGCTGTCTATAAGAATTTGTCCATCTCTCTCACATTCTCTTCACAATAATTACTAAAATTTTGGTAAACCAAGGGCCAAGAAATCTCCAATTTTTAGCTAGCCAATAGTTGGCAAATATTAGTAGGGCATGTTATGGCATGAATCAAACATACCCATCGCTCCATCCCGAAAGTGGAAGCAAAACTCAGATATTTTCGGAAACAAAAATGCAGATATTTGTCACTCCATTCTATTGATAGAAGCCAAAACTCATATATTTAGTACAAGCTAAATTCAGATATTTGCCACTCCGATGATGATGATGATTATTATTATTATTATTATTATTATGAAGAAAGTATAAGCAACACCGAGATATTTGTCTCCACCTATGATTTAGCACTACATAGACTGCATCATAATGATGCGTCCTATGATCTGCCACTATGTAGAACGCATCACCCTAACAAATCGTGTTCCATTATTTGTCACCGCGCAAAATGTTTCTACTAGGAATCTAGAATTCTTGTGTATGTTTCGATGTTATTGTGCATTTCACGTTCAAATAAAAAAATGACGAATATTTCTAGTGTGTTTGGTTCGTGACCTCGGTTTACCTGACCAAAGTTTGGTTATGCCAGCAAGATTTGGCTAGCATCTGGTTCAGCTCAAACTTTGGTATTGCCCCAAAAACTTTGTAAAGCCTAGCTCTCTCTCTTAACTCATTTTCTAGGCAACTCTCGAAGGTGTCGGAATCGTACACTAAAATCTCTATAGCATGGCTGCAACTTGGATTGATGATGTTGTAGAATGTGATTTTTCAGGCTAAAGGCAGTAATTTTTTGAATTAACAGGAGCGTGAATGTGTGATCCTAGTTTGTGACACCCAATAAAGTCAGATCGTTGCTAAAAACATAGTGACGCCCACAAGATTTGGCTAGCATTTTGGTTTGTCCTAAATTTTGGTATTGCCCCATTTTTGTTTGTTTGTTTGATAAAGCCCAGCTCTCCCATGTCGTTTTCGAAGTGACTCGAGGGCACCGGAATCGTGCTCCAAAACATTATGTAGGGTAGAACTCTCCTCGGTTATAGCATTGAGTGCACAAGGATGCAAACTCACCTACGTAGATTCAAGCAATGGGGGCACAAGTTAGACTAGAGAAGGGGTAGTATTGTAATAGAGTACTACGGGGGTAGTCCTAGTAGGATACAGATAGAATTAGAATTGGACTCATGTATACTGACCTCTTATATAAGGAGGGGGACACCACACAATATAACCAAGCCAACACAAAGAGATCAAGACAAGGGGAGGAGCGCTCGTAGTCAAGCCCCGTGGACATAGGCCTCGTGATTTCGTAACAAAATTGTGAACTCACATACCTAGGTTTGAGTCCGACTTCTACTTTAATTTGATGGTATGCTCACATATTGAAAATTACTTTAGTAGGGCGACTGCAACTTGGGTCACTGAGCGGCAAGGTGGAGAATGGCGGCGTAGAGCAGAGAGCGCGAATGCTCTCTCTCACTCGCGGAAGCAAGTAGTTATGACAAAAGTTGTAAGGGCGGAGAAATATTTGCTAGTGCGCGAGCACACCTGTCTTCTGTTGATCTAGATTAGTGGCCTTTCTCAAGGATCTAAGGGAAACTCACAATTTTGTCCCTCGCTCTTGAAAATGGAAGCGAAACTCGGATATTTTCACAAACCGAATTGCAGATATTGGTCACTCTATTCTAAAAATAGAAGCAAAATTTAGATATTTTCACAAACCGAAATTTGCAGATATTGGCCACTCCATGCTAAAGATAGAAGCCAAACTCAGATATTTGTAGAAGCTTGATTTAGATATTTGCCACTCCGTTATGAAGATAGAAGCAATAGCCAGATACTTGCCACTCCCTTCTGAAGCATCACTCACGAATGGTGTTCCGTGATTAGCCACTATGCAGAATGTATCAATGTAATTACCTCTTGGCTACTCAAAATGTTGAAAGTACATATTTTCGCCATTATCGGACCATTTTGACCTTGTCCTTCCTCCCTCTGGTTTACTGCTTTGTTGGTTAGTCACTCATCGCCCATGGTGTCCAGTGGCAGCACCTCGTAATAATGCTCCGAGCTACAAAGCATATTAGCTGAGCAAGACATCGCCTTCATCGTGTCGTCTTGGAGTGAGAAGACCCAGTCGATGCAGGTGTGCTCTGTCTCAACGTGACTTCGACGAGAACCAGAGATTGGAGATGTGGAAGAAGCATCACACGATAGCTCATAGGCAGGGAAGATACCGGAAACTCCTTTTGACGCTCGAGCGCCAGTGGTCTGGTTATCTTGACTCTTAGGCCACTTATAGATGCGTGTTAATAACTATATTTATATAAATATACGGTTTGTATTTTACTTTTACGAATATAAGAATCTACATGGATCCCTAGATTTAACACCTCTCGGTCGCTCTTGCTATGTATAGAATAACTCCAATTTACCTCTTAAATCTCATTCCTCTATCTTTATAAGAAGAGTCTCTTTAAAAAATTCTTTTCACATATCTCTTTAAGCTCTAATCGACTCTCCATTTATCACTCTCTATGTTCAACTCTCTAACCAACAAAAGAATTTATATTCTACTAGATAATTGCCCGTGCGTTGTAACGGGGTATAAATATTCTAGTACGTTAGCTCGTGATTTATCTGCCCATATTAAAGTGATTGTGTAAAAATAGTAGGATTTTATTTGGTAAACACATATTTGGTAAGTATTTATTGGCAGGAAGGTTGCAAAACAGGAAGGTTGAACGAAGAGTGGGCAAAACACACTCTATCGGCAGGAAAGGAACGCTGCTCTTTTTTTAAATAGTAGAGATTCTCTCTGTAACTCGTCTCCTCGTCCATTCTTCCACTGCCCCCTCCGCCTATAGCTCCTGCCCAGGCCCTTTCCCGGCCGCCACTCCCACCTCCACTGCCCCGCTCGCCACTGCCGCCGCCTCCTCCACCGTCAGCCCGCGCCCCCTCCGCTTCCGCTGCCTCCTCCTCAGCCTGCGCCTCCTCTGCCTCCTTGCCGCAGTGGCAGAGCAAGCGCGCGGCGGGGGTAGTGGAAGTGTCCGATCTACGGCTGCTGGTGGTGGTGGTGGTGCCGCAGGGTAGGGCGCCATGGGGGCAAAGGGCGTGTACGGGTCGGCGCCGGCGGGCGCATGGCCGGGCGGGAGGAAGAGGAATGACACGGTGGCGAAGAGGTGCTCCGTGGTCGCGTCGGTCCTGGAGCGAGAGGAGTGGCTCCACGGCCGGATGGGCCGAGCGTGCCGAGGAGGAGCTTCCCCAGCCTTTGCAATCTGCGCCGGCAAGGCGACACCTCTGTGGTCTATGTGTGTGTGTGTGTGTGTGTCTTCTCAATCTGCACCAACGGGTCCGAGATGGCGGGAGGGAAGGTTCCGCCCATGGTCATTGCTGGATGGGGAGGGGAGAGTCGCTCGCTACTTCTGCGAGCAAGGAGGAGCGGATGGGGGAGCCGGGTCGGATGGGGGTTCGGTTGAAGCACATTTTAAGAGGTTCTGTCAAAAAATAACTATGAGGTGTGGAATAGGGATAGATTGGAGATGCTCTTACTCTCTCTCCAACTTCAAATTATGTATTGGATGCAAGTCAGTTCCCCATAAATACTGATTGTCTAAGAATTAAAACCGATTCATCTCGGTTAGCACTTTATTATTGCAATTAACACTGATTAAACATCATTAAACACTGATTGAACATGATTAGCACTGTGGCGACACTTTCCCTCCCTCCAAATTCAAAATGTTAATTTGCACTTAATATTGATTGAACATGATTCAAGATGTTAAACCAATTCATCATTAAACACTAATTGAACATGATTAGCACGGCCTGCAACACTTTCCCTCCAAATTAATTTGCACTGAATATTTTCAAAGTAACATTGTTTTAACAAGATTAAGCACTTGTCTAATCATAAGTACCACCAAATAAAACCACCAAACATCCGCTGGTTTATCATAAGAATAAGCACCGATCAATCTAAAAACCAAATGGCATCGCTGAACCTAAGAAAAAAATGACTAATGCTGCACAGGCCAAATCAAATCATTAAAATAGGCTAAAAACAAGAATAGAAATCACTCGAGTACAAGTAGGAGATGCTTGCACCGCCCGTGGCGGCCAGCATGACGAAGACATAGGAGCAGTCGCACTCCTACAATGGCGAACATAAGGTGCATCAAACGCATGACCTGTTGCATGATCGCCGAGGCAAATAACAGTGAGCACTACTTTGAGCTGGGGCTGTGCGGCGGATGGTGCCAAGGACAATGACGAAGACGCACTGGCCAAGGACTTGGATGAAGACAATGTGGTGGTCGGAATCGACAACGAAGACGACGCAGTGGACAGGGGAGAGGACAAAGACGGTAACGACGATGTCGCCGAAGCTGGATCCAACCATGGCGAGGTTGGGGATAACCAGAGGCATTCATGACGAGCTTTTGAAGGTCGAATCTGGTCGTCCCCGACCTCAAGTGCGGCGTCGTGGACCACTACAACTGTGGCGGTGATCTTAAGGTTTAGGAAGAGGTCGCTGGAGCCAAGGCATGCCTTTTGCAACGCATCGTCTCCGTGTCGTTCAGCTCGGGCGCCTAACATTGCCCAGCACCGGATTCTCCACCATCGGTTGCTAGAGAGAGGAAGGGAGAGAACCGACGCATATGCACGAGAAACATAATTCCATGCACTTGCTATCTGCACCATAGAAGTTGCTTTAAAATTTGTGCTAAAATTTTATAAAAACACTTAATTTTATTCATTCTTCATTATGCAACTTCTTTCATTTTCTAAAGACCCACAATTCATCCCCTTCTTATTCTCCAGTCCTCCACTCTCTCCGTCTATTCATCCACAATCTCCTCTTTCATGAGCATGAGAGCACTTAACTAATCATAAACAACAAAATTATTGTATTACTTAATAACATTCGGCGAGGACTTAGTTCATCTGATAGCGTTTATGTTCAAAAAAATAATATTATGTTAATGATTTTTTTACCCTCATGAACGAAATAATCAGAACAAAATATTTTTTCCACGTTCATGAATAAAATATTATGTTCATGATCTCTTTTGCTCATGCAAAAATGCAAAAAAAAATCATGAACAAATGGTGCACAAAAGTATACTCGCTCCTCTCTATCTAAAATAATCAAGAACAGATCATTAAAATGAAATAGTGTAAACGCAAGATGACCGTTAAAATTTCCTGGACAAATCTTGAAGTACTCTGAACAATATTAATAGTATTTAAACACTCTACTATAATTAAAAAAAAACTACACTCGCACGTGCACACATCTCTCATTTAATTCAAGTTATACCGATATGGACCAAATGCAGGTGTACTTCGCATGTATATTTCTACAAAATAATTAAAGTGGCACAGATCACGTCGCACAATGATAGCCCATATAAAGAGCTCACTAGTGCCCGAGTGCCAAAAATCCTCGCTCGGGGAGATACACTATAGCCCAGTTCTTTTGACAGCTTATGGTGGCTTATGGCATAAGCCGCCCCCTCCTTAGCTTATTTTAGAAGCTGCTCCCAAATTTTTATGGCATAAGCCGGGTAGTTAAGGGTTAACTAGTTTAGAAGCCTCAAAAATTTTTAGAATCGGCTTCTAGAATAAGCTGGGGAGGGGACAGCTTATTTTGACAGCCACCAAAAGAACTGGGCCTATAGAAGGCTACCCAATGCTTACTTTGCATCTGATACCAATCCTGACAAAAGAAACTTATAGATAGTCCCATCGGATACCCATGTGATATAATTTTTAAAGTGACACTTTGATCATTAATTTGTTTAAATATATAATTTTAGATAAAAATAATTATATATTATGAAAATATGTTTCATGATGAATCTAATAATATTAATTTATTCTTGTCAATATTAATAATTTTTTCTATATTGATGGTTAAACTGAGGGAGTTTATATATGCATATGTAATCCACAATAATAATGCTCGGGCATGTACAGTTTCCACTATTCCAAATAAATTATTGATACCAAGCACATAAAACCATAGGAAATACAGGGTCCCAAATGCCATAATAGGTAGCGGTAATCAGATATGCTACACCCAGCAATCACTGCACTTGTCTCAGGCTTGGTGAATGTCCCGATAGCATTCCTTAGTCATACATAGTCTTTCTTTACTTCCAGTTAGACAAAACAATGGATCCCTCCGTTTATCTTGGCCTTCACTTGAGGAAATTACCTAGGGCCAACGTCCTTCAGTGCGCAGATCTGCTCCTCCCCCATGGCTGACATGACAGTCAGCACAAGATCTTTCCCTTCAGCAAATCCATCCTTAAGCTGAATTGCCAAGAAGAATTCATGGAGTAAGCAATTTGCACAATCTTATCTCATAAAATGTAATGGCTGAGGCAGATATGTGTGAAGTCAAGTAATCAAGAATGCATAAATGATGAAGTAAAAGTAATCCTGGCAGCACAGTAGAGGTGAAAAGAAAACCTCAATTATCCTTCCAGGCAGATACATGACAAGTGGATCAAGATGCAGAAATGATGAAGCGGAGCGTAAACACGACAGCACAACAGAGGTGTAACAAAAACCGCAAGGATACTTCCAAAGTTCCAATCAAGAGAAGTATTCATATATCCTTCAAAATTGGCATACTCAAGAGAATGCAACAAGAACCGCAACACAAAACAAAGAAACAAACAGGGCAGGCTCAACTGCAAAAGAAAACATTGAGCATCAGGCTCACAACACTATAAACAACTGGCCACATCAACTGTATTCATGCGGCAACTATGTTTTATGTACTTTATAAAAATAGAGCATCAAGTTCTCATTACTATAAACAAACCGGTCACATCAACTGGATTTTACTGTCGCAACTATGCTTTATGTACTTGCGTACAATAGACACTAACCATGTAGGATCACCGTAAGGGACACAGAACATAAAAATGGCTAGGCAGAGTAAACATCTAGCCTTTCGTCCAATGTTCTACGCAAGTTATTTCAGAAGCGTGCACAAGATGTTCCTACCACCCATATAAATGTCAAATCAATATATCAATATATCTCGAGGAAAATGCCACAGAGGTAGACTGAAATATACAAGACAGCAATCATACATATGGCTTAACATTGTGCAGAAAAATAATGTCCAGATAAAATTGATAACTAAGAGCTAAGGGAACATAGGATTGAGTAATTCCTATTGATCCAAGAGGACAGAATACAGAACCCAAGAGATGATTAAGGGCGCAGCCATATCATGCATATATCTGTAAATCAAAGCAAAGATGCTTAAATATTTGTTAAACAAACCTGGGTCAGGATAGCCTCATCAGTTGGGAGTTTAAGATCATCCTTAGTGTTGCCATTCTCAGTAAGGAGGCTCACCTGAAAGAAATAACATAATAAATGTTAAATTTAACATTTATACAGAATAAGACATTTTGGCTGATTATTAGAACATACAAATCCATCCTCTGATATGTCAATCAGCTGATACTCAGTACGGTTCACATGTGGAACCTGAAAAGTAAATAAAATAAATGGTGAGTTAATTATGAACAAAATCAGCACAAAGTCTTAACTAAACAGTCAGAAATCATAACTTACATCACAGTTATGGGATGAAGGAACAATATCCTCAAGCTTTTTACCATTGAATATATCGATGGCAACAAAGTGACACTTAGCATGACCATGCTTACCAGTCTTCGAGGTAGAAACCTCCACCACCTGTAGCATAAATTTATTCAGTGCAACTAGATCAGGTAAAATAATGTGACGAAGTTAGGGTAAAGAAATGGCACATAGCTTCAGACTTCAGCCTGAGAATTGTATCAATGGTAATCAAAGCAATCAGAACTTAAGAGAAAACTTGAGCATAAGAGCAAAACGAATTATGTAGAAAATGTGAGAACTCCATCACCTGATAGCTATCTCAGACAGGCATGACAAGCTAAGTAAACAGGGATAGATTTGTAAATTTTGGTCTTTGATATGTCTGGCTATTTCAATTTTTTTAACTCACCAAAACAGAACAAGACTTATGGTTGAATCTTTCCTTGAAAAAGTCTTGTTTCTTACTTTGGCAATAGATTGCAAAATGGGTCTATCTAGGCTACAGGTACCTTTTTTTTCCCCAGAAAAAACAGGTAGATTTTGACATACATGTACTCAAGAAGCACTAATCAAGCATGCTCATCAAACAAACGAATGGCTGCCATAAAGTACATGCATGCGGAAGGAAAAACAGGTACATGTTGCTTAGCAAAGCTGTTGCAAAATAACATATTTGTTTTTCTGACCGTTTGGTCTATCTACATATAGTATAATAGGAAGCTTAAGATTCCCATCCTATTCAATCGACATATGTCAACAGAGTCCCCTTAAACTAGAACTGTTTTTGTTACCAAGCTAATTTCTCCTACCTCAGCAAATCACCAGGAAAACATTATCTAGAGTTAGCAAAGGATCTTTTACCTCTAAACCCAGCTTGAATAGGAAAATGATGGACACACTCTCGGCAAGCTTAGTTCCACAGTACAAAGCATGTTTCTTCATGTCTATTCCTTCCGTGATCGAAATGTTCAGCTAAGGAAGAACTATCTCTTCCCCTGTTTCATGAACAACCCTCCTAATAATCATATAAGTGGAATAGTGATTGCCCCTGTTTGTGAAGTGATTCCATGAACAGGGCCACCCCCATCACAAGATAAAAAATCACCCTTTTGGTATCGATTCACGTACTAATGTTGAGCCGGGTCACACCTTTCAATGCCTAATCCGCAATGGTACGGAACTCTAAAGTGCACATCGAGCTTACTGACACTCGTTAGGAATCAGTAAGCATATAAAAAAAACCATCGTTGACACCGGCCAACCATTCACACATAACAACATCAGTAATCCATCATAGTACGGACCAGCAGTAACTCCACCAGCGCAAATCGAAACCGCGATCGCACATCAGCATCATCCAACAAGAGATCGAGGTATACCTTGCAGGGGCGGTTCTTGATGACGATGTAGCCGTTCTTGCGGATGGCGCCGGCCTGCATCGGGTAGGTCTTGGACGCCCCCGCATCGGCCTTGGACTCGAACTGGTGGTCCTCCGAGTCCGACATGGCGAACCTCCCGCCTGAACAAAATCAAAATCCACGGTAACAAGATTAAACACCTTCCCCCTTAGTTTTCAGCGCCAAATCAAGAAACCTAGCCACTAGAACAACCGAACTGCTAAATTCGGAACTAAATCCGGGTGGAGTTACCCAAAATTTACCTGGTTTGGATGGATCACGAGGAGGAGGGAAGGGGAGGGAGAGAGAACGGGGCGCTGATGATAAGCTCGCGGTGAATTTCTAGAGGGTTTGGCACATTTATAACGCTAACGGCGCGTGCCCCGGCCACTTCTACCTCTGACGAACACGCCTGTGAGGATGACCGTGGGGTCGGGGGTAAACCGGGCCCGCATGTCGGCGGAAGTGAAATTTTGTTTTTTAGTGGGGGGATTGGAGCCGTCGATTTGGTCGGGGGATCGGAGCAGGTGTACGGCTGCGGAGGCAAGGCATCTCTTCGCGTTCGAACCACGCCATGGGGCGGCTTAAAGCATCTTTCTCCCTCTTCTTTTATCTGCTTTTCTTCTCTCTTTTATGCCTTCTTTCCGCTGATCGGTGATAAGATAGCTCAAGTCAAATATCTGATTCCGATCGGATTGGGATTCCCTGGGGAGACATCATAGTTGAACTGTTCTTGGATGATTTCATGCTGGATTGCATTTAGCTAAAAGAACAGTAGTTCACATGTTAATGGTGAAAATTTTCATCCCAGACATGCCTTAAAGAATGATGTAGGTGGACAAAAAATGGGTAATGCATATGTAATCGTCTCAAATGCGCTCTGCTCCTCAAGTAGATGTCATTTTAGATATCCATTCTTTCCAGTCGGTACTTAACTTCGATCATTATAATATATGCGTTGTTCGCCGAAAAGTAGTATAGCAATTTTTTCCCACTTCGATCTTGTACCACTATGACCGGCGACCTAGCTAAAATACCATTGCCATGCAACTTTTGGACCATCCCTTCTCCACCCCTTTTTTCTCTTGCCACCCGAATCCTTCTTTATTCTAAAATCGACCCATAATGCAGCAACCTCATTAAGCCACGTCACACTTAAATTTACAACCATTGGATCAATTAAGAATGCACCCGTGCACCCGTGCATTGTTGACCCGATGCCAATGTCGGATCTATGGACTAACCGCCCGATTGTTTGTTGGAGAGGGTGGAAGTTTGGGTTAAAAGTGGACGTATTGCTTCATGAAACAACGTCTTTTCGCGTAAAGACACGTTCGCCCAGTGTCTTTTCTGAGACGCAAATAGTTTCCCTTGCAATGACATTCGAGGACAACAACGACGAGGAAGATCAGTTACGCCGCTTACGCGATGCGACAACCCAGCAATGCTCTACGCCCATGATGGTGACGGCCAGCGCGAGGAGTTCTGCGACGACGACGACGTACGGGGACACCAAGCCTGGCGCGCGAACGCTGCTGGCGTCCCACGCGACGAGATGGACGTCTGTAGGTGACGCTCAGCGAAGAGGAGGCCTCCTCCGGCATCCCTTTCTGCCCGCTCCAACAAGTTCCGGCGGCCGCAACTCCGCCCACGACGGCCCTGTCTCTGATCTGCTCATTATATATATGGTGTGAGTGCTCCTCCACAACGGCATCCGCATAAGCCATGCACTCGGTTTAAATCTAATCCCACAGCAAGTCCTCTCTCTTTGCCTCTGAACCTGCCTGCATGTTTCCATGTTTGTGTTTCACAGATCTATATATATTTTAGTAGGGACTAGAAAGTGATGTGTCCTGGTCTAAACTTGATTTCAACACTATTGATGCAAAGTTTCCTTAGAAGACACTACTGATGCAAGGTTGCTAAGTGTAATTTGTGCATCGCTAGATTGCCTGCCACATGCTCGATGAAATATGGCTAGATTGCCTGCCACATACTTTGGGACTGTCTAACAAATTTAAAAGATTTAGAGATCGAGTAAGGATCTACTGCCTTTGATTCATAATATAAGTAGTTTTAGGTTTGGGCACAAAAATTAAGGAGAAGCTAGTTAATGTACCAAATGACATATTATCCTTGTCTCTCCTACAATAAATAATTTAGAACATGCAAACATGAGAAAAGAGCTTATTAACCATAACAATAAAGAGGGATAGGCTAGGAAAAAACTGACATAAATGTGCATTGGAATCCTATAACTACTTATATTTTGATAAAACTCTAGAATCCTAAAACTACTTATATTATGAATAAGAGGGAGTATCTCCTTTTTTTTTAAGAATATTTTTGAGCTAACTGTTGCCTCATTAATTAGAATATGATTGATGTTGTTCAGAACATTCTTACTATATCAAATTCAATTCATCTCTTTGGTTTTGAACGTTGGTGTTTGCTGTCTTTTCAACTTTAGCTGATACCTAAAATGAGCAGCTAGCAGGACGAGCAAGAGGAGAAACGTGTGTAATTACGTCTATGCATGCCTTTGATCTATGATAAAATGCTCATTTTGATCATCCTAACTTTTCATTTCTTAATTTACTTTACATTATTGTATCACTTTGTTAGCAACATTCTTAGTGAATGACTATCTATGCTGCAGTCGAGTCCCTTTGACAGCATCTCATTTTAAAGCCCACCTTTTGCTTGATCATATTATATACAAATATAAAAGATCAATTGTTATGCATGTCCTATTTCACACCATCTTTCATCAAGCTCTAACATAGTTGTACCCATATATATGTATATTAATTGTTAACAAGAAATTCCTTGCTATGAATTCCCGCTGTACATTCCTAGGTACTTACAACATCCAAAAATAATTATACATATGGAAATTCAAAAAGAAATTGACACAATCCACATCATAATCCATATAGGATTCCTAATTTTATTAACCAAAAAAAGGAGCAATCGAAAAATTAGAGAAAGATCTACCGAATAAGTTGACTCTGTAAACCAAAGACTTAATATTGCTATTAAAAAGGTGAAATAACCTTATAAACAACCTAACATTCTTGCAGAATACATAAATTTTCAATTAAAAAATAGAGTTTAATTCTGAAAAGAAATGAAAAAGACATTGGATTAAGGATTACTCCATTCAAATACAGATAACGAGCTACAAAACGCCTGCATGGCGTGAGTCATCTTTCAATATTTACATAGGAACATTGACACATCTAATCTATCTGATCCCGTCCTAAGTTTTTCTAGATTTATTGTGAATTTTATTTTTCAAGAAAAGCAAGAACTCTGTCGATCGATAGAAGGAGAAAAGATTTTTTCTGAGACAATAAAGATTTCAGTTACATGGATGATGCTGACTAGTCACTACACACCATATCACATACAAGCTCAGGAAAATCCTCCATGCAAGTATCGAGCTCGTGCACAACCATATTACAAACTCAACTACAATGTACTATATTAATTACTCTCTCTGTCCCAAAATATAAAGCATATTTTGTTTCGTTAAGACAAGGGTTTGACCAATAATTACTCTATTAGTATGTGGTTTATGTGATATATAATTAATATCATTAGATTCGTATTCAAAAGTACTTACTTATGATTGTGACTTTGTATTACATAAATCACGTATTAATAAAGTAATTCTTGATCAAAACATTGTCTTAACCAAACAAAATATGTCTTATATTTTAGGACAAAGAGAGTACATGAAATTGATAAAGTAACAAATCATTAGCTTCACGACCTATTGACACATTAACTCCGTTGTCTGAATCGTCGCCCGTAAACGCTTGGCAGAGGTCATGGGAATCATATTTTAAAACAGTTTGGCGCATGCCAAACTGGACAACCACTTGCAAGGCTGCCACAGTGTGCCATCGGTAGGGCGTCTCCAGGAATTTGGGGCCCTAGGGCGAAATGTAAAATGGGGCCCTAAAATTTAAAAACATTATATAATTTATATAACTAAAGCATATTTTCACATAATTATATAACTTCAATATGTGTTCATAAAATATTTAGAAATATATTAAACATTTATGCTAAAAAGAGTAAAAGTAGTACTAAAGTAATAAACTGACCTCATGTTCTACTGAAAAGCATCATTCGTCTAGTATTTCTTGAAATGAAATCTTCAATTATATCTTCATAATTAATCTTCTCCAAGACATCATTTTCAAGTGCTATTGTCGCCAATCCATTGAGTCTTTCTTGTGTCATAGTAGAACGCAAATAGGATTTCAACAACTTCAGTTTAGAAAAACTCCTTTCCGCAGATGCAACAGTCACAGGAATGGTTAACAAAATTCTATATGCAATAATAGTAACAGGATAAAAGGGGAGCTTCTTCAAAAACTTCAGAATGTCAAGAGGACCCATAGATTCCTTAAGTATTTCCCGAACAAAAATTAACTCCCCAAACAATTCCTGTTCGTCAATATCTATCGGAGTATTATTCCGGCAATACTACTTATGAGGCGGCGTGAGCACAGCAAATCTGGATGAGTGCACACGGGAGACAAGATTTAGACAGGTTCAGGCCCTCCCGGAGAGGTAATACCCTACGTCCTGTGTTTTGGTGGCTGGTATTGCGTGTATCCCGAGTGCCGCAAGCCCTAGAGAATCGATCTCGAGGGGCTTGAGCTATGAAAAAATGGGGACTTAGATGGATTTTGGTCGATGCCGATCGAAGGTCCCCTACCGGGCCTTATATAGCCGGCCGAGATAGGGTTACAGGAGTCCGGATCGGTTAACAGATGTGTTTCCTAATCGGTTACAACAGATTCCGGGTATGCCGGATTGGTAATAGTCCTTGTCTCGTACTCCATGCTGATGAGGCGCCTCCGTGCTGTAGTCGGACTCCGAGTAGTCGGCCCGGCCCATCCCGTGGCCGGGAGGTCGGATTCGTCCTCCTTGATGATACCCGGGTGCCATGTCACCGTCAGTAGCCCCCGAGTCCTTCACGATCTCACCGCTGCCGGTCTTTGCCTCTGGGTGACCTTCCCGACTGACTTCGGCTGACTGGGAGATTGCGAAGGGCTAATGGAACTCCTGCAAACAAGACAAGTAGAACCAAATAACATTCACCCGTAAGGCAGGAATGTTAAGGCGAATGAGCTGTTAACGGGTAATCTCTGGTGGCATTCGATCCATCCCTGGGGACTGGGACCGACTGATAACCCGGCGTGGGGCATGCCATGAATCCCGACTGAATTCCCGAGTAGCACCCGGCCTTCTCAAGAGGGTGAAGGCCAGCTAGAGTCCCCTGAAGGAATGCCTCCGAAATTCTTGTCCGAACCAGAGAAAACAGATACGGCGCATAGGTTCCGAGTGTCGAAGTCTTATATCGGGTCATTCCACTGAAATCGGGGATCCCAGTTACCAGGGCCTTCGAGATTTAAATGCTCGCCAGGTCTGGGTGGAGAATCCAGTAGCTCCGAGTTGCTCAGCGTCCAACTTGTGGCCCTCGGAGGGCACGCCATCACTGTCCCTCACTCGGGTGTACTCAGACGACTGCGTTCCTGCTTGAGGCCAGCCTCTGATACCCTTCGCAGCCAAAGCGCCCGGCACCGACTCTTTCCGGCAGCCGGCTAGTGATTTACTGGAAATACGCTTTAGCGGCAGTGTAGCGGAGACGTATTCCGTCGGGTTTTCAGCCTGAAAGGCCAACCGTCGGATCTCCTTTAATAAGCCGCACGAATCGCGGCGCCGCCAGGTCGTGGGGCGCGAAATAAGCGCGACGTGGCCCGCGGGATACGCGCGGGAATCCGGAGAGGCGCGGAGTGGGGGCGCGGCAGATTCGGACACGTGCCGACGTGGGGAAGCCGAACCGTCCGCCCACCCCTTCATATTCCAAAAGAGGCCGCGGGTCTGGCCCACGCATCCATTCGCTCTCTTCTTCTTCCTTGCGCTCGAACGCTTCGCCTTCCTCCCCCAAATCCGCTCGCGCGCCCAGCTCCGCTCGAAACCCTAACCGCCGCCTCAGCCACCTCGGATGCAATCCCCGGATTGGAAGCCGACCCAACGGAAGCCGAAGAGGACGCTCTGGTCTGGAAGCTGCTGGGTGAGGAGGAGTCGCCTGCTGGCCCGATGTCTCCGTGGGTGAAGTCGACGGCGACAGACATTCGGCTGACGATCTTGGAGCGGCTCGGGCATCTGCCGCCGAAGGAGTTGGTCGAGTGGCGCTCCGCCGAGGGAGAGACCATTCCTACCCCAAACACCGGCGAGCTGGTCGTTCACGGCCCCTTCTTCGAGCGGGGGTTCTCCGTGCCAGCGCACCCATTCCTGCGGGGGCTGCTGTACTATTACGCGTTGGAGCTCCACAATCTCAACCCTAATAGCATTCTTCATGTTTCCTGCTTCATCACCCTCTGCGAGTGCTTCCTCGGCATCCAGCCGCACTTCGCCCTGTGGAAGCACCTCTTCATGGTGAAGCCGCAGCCGAGCAGAGACCACCCAGCCGTGGTGGGCGGAGCCGGGTTCCAATTGAGGTCGGGAACGGCAAAGAGCTACCCGGCCCCGCCAATGCAGACGTCCAACAAGGGTTGGCACGCCTTCTGGTTCTACTGCGCCAACCCGGCACCGTTGCTGCCGGCCTTCTCGGGTCAGCCGCCGGTGATCAGGCCGAGCTGGTCGGATCCGCCCACTCGAGAGGGAGCAGGACAGCGTCGCGGGTGGTGATGGCGCAGCTTGCGGCGGCGATGGAGGCCGGGGTCACCGGAGTGGTCGTCGCCGCGACCTTCGTCCGCTGGCGGGTGCAGCCGACCAAGCAGCGGGCGCACCCGATGTACGAGTACACCGGCGAAGGCGACCCGACTCGGGAGTCCGCGGAGGAGCTGACCGAGGGCGAGATCCAGGGCCGGCTCGAGAGGCTCTTGGAGAAAGGGACGAGCCTGGTCTTCCCCGAGCGGCCGGCTCCCTTCTGCCGGGCGAATCCCCCGAGTGACGTAAGTACCCGGGTTCTTCCCCTTCGGTTACTTCGCCATTTCTTGACCGATTCTTACTCGGGATTTGCTTCTGTGCTTCTGCAGGTATTGTTCGGCTTCTACTCCAAAGCTCCCCTCCCAGAGGACGAGATTTGGAACCAGCCGCAGTACGCCGACGTCCCGAGCGGCGGGGCGCCTCCACCAGGAGCAGTCGGGGCTCCTTCTGGCGCCAGACACTCGAGGGACGCCGGGTCTTCTGCTTCCGGCGCCCGTTCTTCAAAGGGCGCCGGGTCTCCTGCCTCCGGCGCCCGCCCTTCAAAGGGCGCCGGGTCTTCTGCTTCCGGCGCCACCCGCTCGAAGGGCGCCGGGTCTTCTGCTTCCGGGCGCCACCCGCTCGAAGGGCGCCGGGTCTTCCAAGGGCGCCGGGTCCTCGAAAGCCGCCGGATCTTCCAAGGGCGCCGGGTCCTCGAAGGCCCCACCGGTCGCTCCACCTCATCCTCCTCCGCCGAGCACGCCCGCCCAGGAGGAAGACGATGAAGACTCGGACGACGTCAGCGCTTACCTGGTGAGGAGGCGGAGGTAGCCGGTGAGCACCACCCAGACGGGGGGCTCAACCATCGTCGTGAGGGGCACCGCCTCACCTGAACGGGACGTTTCTGCTTCCCCTGCCAGCCCGACGGCTCCGTCGGGGAGCACGCCGACGGGGCAGGAGGACGCCGCCGCTGACGCCGACCCGGTGGCGCCGACCGTTACCGAGCCCCCCGCGGCGGCGCAGGAGGGCTCCGCCGCGGGCACTAGCCCGGTGGCGCAGGCCGCCGCGGGGGCCGTGCAAACGGGGGAGGAGGACCCCGCTGCCGGCACCGACCCCGTGGCTCCGGCCGCCACGGAATCTGCATCGGCGGAGCAGGAGAGCTCCGCCGCTTGCGCCGATCCCGAAGCACCGGCCGCCTCGGGAGCTACGCCGGTGGAGCAGGAGGGCTGCGCCGCAGGCACTGGTCCGACAGCGCCGGCTGCCGCCCGAGTGAAGACTCTCGGGCGGCCGAAGACAACGCTCCCCCCAGTCGGGGGGAGAAAAGAGATGCCGACACCGCCTTTGGGACGCAGAGTAGGCCGGGGGCCTCGGCGACCCCGACTGCCGCTGCACCTGGGGGGCAAGGCGCGGGGGCTAAGAGGTGGCTCCAGGTTCCCCGATCCTCCAAGTAAGTAGCCTCGGCGGTTGTCTTCTGGTCTTTATTTCTTTACATGCTGACATGGTTGAGTTCGCTTCTGCAGGACTCGGAAGGTGGGGGACATCCCCAAGGCGCCCCCGAGTGGCCCGGGGTCAAGCCAGAGCGCGGGTCTCCCGACGTCGGACGCCCGGGCCCCGTCACCTCCGGCTGCTGCGACTTCTCCGTCTCACCGGTTGCCGTCGCCTCCGCCTGCGAGCACTCCCCCGCCTTCCTCCGGACAGCCCGGCATGCAGCCCGCCTCGCCAGTCGCCCCCCAGGAGAAACCTCCCCGGGAGCTTTGGTGCCGGTGGGATTTGCGGGCGTCGGCCAGGACGCGGAGATGGCGGAAGGCGAGCCTGGCGTGTCCTCGCCGATGCAGGAGTTCAGCGCGACCCTGCCCACGAGGCCGTGCTCGGAGCTGGTGCGCTGACCACTCCGAATCCGGGAGGGGAGCTCGGAATCGCCGACTACCACGGTCGACGACGTCGAGGAGGAAAAGGAGTGGCAGACGGCCGCGGACGCCGCGGCCCAAATCGGAGAGATCCTCCCGGCCTTGCTGAAGGCCGCGAAGGAGGGCGCCAATCTGCTGAACGGCAGACTGTATCCTTTGATGGAGGTAAGCCAACTTTCTCCCTTTGTAGGAGTATGTCCGTAGGGAGTAGCCCCCGGGCCTCTGCCCGACTAGGTCAGTCGGGCGGAGGGCCCTTTGCTTTTTCTTTGTAGTCTTCACTCTGGGGTGCACGAACAGTGCACCCAGAGGGTGTAGCCCCCGAGCCTGCGGTCGACTAGGAGTAGTCGGGCGGAGGGTGTAGTTGTTCTTTTTTTCAGTCTGACTCTGGGTGCACGAACAGTGCACCCAGAGGGTGTAGCCCCCGAGCCTCCGCTGGGTCCTTGGGACCGAGTGGAGGGTTACAACAATCTTCCCGGGTGACTTTAATGTATGTTCATTCCCTTGTGCAGAATCTGAACAAGCGGTCGCAGGACAAGACCGCCTTTCTCCAAGACCGGCTGCCGGTGATCGAGCGGCTGGAGCTGTGGAAGTCCGAATGGGACATGCTGACCACGGACCGGCAGTCGGCGGAGGACGTGGCCCGCAAGCGCGGGGTGGAAATCACCGGTCTGCAGGCGGGGCTGTCGCTGGAGATGGCCAAGTCCCGGGGTGAGTAAGCTGAGTTGTCCATTGCTTCTCCCCTGTCGCCTTTATGTTTTGTCGTTGCTGACATGTTGTCGTTTGTAGCCGCCGAAGAAGAGGTTGCCCGGCTAAGGGCGGAGCTCGAGACGATGACGGCCCGCGCCCGGGACCTAGACGTCGCCAAGGAGCAGGCCCGGAAGCTTGAAGATGCGCTCGCGGCGGAAAAGGCCCGGGCGGAGCAGCTCGGGCGCGAGGCCGAGTTGGCGCAGGCCCGTGCCCGGGACCTTGATGACGCCGAAGAGCGGGCCCAGAAGCTTGAGGAGGCGCTCTCGGCGGAGAAGGCCCGTGCGGACTTGGCGGAGAAAATGGAGGAGAAATTCGAGCGCGATGCCGAGTCGGCGGCCAAGAAGGCCACTGACGCGGAGGCGGCCGCCGAAGCCGCGAAGAAAGCTGCCGCAGCGGCGGAGTCCGGTGAGTGCCCCTGCTGACTTTGGTTTTGTCCTGGCCCGTTGGTCGTCGTCGCTTATGCTTGCTTGTTGCTGCAGAGTCGAAGGCGAATCTCGAGAAGTCCCGGGGGATGATCGAGTCGCTGCTGAAGGCTGGGCAGGTGGCGTGTGGCGCCGTCTGGCCGGGCGACACGGCGCCAGACTCCGTCGCGGCGGTCGCCGAGCGTTTGCTCCAGGTCCCCGACCAGGTGGCAAACGTCGAGGCGGAGGGCGCACGGACGGGGGCCGGCCTAGTCTTGGCGGTGGCGCGGTCCCATTACCCCTTGCTAGATTTGGAGGCAATCGAGGAGGGGTACGCCGCCGACTTTCCGGACGAAGATATCCCGGAGATGATGCGGACCGTCGAGCCCACCGTCGAGACCCTGCTAAAGCGCTCCGGCCTGTAGACAAATAGGAGTAGCTGTAAACTGCTCGGGCTAGCCGAGTAAAGCTTTGTAACGGACTCGGGGTTGCCGAGCAAATTTTGTAAAGGACTCGGGGTGCCGAGTGACTTATGTACTTGCTGGTTTTAACAAGTAATTTTTGTTCTGCTCGGGAAAGAACTTGTATTCCTGTGTACTTGAGTTTATGCGCTTTTGCTCTTTGCCAACCCGTTGTAGCTTCCTTGGCGCAGGGATTAGCCGGTGGCGTGTGTCCCGTGTAGCGTAAGGGTGTGGCGTAAACCGGCGGTTGGTGTCAAAGAGTTAACGTTGGACTTGATACACAATACTTAAGTATTCCGCGAGGACAGAGCCATGTATGCGCCGAGTGCCTGCTACGAGCAGGCGTAGCAGGTCAGTCGGGAGAAAGGAAAGATTTGCTTTTGGGTGGAATAAAAAGGAAAACTTTTTATTCATGTATTCAAGGTCATAAAACACTCAAGCATAGAAGCGACGTAGCTGTTCGATGTTCCACGCGTTGGTGAGGATGTTGCCGTCGCCGTCCTTCAGTCGGTAAGCCCCCGGGCGTAGTGCCTCGGCGACTATGTACGGACCCTCCCATGGTGGTGAAAGCTTGTGCTGCTCCTTGCTTGATTGGACTCAGCGTAGAACCAGGTCGCCGACGTTGAAGGAACGGCCACGTACATGCCTCCTGTGATATCGCCGTAGGCTCTGCTGGTACTTGGCTGAACGAAGGAGCGCCACCTCGCGGGCTTCCTCGAGCTGGTCGAGAGCGTCCTGTCTGGCCTCCTCTGACTCGGCCTCGCTGAAGGCACGAACGCGGGGGGACCCGTACTCCAGGTCAGTCGGGAGGATTGCCTCGGCACCGAAGACCATGAAGAAGGGTGTGTAACCGGTGGCCGGTTGGGCATGGTCCGAAGGCTCCAGAGTACTGATGGCAACTCGGTGGCCCACTTGCCCGCGAACTTGTTCAGTCGCTGGAAGATTCAGGGCTTGAGGTCTTGCAGTATCAAGCCGTTGGACCGCTCGACTTGCCCGTTGGTGCGTGGATGTGCCACGGCGGTGAAGTCGAGGCTGATATTGTAGTCGTCGCAGAACTCGAGGAAGGCTCGGCCGGTGAACTGGGTGCCGTTGTCTGTGATAATACTGTTGGGTACGCCGAAACGGAAGACGATGTCCCGACAAACTCGACGGCCTTTTCAGCGGTTATCGTGGTGACCGGCTTGGCTTCGATCCACTTGGTGAACTTGTCGACCGCGACGAAGAGGTGTGTGTAGCCCCCGGGAGCCTTCTTGAGAGGGCCGACCATGGCCAGACCCCAGACCGCGAAGGGCCAGGTGATCGGGATGGTCTGGAGAGCCTGAGCCGGCAAGTGTCTGCCGGGCAAAGTGTTGGCATCCCTCACAAGTGCGGACGATGTGCTCCGCGTCGAACACAGCAGTCGGCCAGTAGAAACCCTGTCGGAAGGCTTTCCCGACTAGTGACCCGGGCGCCGCGTGGTGTCTACATACTCTCGAGTGAATATCATATAGGAGCTGCTTTCCCTGGTCTTGGGGTATGCATCGTTGGAGGATCCCGGAGGTGCTCCTCTTGTACAGCTCGCCATCAACGACGACGAAGGCCTTGGCGCGTCATGCGATGCGGCGTGCCTCGGTTCGGTCCGACGGGAGGGTGTCCCGCAGGAGGTAGTCTAGGAAAGGCATGGTCCAGTCGGGAGTGACGGTGAGAACTTCTGTTGAAGGCTGCTGAGCGGCGTCACTCTCCGGGACTTGCTGTTCTTCGGCCTCGGGTGCTGTGTCCGCCTTGATAGAAGGGACATGCAACTCCTGGAGGAAAACTCCAGTCGGAACCACGTCCCGACTGGACCCCCAGTTTGGCGAGTGCATCCGCGGGTTCGTTGTCTCGGCGCAAGACATGGGTGATCTCGAGATCGTCGAACTTGGCTTCGAGCTTGCGGACCTCTTGGCAGTAGGCTTCCATGGAGGGATCTCGGCACGACCAGTCCTTCATGACCTGCCGGACGACCAGTTCCGAGTCGCCGCGCGCGAGGAGGCGGCGGATCCCGAGTGAAGCCGCAAGACGAAGACCATGGAGCAGAGCTTCGTACTCGGCAACGTTGTTGGATGCCGGGAAGTGGAGCTGCAACACGTACTTGAAGCGCTCGCCCTTGGGAGAGATGAGCACAACGCCAGCCCCCGCGCCCTGGAGCATCAGAGAGCCGTCGAAGTAGAGTGTCCAGTGCTCGAGGTCGATGACGGAGGGCGGGGACTGGACTTCTGTCCACTCGGCCATGAAGTCGGCGAGAGCCTGGGACTTGATGGCCGTGCGGGGGGCGTAGACTATGCTGAAAGCCATTAGTTCCATTGCCCACTTGGCAATCCGACCCGTGGCATCGCGATTGTTGATGACGTCTGCGATCGGGAAGGAGCTGACCACCGTGATGGGGTGTCCCTGGAAGTAGTGGACTAGCTTCCGTGACGTTATGAACACCGTATAGATGATCTTCTGTATCTGAGGGTACCGCGCCTTGGACTCGGAGAGGACTTCACTGATGAAGTAGACCGGGCGCTGGACTTTCTGAATGTGGCCGGGCTCGGAGCGTTCCACCACCAAGACCGTGCTGACTACCTGAGTAGTCGCTGCGACATAGAGAAGCAGTGGTTCATTGGGCATGGGAGACGCGAGCACCGGGGGGGGTAGTCAAGAACTTTTCAAGCCGTCAAGGGCGTCCTGGGCCTCGGAGGTCCAGGTTGTGACGTACCCGGTTTTTAGGGCCGGATACGTCTCCCGTGTTTACTGTACCGATCCCTGGATCAGTAGTCGGTACACACAAGAACTTGATAACATCCTCATACAATACCGAATATATTACATAATTATGCCATTATGGTCTTTATTCAACAACATGGCCGATTGGCCGAATAAAAGTAGCAGCGGAAATAGCAAAACGCAGTTATTAACCCATCAATATGCCCATCCACAGGCAACTGACTGGGGAGAACGCCCTAGCCCTCGTGGTCGCTGACCTCGTCCTCAGAGCACCACTCCTCTTCTTCATCTGGCCAAATCAACAAGCCAGGTGAGTACATTGAATGTACTCGCAAGCTTTTCCCTTGGGGAAATAATACGGCATAGTTCATGCAAAGGAATATCTCAAAGGAGAGCTCTATCCTAGGTTTCATGTTGTGCGGAAATGTAAGTTTGTATTGTAAATAACAATAATAGATTGAAAGCGAACTTTGTAAAACAATGATCCCAACGTATCACATCGTCCTCCGTGGTAGCCCTTGCTACCTCTCCTTTACTTCCTCCGCGGGATAGCCGCGCTCATCACCGCTTACCCTTTCGGCTTCCGCTCACACCACCCCGGCAGTGTAGCTAGCCTTTCCTTCAGCAATTCCTAGCTACCAATCCGGGTAGCGTAAATTGCCCCCTGTGGGCACATCATGCCCACGTCCTTAATCCCATTTCCCAGCTTTCACAACCAAAACATATTCTAACCAGTGTGTGGCCTTACCAGTTCATGTCCATGACCGAGGACGCGGCTATTCGAATAGATTTTAACACTCTGCAGAGGTTGTACGGCTTTACCCACAAGATGTAGTTCACCCTTAATGCCGAGCGCTAACGATACACCGCATGAGGTGTATTGGCAGGGCTATTACAACGAGACCCTTCTCCCGTGTTCATGCCAGAGCCGGTCTCGCTAGGAGGACTACCCGACCCCCTGCATCTCGAATGACAGAGATGGGACTCTCCCCCTTTGTGTCGGACCATGTTCCACGTACCTTGTAGGACCCTACTGAGCTTTACCCTCACAATACGGTGAGACCCATGAAGAGCTTTTCCCCTACTCAGTTCCGTGGAGATCCTCTAGGGATTCTACGGATCCACTAGCACTTCAACCTAACTTCCCACGATTCCGGGCTCCGGCATTAGACGAGGTACCAGGTCCAGTCCTTCTCATAAAGGACATGTGGACGTACGGTGGGGAACTGATTCAGCGGCACTTAGGTTCGGTCCTTAACTGATTCGAGCGGGACTCCATAACCAACCAACTCCATGGGTAGCAACCGGCTACCCGACCATTCCTTCCGCTAGCAGCATCCGGCTACTCTACATCCTCATAACACCCTTAGCATTCCCCGCCCGAATCCAAAATCCTTCATCATTTTATGCGGGGTTTTCACAAACATTTCTTTTAAAAGATTTCCTCGGCATGTATAAACAAGCCGAGGTTTTGATCCCATATCCCTCCCGTACTTTGTAAAACTTATTTTACTAGAGCAGGTCTAAGCACAGCTACTGCTTATATTCCTACTACCTTGCCGGTCGATTTCGGCCGACTAACTAGACCTAGGGTTACAAGGGATGGATTTCAAACCTAGGCATATGCATCTATTCGGCATAACTTTACTAGCATAAAATATCGGTGATAATAAAATAGCATGCAGATTTTTGCAAACAAGATAATTATACGTAGCAAATATGGGGTTCGACATGTTCAAGGAGGGAAAGCTTGCCTGGCAGCTCCGGGTCCTGTTCCTGATCTTGGGGTGGAGGTGACGTCGGATCCTCTCGCGGCACGTACGGCACTCCGTTAACTATACGTCGAAAAGATCGGCGAATAAGAAGCAAGCGAATCAACTCCAAATAAAATTCAAGAACATGCAAGAAGGTCACATGAAATGACGATGGTTTCTAACCGGGTAGGAAGCTCGTGTTACTAGGGTTGCATGCTCAAAGTTATTGCTAATATGAATTCATGATTCTAGGGTTATTTTACTGAGCTGCTAAAATAAAGAAAATAGTTTGAATATACGGAAACTCTACATGTATAAGATATGTGTGGATTTAAATAGTTTAGAACTAATGTCCTAGCTCAATCCCTACTGTTAAAGCCTTGGAATTAATTCAACTTTGCAACTTTGCGAATACTAAGACTAGGGCACCTTTTGTAGATTTCAGAACTAGAGTTGCATAAGAAAACTAACTCAAAAAGGCTGCAATCGGGTGAGTAGGGAGTGCATAAAATGAAAAGGAATGGGTCTCAAACTGCTTCTACGCTTTCTGTACAACAGTGTTTACGCCTCTTAGCAAGGGAAACGGAAACCAGAGAATACGCTTTCACTCTATAGGGCAGCCGGTACATACCGATTGGGAGTGAGCTCCCCAAATTGGTCTCGGTTGCTCTGCTTTAGGACCAAGCGGCGGCGGCACTTCGAATGGGTGGTCGGTGGCGACGCCTCGGACGAGAGCTACCGGCGGCGAGCTTCTAACCGGAGGGGAGGGGACGCCCGGGAGAGGAAGGTGTCCGGGGGTGTCCCTCGGCCAAGAAGCTAAGCTCAGGCGCTTTGGGGCGGCTCGGTTTGTGTGGAACAGAGGAGTTAGGTTGGCCGCTGGCTACTTTGATGGGGGGTGAAGGGAGCAAGGTGAGGAAGGGAGCTCGGCTAGAGAGGAGTAGGGTTGCGATGTGGTGGCGAAGGGCGAGCTCGGGTGGCCTATTTATAGGCGGAGCGGCGGGTTGAGCTGGTGGCGGTGCGGTGCTTGCTGATGGGACGGGTCCGGCGACGGGATGAGGTCGTGGCAAGGCTGGCGAGGTGGCAGAGCAGCCGTGGCGAGCGGTGGTTGCTCGGGCGGCGCTGAGACGGCGAGCTGCGCGGCTTTGGCACCAGCGGGCGGCGCGGGTACGGCGGGCGACGTGGCGAGAGGCGCTCCCGAGGCACCGCTGACCGGGGCGAGCTGGACGACGGCGATGCGACGGGTCAAGGAGGGAGGTGGCGCACCGGCCGAAGTTCTCGGTGAGCTGGACGACGCGGGCCGCGGCGGCCGGCGTGGCTTTGACAAGGGTAGCTGGCACGGGACAGTGCCGGAGCGCGGCCACACGCATGCCGAGTGGCATCGGCGCGTCCAGGACTGCTTGGCTGTGCGTGAGCGTGGCAATGGCGCCAGGGAATATCTATACCCGCGTACGAGAGTACTGTGGAGATTGTTACTGGTTTCTATGGAGTCAAAAGGAGCTTTGTGGATTGGCAGGGAGGACTTGTCACGTCGGAAGCTAAGACCAAGAGGTAGATGACAATGGAGAGCTGTGGGTGAACCTGTGCCTGCTGGGAGGATCGGGAAGAGAACTCTGCAGCTAGCTGAGCACTTCCCTGTTTGCATTGGCTCAATATTTCATGCCTGAATTGTACACGTGCAGGACGTTTGACGCTGGTCATGGGATATGCTATTGCATTCATGGAATCACGAGTAGGTTTTGGGCACTGCGCAGATTAATTGGAATTTCCTGACTTACACTTCTATAGGTTGCAGCACAACGTATAATCCTGCCCTAGGGTTTCGTCGGGAGTGGAATTAAATAGAGGGGAGGGTTCCGGGATACGGTAGGGTGGAGGGGAGCATAGCAGGTCTCCCGGATTCTCCCTCCCTTGCTTAGGTAGGCTCCGGGGTGGGTTGTCGTAAGAGGTTTATGGTTTACTGCGTATGTGCGGGTCTAGGTTTTCTCAGATTAGGTTTTGGTCGAGAGAATGTGCATGCGTGGCAGTGTCAGGTATATTGAATGCATGCTAAACTTAAATTATGCCTAACGCGTCGACGGTTATGCCGGTAAGCAGGATTATGAAAAATGGGATGTGACACAGGTGAAGGTCTCCAACTTCTTCATGAGCTTGTAGAGGGGCATGGCTTTCTCGCCGAGTCGGGAGATGAAACGGCTGAGAGCTGCCATGCACCCGGTTAGCCGCTGGACGTCTTTGAGGTTCTTCGGTGGGCCCATCCTGACGATGGCATCGATCTTCTCCGGGTTGACTTCGATTCCTCGTTCGGAAACGATGAAACCGAGTAGCTTGCCCGAAGGGACCCCGAAGACACACTTCTCGGGGTTGAGCTTCATGCTGAATCTTCGAAGGTTGGAGAAGGTCTCTCCCAAGTCACTCAGGAGGTCTTCTCTCTTTTGGGACTTGATCACCACATCGTCGACGTAGGCTTGTACGTTCCGACCGATCTGCGACTGAAGGCAGCGCTGTATGCACCGTTGGTACGTAGCGCCTGCATTCTTGAGGCGAAAGGCATGGAGACGTAGCAGAAGGCGCCAAACGGAGTGATGAAAGATGTCTTGATCTCGTCATCCTCCTTCATCTTGATCTGGTGATAGCCCGAGTAGGCGTCGAGAAAGCATAAAATCTCACACCCGGCCGTGGAATCGACCACTTGGTCGATGCGAGGCAGGGTGAAAGGGTCTTTGGGACATGCCTTGTTAAGGCTGGTATAATCAACACACATCCTCCATTTTCCATTCTTTTTGCGAACAAGAACTGGGTTCGCTAACCAGTCGGGATGATACACTTCTTTAATGAAGCCGGCTGCTAAAAGCTTGGCTATTTCTTCTCCTATAGCCTGACGTCTATCCTCAGCGAATCGGCGCAAGCGCTGTTTGACCGGCTTGGCATCCGGCCGAACATTCAGAGAGTGCTCGGCAGCCTCCCGTGGGAACTCCGGGCATGTCGGAAGATGTCCATGCGAAGATATCCCGGTTGTCCCGGAGGAAGCTGACGAGCGCGCTTTCCTATTTGTCGCTGAGCGCAGTCCCGATCTGCGTCGTCTTCGAGGGGTCTTCGGGGTCGAGCTGAATGGCCTTGGTGTCCCGTGCCGGCTGGAAAGATGTCGATGTCGAAGCCTTCTTAGCCGGGGGTGCTTCCTCAACCACGGCCGACTTGAGGTCAGCAAGCGTGGCCTCGGCGATCTGGGCCGCGGCAAGGTTGCAGTTTTCCAGGTCACACGTGTACGCGTGCTGGAAGCTGCTCTGCACCGTGATTACCCCGTGGGGGCCCGGCATCTTGAGCTTCAGGTAGACATAGCTGGGGACAGCCATGAACTTGGCGTAGCAGGGACGCCCCAAGATGGCATGATATGATCCTGGGAAGTCGACAACCTCGAAGGTGAGAGTCTCGGTCCGGAAATTGTCGGGAGTGCCAAAGGTGACGGGCAGGCTGACCTGCCCGAGTGGACTCGCCATCTTGCCGGGTACCACCCCGTGGAAGGGGGCACCAGTCGGCTTGATCTCGGAACGAGGAATCTTCATGTCGTCAAGGGTCTTGACGTAGAGGATGTTGAGACCACTCCCGCCGTCCATGAGGACCTTGGTGAGGCGGACGCCGCAAACGATCGGGTCTACCACCAAGGGGAATCGTCCCGGCTGGGGGATGTAGTCGGGGTGATCCGCGCGTCCGAATGAAATTACGGACTCGGACCATCGCAGGTACTTGGGCACGGCCGGTTCCACTGCGTTGACCTCTCGATCAATAATCTTCTGGCGACGTTTGGAATCGTAGCCGTTTGGGCCGCCGAAGATCATCAAGCAAGCGGTCTCTTTCGGGAATTCGTCTCCCTCGTCCTGAGGGGGCTCCTTTTTTCCCTTATTGTTGTTGTAAGGCTTGTTTAAATTCTTCAAGAGGTTGCAGTCGCGCGTCAGATGATTGGACTTAGGCCCATGAAAGTGACACGGCTGACTCATCATCTCTTCGAAGGTCGCGTTGGTGCGCTGAGGTCGGCGCGGCGGGGCGCGCTCAGCCGCAGCAACGAGATCTCCACCTTTACGCTTCCGGTGCTTCTTCCTGGATGACTCGGGTTGAGCGTCCCGACTGGGTGAGTCGGACCCTTTGCCCTTGTTTCTTCCCTTGTCGTCCCGAGTAGCACTGCGGACAGCCTCTTCACCGGTGGCGAAGTTATTGGCTATATCAAAGAGCTCGCGCGTGGTCTGAGGATTCTTGCGCGCTATCTTGTGGATGAGGTCGGTGCTTCGAACTCCCTTGGAGAAGGCAGTGATGACGTCACCCTCTCGGACCTCGGGCAAGGAGTTCTTCTTCTTGGAGAAGCGCTGGATGTACTCACGGAGAGTCTCATCCGATTTTTGTGTACAACTGTGGAGGTCCCACGCGTTCCCGGGCCGATTGTACGTGCCCTGGAAGTTGTTCACAAAAAGGGTCTCGAGGTCGCTCCATGTCTGGATGCAACCCGGAGGTAAGCTGGTGAGCCAGGCTCGAGCCGAGTCAGCCAGGAACAGCGGCAAGTAGTGGATCGCGACGTAGTCGTTCCCACCATTGGTCCTGCACGCCGTGTGGTAGTCGGCCAGCCAGATGTCCGGTCGAGTCTCTCCGGTGTACTTGTCGATGCCGGTGACTCGGAACCGCGACGGGAAAATGACACTGCGGATACGGGGGCCGAAAGCCTTTGGACCCGAGTATCCCATGCCGGAGGAAGTTGGAGAACGTCCCCGGCTGGTGGCACCGCTGTCGTTGCGGTGGCCGCCACGATCGTCTCTCCTGGGACCCATGATGAGCGCTTCCTTCAGCGCCTGCGGGATCCCTTGGTCCGAGTCGATCGCGGACCGGTGCAGCTTGACGGGCGTTTTTGTCCGCGTCCTGTCGGGCGCGGGTTCTGGCGGCTATGGTGCCGCGGGCATCTCGGTCTGGACCGAGTCGCTCGTGAACATCTCCGGCCGGCTGACGTCGGTCGGGGCTTGCCCGTCGTCCACCCACGTTTGATGGGCTTTTCGGCGGTGTAGAGCGCCGACTCCTCGCACCTGCCGAGGAGCCGGGATGACCTTCTGAAGCTTCGGCATGCTGGAGGGCGGTTTCCTCTAGCAGAACCCGAAGTCGGCGAAGTTCATCGTGCCCCGGGTTGCCCTCGGGGATCTCAATGGCGCGTGCCGCCATCGTGGCCGCGACGATGTTATGACTCGGGAGAGGAAATATCGGGACTCCTTCCCTTTCGCGCATGCGGAGCTCGTTGTGGACCTGACGTCCCCGAGCCCTCATGTCGTCGTTGCGTCGTTGGTCGTCACGCTGGCGGGCGAGCCGAGTCTGTTGCTCGATCAACTCTTCCTCCTTAGCAAGGAGTCGGAGTCGGGTGGCTTCGAGCTCAGCCGGTGTTTGTTCCTCAATGGGGACCTCTTGGCCATCGCCGCCATTCGGCGAGTCGGCGTTGGCCATGAAGACTTCCCGGGACGGATGGTGGCTGCCAGAGCTCTCATCCTCGTCCGAGTAATACTCGAGGACAGGGAGGAGAGAGTCAATTGCTCCCACCAGTCGGGATCCGAGTGCGAACTCATGCGCGACAAACGGATCCGGTTTCGGCGAAGCCTCTTCCCTGGGGAGAGGGGCCGAAAGCGCGGGCTCGGGGGAGAGCCCGTGCTGAAGAGCTGAAGAAGCCTCTGCTAGCCGGGGCGTCGCCGAGTAGCAGAGGTGAAGCTGGCCGACCTTGTCGGCGATGAAGTTCAGCCTTCCAAATTGGAAAAGCTGGCCGGGATCCGGGACAGCGTTCATGAGAGCGAATCTCATGATGCTTCCCCGGGGTGAAGACGTTGTTGATGTTGACGAAGCCCATCCGGATTCGTGCAGATGGATCTATGCGCACTCCCCTACCTGGCGCGCCAACTGTCGGAGTATTATTCCGGCAATACTACTTATGGGGCGGCGTGAGCACAGCAAATCTGGATGGGTGCACACGGGAGACAAGATTTAGACAGGTTCAGGCCCTCCCGGAGAGGTAATACCCTACGTCCTGTGTTTGGTGGCTGGTATTGCGTGTATCCCGAGTGCCGCAAGCCCTAGAGAATCGATCTCGAGGGGCTTGAGCTATGAAACAATGGGGACTTAGATGGATTTGGTCGATGCCGATCGGAGGTCCCCTACCGGGCCTTATATAGCCGGCCGGGATAGGGTTACAGGAGTCCGGATCGGTTAACAGATGTGTTTCCTAATCGGTTACAACAGATTCCGGGTATGCCGGATTGGTAATAGTCCTTGTCTTGTACTCCACGCTGATGAGGCGCCCCCGTGCTGTAGTCGGACTCCGAGTAGTCGGCCCGGCCCATCCCGTGGCCGGGAGGCCGGATTCGTCCTCCTTGATGATACCCGGGTGCCATGTCACCGTCAATATCTTTATGTTTTCCACTCTTAAGTGCATCCCCAAGATTAACACAAGCAGCCATCAAACTCTTATCATCAAAGGATTGCAGCCTATCTAAAGTGAACAAGAAACCAAAAGTTTTTCATACCCCTGATATTGTTCAAATCTCCTGGTAAGTGAAACTATAGCTTGATCAACAACATGTATAAAATAATTGACCCTAAATGACTCCTTTGCAGATTGTGAATCAATAGATGCATCATCTATGCCCTCATCAAATTGTCTTTTTCTTTTGATTTTACGGTTGGTGCGGAACTCTGGATGAATATCCATCTCTATTGCAATTTCTTTTGCAGCTTCCAATGCTTTTGAAAAGCCAGTTTCTCTATACATTCTGAAAAAGGAAATCAGCCCCTGTATAGACTCAATTGCAATATCAATAAGCATATTTTTTTATTGTAGCTGCTTGTTGATCAAATTAATAGTAGATAATATTTCATACTAGATGATTATTGCCACTAAAAATTCAAAGCCACCAAGTTCATTTTCCGCCAATGACTTAGCTTCACTACTTGCCAATGGATCATTATCACTTTCAGCCACTTGTAGTAAAGCCTCCCTTATTTCTGGGATCTGAAATCTTATAGCCTTAACACTATCAACACGACTCTCCCAACGAGTAGATGACAATGATTTGAGAGTCAATCCTGTTATGTTATCTTTAAGAATTTACCACCTTTTAGTAGAATTAGCAAATGTTGTATAGATGCGCTGGATAACACCAAAAAAATATGTTGCTTTACGACAAGACTTTTCCCATGTCACACAGTGTCAAATTCAGACTATGACAACCGCAAGCTGAATAAAAGCTCTTGGATTTATATCCAAAAGTTTCTTTTGTACCCCTTGATGTTTTTCTTTCATATTCGACCCATTATCATATCCTTGTCCTCTCACATTGTCTACATCAAGGTCAAGACTATTCAATTCCTCTTGTAGAACATCAAACAGTCCTTGCCCAGTGGTATCATTAACATCCAAAAAACCTAAGAAGGATTCTTCAATAGAAACAAAACCTGAAGATGCATCAACATACCTTATTATCAAAGATATCTGTTCTTGGTGCTTGCATCAGGAGTACAATCAAGTATAACTGAGAAGTATTTGCTTCTTATACCTTTCTAATGATTTCAGACCTGCTTGCAGCAGCTAGCAAATTTATTAACTCATTCTGGATGGAAGGACCAAGATAATGATCACGAATTTTCTCACTGGTGATGCGTTCAACATGCTCTTCCATAACTGGGTCAAATTCAGTCAACATTTGAACCAGTCCTAAGAAATTGCCATTGCTGTCTTGGTACAACTTGCTATTACTGCCACGAAATGCTATATTATGTTTTGCAAGAAATTTTACAATCAAAAGAATCCTGAGCAAAACTTTTCTCCAATGCTCCTTTTCTTTTTCAAGTTCTCGTTGAGCAACTTTGTCAATTGTTTGATTCTTCTGCAACCTGAGACGCAAGTCATACCATGCAGCCATATTTGTGATGTGTTCTCTACTAGTTTCATGCTCTTTAAGTCTACTGCCAAGATGACTCTAGTCACGGAAACCCTCATTTGCTAAATGACCTCTCACAAGCCCATTTCTTAATAATTTGTAGCAAAAACAAAATACTTTGTCAAGTTCTTTGCTGTACACAAGCCATTTTCTATCACAATTTTCTCCATTTGAGAGAACTCTAGTGTATGATAATGCAGAAAACCTTCTAGACAAATTGTCTCTAGGACCATGCTCAATAGACAAGTCTCTTTTAGGACCATTTTGCACCAAAATATCAATTATTTTAGGATCAAGTGCATCCCAAGTTCTTGGATCAAATATATCAGGCTGAAAAGAATTACTGATGTCATCGGTAATATTAGCATCATTACCTTCATCGACAATGTTAGCATTATCACCTTCACCGGCAACATTGCCATCATCACCATCGTCGGCAATATTATCAATTTCCGTAGTGTGAGCCTCAACCTCTACTGCATCATCACCAGACCGTCATCTAGAGTTTGATTTTCTGAACTAAATTGAGATTCTCTCACAACAAATCTATCAAGAGCACCCTTTTGAGATAGAGCTACTACTTCTAGTCTTTGTTTCTTTTTACGCTTTTCAGCACCAGAATCATGCTTCCTACTTCTAGAGTTCATGATTCTTCCTGTTTTATAAACAAACAAAAATGATCTGAATTAAATTATGAGAGCAAATTATAGGTTTATCAACAAAAATTCATATGACTAAACAAAAATAATTTAAATTAAATCCATGAATTCTAGGCTTACCAAGATAACTAGATAAGAAATTAAGAATGAGCAACTATCTTGGAAATCTTGGATGCGTGATAACAACTAGCTTCAAACAAAAGAAGCCTAAAACCTGACAATTGTTGATCCGATGATCGTTGATGGAGATTCAATTGCAATGAATTATTCACCCAAGTTGATGCTTCGGTTGGACTTCAGGAGCGCAGGAGCGGCTGCTTGTCGGAGCCTCGGAGAGGTGCGAAGTCCGGGGGCTGCCACGCGGGGACGGGCCTGAACCGACGCCGCGGGACGCGCACCAGCGTTGCGCGCCGGACTCGACCAGTGCGGCAAGCGCGGGGTCTGCCGTGAGGATCAGCCGATCAGCCTAGGAGTCAGGACTCAGGACGCTTGCTACCAGGTCGCCGCTCGCCGCTCGGCCACTTGGAAGTCGGAACACCAGAACACAGCAGATGAACACTTGAACAGGCGGATGAACGGGTTGATTAAGTATATCCCTAATGACCAGGTCTGCTAATGACACATAACTGATTAACTGCAATTTGGGGGCCCCAATTATTTGGGGGGCCCTGTGCGGTCGCCCAGCTCGCACATGCTCATCAATGGGCCTAGCCATCGGTTCTGCCTATAACGCATCTCGAAGGTTTATAATTCTTCATGCCATCATTATCAACGCCTGGTCGTCATGATTTCGCACGATGGCTCCTGTTGGTCCAGCAACAAAGCACCTGCTAACTAACTACTCTCTCCGTCCAACAATGTAAGGCACGCACGGATCCCAAGATTTACAATTAGGTCTATAATATTTTAATTATATAACATAAAAGTGATATTGTTGGAAAGTACTTTTGAAAACAAATCTAATAATACTATTTTTGTGTTCCATAACTAAAATATTATAGATTTAATTATAAATCTTGAGATAGATTCGTGCTTTACATTGTTGGACGAAGGGAATAACTAACTATACTTTGCAACTAAAACATGGTACGAATGCATCACGCATGCCAACAGGCAACGGCAACCTAACTGATTAGTGAAGCCCTGACACTCACCCGCAACGCAATGTGATTACACGTGATGACGTGACCCCGTCCGCTTACCACGTCAAAACCGTTCGCAAGCCACCGCTCCAGTCCATCTCACCGCACCGCAACCGCACCACTCCCACGAACCCAAACCGCCCCCCGCCGCAGCCGAACCCATGGCGGCGCCGGCCTCGCAGCTGGAGGTGTTCGACGTCGTCATCTTCGGGGCCTCCGGCTTCACCGGCAAGTACGTCATCCGCGAGGCCCTCAAGTTCCTCCCCCCCAACGCCTCCCCGCTCCGCACCCTCGCGCTCGCCGGCCGCAGCCGGGACCGCGTCGCTGCCGCGCTCCGCTGGGCCTCGGCCCCGGGGCCCGCCCTCGACCTCCCCATCCTCGTCGCCGACGCCTCCGACCCGGGCTCCCTCGCTGCGCTCGCGGCGCGGGCGCGCGTCCTGCTGTCCTGCGCGGGGCCCTTCCGCCTCCACGGTAGGCAGGTGGCGGCGGCCTGCGCGGCCGCGGGGGCCGACTGCCTCGACATCTCCGGGGAGCCCGAGTTCATGGAGCGCGTCGAGGCCGACCTCCACGAACTCGCCGCCAAGAACGGCTCGCTCATCGTCTCCGCGTGCGGGTTTGACTCCATCCCCGCGGAGCTCGGTTTCTTGTTCAACTCCAGGCAATGGGCGCCGCCGTCTGCGCCGGTGAGTGTGGTCGCGCACGTCAGCCTTGAGTCCGACAAGAAGATCGTCGGGAACTTTGGCACGTTTGAGTCGGCCGTGCTCGGCGTGGCCAACGCCAGCCAGCTGCAGGCGCTGCGCCGGTCGCGGCCGAGGCCGCCGAAGCCCAATGTGAGTCACTCTTACTATTACTAGATTGCAGTTTCGGAATTGATTTACTTCTTTATGAAGTGCTAGCTCAATGCCGTGATAATGATTCAAGAGGGGATTAAGAGTACTACACTATAGCAACTTCTACATTCGGCTAGAATCTAGAACGATGATTTATCTCTACTTGAACATGTTCCTGACTGTCATGGTACATGCGCATACTGTAAACTGTAATACTGATGATTGCTGGCTATTGTGGAATTTCTTTTTGCTGTCAGATTTAGCGTTTTTCAGTAAACTTCTGTTGAAATTTGAAACAAATAGTTGGCGTGTGCTACTTTTCCTCAGGATGAAATTAGCTTAGCTTCGAGTTAGAATAGACCCCAAATCCCAAGTGTACCAGAATGTTAGTCGGTGCTGTTAGTTAATAAAACTTGGTGAAGAGCAAACTTCTAGTTTTTATGATAAATCCAGATAACTGTGTCCAGAATATGTTTGACGTTCTCTATTCGGGATAATTTTTATCTGAGTAGAAAGATTTATGTGTGCTAGTAGGGTGCACACATATAAAGGTGGAAGGTTAGAGACTATATACAGAAAAGGTTATAGATAAGATACAGAGAAGAGGCACAATACATATCTTGTTGCTGAGGATATACACCACTGTTGATGCCTGGGCAAACATGATATATGGGCACTTGTCGAGTAACATGGTATAGTTCCTTTTCCCTCTCTTTTTTGACAAATTTTTTATCATTGTTCAAGATATCACGATTTGATCATGTAAGTCTTAGGCACTGTCACTTATTGTGTGCCAACTACTCACTCCAACCAGTCAACCACTATAAAATCAAGCTGATGTATATCATGCACCAACTGCGAACTACTGAATAATCTTTCAGCTCCTTCAGAAAAAGAAACATTGGAACTGTGACATGTAAATGATGGCTACCATGCCTTTTGTGTGAACGTATGTGCTAATTCATGAAGAATGGGATATCATATTTCTAAATGAGTCATATTGCCCTTTTGCCATATTTATTTTATTGGTATATAAATACTCCACATTTGCCTTTAATGCCCTTAATAATGATTCATACTTTCACTTTAAGTTGCTACCTATCCTTGGGGCATATTATCCTTTTGAAGGAGATCATATTCTTTAATCTCAAATACACATGTTTGGGGAGTTGCTCGTTAACCTGCATCAGAGTTTTTATCTAACATTTTTTTTTCCATATTCAAGTTTCTTAGGAAGCAACAGAGCAATATAATTAGATTGGAAATCCCACTTTACTTCCAAAAGTCTTCTTAAGTGGTAAGTCCATTTGTGAAAAGGATTAGCTGTTCCATGTTACGGAAACTTCAAGGTATTATAGGGCAGATAATGGCTCCTTGTTAATTTGAGCTACAGGATGGCTTGTTATAAATTATTTTGTGTCTGGTGATAGTAATGTCTGTTCTGTTTGCCAGGTCCACTATACTAGCTGCACCTTTCAGTGTTGGGAACCACTAACACTTAGGGGGTGTTTGGTTGGGCTTTTCAGCAGCTTTTCACTGGAAAAAAGTTGCAGCCCAACCAAACGATCAGCTTTTCAGCAGTTTTTGCCAACGGTAGTTGTGGGCTTTGCAGTGCAAATTCAGCTGTTTGAAAAAGCTGCCTTCTGCCAGCTTTTTGCAATATGCTGAAGCTTCAGTGCTCATTTTTCAAAATATTGTAGATGGTTTGAATCAACCAAAAGCCATATATTCACTTTCCCACAGCCACAGTAGCTTTTCTAAATAGCCAGCCAACATCAGCTTTGTCAACAGTCACAGCACAACCAAACAGGCCCTTAGTTCATGTGTAGTATCATGATCTTTGGCGCATTGTCTTTTAACTGTATGACAATGTTCCCTGCCATCATGTTCTGTTATCAACAGGCAGTAAATATGATAAAAGACTGATATAAAAAATCGTGAAAAAATCATTTGCCATTCAGAATACACCAACCTGAATAATGACGGGAGTAGAAGGTGTTGGTAAATCAACAGCATTATGATGTTACAACTCATGTAAATGTTGAGTTTATCGCATGTTTTCATTTTAGTAACTAACAAAAGTAATGGAGGGGGAGGGAGTGAAATGCTTGATGAAGACAAAGCAAATGAGAAGAATCCGGCGATGCCACAATCTGAATTCTAATGGAGATACAGTTGATCTTACAATAATCTGACTCATAGTATAAATCGGGTGTATAGAACCATGATAATATTTTTGTGTTTTGTAATAAATCCTAGTACAAAGACCCTACAGACAATGTGCATCACATTTGTTCAAATCTCGAATCCCTGAATTCAATGCATGCAATGATCTATTGCGTGAAATATGAAGGAAATCAAACTATTTTATGGATATATATCACATTTGATGCTAAGGTTTCTCCCTTAATGCAGATTCCGGGCCCTCCACCTCCCAAAGGATCACTGATTGAGCATGACAAGGCACTAGGGTTGTGGGTTATGAAGTTACCTTCTGCTGACACAGTGGTTGTGAAGAGAACCCTGTCAAAAATGACAGAGCATCCTGAGGGCCTTCCTGGGGTGGAAGAATCCCCAGACTATGCTGAGCATAGGAAGGAATTCTGGTCTTCTGTTAAACCTGCACATTTTGGTGTGAAAATAGGCACCCGTTCCATCCTGGGCGTTTTACGGTTCCTCTGTACTGGAGTATTCATTGCCATGCTTGGGGCTTCCTCCTTTGGTAGGTCTCTCTTGCTAAAATTCCCTGAATTCTTCTCCCTCGGGTGGTTTAGAAAGACTGGACCAACAGAGGAAGAGGTTGGCAGTGCCTCGTTCAAAATGTGGTTCGTCGGGCGTGGCTACAGTGATTCTGCTCGTGCATCAGAGCGTGGAAGCAAGCCAAACAAAGAGGTCGTCACCAGAGTTTCAGGACCAGAGATTGGGTATATCACAACTCCTATCGTCCTGGTCCAGTGCGCCCTCATCTTACTGAGCCAGCGGGGAAATCTGCCGAAAGGTGGGGTGTACACACCAGGGATCGTCTTCGGCCCCACTGATCTCCAGAAGCGCCTCCAGGAGAATGGCCTGTCATTCGATCTCATCTCAACGAGGACCCTTCCTTCAGATTAACCGGCTGGTCCTGGACCTGTTCTCTGGTACTGCAAGACCAATCATCTGCTCTTCCCCCATTGTCATACTGTATATCTTATCTTCTGAAGAACTTATATGCTGTCTTTATGTGAAGTAACAGTATACTACATGTGAGAGAGAGAGAAAAGAATGTGCTCGTGTCATATGAATAACAAGGGTTCCATATAAGCGTGTAATTCCGCCAGACTTGGCGTAAGTTTGCGAAAGGGAAATGTTGTCTACGTGAGTCCCGACTTCCAAATAATTAAACGGAACCTGTGGTATCTCTCGTCCAATGCTTCTGCGATCTGCATCTATGTATTCCTGTCTCTTCGCACCTGTGCGGCGGCGCTGTCGCTGAAACTCTGTAGCACTTATTACCTTTTCTTTTGCTGTCTGCCTTTCTGATTGTGAAGCTTGTGACGAGAGTTCCTGTCATATTCGGGAGTAGAAGTTTCTTCCCCTCTCTGTCTCCGACGTACGTAGAAGTTTCTGCACGTCTGGTTCGTCAAAGCACGCCTTTTTCTAGCGAGGCCCGAACGCGGCCGGCGGGAGCTTTCGTGGACCGGGAAAAAAGAACAAAAGTGCGGTGAAACGTCATGTCTTCTCCAATAGACATGACTATTGATCAATTACACACTGTTATTAGCAGTTGCTAAGTGTCTCATTATATAAGTGTACAAAGTACAATCAGTGAATAACAAGGATCTCATTCTCTTGTGTCTAAACGCTGCCTCAATCTCTCACAAAAAGAACGGAAGGTTTTGGGTGGGGTTGGCGAGCGTTGACATCGGGACGGCACCAAAATCTTCTCCGGACGGAAGCGCGCGGCACGGCGCGACGGCACGGGGACATGGACGCCGCGAGACGGCGCCAGCGCAGCTGAAGGCTTGGCTTGTAGAGTTCGCATGCACTCGGTTCGTTGGAAAACGAACGGAGGACGCACCACTGGTCTAGCAACCCAACCGTGCACGCTTTCTCCAGTTGGAGTAGTGTCCTCTCCTACTTTTGCCTGCAGGCTCACGGCTCGTGATCGAGAGCTTTCCGTTGAGGCGTTGAACCTTTTGTCCCTCATGTAGGCCCGTGGATGACCTGATTGATATGATTTCCAGGATATCATGTGTGTTTTCCACACTAGTATTGAAAAACTTTGACCACTTGTGTCGTCCCATCTTTGAACGTCTCCCTTCGACCGCAGCGCACGATATAGCCGTGATGAACAGAGGCGTCATGCATGGTCCAAGACAGCACCCGCCGACTGCAGAAAGTGTGTACAAATACAATGATGCCGCTTTGCCTATACAAGTATGTTGTGGTCTCATGGACAACCAAAACTTTCTTCTTTGTCTCGCTCCTAGCTAGTACATGTGTTATTCACAATTCTACATCAAGAATGAATGCCATGCTAAGCTAAACAACTAAAATTTCGTAAAGAAAGAATCAATCTGTATCTTGTTTGTACCTTGTACCGTAACCTTACACGTCCCTACGTGAGTATGTGTTTCACTCGCCGTCGCTTTGCCCTGTGCTCTTGCACTATCTACAGCCCACTTCGGCGTCGCCGCCGTCCGCGGCGGCGATGTCGAGCAGCGCGGCGAGCACGTCCGGCATGTCCGGCCGCTCGTGTGGCGCGTCGGCCGTGCACCGCATTCCGAGCGTGAGCAGCTCCCAGAACACCGCGCCGCTCGTCTCCTCCTCCTCCGCCGCTTGCTGCTGCTGCCGCCGTACTGCCCAGCCCTCCTTCGCCATGCGCCGGGCCCAGTCGACGAGGCACTCCTCCTCGCGGCCATCGACGGCGCGCCGGGCCGTGGCGAGCTCCATGAGGAGCACGCCGTAGCTGTACACGTCGCCCTTGGTGGTGGCACGCCACGTCTGCCCGTACTCCGGTGCCACGTACCCCACCGTGCCGGCCACCACCGTGCTCACGTGGGTATCGCCGGGGCGGACCACCCTGGCCAGCCCGAAGTCCGTTACCCTGGCGCGGCCGTCGCGGTCCAGGAGCACGTTGCTGGCCTTCACGTCGCGGTGCACCACGGCGGGCGCGCACTCGTGGTGCAGGAACGCCAGTGCGCGCGCCACGCCGACGGCCGCGTCCAGTCGCCGCGCCCACCCGAACGCGGCGTGGTCGCCGATGAGCGCCTCCAGGTTGCCGCCGTCGAGGTACTCGTAGACAAGGATCTTGGTGGAGCCGGAGAGGCACCAGCCGTAGAGAGTGACGAGGTTCGGGTGCGGCCACGTGAACCCCATCCGGTCGGCGAGCACCTCCATCTCGGCGCGGAACTCGCGCTCGCCGCCGCCGCTACCGGCATCGTCGCCGTCCCCGCCGTCGCGCAGCCTGGCGAGCTTCTTGACCGCCACGGCGCGGCCGTCGGGGAGCACGCCGCGGTACACCACGCCGTAGCCGCCCCGCCCGATCACTCGGTCGTCAGAGAAGTTGTCCGTGGCCGCCAAGATGTCGCGGTAGGTGAACGCCGTCTTGTCCAGCCGGAACACCTTCACTCTCTCCGTCGAGGAGGAGCAGCACCCGGTCGCCGACGAGGACCCGGACGGCGGCGACGACGACATTTGGCACTCGTGCTTGCCGCTGCCGCCGCACTTGGGGTGCTCACACGAGAACGAGTCCGGGTCCGGCTCCTGGTCCACCGGGAACCGGGCGCGCAGGTTGGCCATGATGAACACGACGGTGCCGGCGGTGAAGGCGATGACGAGGGAGAACAAGAACCACATCACGATGGCTCTCGTAGGCATGCCCCGTCTCCTCACCGCGGTAACATTCACAGCTTCCGGCGGCGGCTGCTTGCCGGCAGCCCCACCCTTATGCCACGATATGTGCGGGTCGCCGAGGAAGGACTGCTCGTCGAAGGTGCCGAACTGGCCGGTGGTGGGGACTTCGCCGGAGAGGATCGGGTTGTACGACGCATTGAACATGATAAGCCCTGTAAGCTGGCTCAGGCTCGCCGGGAGCTCGCCGGAGAGGTTGTTGTAGGACAAGTCCATCCTCTCGAGGCACAGAATCTGGCCGATCTCGGACGGGATCGGGCCCGAGATATTGTTCCTCGACACGTTCAGCATGACGAGCGGGAGCTGGCCAATCTCCGGCGGCAGTCGCCCCGTGAGACGGTTGCCGTCGAGGTGCAGCAAGCTGAGGTTCCGCATTGTGCCGATCCGCGACGGTATCTCGCCGGACAGCAGGTTCCCGGACAGCTGCACGTAGCCCGAGATCGTGTTGGAGTTGGTGCAGATGGGAACGATCACATAGCCCTTGAGGATGCGGTCCCATATGCTGCGGCAGTTCTCCCGTGTCATGACGGAGTAGACGAAGCTGAACGGGGGGTAGCTCGCCGGGATCCACCGTCTCATGGCCTGGCACTCGCCGGAGCCGGCGAGCACGCTCGAATCGTTCCGGTTCTTGACGAAGGTTGGCTCGGGATTCCTCCCTATCGCTGCCATCTCCGGCGGGATCTTCCCGGTTAACCGGTTGTCAGCCAGGTTCAGCCAGAGCAGGCTGGTGCAGTTGCCGATTTCAGGCGGTATCTCGCCAGAGAGCTGGTTCCCGGCGAGCATCAGCCAGAGGAGCGACGTGAGGTTCCCTATGCTCGCCGGGATCCCGCCTGAGAGCTTGTTGTTGGACAGGTCCAGCGCCTGGAGCTCGGCGATCCGGCCGTACACCGGCGGTATCCCGCCGGAGAAGTTGTTCTCGGCGAGCATCAGGTACTTGAGGCTCTTCATGTCGGCCACCTCCGGGGGGAGATCGCCGGTGAACTCGTTGAAGCTTAGGTCGAGCCTGGCGAGATTCGGCAGCCGGAGCACGCCGGAGGCCACGATGCCGCCGGTGTAGTTGTTGTGATGCAGCACAAGGTACTTCAAGCTCACAAACTTGCCGAAAGTCCTTTGTACGTCGCCTCCAAATGCGTTGCTGCTGATGTCCAAGAACTGAAGCCCCGAGCAGTTCGTCAGCTCCGGCGGTATCTGCCGGTCGAACCGGTTCTTCCCAAGGATCAGTGTCTCGAGCCTGGAGAGCTCCCCGATTCCGGCGGGTATCATCCCGGCGAGATTATTCCCCCACAGCGACATGTACGTCAAATTCTTGCACTTCGAGACGGAGTCCGGGAAGTTTCCGATCAGCTGGTTCGCGGAGAGGTCTAGAGACTGGAGCTTGCAGCCGTCCGGAAACGTGCTCGACGGGATGCTCCCGGTGAGGTTGTTCTCGGCGGCGCTGAATTGCCTGAATCTTGCGGCCCCCGGCCACAGCTCGCCGGTGAAGTTGTTCGAGCTGAGGTCGACGTGCTCGAGCCTGGCGCAGCCGTCGAACAGGCCAGTGATGTTGCCGGTAAGCCTGTTGGTGGACAGGTCGAGCTCGACAAGGTCGGCGCATATCGCCGGGAAGTTGCCCGCGACATCGCCCTCGAGCCGGTCCCCGACACGTCGAGCACCCGCAGCCTGGTCAGGCCGGAGAGGTCCAGCGACCCAGTGATGAGGTTGTGGGAGAGGTTGAGGCGCACGAGGCCGCGGCATTGGCTGAGGTCGTCGGCGGGGAGTGCGCCGGTGATGCTGTTGTCGGAGAGGTCGAGCGAGGCGAGCGCCGGGAGCCGCGAGAAGTTGCCGAACGCCGCGCCGGAGATGCTCGAGCCGGACAGGTTCAGCGACGCGACGCGGCCGGACAAGTCGCACCCGACGCCTCTCCACCGGCACGGCGACGGGTCCGATTCCGGCCACGCGTCGTAGCCGCCGCGGTTGACCCTGTTGTTCGCCCGCAGGAACCGCTTCAGCTCGATGAGCACCTCTTTGTCTCCGCCGCCGCCGCTCTGCGCGCCGATCAGCACCACCTCACCTACAAGACAAGAGAATCAATCCCGTCAAAACTCCATGCGCAAGCGCAACTGAGCTCACACACCAACAGAACAGAGCAAGAACATGACACAAACAAGCAACAAAAATCCTACCTGCGACGAGGAGAAGGCAGAGGAATTCGAGGAGAAGGGGAGACATGGCCTGCCTTCCTGAATCATGGAAGAATCCTAGACGAAAATGGAAGCTACGACGGCGACGACGACTGGTTAGGAAGCCTTCTCATGTGCGAGCCGCGTCTGTCTCCGTCTCTGTTTCTTGGCTACCTCCCCCTCTGCTTGTTCTGCTCTTATTCTTCAATCCAAAGACGATGAGATGAAGTAAGCAATGAAAGATAAAATGCTTTAACAATAAAAACTCACGGATTATTTAGGGATTAGTCCACATGTGGGTGAACATATGAACAGACTAGTATAGGATATATGGCCGTCGCTGTCTCCTGTCTGGTCCTTTGAATTCCCGCGCTTCCTTGGACAGTAGTAACTGTTGTTTGATTAGCGTTTCAGACTTTGTTAATTTGCTAGCGCTGACTGCACGTGGGGATGCTGACTGACCGTAACCGAAAAATAACGGATTGTTACCGCTTGTATTTTTTTTTCATGATATACCCCATCCGTCCTAGAATATAAAGCATATTTTATTTGATTAAGACAAAAGTTTAATCAATTAATATGTAATATAAAATTATAATTATAAGTAAGTATTTTTAAATATAAAACTATTAATTTTATGTCACATAAATCATATACTCATAAAACAATTATTAATTATAATTATATTTTGACCAAACAAAATACGTCTTATATTTTAAAAGTAACAAAAATATCAACCGTTTACTAGAAACCTAGTTCAAACTACTAGGACCCTAGTACTAGAACCCTTGGCTCGTTGGTCCACGGAAGCGAGCCGCCGTTGTTGACAAACAAAAAACCGTTTGTGTTGGTCAGTCTGCCGCCGGAGTAATGAATGGGAGACGAGAATAGCACGGTGCGCGTGGTGGCCGCGCGCGCATGCAGCCGTGAAGCTTCTCGTATTAAAACGTAATAATTTGCATGCGCGTGTGAAAGAGTTTTTCTTTCTTTTCTTTCAGGGAGAGCGTGTGAAACGAAAGGCCACTGGGGCGCACTGCGCTCCGACAAAACTGAATGGCGAAGAAGAATTTCCCGCGCGTGCAAAGCAAAAGGGCGCATGGCTCGCAAAACCTGATGATGTGATGTGATGTGATGTTCTTCCATTCTCCTGATCTAGCCATCACCTAGCTACTTCGTTTTCCCTTGTAAGATGGATTGTTTCTCACTTGTTTTGATTCGAGTTGTTTGAACTATGATCTTACAGTGCATGTGCTCTCAGAGGTGTCCGGTGTTTCTTCGTTTTTAGAAAGGCTAGGGATCGAGCAGTGGAAAACCATGCAAGAATCAGAATCCAACCCAGTGAATTCATGCAAGAACCATGTCGAACGGGAATATTTGCTCTTCCGATGTGAGGAGGGCGTGCTTTCATGCTTTCTCGAAAAGGAATTCGCACAGACTGTAAAGCCAGGTGAGGTCGAAGATGGAGGAGACCTGTCGTACATACAGCCCGGCCATCTACACTGCCGGGGACGGAGCCACAGCAAGGCGTAAGGGTGGGCCAGCCTGAGCACTACATACTCATGAATTTTTTTCTTTTCAAAAACTTACATGTGCTCTTGGTCCTAGGCCTGAAGCTACAGCCATAGCTGTCCCATGCTTGTCTCCACCATATACACTAGTACCATGGAGATATTTGATTGGGTTTTTCAGCAGGTTTTCATCGAAAAAAGCTATAGCTAAACTAAACAGCCAGCTTTTCAGTAGCTTTTGCCAATGGTAGCTGTGGACTTTGCAGTGCAAATTCAGCTGTTTAGAAAAACTGACTTTTGTCAGCTTTTTGCAATGTGCTGAAGCTTCAGTGCTCATTTTCTAAAATGTTGTAGATTGTTTGGATCAACCAAAAGCCATATGTTCACTTTTCCACAGCCACATCAGTTTTTCCAAACAGCCAGCCAACAACAGCTTTTTTAGGCCCTATATATGGATGAGTGTAAAGGAGAGTCTTTTGGGACCGTATCCTTACGTACATGCGCATATACGCTATAACCACACACACTCACACTAAACATATGCATGAGTGCACCCTCTAAGCATATGATAAGAATTGACAAAGATAAAAATAAGTCAAATGTATTTTATAGTCTCCTTATGTGCTAATTCTTAAAGGGTAATTCAATAAATATTTGTATACATGTAGTAAAACGGTACCGATGCATCAAGTCCACAAGTAACAAGTTGTCCAACTTTTCATAGCAATAATATACGTACAAAAATAGCTCACTAGAACATCAATACCCAACACTAGCATTAACACATCAAAAACCCATATATGTCATACCTCAAATGTCAACTCAGCCAAAATAGCATAATACTTGAATAAATGGCACTAATAGTAAGCAAGATCATAAAAAATAACTCACATGGCAAATAATTCACCAAATCAATGTGAGACACAAGGATTTACTAGAAACCCCTTTGCGGGTAAAAACCACAAACGATGGTGAGCAGTCTTCCACTGTAGAGATAAAGCAAGTACAAGGTTCCAACATGGAGGGGAGGCTCCAAATCCCCAATTTATTTCTTAGAATTTCTACTTTCCTTTAAAAGTAGGCGACGTTTTAGAAAAGGTGCATTTAAATTTTTCCATCTTTGACTATTAATAAGTTAAAAAGTATTTAGATAAGTGAGGTCAAAATAATACCATTAGATTTGTTATGAAAAATATTTTTGAAACATAATTTATTATATATATATATATATATATATAAGATAACAATCAAAAAGATGTATATTGAAAACTAAGTTAATACCTAAAATAATAGTTTATTTACGAACCGGAAGAATAATTGTTAGCGTCAAACGCACGGGAGGTCAGGTGCAAGCAAGTGCATACCACAACTCCATTGTTCTTGGTAAGAAAAAATAATGGAGGAAAAAGGGAGTTTTTTTATAAATATTATTTTTATTTTATTTTTTCAGAATTTATAGGTTTGTTTGAAAAAATCACAAAACTAACACCCTGCCGTCCAACCGTTGGACGACGAGAGACCTGTCATTTAACTGTTAGACGACAAGGGGCCCGTCGGCCAACCGGGGAACGACAGGGACCTGTCGTCCAACCGTGGAACGACAGGCCCTAAGTCCTGTACTGGTAACAGTACATGCTATATCTCTAACTCTTCTCCTTCCTCCAAATCATCGCATGCATTAAATCTTAGTAGAAAAATGGATAATTTACGGGCCCAGGTATCCACTGGTGCGATCGGATTTCAAATCCGTACGCCGGTTTTTGAATTGCTATGAATTTACTCAAATTTGGTAAAAACAGCCCAAATTTATAGCAATTCGAAAGCCGGCGCACGGATTTGAAATCCGATCGCACCCGTGGATACATGAGCCCGTAAATGATCCATTTTTCTACTAAGATTTAATGCACGAAATGATTTAGAGGAAGAAGTACTGTTACCAGTACAGTACAGGACCTGATCGATGGATAGTGCTGTCGTTCCACGGTAGGTGCCTGTCGTTCCCCGGTTGGCTGACAGGCTCCTTATCGTTGAACGGTTGGACGACAGGCCTCTCGTTGTCCAACGATTGGACGGCAGGGTGTTAGTTTTATGTTTTTTTTAAAAAAACCTATAAATTTTGAAAAAAATAAAATAAAAATAATATTTATAAAAAAAACTCGGAAAAACGGTCGCGTGCTTCCTCCTCCGGATTGATTCGATCTTTCGCTGATTTTGACGTGCGCAAACATTTCCTGTATGCCCGGGCCCTTGTTTCTTAGAAAATCAGATTTCCATACGCCTTTCAAACCATATGACGACATGTAAAAAACATTTTCACATTAGTTTACACGCATGCACTTCATTGCTTGTCCTTTGACTAACTTTTGATTTTACATGCATGCATATATATCCGTCCGTCCGTCCGTACGAGGTAGTACTCCATTTGTCTAGCAATTACTTGGGTCTCAATTCAACTCCGTGCTTTGACTTGCTCCGAAATATTATACAGTATATGTTAGTTACACAACAGCCAGTCGTCTTTCAGGTTAGGTGATACGTGACGTAAAATTGATTATTCTAAATTAAGGTCGCCATGAACAGCGTGTAATATTCTCCCCAGGATCAGACACAGACAAAATTCGGTGAGAAATTACACCTAGCCGCGCCGCGGAGCACTAGGCTAGCTACCAGCGACGTGTGGCATCAGCTGCACGTGCAATCTCTCCTCGTCACTTGGTACTTGGTTACTTTATGCCTGGCACGGAAGTCCTAAAGACCGTATTCTTCAATAAACTAGTAATACTATACCCGTGCTGTACATAGCATATTAACTATATCTGCACTCAGCTGGTGATGCATTGGGAAACGTAATCCACCCCAACGGAGCCCCCCTCCTTTTTTCTTCTCCGTCCCGTCCTTCTCCTTTCAGCCCCATTCTAGCCCCTCTCTCTCTCGCCGCCATTTAGAGGCTCATGGCAAAATCCCTCTAACTGCCCCTGGTTGTCGTCTCCAATGCTAGTCTTGCTAGGGTTGGCACCGTCACTATGGAGTTTTTGGAGGCGAGCCTCAATAACAAGCTTTTCTCATATCCGAAGCTCTTCGTCCTCCTCGTAATACTCGTCAGAATGGGAAAGGACAAGAGGGGGTATGGAAGATCTGAGATCCCAATACCCATGGTGACGATTTGGTGCTCGTCCCTTGCAACTCCAGGTTCCCTCAGCCGCTTCTCCCTCAATAACTCTCCATGTGCTTCATCATGGCTCTGCTCGTCGGATCTGGTTCTTCATCGCATTCTTATCCGGCGAGCACCTTCTGAGGCTTCAATTCCACCACCTTCCTAGTAAAGACGGGGTGGTATGGGCGTGGTGCATGATCTTGTCGATGATTGGTAAATCACCGATCTTACAGTTGTACATGATGAAAGTATGAGGGTTGGGGATGCCCAGTCATGCCAAGTTAAGTCGTCGGAAGATGAGGATTTATAGAGGTTCGGGTCTCCCTGAGGATAATAACCATATGTCATGTGTGTCTTATGTTGAACTCGAGATAGAGTACAAGTGGAAAAACTAGCTTATATGGGGATCTATTACTAGTCGGGAGTCGATGTCGGGGGTGTTGTTTTCCCTTCTACTTGGCTCAGAAGTCTCCTTGAGTGGATATGTTTGGCTTTATGTGTTTGGGTCTCCGGGGCTCTCCATGGATGTGTACGCGTCTCTGTGCTTCTGTTCTCTATATCTGGGTTCGTTGGTTTGCCCTTCTCTGCCGGGTCCTCTGATTCCTTTTATAGAAGGTACCCTGCATTGAGCACGTACTCTTTTTCGAGTATGACTTCTATTCTCCTTAAATGTAGGGATATGTTTTTTTGTTTAAGGAGTATCCGGACACTTGCAGACATCTTCCATATTTTTCTAGAGTTCTTCTTAGATATGGCTGTTTCTCCGGGTGTCTAAAAGACTCCTAGGGTATCGTATATGAATAAGGCCATCGTATACCATAGAGTTATACCACTCATCGTCAGATCTATATTCCTATTTCTTGGTTCCGCGCCTTGCTCGCTCTGGCAATGCTTCCGTTGTCTTTCTTATGTGCCAAAGATAGCTCACCTCTATCCTGAGTGTTTGCTGTGAAGCTTCTATCTCTCTTTCTAACATGCATTGCAGATGCCTGTTGTGTGGTATGTGGGAGCGGCAGCCCATTAGCGACCATCGACGAGTGCTTTGGCCATTGGATGGGAGGTCCCTACCTTCGTCAAAGGCGACAATGTTTGGTCAGCGGTGTACTCGTCCCCAAAATCTATTGCAGTTGCGACCAAATCTTTCTCTAGATCCTTCCGTGGTTCAAGTGGAGGCCGTAAGTTCTCTTACTAAACCGTTTCACTGGTGAGGTCGGCTCTAGGACTAGCCGGTAGTGAAGCATACGTCAGTTGGCGGCGGCGACGCGTGGAAAACAATGAAAGTGTCTCAGCGGTGGCTCCTTCAATCTAGGACGCGTGTGCAGTCATTGGCCTGTCGATTTGCACACGTGTCCGCTAGAGGCCTGTGTGTAATTTGCACTTTTATTTTCTTAAGCCTCATCTTTATCGGGTTGTATCTGCCGGTGGGTCCAGTTTGGACCCCACCCTTGTCTCTATATAATATTCTCTTGGTCCACAAATGTAAAGCGTGCATGGAATTTAAGATTCAATTTTGACCAGTAATTAAACCAAAAATATTGTACTATATAACACAAAAGTGATATCATTTAAAAATACATTTAAATATGAATCTAATGATACCACTTTTGTGTCATATAATTTAATATTATTGGCTTAATTACTGGTCAAAGTTAAACTTTAAATTTTGTGCACGTCTTACATTTGTGGAGAAGGAAGTATAACCAAGGAGTAATAGTAAAAAACAAAGCTAGTGATGGATGGCTCGTTTAGATGATCCCCGAAAATCGAGATGGAATGATTGTTGGATCGACGCATGCATGGTTCGTTGCAAGCACAGCTAGCGCGTAACAAAAACAAGGGGAGCATGGCGCCGTCGGGAGTAGATGACAAAGGGATGCTGTTGCGGATGATGCACCTACCTCCCTCCGTCTCTTGTCCCCTTCCCCGTCGTCGCAATCAGCGGCACATGCATACATCTGGTAAATTTGATGGTGTTAGGACGTACGCGAAAGAAGCCATGGCCAAAAGGCCCTGCGACAGCAAGGCCGGCCAGCCGCGCGCGATTGTGATCATTGGGCAAGACGGGACAAAGCAAAGGTCAAGGGATAATGGCCAAGAACGGGCGCGGCATGCAGTAGCTTATAAGCATGGGCACGCACACGCGCGCACAGCGTTAATCGATCGATCGCGACGTGGGCGCGCACGGCGTACTGCTTGCTAGTTTGCTTGCACGCGTGGCCGGGCCGGGCGCCAGAACGTATGGTTTTGGCCGGGACGGTGAGAGTTTGTTGCTTGCAAGGAACCCGCTGATCGTCAGCGGAGGTCTGTGTTGGGATCGAGAGTTCGCGCGAGCTTGAGCAAAATCTGCCGTCGATCTTAGTAGCCTGCTGTTACGTACGGTAGCCTTCTGCATGTGAGAGAAGCCTTCTCGAGATTGCGGGGCTGGCCAATTGCAGGCTATGGAGATTAGTCAAGTTCTAGTTTTAGGAAGAAAAAACAAGCCCAGTTCTCTCTTTATTCTATACTTTCTTATAAAAAAAGAAATTATTCTTTTCTAATTTTACCCCATAAATTATACATAGATTAGTTAGTATCGTCTGATCTACATCCAACAGTTCATATTGGTTTGATGATCTGTTACCTAAAGTTAATAAATAATTATCCATCATTGCTCTTACTTAAAGTTAATATCGAACTTCTCACCATTATGCTATACCCTCCAGCGTCCCTCTCTCTTGAATCTGCTCCATATGTGGCTGTTGCGCCCATACCACGTTCTGGCCATGCCCGTGTGTCATCACCATCATTTTCTTTGACGCATAGCATAATTATGTTTTTATGCTATACATAGTATGGAAACGTGCGTTACATATGTGTATTTGCTAGTTTTTGAAAAAAGGGAAGTTACCCAAGTTCATTTCACTGTCCTTCTTAACCCTTTCTTTTGTTTGTCGACGACAGTATCGATAGGGCTACGTACGCCAGGTTGAGCTTGGGCTTTTAAGTCAGGACGACGGACATATGGCGCATGGAGCCACAACCTACCGTTTTTGGGGGCAAATGGCCCACAGAACCACAACTTACTTCTTTCCTTTTCTTTTGCAAACGGGCTTCTAAATCGGGCTATACAGTATACATTTGCCCGTAATAAGTAGCTCCAGGAAACCCTCGCCCTATGACAGTCCACCTCCCATCCATCTCTCCTCTTCTCAGGCGTTCTCATCGATGTTGAATGAATAGAACCTTAACTTTGATTTTCAGGAGTAATTTTAGCCTTTTTTAGTCTTTATAATTTTTTCTAGATCAAATTGTTGTAGTTGTGCTCTTCCGCGATGAATTCTCCTCCGGATTTTCTTCACCGGTAACTGAAGCTATCGGACCAACCCACCTTAATGATAACAATGACGTCAATGTTAAAGACAAACACCAGGATGATTTTGACACAATAAATCTCTTTTGGTTTTGTTCCGACGGACAACAACGCTAGCTAGGCGCAGGTCCTATGCATCAACGTAAATTACCAAAAATCTACTTTCCGCCGCTGTGATTATCGACAATTGATGAGGGTCAACGATTCGATCTTTCGAGGCACTTCTTTTATTTTGTTTCTAACATATTACTTACACATATAATGTACATAAAATAGAGGATTAAAATCTTGTGATTCAGCATGCGAGAACCGTCCTAAAAGATGGCAACTCATATAACAAGACAATTTTCATATAGAAATCACAATGTAGAGATATTTTTTTAAGCTTCCTTCAAAACTTATGGATTTTTTGTAAAAGTCTACCTAAACTCGATAACAAGTATTTACCATGATACACACATCATGTTCTTAATTAATCAAGACATAATCTTTTATGTACTCCCTATTTAGCCTGCTCCCTCCCCTCTCCCCACCCCCACCCCTCAGCCAAAATCACTAGTGTTTCACTTAGGGTTTAAAATTTCAATTACTGAAATATTTTGATCCATGTCGAAATGACCAAAATTTCGGTAAATTTTGAAATATTTTTGGACAAATTTCATCATATTTGATGTTTTGACGAAAAATGTGAATTTAATTTATATTTGGCCTGGAATTTTGAGATACAAATATTTCGGTACTCCTATAAATCACCGTAATTTTGATAAAATTTTGAACCATGGTTTCACCTCCTTGCTGCACTATAGCGGATAGCGAAGCATCCCACAATACAGCATGGGTACTTGTGCCCATATTAGCGATCATGATAATGCTACATGATATGGAATCTCTGGCGATAAAGATAAAGATGGCAACGTATTGTTCGATCTAGAATCGTCGATGTAAATCAGGTAATCTTTCTCGGGAGAAACAAATTGCTCGTGGTAGGTCGCCTCTCTCAAAAGGCCAGTAATCAACGATTGCTAATTATATATAGTCGTTTTGACATTTGAGCAAAGGGCCTTTTCCATTTTGTATGATGTAACTACGTATTGGAGGGTGTTTTTCGTTTTGACGCACAAAAACAAACTATCTAATTTCTTACGGTGTATTTTCTTATCTATCAATTGATTGTTATTTTAATTTTTTCTATAACATTTATACTTTATAGGATAAGAAGCCAGTAGAAATTAGAGTCAAGAGATAAAAATTGCTTACTAAAGAGTTTATGTTTTAATTTAGTTGACGACTACTTAATAAGCTATACCACGACTACTTTTTGTACTACCTAGCCTGTCACGCATTTGCTCCAGTTTGTAATGACTTTATAATAAAATTCACTCTGTGTGCATCGTAAAATAAAGCTCTTCTATTATATTGAAAAAAACATCCGAATGTTCCAAAGCAACTACAAATTCACTTGATTGACCTTCCTCAACTTCAAAATTTGATTTGCTGCAACAAACATTTGATACTTAGAAGCGAAAAAACTACCGAGTCTGTAAATTGTAAAGAGAAAACCAGAGAAGCGATGACCTTTCACATGTGCTCACTCAGTAATTAAGGAGCTCGTAAAGACACCAAGGTCCCACGTAGCCCTTCTGGACGTCGCAGATCAGATAATCGTCAAGCTCCCAGTGGCAAGCACACGGCGTAACCCCCCATATGCACCCGGCCGGAGCTCCCTCGCCGGCGTAACCGTCCCATCCTCGAAGCGGTAGACGCCGAAATGATGGCGGCGCTGCAGGAAATAGTTGAGGTACACCGCTTTGGCGGCTATCTTTGGGAACCTGTCGGTGGAGCGCCCCTGACGCCGCTCCGCGGGATCAGCCGCCTCCTCCCGAGGTCCACCTCGAACACCTTCATGTGGGAGGGCCATCGGCACGACATCAACATCTCTGCACGTGCTTAGCTGTTGCCACCGTCCTGGGCGAGGTCGGGGCTGAACAGGTAGCGCCACCATGAGCATCTGGCCTTGCAGGGACCGGACGAGGTAGGAGAAGATCGTCGTTCTGTCGCTGTCCGCCATCGGTGGGGTCTCGTCGAGGAGGGACACCATCCGAGGTCTAGCCGGCGGCGAAAGATGCACCGCCATTATCACGCCGCGCGGCGTGGTGACGTAGCAGCGCCCTCCGAAGGATAGATGTCAATGAGTGGAACACGGCCATGCTGAGGAAGGAGTAATTGGGTGGGTTCTGCTCGCCGCTGTGCACTCAGTACTGGTCGCCGGGCTTGGCGCAGACGACCTGGCGCCACCCCTTCCTCGTGCAGAGCACGATCGTGTTGAACTCAAGCCTGTTACGTATAGGTTGTATATATCTGAGTTGAAGTCCCAACCGTTGGATTAGAATTGTGGTCCAGGAGCATGTCACGAGGGAAACTAGCGGTGGATCGGTTGTCTATCCGACGCTAATGACGACCAACTACTTCGAGTGGTCGCTCATCATGTGTGTCAACCTATAGACCCAGGGTCCGTGAGAAGCAGTCGATATTGGCACCGCCAACTTCCACGACAACAAGCTAGCTCTTGCGATTATCCTCCGCGTCGTACTGACCGACATGCTCGGCGCAATCGCCATGAAGGAAATAGCCAAGGAGGCATGAGACGTCATCAAGATGATGCGACTGGGCATCAATCGCGTCTGCAACGCCACCGCACAAAAGCTGTGAACCGAGTTCGAGGCACTCGCGTTCAAGAATGGAGAATCGGTCGATGCGTTCAGTATGCACGCCACCAGTCTTGTCAGCGCACCCTTGGTGATGCTATCGAGGATGAGAAAGTCGTTAAGAAATTCCTGTGGGTAGTCCCCAAGTGATACTCACAAGTCGTGATCACCATAGAGACTTTGCTCGACCTCAGGATGCTGACGATCGAGGAGCTCAATGGGCGCCTCCATGCTGTTGTGGAGCGCGTCACGCAAAACAATGTTGGCGGGTTCGGTACACGCCTACTCCTCACCGAGGAGGAGTGGGATGCATGCCAGAAGTAGGTGAGCAACATGAGCACAGCAAAGTTTCGTTAGGTGACAACAACAGCTACAGTGGCAAACGCGGCCCTAGTGACGGGCATGGCCGCGGTAGGAACACCAAGCTGTGCGAGGCTAGGCAAGATGGCGGGCACGACACCGTGAAGAATAAATGTCATTACTGCGGCAAGTTAGGTCACTGGGCCGTGATTGCCACAAGAAGAAGCAGGAGGAAGCTCACCTGACAAAGGCCAGCAATGACACGCCATCACTTCTGCTCGTTGAGATGTACAATCCTGCAGCCGTTATGACACAAGAGGTCTACCTCAATGAAGAGCGGGTAATTCTCGTTGACACCAGCAAGAGGGTGTGGTACCTCAACACGAGATCAAGCAATCACATGACGGACACCAGGGAGATGTTTACATCAATCGACGCAATCATAAAAGGCATGGTCAAATTTGGCGATGTCTCAGTGATTGACAATTTGTGGCCACGGCTCGGTGATGTTTGATTGCAAGAACAAGGAGCAAAGGGTGCTCACCGATATATACTATACACCTCCGTTGCGCAATAATATCATTAGCTTGGGCCAGTTGGATGAACTAGATGCAAGATTGTCATCGAGAATGGCAAGATGTGCTAGTTGATCACGAATGAACTCTCTTGTCACGGGTGGTACCGTTCAAGAACAAGCTATACAATCTATCACTGAACTTGTCAGCACGTCTATGTTTGCTCTCGAAGACTGATGACATGGCATGGAGGTGGCATGCACGCTGCAACCATCTGAACTTCTGCGTGTTGCGAGATTTGACACTGAAGGGCATGGCAGACAGAATACGCTGATCAATCGCATCGAGCAATTCTGTGACAAGTGTGTCCTCAGCAAGCAGAATCACACACCATTCCCGTAGGCCATGACATGACGTGTTGAGCATGGATTGGAGCTTGTCCATAGTGACCTCTGCGTCCCGATCTCACTGGCAACAATAGGAGGCAACAAATATTTTTTGTTGATAGTTGATGACTACAACAGGTTCATGTGGCTCGAGGTGCGTAAATCCAAGGATAAGGTGTTCAACCATTTGAAAAGGGTCAAGCTGAGGGCAGAAACTGAACATGGACGCAAGCTAAAAGCGTTCCAATCAGATCATGGTAGCAAGTTCAACTCTATCGAGTTCTAGGAATATTGCGATATGCGTGGCATCAAGCACTGCACTATGACACCTTACTCACCATAGCAGAATGGTGTCGTCGAGCACCATAATAAAACCGTGGTGGAGATGGCCCGTTGCCTGCTAAAAAGTTTGGGAAAGCCAGCTACGTTTTGGAGCTAGTGAAAACTGCGACGTACATTCTCAAAGGTCTTCATCGGCTACGAGGAAGGAGCAAAGCATACCGGGTATTTGATCCGATGAAGAGGAAGCTCCAAGTCACCCGTTACGCCACGTTCGAAGAGCATCGGAGGTGGGACTAGGCATTGCTCAACGACGTCTTGGCCCCGCACGACACGTTCACCATGGAGTATCTCATGGAATAGCAGAGCGTGCCAAGCGAGGGTACGCCATCGGCATCAGCATCAACACCAACACCAACCCCAGTTAGATTGACCCTCCGGCCGGTCAGACCATTTAGCAGCTTCACCGGCGTTGACATCTTTGTTGACATCGCCCACGTCACTGCAAAGATCAGCACTTGCTCGCACAGGTGTTGATTGGACTACAGCGCCAACTCATGATGACGCACTCGGCACCAATGACAACCCTTAACAGTACCGCTACCGCAAGCTATTGAACCTCTATGAAAATCCCGAGGAGTTGGGTGACGAGCTATCGGTCTGTCACTTAGAAGCAGAGTAGCCATCGAGCATGGAGGAAGTGCTCGGTGAAACGTGCTAGAAGCGTGTGATGGACGAAGAGCTAGCTTCCATCCCGCAGCAACGACATGTGCGAGCTTGCCACACTCCCGATGAGACACAGAGCCTTAGGGCTCAAATGGGTCTTCAAGGTGAAGAAAGATCTTACGGGCAAGGTAGTAAAGCGCAAGGCATGCCTCGTCGCAAAAGGGTACACTGAACGATAGGGGTGAACTTTGATGAAGTTTTTGCACCAGTAGCGCATATGGAAATGATGCGGCTTTTGCTGGCACTCGCCACGCATGACAGATGGGAGATGCACCGCATGGACGTCAAGTCGGTATTTCTAAATGGAGACCTTGCTGAAGAGGTGTACGTGCACCAGCCACACGGATTTGTCAACCACAAGAACGAGCACAAGGTACTCAAGCTGCACAAAGTGCTATACAGCTTGCGTCAGGCACCATGCGCATGGAATGTCAAGCTGGACGCATCACTTATCTTGCTTGGATTCGAGCATAGTGTGCTAGAGCACCGTGTATAGGAGGACCAGCGCCATGTCAATGCTGCTGGTAAGCGTCTACATCAACAACTTGATCATCACCGATACTCACGTCGACGACATCACCATGTTCAAGAAGCAGATGCATCATCTATTCGATATGAGCGACCTTGGTCTGCCAAGCTACTATCTTGGGATCGAGGTCAAGCAAGGCAAATGAGAGATTACTTTGTCAGAGTGCCTACATTAGCAAGATCCTTGAAACAGCTGAGATGACAGGGTGCAATGCGTGCCACATACCAATAGAGAATTGGCTAAAGTTGAGCAAGAAGCGCACAAGCAAGATCGTGAGCAGGTTCATGGAAGCACCACGCACATCACACTGGGCGGCAGTAAAGCAGATCCTACGCTAGATCAGTGGCACAACGAGCTACAGATGTTGTTACAAGAAGGCAGGCATACTAGAACCCGAGCTGGTAGGGTTCAGTGATAGCGACCTCGCCGGGGACGATGGCATCCCTTCTTGGCTCAAGCATGATCACGTGGATATCCCAGAAACAGAAAGTCGTGCACTCTCGTCTTGCGAGGTTGAGTACGTTGTAGCGGCTACAATGGCATGCCAGGGAGTTTGGCTCAGCCGGCTGCACGGTGAGTTCATTGGACGTGCACCATTGAAGGTTAGACTCTTGGTTGATAACAAATCAGCTATCGCATTGAGCAAGAATCTGGTGCATCACAAATGGAATAAGCACATTGACACATTTGTGTGTGCATCAATGACGGTAATTAAGGTGGATGTCGATCATGTCAGCACTGATGGGCAGCTGGCCGACATCCTCACTAAGGTGCTCGGGCAGGTCAAATTTATAGAGATGAGACAGAAGCTCGATATCATTGAAGTGAGATCCATGCAACAGGCTTAGGGTTGATTTGTTGAACTCAAGCCTATTACGTATAGGTTGTATATAAATCCGAGTTGGAGTCCATATCGTGTTGGATTAGAATTGTCTTAGTCGTATTAGACGCGGGAGTTGTAGATCGTGTTCTAGGTAGATTAGAAGTCCTAATCCTAGTTGGTTTACATATACTCTAAGATATCTATATAAGAAAGATAAAAACATGGAAAAGCTGTGGATTGAGCCGCACCAAATCCTCGCGTTCTTACTCGTGTTCGCATGTGTTTTCAATCTCGCCACAACAGAGGGTAGGTGGGGAGGTGGAGTCATCGATGCCGGGGCCTTTGACCGCGGATGTGTCCGTAGGGAGCGTGTCTGGTTTGCTGATGTTGCTGAAGGGCGTGTAGAGCCACAGCGAGGGCAGACCCACGGCCTCGGTGATAGTCATGGTAGAGAATTCGGTGAGCATGCTGGTGAGCGGGTTGAGGAGACAAACGATGTTGGTGACCTTGTGGCCAAGGATGAGGAGGTTGTCAGCCGCGCAGATATGGCGGTGGGTGGTGAGCTCTGGGAAGTTCACCATGGCATGGCCGCCAGTGGCGATGTTGAGGAGGCTACAGCGCGACGGGGAGGCGTAAGGCTCCACAATGATTGCGATTGTATCCTCATCTCGGGACCGACCAGGTGGCTCGATGATGGCGCTACCTCAATTGCAAAGCCAAGAGGACGGTAGGTTGGATCAATGGCGAGGATGACATGAGGAGGAGGGCGGCGGCGGGAGATAGCATGAGTAGAGGTTGGGGGTTTAGAGAGTAGTGGGTTAAGTTTCAGTGCCGGTGGATTTTATATAGGTGAAATGGCAAAGATGTGACATGTGAGCTAAGAACAACACAAAAGCGAGGGTGGCGGCGTGGGCTAGGGATGGGGTAGTGGGTTAAGGTTTCAGAGTGGTGGATTATATATAGGTGGGATGAAGAGGATGTGGCATGTGATCCATCGATGGCACAAAGGTGAGGGCGGCAGCAGGGCTGGAGATGGAAGTAGTGGCTTAGGGTTTCATCTTGAGACGGGTGAATTTTATATAGATGAGAGAGAGATGACATGGAACTTGAAGCAATGGATATTAGTTCAATAGAAAATAGTACCGTTTTAATAATGAAAATTAGGAATAAACAACTCTATACATCAAAATTCAAACGACATGTGATAACTTCATTTTATCGGAATTAAAATAATATGCGGTAACTGCACTTTATTGAAATTAGAACAATACATGGTAACTACATTTTCTCGGAATTCGAACATGTGGTAACCGTATTTTATCAAAACTCAAACAACACGGTAACTGCACTTTGCACTATGGCGGTATACTGAGTGAGAGTATTTGTCCTTTTCGGATCTAGAAAACGTAATTGGGTTTGATCTTCAAATTTTCTAGATATCTGGAACAAACGCTTCCGTGCGTATCTAGAAAATGTAATTGAGTTTGATCTTCAAATTTTGTAGACATCTTTGTTATTATCGAATTTTAAGAGAGTTTTGATATGCACCGGGTGATATTTGCCCTTTAGTATGTTAGATAGATGTACACTTCCATTTAAAATGCTAGTGTAAGGTTCGATTTGGGATTATTGTGTGTTGTGTTTGTTTCTGAGGATGTCGCGGAAAGGATGGCAGAAGAGTCTATTAATTTGTTTGGTAAATAGGATTAAAATTGGGTAAACTTGTTATCCTATGGTTGCATTGTCACACTTCAGCTCATATGTTCGGAAACACAATAGCAACTCGTGCTACTACAGAATAGATTATCACGGACAGTCCATCACTGACGGGTGAATTGTCACATCTAGAATGGACCTTATCTCAGACGAGTGGAAATAACAACTTGTCTCTGATAAGTCCTAGAAGGAAAACCGTCAGTGATGTAGTCTAATCATTGACGGGGTTTTACTCACCCATCAGTGATGACGCATCTCTAACAGGTGTACGGTCAACCTGTCTGTGATAGAGGGACTTATCACAGACAGTTGTTTACGCAGATCCATCCGAAATATCATCACATAAGCTTAAGTGAAATCATCTGTGATGACTCTCCCACCTACATTAATGATTACTTGACCCAAAAGGGTTTTTCCTATATCCACATATGTTTCAATGGTGGTTGTGGCTGGGTGATTTTGTGGAAATTTGACCACAAATTTGGGGGTTTGATTGTAGATCTTCTACTTCTTAGTGGTCTAAGGTGAGTAATTTGTATTTGGTTCTAATTTTTCACTTTATTGCTATGGTTTATGGTTATATTTAGGAGAATTTGGGGGAGTGGGTAGAAGTCTAGCCAGAAGGAGATTAATTATATTGATAATTCTATTGGTTAAATAATTACATGCAAATGGGGGAGAAGATTGTTTTAGATGAGATAGGTAGTACGTGGTTAAAAATTCAGCTAATATTAATTAATAAGTAGGATTATTAATTAGTGCAGATAATTAGTGAAACATTTGGTAATTACTATGTATAGATAATTTAGGTTTGCATAATAGATAATAGTTTATTATGCTAGGTTCTTAATATTTTGCATAATTAGTAACTTTTTAATTATATGCTAGCACGGTATAGATCGAGCAAAGCTGATGTACCTGGTTAACCATGTGTCCCAATAGTACTTGAATGGTATATCCCAATTTATGAGAGCCGACAAAGACCATATGTTGAGATCAAGGTCCAACGGCTCTATATTTTGTCCATGCATTGACTGCAAGAACGAGCAGATGTGGAAGATCACAGCGCAGATCTAAGGATACTTGATTAGTCGGGGTCTCATGCAGGGTTAAACTTGTTGGACCAGTCATCGTGAAGAAAAGATTATACAAGGTGATAAAGTCAATGAGATATTTGTTGATGTTGATTTTCAGAATTTGATTATGATATGTTGCTCAGTAATGACATTCAGGATATGGATCTAGAATAGATGTTGCACAGTGCAGAAGGAAAGAACCTCGGTGGGAAAAAATATGATAAAATTCTAAGTTTGATGTAGGACTTGGAGAAACCTTTGTACGAGGCTGCAAGTCGAAGTACATGAAACTGTCATTCATTCTTGAACTTCTCAAATTGAAGGCAAGCAACAGGTGGTCCAACAAAGGTTTTATAGATATGTTAACTCTCTTACAGGACTTGCTGCTAGAGTGGAACCATATGCCCACAAGTGCGTATAGAGCCAAGAAGGTGCTTTGTCTCTTAAGAATGAAAGAAGTAAGGATACACACATGTCTAAATGATTGTATCTTATTTCGTAAAGAGTACAAAAAATTGCATGTATGTCTAGTATGCAAGGTGTCTCAATACAAGAAACACAAGAATCAAGATGATGACACAGAGGGAAACGAGATGACGAAAGAAGTTCCAGCTAAGGTTGTGTGGTATCTTTCTATAATTCCCCATATGAAGCGTTTGTTTCTGAACCTGTGGAATGCAAAAATGATGCGTTTGCACGCTGAGGGGCATACGAAAGATGGAATGCCAAGACAACCTGCTTATGCCAACCAATGGAGAAATATCGATAGGAAGTATAAATTTTTCGGTAAGGACCCGAGGAATATCAGGTTTGAACTGAGTACAGATGGAACAAATCCATTTGGTAACTTTAGCAGTCGACACAGCACTTGGTCTGTGCTCCTTAATATCTATAACATTCCTCCTTAGTTGTGTATGAAGCGGAAATACATAATGATGTTGATGCTTATCCAAGGGCCAAGATAACCAGGAAACGATATTGATATGTACATAGTACTTCTGATGGAAAATATACAGACACTCCAGATTTTGTCTCAAAAAATAAAGATTTACAGGTTTATGTTGCAATAATACCGTATATAATTAATATTATCTATGTATACATATGTGTGTTCAAATTATCTCTTTTTCTTAGCGACAGGCTTGGACATGCACAGATTAAATTTTGCAAGGGATGAAATCAAGCAAATTCACAGAATTGTCGCCTATTTCGTGAATACTTAGGTCATAGACCCACGAGGCAACTTCCACGCGTCCTCATAGAACTAGAGAGGGACAATCATGAATTAGTCTACTTCCACGCGCCCTCATAGAATTAGAGGGACAATCATGAATCAGTCTGTGAGACAATTATTGTTATGATGTATATGTACATTTGCTTAGTTAATTTCATCATTTATGCTTTCATGTTCGTGTGAGACAACTGTTTAGTTACTTACATTACAATTTGTGAATTATGTTTTCACGTGGATAAATGCAAACTAGCTGCCGTGTACCTGTAGATCTATTGTGCATACGTGGATATGTGAATGTGATTCCTAGGCGGTGCAGCTAGACCGCTGTCCATTCTTTGTGTAGACACACAAGTTCAGGTATTTCCGTATGCAAATTCAGATTGGCTGTTAGTGCACCAATATGGAGAAAAACATGTACATGGAAGACTGGAAGTGCGCAATGGCATTGCTTCTTGTCAACTCACTAGAGGAAGAAAATTCACAGAGAAAAGGTGCAATAATTGATCCACTGCTTCAGTGCATCCAGAGGTCATTCATCAGAGCAATGACTACATATATAACTTCCCTCAATTAATTGGCGTTCAGGTAAGATACAGGTCGAATCAATTCAAAACCAGCTATATTGCACCAGCCGGGACCACAGTCATGGCTATTAACATTACCAACACCATTACACACATGGCTATAAGCTTGTTCTTGGCAGCGGCCCACTCGTTGGCGTGATCTTTCGTGGCTTTGGCTAGGTTGCATCGCATGTCGTCCTCCAGATCCAACTTGCTCACGTGTACCCACATAACATCCCAGAACCAAGAACGAAGTGGAAGGGGTTATGGTTGGTATGCTGTGACCCGGTGCAGCCGCCCCTCCTGCCCAGTTACATTTGATTGAAACTGAAATGCGAAATCAAGTATCTGTGAATACAAATCAAAATGCACACCAAGAAACTACTGCAGAGCAAATTCTCGACGTACAAAAATAGCAATGCACCAAAAGAAAGAAGACTGGATTAAGCCAAGAGTTGCTGGACTTCAGCCGAACTCTGCTGACATTGCAAGGATCTCATGCTGCTTTCCTGTAAAGTACCAGAAGGATTAGATTTGCAATGAAGGGGCCCTCGATGAAACATAACACTAACTTGTCATGGAATTTCAGCTTGCAAATTATTCAGGCAGAGGCGCAGAGCGATGAATCCTCTGATGTTTAAGGAATGGCAGGCAAGCAAGAGTGTTCAATCCAGTACAACATTTATATAGTCCTGGTTTGCTGGCTCCGAACCACCTTTTATGCATGGCAAACATGTAGCCATGGTAAAATTCTTAGAGAACCCAATCACCTTTTATGGGACTAATATCAGTCGAGTATATTCTTGTGCTATCCTATGGTAGCTGCAAGGAAAAATTAGAACTCGGGTGCCTTGAACCAGCTGCTAATGCACAAGCAGCTAACTATGCCGCAGTCACTAAATAAACCAAGAAAACACGAGCAAACGAAAAAAAGGAAATCGGAAATGCGGGGAGAATGTTCAGTTACCTGAGGAGAGCGGAGAGACGAAGGTCCTACTGGAGAGCACTGCCCCCATAGCCATGGCCTAGGCCTCCAGTCCACATCAATACTGAACTCCGGTTCAGATAACTGGATGAGAGGCACCAACCAAGAACCAGAGGAATCTCGCCGCACCGCCGCCCCCCGCCGGCTGAGGATGGTTAAGGGGCCGTTGGGGAGGCGTGGACGACAGCGAAGGAGGGAAAGAGGTCGTCCGCTGCCCTCAAATTTGGGTTCCGATATTACCGATGGGATCAACGGGATTTGTTATACATCTCTTCCAATTTTGCCTCTAATGCCATATGCTACTCGAGTTGCCACATGTACTACTCACATTATGCAGTAGTATAGATTAATCTTCACCTTCAAATCCACATAAATGAACGGCAGACATCGATTTGAGGGTACTATAACAGACCTCTCCGAGTACCGGTGTATCAGAGGTAACTGCGTCTGTCTTGAACGACTCTTGAACAGTAGATAGGTTGGTGTAAAAATTTTGCTCCAACAATCGTCCATTACGCCAGAAGATGTTCTTCACAATTGTAATGCGCTGATCGTCTTGATGATTTGCCCCATAACCTTTCCCTATTTGGTATCTTTTCTACGAGCTCACTTGGCATTTCAAAAAGCTCCACATTTTCCAGATGTATGAGGTTCTCAATGCTTTGGGGTATTTCAGTGAGTTCAAGGCATTGGCCAAGCATCAGCACACGTAGATCTACAAGGCTCTCCTTTTGAAACTCTATGCGGGTAAGATTAGGCAAGCCCTGCAAGCTTAGTTCTCTAAGGACTGGAAAACAACCTGCTGCAAAGGTCAAGCTTCTCTCAGTGCATGCATTGAAGAGACTAAGATGTAACAGCCCGGGAAGTGACGAGAGTATTGAAATTGAATCTTCTCCAACTTCAGATGAACGCAAATGCAATTGTACGAGGTTGGTAAGAGAACCGAACCATGATGGTAACTTACCCCTTATCATCTTCCCAGTTAAGGCGAGTCTTTTTAGCTTCACTGGTGGTGGAGAAAATGACTCCAAATCCAATGTTACATTAGCATCACAACTGACTATTCCCAAGCGCAGAAGGCAGCTCATTTTGGATAGTGCTGAGGGCAAATCGACAAGAATTCTCTCGTCCACACCAAATAGCTCTAAGCTCCTCATCTGTTCCAAGCTTCCTAAGGATCTGACCACCTTATGATCAGCTTGAACGTATTTAAGAGTCTGCAGGCATCTGAGATTCTGAAGACCATCCGGAAGTGCAATTGCTGTACCAGGTGCCGGGTACATCAAATCTGTACCTCGACGTCTAAACAATATCAGGTGCCGCAGGTTCTTCAGTTTCGTTATGCTACTTGGTAATATCTTGATCATGGACCATTTGGCATCTAAGGTTTGCAAGTTCTGTAATTTCCCCAATTCTTTCGGTGGCTCTTCAATGTAGGTGGAACGTATGCCAAGGTACCGCAGATTACGAAGATTGGCCACTGCACTAGGCAGTTTAGTTGTCTTAATGAACCAGAGATTTAGCACAGTTAACAATCTGAAATCAGAAAATAGTGAAGCATCCAGCTCTGATCTAAGCACATAGAAGGAGCGAAGTGAGGCCATGTTTGGAGCTTTCTGATGGTCATTTTTGCACTTATCAAGTGTAAGATGACGGATTTTGTGTTTTGAGTCCACCCTTGTACTCCTAGATAACTGAAAGAATCTCTCATCTTTTGACCTATGCTCAATAACCTCCCTGATCACGTCATGAATGTGGCACCGCTTTGCACGCCCAAACTCATTTTTTAAAGCGACGAGCAACAAGTTCCGTTGCACTAGCTCGTTCACGTAACCATCCGCGACTTCCTCCATTGTGCCATGCCCTTTTTCCTCTATCAAACCTTCTGCAATCCACTGTCTGATCAGAATCTTCCTTTTGATATAGAAATCCTCAGGGTAAACAATGCAATAGAGGAAACATCTGTTCAGGTGGTATGGTAAGTCATCGATACTGAAATTCAGTACGCGCGACACTTGCCCAATTCCGTGATCACTGCTTTCACCCCACACAAGACTGTCATGGACGTTCTTCCATGCAAACTCTGTTTTTTCCTTCAAGGCAAGGAGGTTTCCAACCGATACAATCGCCAATGGCAGACCACAGCATCTATGCAGTATCTTGAAAGCCCAATGCTGCAGATGATATGGGCATTCCCAGTTCGCATCTTCCCTGAATGTGGTGCTACAAAACAAAGACCATGCTTCCCGTTCAGGGAGCGGTTCCAACACGATGGTCCTATTGGATGATGCCAGAGCAGCCACTTCTCGACTGCGCGTGGTGATGACTGTTCGGCTCCCGTTTCCACTGTCAACCAACGCATTGCGGAGCTGAAACCAGGCATCCGCATCCCAGACGTCATCCAGCAAAAGAAAGTACCTCTTCTGAGCGAGATGCCCACGCAGAGCCTCGACTAGAGACCGGTAGTCCATCTCGTCCACGTCCGGCGCGCGGGCTCGGACATCCCGGTGAAGTTCCTTAACGATGCTCCTCAGGAGGTCGTCCGTCGTGAAGTTCTTGGAGACGACCACCCACGCGGTGCAATCGAAGTGGCAGCTTGCAGCGACTTTCTTGTACACGTTTGTGGCAAGAGTAGTCTTCCCAACGCCGCCCATCCCGCAGACTGCGACTATCGTCCGCCGGGGGTCGACGTCCCCGGTTAGCCATTTCATCAGTAACCTTTTGTGCGCCGCAAAACCGACGATTTCCTGCTCTACGAAGTGCGCCGCCTCTGATAGCTTCCGGCAGATGCTGGCCGCGGTGCCGCGATCAGGAGCCGAACCTGACGCGGAGGCCTCGACCGGCCGGATGCCGTACTGCTCCTTCACGGCCGACAGCGCGCGGAGCCTCTCCCGCGCCTTCCGCAGGCGCCTCGAGAGGGCGAACCAGGCCCTTACGTCAGTGCAGGCACGGACGAAGCCGCTGCCTGAGAGAAAGATATACTCGTCCGCGACGTCCTCGAGCTCGAAGCCGACGTCGCGAACCTGATCGAGCCAAGCGTTGGCGAGCACGTCGGTGCCGCGGCGGGAGTCGGCGAAGCGGAGGAAGGCGCGGAGGAGCTCGAGGTCGCGCGCGGCGGCGGCAATGCCGGGGCGGATGGCGACAAGAGAGGCGAGGTAGACGGCTGCGGTGCGGGAAAGCGCCGCCGCAACCTTAGCCGAGAGGGATATGGCGATCATCTCCGCCATACGGACCAGAGATTGTCCACAAATACAAAGAGTCGCACAGCGGAAGTGATAAGTCACACGAGACGCATGGCTAGAATTGCACGGGTGATCACAGCCATATCACCACGGACTACAGCCTCTCAGACTGTCCACCTAAAAATTGTAATTTATCTCCATGTTGTTATTCATGTACTTTTACTTTTATAAAAATATCAATTGGTGACAGCGATCTGTTTATCTTTCAGATCACACCATCTGTTAGATCTAACACAAATACTTAAGATAATAATACTCTATAAAGATGTCAATTAGCGACAGAAGTCTGTTTACTTTTTAGATCACATCATCTGTTGGATTTGACACAAATGGTTAAGATGATAACAGGTATAGATAATTTTAATTTGACATAAATAGTAATATAAACATGTAGTGTATTTTTCTTAATACGTACCAATGTATGGGTATTGTGCTAGTCTAAGTAAATCTTCGATGCTCAGGTAAGATGTATCTAGTCATATCTATATCATATGTTGGTATACGCAGAAGAGAGGAGGAAGACGAGGACATCTTCAATGCTCCTTTTATCTAAAATTCATCAATATCAGCCTTTAGTGTAGGTGGAGAAGAAGAGAGGGAGAGAACAGATTATAAATTTGTATCTTACATGAAACAAGAAGTAAGATACATCATAAAAATACATTGGAGAGCAGGTCATGTCACTGCACCACGACACATATATCAAGATAATACTATCTATCGGTAAAGACCCCATACAATCACATATTAAGTGTCGGCAGAGACCTTTGCTGACAGAAAACGGATGTCGCCTATGCTACTACTGGCAAAGGTTTTCGCCAACAGATAAACTTCTATCCACTGACAGTTTGACGTTATAAAAGGGACAGACATATCTCTGCCGATAGGTACATAACTATCGCCAGAAGGTTGTTACACGGCAAACTTTGTCCAGATGCAAAAAAGAAAGCTTTTAGATAATAATAGAAAATCTCATAGATACTTTGGAGATATACTTCAAGGTATTCAAAAGAAATTCAAACTGAGATATATATGTATATGTGCAACATTACACCTTCATATTACATAAGGACAAATTATAACTTAATTTCCAAAGTCATATATATTACAACCACTTCTGTTTTACAACCTCAGAATTACGAGGAAGAAACTTACAACAAATGTATACAAAGAATAAATTCTAACTATTACAGAGAAAAAATAAATATATATATATATGGTGTTTCATCTTCTCATCTTGAATTCATCGAACAGGCACACGAATCACTGAAAGGAATTTGAGGGGGGATTAGTATCAAAATGTTAGCTACCTCATTGAGGAGCACTTTGTTGTAGGAGGTTATCTTTGTGAACAACTTAATTGTGAGAACCCTAGTTTTAGAACCGTCGAGAGAAGCGCGAGGAGGAAGTCAGGTTAACTCGCGTTGCTGAGTTGACCCGGTACTATCGAGCTACGACGAGAGTTAAAGTAAGAGAGGGGGGAATTGATGTGCATTCACATTCATGGCATCCATTTCGAATACATCATACTCATATTCATGAAATTAAAATTTAAAACTTTATTGATTCGAGAATATTACAACGAATATTACAAATGTCATAATACAACATTATTACAAAATGGATAAGAAAAAGAAATAAAAAAATTACATGATGAGATATTTCTACATATACATCATCTAAGCCTAAGCTCCAAGTCTTCCGAGTCTTCGAGTCTTGAGCCGTCGAGGAACACCGAGAGTCGGAGGGGGGAGGAATCTTTGGAAATGTAGGCGACATCCGAGGTCGTCGAGTATATGCACTCGAGACCGATTGGATTTTCGCCGTTGCTGTAGGAGGCAGGTTTTCGAAAACGGAGTTTTAAAATACAAGAGGCCACCGGCACAGTTCCGCCGACATTCGCAGGGTTAGCTGCGGGGGCAAAACCGTGCCGATGACCTAAATAATTTTGTTAAAAATAGGTTTGTAAAATAATTTTTGTTTTCAAAATTATCCGAGGGCCACGTGGCTAAGACCCTCATTGGACGAATCTATAGTATTTATATAGGGATAAAAGGAGGTGAGAAGTATTGAAAATACTTTTATTTTTCCTATACTAAAATACCTCCATGATTTTTGGTTTTAAAAAGAATTCATAAAACTCAAAAATCTGAGATAATATCAACCCAACCAAAGTCACCTTTGGAACTCACAAATTCAGCATTAGTCAAATCCCTTAACCGGCAAGGCAACTAGGTTCAAGTGGAGTGCTAAAACCATCATTCGGTTGTGCCACGTAGCAACCAAGGTAGCATGAATTGGCAAGGAATTTCCACCAGAAAAGCCTAGGTAGGGCTCAGCTTATATAGAGGTAAGGCAACCAGAAAACTAGTACTCTAGCAGCACCTTAGAGCTCAAGCCCCAGGAGCCTTAGGCGACAAGAACAAGAGGAGACCACCAGGAGTAGGGGAAGGAGGAGACCATCAGCGAGCTGAGGAGCAGAACCAAGAAAGCAAAGGAGCAGCAGGAGCCCAGCAAGGAGCATTAGGAGCAGGCCACCAAGAATTAAGGGAAGGAGTGCCAGAGAACAGAGAAGGGAAGAGGCCATAGTGCATAAGGAAGACCCACAAGCTTAGGAAGCCAAGCTTGGTCTTGCCCAAATCAAAAACAAGATATAGATTCACCCAAACCATCACATTGCATATATATATATATATACATGGATGAAAGTTTGGAAGAGAATGGAACCCTCAAATTTAGTAAGCAGCATGCATAGTATCTGCTCTTATCTTAAGTGATACCATTCCTCAAATTCTAGAAATCATCATAGGGTATATCAAGGCAACCGATTAGGCAACATTGGTAGTATTTTGTTCTTATCAGATTGTGGGTATACCAATTCTCAAATTCCTTCTTAGGAATCATCATAATGAATTAAGGCAACAAATCAGGCAGTATCTGTTCTTATCTATCTGATCAACCAATAACCAAATACAAAATATCAGCATGTGCTCTTCAGCCATTAACTAACATAAACACATATGCATGTGCATAGGAAGGGAAAAAAATGAACTGAGATCAGTTTGGCATCTGTCCATCAATTTAAATGAGCTATTGCACATGACGAATAATAGTCAATAGTTGCATGAACCAAAACAGTCAGGTAGCAGTACCCACCCTTATCAATCTTCTTTAAAATGCTGAACATCATTGTAGCATAGTAAAGAATCAAGAAATGGATAGCAACTACCATCGAGTGTAGCAGCTGTTCTTCAGTCTAATAGCCAACATGTAGATACACATGCATAAGTGCAGAAAATACTTAGCTAAAGAATCAAGCATAGCATCCGTTTTCTCAGTTTTATGACCAATGCATATGCGAACAAAAATAATAATAAGATAAACTGGGGGCAAGTGGTAGCATTCTGCTCTTATCTGTTTCAAATAACCATGCAAATATCTGTTCTTAAATAGACAAGAGTAGCATCTGTTTTTAACAAGAGCATTATAGAAATCGGATAAAGATCAGGAAGCAGTAGTGTCGGAGTATTATTCCGGCAATACTAATTATGGGGCGGCGTGAGCACAGCAAATCAGGATGGCTGCACACGGGAGACAAGATTTAGACAGGTTCGGGCCCTCCCGGAGAGGTAATACCCTACGTCCTGTGTTTGGTGGCTGGTATTGCTGTATCCCGAGTGCCGCAGGCCCTAGAGAATCGATCTCGAAGGGGCCTGAGCTATGAAACAGTGGAGATGATGCTGGATGTAAAGCGATGCCGATCGGAGGTCCCCTACCGAGCCTTATATAGCCGGCCGGGGTAGGGTTACAGAGTCCGGATCGGGTTAACAGATATGTTTCCTATTTGGTTACAACCGATTCCGGGTAAGCCGGACAGGTACTAGTCCTTGTCTTGTACTCCACGTCGGTGAGGTGCCCCCGTGTTGTAGTCGGACTCCGAGTAGTCGGCCCGGCCCATCCCGTGGCCGGGAGGCCGGATTCGTCCTCCTTGGTGATACCCGGGTGGCATATCACCATCAGTAGCCCCCGAGTCCTTCGTGGTCTTGCCGCTACCTGCCTCTTCCCCCGATTAGGTTTTCCGACTGGCCTTGGCTTGCTGGGAGATCGCGAAGGGCTGACTGGACTCCTGTGGAAAAGACAATTAAAGCCAAGTAACATTCACCCGTAAGGCAGGAACGTTAAAGGCAGGTGAGCTATTAACGGGTAATCTCTGGTGGCATCCGGTCCATCCCTGGGGACAGGGACCGGCTGATAACCCAGCGTGGGGCTTGCCATCAATCCCGACTGAGTTCCCGAGTAGCACCCGGCCTTCCCGAGTAGGTCAAGGCCGGCTTGTGTCCCCTGAAGGAATGCCTCTGAAACTCCAAGTCCGGACCAGAGAAAACAGTCACGGCGCATAGGTTCCTGAGTTTCGAAGTCTTATGCCGGGTCATTCCACTGAATCTGGGGATCCCCAGATACCAAGGCTTCGAGGCCGGAGCGCCCGATGAGCCTGGGTGAAGAATCCGGCAGCTCCGAGTTGCTCAGCATCCGACTCGAGGCCCTCGGAAGGCACGCCATTTCTGTCCCTCACTCGGGTGTAATCAGCCGACTGCGTTCCTCGCTGGAGGCCAGCCTCTGATACCCTCTGTAGCCAAAGCGCCCGGCGCCGAGTCCTACCCGGCAGCCAGCTAGTGATTCTCGGAGAATACGCTTTAGCCACCATGTAGCGGAGACGCATTCCGATGGGTTGAATAGCCTGGAGGGCTAACCGTCGGATCTCCTTTATTAAGCCGCACGAATCGTGGCGCCATCAAGTCGTGGGTGCGGGATACCCGCAACGTGGCCTGCCCGAAACGCGCGGCGGAATCCGAAACGGCGCGGACGTGGCCGCGGTGAATCCGGAACGTGCGATCGTGGGGAATCCGAACCGCCCGGTCGCTCCCCTTTATATTCGGCAGAGGCTGCGGGAGGGACCCACGCTCTCAAACACTTCCGCACTCACCCTGCACTTGCCGCTTCGTCTTCCCCTCGCCCCCAATCGCTCCGCGCGCTCCAAAACCCTAATCCCCGTCCCGGCTCCGTCGGATGCAAGCCCCGGACTGGGAAGCCGATCCTAACGAAGCCGAGGAGGACGCCCTGGTCTGGAAGCTGCTATCCAGAGAAGAAGGAGAAGGAGCATCCGCCGAACCGATGGCCTCCTGGCAGAAATCAACGACGACGGAGGCGAGACTGGAGACCCTCGTCCGGATGGGGGTCCTGCCGCCCAAAGAACTAGTCGAGTGGCGCGCCGCCTTGGGAGAGGACATTCCCACCCCAAACACCGGCGAGCTGGTGGTCCACAGCCTGTTCTTCGAGCGGGGGCTCTCGGTGCCAGTCCACCCATTCCTGCGGGGGCTCCTTTACTACTACGGGCTGGAGCTGCACAACCTCAACCCCAACAGCATTCTGCACGTCTCCAGCTTCATCACGCTCTGCGAATGCTTCCTCGGCATTCGTCCACACTTCGCGCTGTGGAAGCACCTTTTCATGGTGAAGCCGCAGCCGAGCAGGGATCACCCGGCCGTAGTCGGGGGCGCCGGGTTCCAGCTGAGATCCGGTACGGCGAAGGGTTACCCGGCTCCGCCGATGCCGACGTCCCTCAAGGGGTGGCACGCCCAGTGGTTCTACTGCGCCAACCCCGACCCGGCGCTGCCGGCCTTCTCAGGCCAAGCGCCAGTAGTCAAGCCAAGCTGGTCGGACCTGCCTCCGGAGCGAGAGGAAGGCAGCGCCGCCGTGCTGATGGGGAAGCTCAGCCAGGCGATGAACGCAGGGCTCACCGGAACGGTCGTCGTCGCGACCTTCGTCCGGTGGCGGGTGCAGCCGGCCAAGCTCCGGGCGCACCCCATGTATGAGTACACCGGCCCGGAGGACTCGACTCGGGAGGCCGCCGACGAGCTGTCGGAGGGCGAAGTGCAGAGCCGGCTGGAGAAGCTTCTGGCCCAGGGAGCGAGCCTGGACTTCTCCGACCGACCGGCCCCTTTCTGCCGGGCGAACGCGCCGAACGACGTAAGTATCCGAAGTCGTGCCTTTTTGGTTAAACTGCTGGCCGAGCCTGACTCGGGCATTGTCTTCATTTCTTCGCAGGATCTGTTCGGCTTCTGTTCCAGCGCTCCCCTCCCGGAGGACGAGATCTGGAACCAGCCACGGTACGCAGACGTCCCGGCGGGCGGTGCCCCGCCGGCGGGGACGCCCCCTTCTGGTACCGGCCCCTCGACGGGGGCCGGGTCTTCTAAGAGCACCGGGCCCTCCAAGGGGAAGGGCCCGGCGATTGTAAAGCCCCCTCCGCCGAGCACGGCCCCCCAGGACGAGGAGGAGGGGTCGTCAGATGATGGCAGCGCCTTCCGGGTGAAGGCGAGGAGGAAGCCAGCGGGCACCGGTCCGAAGACGCGAGGCGGCTCTGACGCCGCGCGGGGCGCCGCTCCGGCTAGACGGGGCGCCCCGGCCTCCCGCGTCCGCCCGGCGGCTCCGCCCGCCGCGGGGGTCGCGCCGACAAGGTCGGTCGATCGCTTTGCCGGGGGCGCGAGCCCGGCGGCGCCGGCTGGCGCTGATGCCGTGCCACCGGGACCAGAGGTCTCTGCCGCTGACGGCGGTCCGGCGGCGGCTGGTGATGACGCTCCCCCCAGTCGGGGGGAGAAGAGAGACGCCGATGCTGCCTTCGGGGCCGCCGGCGGGTCGGGAACCGCGCCGACCCCGACTGTCGCTACAGCCGGGCCGCGGGTCACGGGGTCCAAGAAGTGCCTCGTCGCCCCTCGGTCTTCAAAGTAAGTCCTTTTGCCGAGCACTTTTGCAGTTTCTTGCCTTTCCTCATGCGCTGACGTGGTCGGTGTGGCCTCCGTAGGACGCGAAGGGTGGGGGACATTTCGAAGGTGGTCCCGGACGCCACAGGGTCCAGCCAGGGTGAAGGCCCTGCCATCCCGGATGCCCGGGCGTCCTCGCCTCCGGCTGCGGCGGATTCCTCATTGCCCCGGCCGCAGTCGCCTCCGCCCGCGGGTGCTCCCCAGCCTTCCGCCAAGCGGCCCGGCGCGCAGCCAGCCGCGCCGGTTGCTCCTCAAGGGAGGGCCTCGCCCGGAGCTTCGACGCCGGTGGCGCCGGCGGGTGCCGGTGAAGATGCGGCGCTGGGCAAGGATGCGGCGACGGCTGAAGGTCCGAGTCCCCGCGCGCCCTCGCCGATGCGAGAGATCAGCGCGGCTCCGCCTCCCAAACCATGCTCCGAGCTGGTACGCACGGCCGCTCCGAGTCCGGGGTGCGGACGGTGGGGATCCGGCTTCGACGGTTGACGACGTCGAGGAGGAGAAGGAGTGGCGGGACGCGGCGGCCGCCGCTGAGGAGATCGGGGAGATCCTCCCTGCACTGATGAAGGCGGCGAAGGAGGGCGCCAATCTTCTGAACGGCAGGCTGCTGCCCCTGATGGAGGTGAGTTTGTTTTCCCGTTGAGTAGATCCCTTGGGGAGTAGCCCCCGGGCCTCTGCCGACTGAGGTAGTCGGGCGGAGGGTCCTTTGCTTTTCCCTTGTAGTCTTCACTCGGGGTGCACGAACAGTGCACCCAGAGGGTGTAGCCCCCGAGCCTGCGGTGGACTAGAATAGTCGGGCGGAGGGTATAGTTGTACTCTTTTGTCCTTTGTCAGTCGGACTCGGGGTGCACGAACAGTGCACCCAGAGGGTGTAGCCCCCGAGCCTCCGCTTGGTCCTGGGGACCAAGTGGAGGGTTTAATTGATCTTCCCGGGTGACTTCATGTTCTGACATTTCGTTTGGCGCAGAAGCTGTATCGGCGGTCGAGGAGAAGACCGCCTTTCTCCAAGACCGACTGCCGGTTCTTGATCGTCTGGATCTGCGGAAGTCCGAATGGGACAAGATCACCGCAGAGCGGTAGTCGGCGGAGGACGTGGCCCGCAAGCGCGGGTGGAGATCACCGGCCTGAAGGCCTGCCTTTCGCAGGAAATGGCGAAGTCCCAAGGTAAGTCGAGCGAGTGACCTTGGTGCCTTTCGCTCGTCTGTTCGTCGTTGTGCTGACATGGTGTCATCTGCAGCAGCCGAAGAGGAGGTCGCTCGGCTGAGGTCGGAGCTCGAGGTGATGACAGCCCGAGCCCGTGATCTGGACGCCGCCAGGGAGCAGGCTCGGAAGCTCGAGGAGGAGCTGGCGGCGGAAAAAACCCGCTCGGAGGAGCTTGGGCGCGAAGCCGAGTATGCGGCCAAGAAGGCCGTGGACTTAGAGACGGCGCTTGCCTCGGAGAAGGCTCGCGCCGACTTGGCGGAGAGGATGGAGAAACAACTCGGACGCGACGCCGAGTCGGCGGCCAAGAGAGCCGCGGACGCGGAGGCAGCCGCCGAAGCCGCGACGAAGGCCCTCGCGGCGGCGGAGTCCAGTAAGTGCGGTTTCTTGGCTTTGGCCCGTCCGGTTGTCTCCTTTTTGCTCAATTGCCTTTTGTGGTGCAGAGTCGAAGGCGGCCCCTTGAAAAGTCCCGTGGGATCCTCGGGTCGCTGATGAAGGCCGGGCAGGCGGCGTGCGGCGCCCTCTGGCCGGACGAGGCGGCGCCGGACTCCGTCGCGGTGGTCGCCGAGCGGCTGAACGAAGTACCGACCCGAGTGGCCTTCATCGAGGAGGAGAGCGCGAGGACGGGGGGCGGCCTGGTTTTGGCCGTGGCGCGGTCCCACTACCCGACGCTGGACCTGGAGGCCATCGGGGAGGGGTACGCGGCGGACCTGCCCGACGAAGACATCCCGGGGATGGTGGAGTCCGTCGAGCCCACCGTCGAGTCGCTGCTGAGTCGCTCCGGCCTGTAGATAATAGGAGTAGATGTGAACTGCTCGGAATAGCCGAGTAGATTAAAGGACTCGGGGGTGCCGAGTTGCTTTGCTGTGCACTCGGGATGCCCGAGTGACTTGTGTCAACTTTGCAAGTTTTAACAAGTAAAGTTGTGGCCCCATCGGAAAAACTTGTGTTCCTGTGTATGTAAGTTTGTGCGTTTGTGCTCTTTGCCGATCCGTCGTAGCCTCCTTTGCGTAGGGATTAGCCGTGGGCGTGTGTCCCGAGTAGCGTAAGGGTGTGGCGTAGACCGGCGATCGGAGTCAAGGAGTGAACGTTAGACTTGTATACACAGTACTTAAGCATTTTGCGCTGATGGTGACCCGGATGGTAATCCGCCGAGTGCCTGCCGCGAACGGGCGCAGCGAGGCAGTCGGGTAGAGTGATACTTTTGAACAAAGGCGAACTCTTTATTATTATGTCTGATACACTGAGAAAAAGGTTTAAGCGTAGAAGCGACGTAGTTGTTCGATGTTCCACGCGTTGGTGAAGATGTTGCCGTCGCCGTCCCTCAGTCGGTAAGCCCCCGGGCGCAGCACCTCAGCGATTATGTACGGGCCTTCCCATGGCGGCGAGAGCTTATGCTGCTCCTTGTTTCGATTGGACTCGTCGTAGAACCAGGTCGCCGACATTGAAGGAGCGGCCGCGTACGTGCCGACTGTGGTAGCGCCGTAGGGCCTGCTGGTACTTAGCCGACCGAAGGAGGGCGACTTCGCGGGCTTCTTCAAGCTGGTCGAGGGCGTCGTGCCGAGCTTCTTCTGACTCGGCATCGTTGAAGGTGCGGACACGTGGGGACCCGTACTCCAGGTCAGTCGGGAGGACGGCCTCAGCGCCGAAGACCATGAAGAAGGGTGTGTAACCGATGGACCGGTTTGGCATTGTCCGGAGGCTCCAAAGTACAGATGGTAGCTCGGCTGCCCACTTGCCGGCGAATTTGTTCAGTCGCTGAAAAATTCGAGGCTTGAGGCCTTGAAGTATTAGCCCGTTGGACCGCTCGACTTGCCCGTTGGCGCGTGGGTGTGCCACGGCGGCAAAATCGAGGCTGATGTTGAAGTCGTCGCAGAACTGGAGGAACGCGCGACCGGTGAACTGAGTGCCGTTGTCGGTGATGATGCTATTAGGCACGCCGAACCGGAAAACGATGTCCCGGACGAACTCGACGGCCTTCTCAGCAGTTATCGTGGCGACCGGCTTAGCTTCAATCCATTTGGTGAACTTGTCGACTGCGACGAAGAGGTGCGTGTAGCCCCCGGGCGCTTTCTTGAACGGGCCGACCATATCCAGCCCCCAGACGGCGAAGGGCCAGGTAAGTGGTATGGTCTGGAGGGCCTGGGCCGGCAAGTGTGTCTGCCGGGCGAAGTACTGGCACCCTTCGCAAGTGCGGACGATGTGTTCCACGTCGGACACGGCAGTCGGCCAGTAGAAACCCTGTCGGAATGCCTTCCCGACTAAGGACGCAGGCGCCGCGTGGTGTCCGCATACTCCCGAGTGGATGTCACGTAGCAGTTGTTTTCCCTGGTCCTCAGGTATGCACCGTTGGAGGATCCCGGAGGTGCTCTTCTTGTAGAGCTCGTCGTCTATGATGACGAAGGACTTGGCGCGTCGCGCGATGCGGCGTGCCTCGGTCTTATCCGGCGGGAGGGTGTCCCGCAAGATGTAGTCGAGAAAAGGTGTCGTCCAGTCGGGGGTGACCACAAGGACCTCCGTGGGAGGTCGCTGAGTGGCGTCATTCGCCGGGACTTGTTGTTCTTCGGTCTCGGGTGTTTTCTCCGCCTTGATGGAGGGAGTATGCAACTCCTGGAGGAAAACTCCCGTCGGGACGACGTCCCGACTGGATCCCAGTTTGGCGAGTGCGTCGGCATCCTCGTTGTCTCGGCGCAGAACATGGGTAATCTCCAGACCGTCGAACTTGGCTTCAAGCTTGCGGACTTCTTGGCAGTAGGCTTCCATGGAAGGGTCTCGGCACGACCAGTCCTTCATGACCTGCCGGACTACTAATTCCGAGTCGCCGCGCGCGAGGAGGCGGCGAATTCCGAGTGAAGCCGCAAGACGAAGACCGTGGAGCAGAGCCTCATACTCGGCGACGTTATTGGATGCCGGGAAGTGGATCTGCAGTACGTATTTGAAGCGCTCACCCTTAGGAGAGATGAGCACAACGCCAGCCCCCGCGCCCTGAAGCATCAGAGAGCCGTCGAAGTAGAGTACCCAGTGCTCGAGGTCGACCACAGAGGGCGGGGACTGAACTTCTGTCCACTCGACCAGGAAGTCGGCGAGAGCCTGGGACTTGATAGCCGTGCGGGGAGCGTAGACGATGCTGAACGCCATAAGCTCCATGGCCCACTTTGCGATTCGACCTGTGGCGTCGCGGTTGTTGATGACGTCGGAGATCGGGAAGGAGCTGACCACCGTGACGGGGTGGCCCTGGAAGTAGTGGACGAGCTTCCGTGATGTTATGAAGACCGCATAGGCTATCTTCTGGATCTGCGGGTACCGCGCCTTGGACTCGGAGAGTACTTCACTGATGAAGTAAACCGGGCGCTGTACCTTCTGAATATGACCGGGCTCGGGACGTTCCACGACCAAGACCGTGCTGACTACCTGAGTAGTCGCTGCGACGTAAAGAAGCAGCGGTTCATTGGGCATGGGAGACGCCAGCACCGGGGGGATAGCCAAGAACTTCTTCAGGCCGTCCAAGGCGTCCTGGGCCTCGGGAGTCCAGGTGAAGGTATCCGACTTCTTCATGAGTTTGTATAGGGGCATGGCCTTCTCGCCGAGTCGGGAGATAAATCGACTGAGAGCTGCCATGCACCCGGTAAGCCTTTGGACGTCTTTGAGGTTCTTTGGTGGGGCCATCTGAGGATGGCATCGATTTTCTCCGGGTTGACCTCGATCCCTCGCTCGGAAACAAGGAAGCCGAGTAGCTTGCCCGAAGGGACCCCGAAAACACACTTCTCGGGGTTAAGCTTCATGCTGAATCTTCGAAGGTTGGCGAAGGTCTCTCCCAAGTCACTCAGGAGGTCTTCTTTCTTTTGGGATTTGATCACCACATCGTCGACATAGGCTTGCACGTTCCGGCCGATCTGGGACTGAAGGCAGCGCTGTATGCACCGTTGGTACGTAGCGCCGGCATTCTTGAGTCCGAAAGGCATGGAAACGTAGCAGAAAGCGCCGAACGGAGTGATGAAAGATGTCTTGATCTCGTCGTCCACCTTCATCTTGATCTGGTGATAGCCCGAGTAGGCGTCGAGAAAGCATAGAATTTCGCACCCGGCCGTGGAATCAACCACTTGGTCGATGCGAGGAAGAGTGAAGGGATCTTTGGGACACGCCTTGTTAAGGCTAGTATAATCAACACACATCCTCCACTTTCCATTCTTTTTGCGAACAAGAACTGGGTTCGCTAACCAGTCGGGATGATACACTTCTTTAATAAAACCAGCTGCTAAGAGCTTGGCTATTTCTTCTCCTATGGCCTGACGTCTATCTTCAGCGAATCGGCGTAAGCGCTGTTTGACCGGCTTGGCGTCCGGCCGAACGTTGAGAGAGTGCTCGGCAGCCTCCCTTGGAACCCCGGGCATGTCGGAGGATGTCCAAACAAAGATGTCCCGGTTGTCCTGAAGGAAGCTGACGAGCGCGCTTTCCTATTTGTCGCTGGGCGCAGTCCCGATCTGCGTCGTCTTGGAGGAGTCTTCGGGGTCGAGTCGGATCGACTTGGTGTCCCGCGCCGACTGAAAAGATGCCGACGTCGAAGCTTTCTTGGATGGCGGTGCTTCCTCGACCACGGCTGACTTGAGGTTGGAGAGTATGGCCTCGGAGATCTGGGTCGCGGCGAGGTTGCAGTTCTCGAGATCACACGTGTAAGCATGCTGGAAGCTGCTCTGCACTGTGATAACCCCATGGGGGCCCGGCATCTTGAGCTTCAGGTAGACGTAGCTGGGGACAGCCATGAACTTGGCGTAGCAGGGACGACCTAGGATGGCATGATATGATCCCGAGAAGTCGACGACCTCAAAGGTGAGGGTCTCGGTCCGGAAGTTGTCGGGAGTGCCAAATGTAACGGGCAGGCTGACCTGCCCGAGTGGACTCGCCATCTTGCCGGGTACTACCCCATGGAATGGAGCACCAGTCGGCCTGATCTCGGATCGAGGGATCTTCATGTCGTCGAGAGTCTTGACGTAGAGGATGTTGAGACCACTTCCGCCGTCCATGAGGACCTTGGTGAGGCGGACGCCGGAGACAATCGGGTCCACCACCAGGGGGAAGCGTCCCGGCTGGGGTATGTAGTCGGGGTGATCCGTGCGTCCGAATGAGATTACGGACTCGGACCATCGCAGGTACTTGGGCACGGCCGGTTCCGCTGCGTTGACCTCTCGTTCAATGATCTTCTGGCGACGTTTGGTCTCGTAGCCGTTGGGACCGCCAAAGATCATCAAGCAAGCGGTCTCTTTCGGGAACTCGTCTCCCTCGTCTTGAGGGGGTTCCTTCTTGCCTTTGTTAGAGGCGTAGGGCTTGTTCAGGTTCTTCAAGAGGTTGCAATCGCGTGTCAGATGATTGGACTTGGGTCCATGGAAGTGACACGGCTGACTCATCATCTCTTCGAAGGTTGTGTTGGTGCGCGGTGGGCGGCGCGTCGGAGCGCGCTCGGCAGCAGCGACGAGGTCACCGCCCTTGCGCTTGCGGTGCTTCTTTCTAGATGACTCGGGCTGGTCATCCCGACTGGAGGACTCGGGCACCTTGCCCTTGCCTCTGCCCTTGTCATCCCGAGTAACACTGCGGACAGCCTCTTCGCCGGTAGCGAAGCTGTTGGCTATGTCGAAAAGCTCACGAGTAGTCTGTGGATTCTTCCGTGCAATCTTGTGGATCAGATCGGTGCTCCGAACTCCTTTGGAGAAAGCGGTAATGACGTCGCCTTCCCGGATCTCGGGCAGGGAATTCTTCTTCTTAGAAAAGCGTTGGATGTACTCACGGAGAGTCTCATCCGCCCCTTGTGTACAGCTGTGGAGATCCCACGCGTTCCCGGGCCGACTGTAGGTGCCCTGGAAGTTGTTCACGAAGAGGGTCTCGAGGTCTTTCCACGTATGGATGCACCCCGGAGGTAGGCTGGTCAACCAAGCTCGCGCTGAGTCGGCCAGGAAGAGCGGCAGGTAGTGGATCGCGACGTAGTCGTTCCCACCGTTGGTTCTGCACGCTGTGTGGTAGTCGGACAACCAGATGTCCGGTCGCGTCTCGCCCGTGTACTTGTCGATGCCGGTGACCCGGAATCGCGGCGGGAAGATGACGCTGCGGATACGTGGGCCGAATGCTTTCGGGCCCGAGTACCCCAAGCCGGAGGAAGTCGGAGGGGAGCGTTCCCGGCTGGTGGCGCCACTATCATTGCGGTGGTTGCCACGATTTTCTCCCCTGAAACCGTGATGAGCGCTTCTCTCTGCGTCCGCGAGGTTCCTAGGTCCGAGCCGATTGTGGACCGGTGTAGCTTGTCGGACGTTCTTTTCGGCATCTCGCCGAGCACGGGTCCTGGTGTCTATGGTGCCACGAGCATCTCGATCGGCGCCGAGTCGCCCATGGATGTTGCCTGCCGGCTGACGTCGGTCGGGACTTGCTCGTCGCCCATCCGCGCGCGATGGACTCTTCTGAGGCGTAGAGCGCCGGCTCCTGACACCTGCGGAGGAGCTGGGGCGATCTTCGGAGGCTTCTGCGTGCTGGAGGGCGGTTTGCTCTAGCAGGATGCGGAGCCGTCGAAGTTCTTCGTATCCCGGGTTGCCCTCGGGGATCTCGATGGCGTGTGCCGCCATGGTGGCTGCAACGATGTTGTGACTCGGGAGGGGAAAAATCGTAACCCCATCCTTCTCACGCATGCGGAGCTCGTTGTGGACTTGGCGTCCTCGAATCCTCATGTCGTCGTTGCGTTGTTGGTCGTCTCGCTGGCGAGCGAGCCGAGTCTGCTGCTCGATCAACTCTTCCTCCTTAGCAAGGAGTCGGAGTCGGGTGGCCTCGAGCTCGTCCGGCGTTTGTTGCTCAATGGGGACTTCTTGGCCGTCATTGCCGTCTAGCGTGCCGGCATTGGCCATGAAGACTTCCCGGGACGGATGGTGGCTGCCAGAGCTTTCATCCTCGTCCGAGTAATACTCGAGGACAGGGAGGAGAGAGTCGATGGCGCCGACCAGTCGGGATCCGAGTGCGAACTCGTGTGCAATAAACGGATCCGATTTCGGCGAAGCCTCTTCCCTGGGGAGAGGGGCCGAGCGTGTGGGCTTCGTGGGAGTCCCATGCTGAAGAGCTGGTGAAGCCTCTGCCGATCGGGACGTCGCCGAGTAGCAGAGGTGAAGCTGGCCGATCTTGTCGGCGATGAAGTCCAACCTCCCAAATCGGAAGAGTTGGCCAGGGTCCGGGGCAGCGCTGATGAAGGCGAACTTCAGGCTGCTTCCCGAGACAAAAGCGTTGTTGTTGTTGGCGAAAGCCATCCCGACTCGTGCAGATGAATCTATGCGCACGGTCCCCTACCTGGCGCGCCAACTGTCGGAGTATTATTCCGGCAATACTAATTATGGGGCGGCGTGAGCACAGCAAATCAGGATGGCTGCACACGGGAGACAAGATTTAGACAGGTTCGGGCCCTCCCGGAGAGGTAATACCCTACGTCCTGTGTTTGGTGGCTGGTATTACTGTATCCCGAGTGCCGCAGGCCCTAGAGAATCGATCTCGAAGGGGCCTGAGCTATGAAACAGTGGAGATGATGCTGGATGTAAAGCGATGCCGATCGGAGGTCCCCTACCGAGCCTTATATAGCCGGCCGGGGTAGGGTTACAGAGTCCGGATCGGGTTAACAGATATATTTCCTATTTGGTTACAACCGATTCCGGGTAAGCCGGACAGGTACTAGTCCTTGTCTTGTACTCCACGTCGGTGAGGTGCCCCCGTGTTGTAGTCGGACTCCGAGTAGTCGGTCCGGCCCATCCCGTGGCCGGGAGGCCGGATTCGTCCTCCATGGTGATACCCGGGTGGCATATCACCATCAAGTAGCATGTTCTTACTTTTGCTAGAGTGAGGCAGCAATAGGTTGCTAGCTGAGCATTGCATTCAAATGTACAGTTAAATGTCAAGTGCAGCTATTCATATTGATTTTCAACCCTCAATCGAGGAATTGGATTTCGGACAAGGCAACACCACGGTATATGGCTTAACATCAAATCTAAATAACCCGATCAAGTACCATTTAGCTATATCAAATTAACTGGGAGAAGTTGGCAGAGCCTCAACCGAAACAAATAGAATTCTGGGGATTCTTGGATCACGCAGGGTAATTGGGCTAGTACCACAGTAAGCTAACCAAGCATCAATCGGATTAATTGAATTAGAACCCTAGAAATTGGGGATTAGAGGAGAAATTAGGGTTTTGGTTGAGAAGACTTACCTGTAGAGGAGGCCGGCGACGGTTTGAAGAGCCACGCCGTGCCACCAGCGGGAGGCGGACCGACGGAGCTCCGGCGAGGGAGCTACGACGTCAACCACGACCAACTCGGGCGGCAGCCGAGGCGAGACGACAGAGCGGCGTTTGGCCGAGCGGAGCAGCGCCAAGGAGGCGACAACCGAGCGGGAGCCCACGGGGCCGAGCCCGGACCCGCAGCCGAGGCAACGGCGCAAGGAGCCGGCACGGCGGCGCAGAGGGCCAAGGCAAAAGAGGCACTGGCGGCGTTTGGTAGGAGCTTGAAGAGGTGGCGGCGTGCACGGGAGCAAGGGGAGGAGAGACCGCACCGGCGGGGAAGACCGGGGGCCACGGCGACGGCGCTGGACCCATGGGGGAGTCCGGTCGGGTGGAGTGAGTGAGGGAGTTGGGGGGGAATTAGGGATTTAGGTAAGAAATGAGAGGGAGAGTGAGAGTCTTGGGTTAGGTTAGAATGGTTAGGTTTTAAAGTAAAATAAAATGAAAATAAAAATGGGAATAAATAAAGAAATAACATGAAGTTTTTAAAAGGAAAGAACATAGTAAAACGGTACATGTATATATCTACATATGTACATTTTCAAATTTTCTTAAAATAGAAGATGAATTGAACTATTTCTCTTCCTTTTTAAACATAGAGGAAAAAATGATATATGAATATGTATATATATAGGGGTATATTGTGAATTGGCAACCTTAGTAGTAGCTTAAATTAAAACAATTTCTTGAAAAAGAATCTAAACCTATTTATTTATTTATTTTTGGATTCTTTTTATCAAATAAGATGCATTATCCTCTTCTAAGGAAATTAAATTCTGAGTTAGTCTCTAAAGATCTTGAATTGATCTTTTAAACCAATTAAAATGAAAGAAAGGAACGTATTAAGTAAAGTGAATCAAAGACTAGATTGATGATGTTGTTATAAGACTCCTAAAAATATCTAAATCTTAGTTATTCTCCTAAGTAATCCTAAATCCTTGAGATAATGTTCAAGAGATTTATATCTAAATTCAATAGAGGAATTTCAATACCCCTACATTCTTTCATGCATGCATTACCATGTCATCGCATTCGCATTTGCAATTCTTCTGGATTAGTCCTTATCGGACTTTATCGGTTTTCTTCTTCAGAAGCAGGAATTCAGCCAGCAGGCCAGTCGAACTCCACCACCTACTCATTACTAGGCAAGTCCAGTTTGTTGTTCATGTCCGTTGAGAATGGTCCACAATTTCCCTCTTGTCTACAACCTGCATAAAATTGAAAATCTATCTTCTAAAGAGAAAGCAATTGGTGTTTTATCTTGATCGCCGGTTCTTGGGCGATAGCATGGTGGGTGATGAAATCCTGGAAAGGTGCCGAAGGCACATCGAAAGGTGGATTTCATCACACGGATTTGTCTCACATAAGGTTAATGCAACCAACAATCGATTTTGCTTAAGCGTCGTAGTGAACGCGCAAACCACATACCCTGTATGGGCGGGGCTAGGCTAAAGTACCTGGAAGACCTCAACAGTTGGATCTGGAGTATCAATTGTTGGGAAGGTGGCGTTAGCAGTAGGCTACCCACAAGGTGTTGGACCCGCAGTGTCAACGTGAGACCAGTAGTCCCTGGCCTGTTGTGCGGGACTACGATGCGGGGTATGACTGAGCGGGCGGTGAAACGGCTTTGTGACCATAGGAGTGTAGATGAGGTTTGGCCACCTCAGTTGCACGACTATCACCGTTTGTGGGTACAGTTGCGTACCTCTGTAGAGTGTAAAGAATTGTGGCTGAGCCACTCCATGTTCCTGGTCGGAACTGCGAACGCGGCAGGAAAGGGATCCATCGGGGATCCTAGCAGCCTGTAAGACATGAGATCATAGTCTCTTAAATTAAAACTTGACTCTCTTACCTTGCCAAACTGCCTTGCTTTTGGAGAACGTTGCCGTTCAGTAGATAGTGCATCAAACACCTCTTTGCTATTCCTGGACTTGTTGAGTACCTCTGTACTCATCCCCCTATTCTAATTCCTTTGAGTAGACTGTGAGCCGACATCCGAGATGGAAGTGATCTACGTTGAGGTCGATGAAGAAGCTCCCGAAGAACAAGCACCAAGGAAGGAAGACGAAGGCATCGACTACTACGTCGACTTCCGCGACGAGAGCAATGATGAGTAGAAAACTAGGTCGAGTAAGTCGAGAGTTGTAGGAAAGACTTTTCCTTTAGCCAGACGATAAACGGTTTTAAATTCCCCATATTTTCGGCAATCAGTTTGTAAGACTTTGTATTTTGTTGCAAGTTGTAATTTCAGTTTGTAATATATGGACCGCTGCGATGCTCCTGTTGCGCCACTCTGTGACATTAATCAATGGAAGTGTCATAGGTATGAGCCTAGACAACAAGAGAGACATTCCCATTTGGTTACGCAGACCTACAAGGGTGCGCGTAGGGACTTGAGGGAGAAGGTGGCGAGCGAAACTAGGCCTCGCGAGTCGTTTGCATTTTTCTCCTAAATTAGGGTTTGTAAATGAGAAATGAGAAAAATAGATCTCCCTCCTCTTGCCCTTGGGGCTCTATTTATAGAGGTGGAGGTGGGCTAGAGATGAGAAATTTACAAGTTTGCCCTTTTAGGGTACAAAACATCCACAGGTGTTTTTAGACTATTACACATTACTTAGCAATACAATGTCGGTTTAGGGGTAGCGCATAGACATATCTCCAACAGTAGCCCCTCGCAGATCCGGGCGGTAGGGTACCGCCCGTCCACGCCAGCTCACCGATCCTCAAGGGGTTGGCACGCGGACCGAACCGACAGGATCCACATAACAAAGGAACGCAGGGTTCTTCACGACGTGGAGACCGTCCCCGTTCTCTTCTCTTTTTCCTCTTTTCTTTTGCCTCTCTCCTTCATCTTTTCCCCTTTTTCCTTCCTCCTCCCTCTTTTTTTGGCCTCGTGCATGACTTGGGCTCCTGTTGGGCCCCTACCCCTCGCGTCCCATGGGTTGCGGCCTCCTGCAGCCTAGCAACCTACCTGAGTAATGCCCTGCCTGGGCTGGAGCCTCGCCAAGGCTGGGCCTTGGCTGGCTGGCACGCCGGCTGGGACTTGCCCCCGCCTGGGCCGTCGCCCCACATGGGTAGCGTCGTCAGGCATAAGCATAACGTTGACATCGCCATAAAGGACCTTTTTAACATAAGCATGCACAATTCACGTTGGAACAATTGTGTTGGTCATTGATGGTCATGACAAAGCAAAGAGATGCCGCCTCAATGGTGTGTCACGTACTCCAACTGGTCTTTTAATACGTGACCCATCCAACATAAAAACTTAAGTTACGCATCCTAGGAAGATGAAGATGTGCTGAGCTAGTTAGCTACAACCTTTTCTACTTGTAGAACCCTCACATCAATTGACGTGTTGAAACAAGGAGAAAGTTCAAAGGGTACCGGCCTCTAACTAGATATATTTTGCATGACATGCATGGTTATTAATATATGCCTAGCTAGAGATTTGTTTATTATCAAAGCAATCTCTTGTGGGATTATTTTAGGACGAAAGCGTCCTTGTGATTTTGCTCGCTCTGTTAGCCTTAAACTAGAACGAAGGCAAGCATGAAGGGACCGTGCTAGAGAGCGCTGTCAAAGTTTAACACCCGAGGCTAGGGAAAAGATCAATGCTCGCAGAAGAGCGTGTAGACAAAGTTTAACATTTGAAGAAAGGCAAGAGGCTAACACCCGTTGAAGATTGGCTAGGAAAAATTTACTAGCCGAGGAGAGGCAAGAGACTAACACCCGCCGAAGACCAGCCAAGTGAAGCATAACACCTAAGGCAAGGTAGGCACTACTAGATTGTCCCAAGGCAAGTTACACAGCTAGGCTGGACACCCCATATGCTCAATCCATCACAATGGGATGCTTTGAGCCATGTGCTTCATCGACAGCCAACCCATCGTCAAACACATCGGCATTCACCATTGGAACTGATGGTAAGGCTCCCATCCATATTCACCTCATTATGTCTGAAATATGTTATTCCATTGTTTACCTATTATACCACATGGTAGGCGATCTAGAAACCTTTCTCAATGATATCAGGGATATGGATGCAATCCTTGAGGAAGACATGGATGAGGAGTGCTACATTTTCACCGGTAAAGGTGATTCACTCGTTCTTTGTTCTATCCTTTCTATAACATCCAACCCTTGCGTAACACACTCGCTTTGACTACATACAGCTCTAGATGGTGAATTTAATGAAGCAACTGACGCCTTCACCAAAGGCTCCAAACTCTCCGGTCCGTTTGTAAGCTAAGTGAGATTTGTGGACAGCGTTTACAATAGATGAATCTTAGTTAAGAATTTTTCTTCTAATGGATTGCAAGTGAGTGCTTAATTGCTACCAGGTCATGTAATATTTGAATTGGAATTATTCTATATATTTTCTAAAATATTTATTATTTCTAAAGCTTTAATATCATGAAATTAGTTATCAAGGACAAATTAGTAAGTGACAATTTAACCACCTGTGTGAGAAGTTCATATGAGTGTTCTATCATTGTAGTTATTATGTTGAGAGCAAATCGTGATGTTGGTAAGTAATGTGTCATTTTGTTTGTCATATAGACCATAATTAATGTCTCATATAATCAATGAAATTGCCTAATAAATAATTGTTGTGTCTCTAATTAGAGCACAGTCTGCACAGTATTGTCTTTAGTTGGGTGCACTCTGATCCAGACATTGCAGTTGCACATGAAATGAAAGAAGCTAATGGAAGTGAATGAATAAAATTACTTTATTATTTAGGTATTCTTATAGATCAATTGATTCGAAATGCTTTGTAGGATTAATAACGAGCTTAGGGGATAACTCTCTGCATGGCCCCTAAGGAAGATCAATGGATGTGGAGTGAAGTAGGAGCTTTGTCTAAAACATTTTGAGCTATTAGGGATAGCGGATGGAGGACTAATGAAATATTTTGGCTGAAATATCATGTGATAGCATGGTTCTTAGCAACGTACTAAGTACGGTTGCTTGTTTTGTGGAAGGATGTATGAAAACTAAGTATTGATATTGCTATTTTGTTTCTTCAGTTGTCAATCAAAGGCCGTATTTTGCTCTTATATATATTTATTAGAAATCTGTAACATTGTACTTTTCATTTATCAAAGCTTTGCACTGATTTTGGCATCACAATCATAACAAAATGGAATCAGTATCCACTCCATTTTGGAATCAGCACATCAAAAAGCCATGCAATTTGGCCATCACAACGGCAGCACACGCTATCATTGCGCTCAACCATTATGGCATCACAACAACAGCATCGCATTTAAAACCTTATTTTGAATAATGAATTGTTATAATATCACAGAGAAAAAACCGTAAATCCATATCTATTAATAGAATTCTCCATTTAAAACAAATATACAAACAGTTGAGCTCAAAAAACCAAGCAATTTTACTATCGCAACGGCAGCACACACTATCATTGTGCTCAACCATTATGGCATCACAACAACATCATCGCATTTAAACCCTTATTTCGAAGAATGAATCATTGTAATATCACAGAGAACAAGCCATAAATTCATATCTATTAATAGAATTCTCTATTTAAAACAAATATACAAAGAGTTGAGTTTCAACTTCTCCACTGAACAAAAGTCAATGAAAAATCTAGATCAGCCTCACCCACAAATGGGATGTGTTGGAGAGGAGTCAAGAGTATCATGGCTGGAGATGTGTTGTGGGTGATACCAGTGGCGGAGCTTAGTGCAAATCAGATGGGGCCATGGCCCCTTCTTGCTTTACTAAACTCAGAAAAATTATATTATGATCTACTGATTGTGTCTTTCCTTATGTGTTTACTTTGCAATCCTCTTGACATCGGTCCCCTCTATAATTCGTGTGAAGCTCCGCTACTAGGTGATACCCTAAGATGTGTTGGGGTGATACCCTAAGATGTGTTGGGAAGGAGCCAAGGGTGACGCGAAAGGTGATGGTCCAGCAATGTCTTAATTATTTTTATTGCGGTTCCGTAGGACATCTTACTAGTATAGAAATCAATGTCGACCCACGCTAGCGGCAGAGGCGGGCACCTCGCCTAGGAACGACGCCAATCACAAAGACCTAGCGTTGCTCTGCCGATCTTACTACGTAAGTACGCAGATGAGGACACGGTCGCAGAGCCGGACACTTGCCGGTCCCGCTCCGGGCTCCGGCGCCGGTGGCCGCCAGCGTCTCCCAGGATTCGCCGGCGCCTGGGCCTTCCCGGACCGCTCGGGCCTCGCGCCGAATTATCTGGCCGCCCGAGGAAGCGACTTCCGCGGCGGGGCATTGGTAGGAGGAACTGGCCCAGCCTGACGACCGATCTCGTCGAGGACATCGCCTGCCGGCTGCTCTCCCTCGACGCGGCGGAGTACATCCGCTTCCGGGCCGTGTGCAAGCCCTGGCGCGAGTTCTCGACGACCCGCGCGCGCGGGGCAGCCTGGATATCCTCTTCCGCCCCCGCCGCTGGACGGCGCTACGCAACCGAGCGCCCACGTCCCGCTCCCGCCTCCTCAACGTCTCTGGCGCCCGCGCCGTCCGCGCCGAGGTCGAGCTTCAGGCCCTCTCCACCAACCAGGTCTTCGGCGTGACCAATGGCCTCCTCGTCCTTCGCGACAAGGCCGCCACCGACGTCGTCCGCCTCCTCAACCCGCTCACCGGTGCGCTCACTGAGTTCCCCGCCATAACCGAGGTGCGGGCCTACGACGGCGCTGGACCGAGTGCCCGCCTCGCTGCCATGGACGCGCTGAAGCTCCACTTCCCCGACCCCTCCGTGATCCGCGATTTCGCCGGCATCGACGACTCGACCTCCCCACCCATCCTCGTATTATACATGAGAAATGGGTGGTGGCACGTCGTCTGTTCCAAGCCCGGTGATCGGCACGGGGTGTCCGTGCACCCCGGCGAGCTGACGGGCATCGCACAGCTCATGTACCATTAATTTGCGGAGTGCAAGGGTCCTGCGTTAATGAAAATACAGGAAAATTAAGGTTTTTCTGTGTTTCCATTACGCTAGTCTTTGTGTTTTGAGACTTTCTGAATGGCACGTGGTGGTGATTGCGCGCCCTGTTTGTTTAACTGTCTTGGGTTTATGGATTGTTGTTAATTTATTATGGGTCTATAGGTTATTGTTAACTTATCATTATCTTTGTTGGAAATACGTGACGTTTTAGAAATTTTTAGTCAAATTTTCTAACTTTGACTACTAATAGATTAAAGAACATTTAGATTAGTGACTTGAAAGTAGTATTATTAGGTTTATCATAAAAATATTTTTAAAATATAAATTTTATATTTTTATAAATACATACATACAAAAAACAATGATCAAAGATATATATTGGAGACCCGCTTAAAATAATGATAAGAAAATAATGACCAATAAATAATGATCAAAGATATCTAAAATGGTAGTTATTTATGAATGGAGGGAGTATGTCTTAATGGGTCAAAGAATTGTTGTTTTATCTTTCAAGCTCTTTTGTGTGTGTGTTGATAACTTGACAACAAGCTCCCTTATTAGATTGCCCTGGTGAGCAAGGGGGGCGATCGTTTGATCTCGGGAGGAAGGGGAATGACTATCCAGAGAAGTTGGGAAGGGAGAAATAGAACTAGATGGCTGCAAATATTGAGTTATACTATATTTTAGCAAACTTGGTTTGGAGGCTTAAAAGGGCTAAATGGTTCTTACGGAGTGATACAGGAACAATTTCCAGTAATTTAGTATGCTTTTTTGTTAACTTGTTTCTGGTGTCTTACTAATAATAGCATAGTCCACAAGTTGGTGTACATGGAAATCAGGGGGTCAACAGACCAAATAGAACACTCCGTGGTACATGGAAATCCTTTCTTTAATATGTGTCACATGAAAATCTGAGCTGTGAAGTATCTCTGAAGTTTGGGTCAAGAGAGGATCCATAATGCTCTAATATTTCTGAAGTTTGGGTCAGAATCGCTGACAGAAGTATGATCCAAGTTTCGAACCTACAATTTCAGGCAGTCCAAAATTAGCTTCAGTTCATAAGGAGCCAAAGTTAGATGGTGTCCCTCAGGTCCTTGATTTATATCCCCTAATTGGTCAGAGTCTCAAAGGTGATGTACAGTTGCTTGCATGGCAACGTGAAGTTGTGGAAGGGAAACGTTCGTTGGAGCGCGGATGAACTTTGACTGCTTACATGCATTATTACGTGTAAAACTCCATAGGTTTCGTGAAGATTGTAGATCTCACATAAAAAAGCTGTTGATTATCAGAGAGGATATTACTTGTTTACCAATGAATAACAGCTTGTTCCTGCTGCGGCGTGAAACTATGCAAGTGGACCGACATGATGCCGAGCAACGCCGTTGTGGGCGAAAGCGATTGACTGACGGGGGACTGCGCTCCTGTGATGCGGTACGGCCGTAAGTTGGCCACTTGGGGAGTACCTTGCCTGCCTCATCGCTCAATTGGCTGGGGTGGTCGCAGCGATAGAGGAACCTGCCGCGGGGTTGGCATCTCCTCTCCCAATATATGCACTGTCCATGTATGCATATACCTAGTTTTTTTAACTCGTGTAGCGCTGTCGTATCGCTCATTTTAAGATCTGTGAAAAATATTAAATTTGATTATCAATATAGAAGGATTTACTAACATCTACAATACTAAATTAATATTACTAGATTCGTCATAAAAATATACTTAATTTTATTTGAGAAAATATACTCTTATAGAAACTGACGATCATAGTGCCATCTTAGAGTAATACTTTGTAGCATTAATAATTTTACTCGTTTTACTTATCGATGTGACCAACTTATGACGTGAACTAATATTGTGCAATTTTAGGTCACTATCAAGGCCATCCTCACAAAAGCGAGTCTGAAAGAAGACGGCACCAAATGGTACGGGGATGGCATGCAATCTAATCCTTATGTTTGGGTACCCTCTAGACCTACTCCATCCTTTCGGATAGACATGGGATTTGAGCTAAAATCCCTTCTATTTCAAATGAATTAGGTCCATTCAAACAAACATTTAGTAAAATTTGAACTTGAACCTCATCATGTATAAGGCCTATTTGATTTAATAGAATTTCGTAGAAATTTTGGAGGATTCTATTCCTTAGAGTTTTTCCTATAGAGCTTGCTTAATTTGTAGGATCGAAAATCATAGAAAATTTTCCTATGGACTACTTTGCATGTAATTTCAAAGTAAAAATTTTAATTAGTCCAACTTCTTGAAAATTTCCTTTGTTTCTACGACAACTACATCATGCACCAAGCCCCTAAAGAAAATTCCTGCGCTTTTTTTTGCAGTGCAACTAAGCAACTTCTAGTACTTATTTCGATGCTTTCAACATGTGGGATACAACATGTCATGACATCAAATTACTATATATTTTTTCTATTCATGAAAATCAAAGAGTCCCTAAACATTCTTCGTTTCTCTCTATACAAATAGACTTTTAATTGATATTTGGAAGGAACGCTTGGTTAATTTAGAAATAGTTTGTCGAGCTCCCTTTGGAATTCTTAAATTGATTCAGTGCTTGGACGAACATTGTGACCTAACATCGTGTGACCGTGCGGTCATAGGAGGTGTTTGGTTCACATAATGGTAATGTAAAAGGTATTGAAATGGGATTACAATGGGAATAGGGTGTAATGGGATTATTTCCCAATTCGTTTGGTTCAAGTCACTAATGGAATCAAATTACTTTACAATGTTTGGTTATGCAGTGTAATGGAATCAATTTATTTTGTTTCGAAGAGAATCAAAAGACACACTGGAGCCTGCTCGCCGCACCGGAGCCTGCTTGACGCTCGGCTGCTCCGCCTGGGCGCCGCGAGGATGGACGGAGGCTCGAAGGAGAGTGACATGAAGAACCCACCTTCTTCTTCTCCTCCCGGGGCGGCAGCGCGGCGGCGGGCGAAGGAGGAGGAATTGGCGGCGCGCGGAGCAGTAGGAGCGGAACGAGAAGACACGGGCCGCAGCCGCGGCGAAGCCCCTGTCGCCGCCGAATGGGGATGGCCAGCGCTTGTTCCAGAAGCTTCGGGTGCTGCCGCTGGTGCCATCGGCGCCGCCGCTGCCACCGCTCAAGCGGTAGTGCCAGGGAGGGGAGGACATGGACGCGGCGTCGACGACGAGGGTCCGCTCGAAGCCGAAAGAGTAGGACCGCTTGAGGAGGAAGTCCCTCAGGTTGAGCTAGTCGGGGCTGGCCGGCGTGATCTCCAGCAGGGCGGTAGGGTCGAGGGGAGGCGGCGGGACGGGGTGGAAGAAGAGGAGGTCGTCGAGGCTGGGGCGGACGCGGCGGGCGAAGCGGGGCGAGGAGGCGACAGGGGGCGGGAGCGCGACGACGGCGCGGCAGAGCGGGTAGGAGGCGGATCCGGAGCTACAGGAGAGAGACGAGAGAGACGGTAACGGGATGGGATAACGGGCTGGGGTGGGCGAAATGGACCGTGGCCTGCGGCGGAATTTGTTTACAGGGTATTTGATTACGGACCGGGCCAACCAAATAAAAATAAGGGAATTATTACCGTGTAATCTGATAACGGGCCAAAAACAGTGAAACAAACACGTCTATAAAGTTGATAGGGTCCTTAATTTTGAAGAATACTTGTCCGCCTCTTGAATTCTCGATCCTCTCTTTCTCTCTATGGACTATGTCTAAGTTGATCACAGAGGTACGGAACAAGAAATTATAGACTTCTTTCTTACGTCTATCTCTGCCAAATTTAAAAGTAGAAAGTTAGCAGGTTTTTGTAATTAAAAGAGAGTAGAATATCAGGCCATCCATTTCTAGTGGGCTGGACGATTGTAGTTTGTTCCATTTCGATGCAGTCAAATCTCTACCCTCCATCTACCGCCCAGCGGATCTGAGCCATCAAAATCCGTCCCCACCGCCCCAAAAAAACACAGCAGCTAGACTTTCCTCGCCACCCTCCCCGTACCTTTCCTCTTCCTCCCGGATCCCTTCCTCTCTCTCCCACGCCGCTCTCCCCTCATGCTCCTGCCCTGCCCTACCCAACCTCCAATCCAACCCAATGCGGCTCTAGAATCTCTTCTCCTACACTCCCACGCCGTGCCCTAGGGCCGCCGCCGCCGCGCCGTAGCCTAGCGTCGCCATCGGCGCATCGCACCCCCCAACCTCACGCGCGCCACCGCCGCCATCGCCGTCCCTGTTCTTTTCTACCTCGTCGCGTCCCTGCTGTCCCGTCCCGTCCGCGATTTCGGACGTTGGTCTTTGAGGTATGGGATTTTGGTCATCCGGTGGTTGCTTAATCCCGAACTGACTTCCGCAGATTTTGAGTGTGCCGGTGCGTGCTCACCCGGCACGCCATCCAGATCCGCCCCCGGTGTTGGATGGATTAGTTGTAGGTAGCTGCATGATTTATATTTTAGCTTCCAAAGGCGGCTTAACCTTTAGTTGATCATTTATAGCAGTTGTGAGTAGCAGTTGAGTGCTTTACATGTAACTGAATTGGTAAGTCCAAACAGGGAAGGAAGGGGGGTATGAAGAGGTAGGCATTGTTTCTGGAAGAAATGGTGTTGGTGGTGAAGCAGCACCGCTGCACGCACTCGGCGAGCTGCGCCTGCGTCAAGGGCCACCTCAGCGAGGACGCGCTGTTCCTCGTCTTCCGCCACATGAACTGGAACCCCAGGCTGATCGCCATCCTCTCGTGTGTGTGCAAGTGGTTCGATGAGGTTGCCAAGCAGGTGCTGTGGAAGGAGTTCTGCCATGCCAGGGCGCCGAAGATGATGCTGGATTTGCATTCAGGCGGCAGCCACATTGTTGATGGGAACTGGAAGGCGCTCGGGAAGCTGCTCATCTACTGCAATGGCTGCACAAAAGGGGGGCTGTTCAACAACATTCATGTCCCGGGCCACTTTGTGTTCAGGACACGCTTTTCAAGGACTGCGGGCAAGAGCTTCCTGCCTCTGCAGTGTAGGACAGATGTCTTGTATGTGTCGGATCCATGTGAGCATCTTGATCAGGGGGAAGAAGGCGACTTGGGATTTTTCCGAGGCATCTTTAAGTCATTCGCCACTTCAAGGGTCAAGAAGATATTGATTGAGAAGCGGGCTAGGTTCCATCCTAGGGAGGTGTGCCCCTATTGTAAAGCTAAGCTATGGAGCATGTTGCAGGCAGATATGATGCCGGTGAGTGCTTCAGCCAGGCTGGGTGCATATGATGATTCTGTGGAGTATTTTGTATGCCTGAATGGACATGTTATTGGATTGAGTACCCTGCTACCTCTCTCGGATTCTGAGGATGCAACGGAGGAGTAATCATCAGGAAGTTGAATCAGGTGATCATATGATATGTTTCTTGGTTGCTGTCATTAGTTACATAGCAAAGTGCATCTTACTGTTATCTTTATTGGATAACTCTTAACTGTAAAGCTTGATTTCTATTGGTTAATTGTGAAGATAATTAGATAAATAGGTAGATTTCTCTATGATGAATATCTATAGGTATACAAACTGAAACTCAGTTAGGCATTTTCATTGTTTATTCATGCTGGCAGATTAGTTCTTAAATCTGTTTGGCAAATATCAATTTTCCATGGGCGAACATGTCTGGATTTACATAGTCATATAATGATTGGTTTGCAGTATTAGTTTGTGTATGACAAGGTGCTACATGCTTAATTCAATTGTATTTACATCTTGCATACATGTGCTTGGCCAATACGTGATATTTACCTCCTGAAACTCCAAAAGAATTAGGGAACAATTCTTGGAACATCTTAGAAAATCATGCTTATTTTAGATTTCCTAATAGAAAATTTCATGTCTGAAAAGTTGAGACACTAATTGAAAAAATTGTTCTCATGTGTTTATATGATTGTTTTCTACACACTATTCAAGTTGCCACTGGCTATTTTTATATATCAGCACTCAGCAGAAATGCTCACTGGACCGCATTACCTAATCAGCTACTAATCTTAGGGCATGTTACCTTTTGAAGTGAAGTCTGAATCATAGATGCCCTGTAACCAATTTTGAGAATCACAATGCAGCCCCGTTGTCTGGGCTACCTTTTGTTCAATCATGATTTAAACTATTTTATTATTTGTAATGATGTATCAACGAGTAATAAATTCATCCATGTCAGAAAGGGAAATTTAGAAGTTTTTGGAGTGAGATGGAATACTTGTAAGCATCTCCAAATTTCACCATTGCACTCCTTGTTTCTGGTCCTCGAAAATGCAAAAGTGTTTGGAGTGAAGCCAGACTATTGATGATGCAGATCTTCAAATTTCCTTGCTCCATGTGTGATGTACGAGCTTTGTTGCTCTAATTAGCATAGTTAATAAACAAACATTTGGCAACAAAACTGCCTGTTAATATAAGGCAACAGACTTGTGAAGCAATTTACATGATGATACTGCAACTTTGTGATAACCAGAACATCTATCTTTTGAACATGAACAGAAATACAAAAGGCAGTTCATCCAGATCTGGCTGCTCCATGGGGGTTATAGACAAAAATCTGGTTTCTCCAAAAACGAAGGGATATGTTCTGAATATAGCCTTTCTTGATGGTGACAGGTATGCAAGATGGAATCCCGGGGAATGCCGTTTGTTGCTGAATCTCAGTTGTGACTAACAGTGAGAAGGCACAGGAATGGCAGGACTGCAGGGCGACAAGAATGCGCAGCTGGCTTTTTGCATCTAACCGCAGTGTTATCCATCCTGGTGTTTTGCATCAGATGAAAAATGCTATTTTTACATGGTCTCTCCTTATTTATTGATTCCCCATGACTTGTTCTTGTAATTGTAATGGAGACACCAACCTCTTGCCTTTTCCTACATGTGCAGAGCCTGTATATGTAATAAGGCATAATGAGACTGAGGTGTAAAATTGGTGCTCATATTATACTACATATTTATGTGCTGTCCCTAACTACATAGGTTTTGTTACTGACTTGATCTGTGTTTGGTTGCTATGCAAATCTGTGTACTGAAGAAATCAATCCATAGGTTTTTAAGAGGTGCTTTTTTTTGGACGAAATTAGTTTGGGCGACATTGCAAAGGTGTTTGGCTTGGGAATCGCTGTTTTTTTCCAACTTCCATGAATCTGGTCATTGGCATGGAAATTGGCCGACCCATAGTACCCGATGGCCGGACGACCTGCTTTGGTCGGACAAGCCCGGCGCGAGGCGGCTGTTGTCCCCCCGGTGGCAGGCGGGCTTAGAGGGTGATAGAGCTTCTCTGACTAAGTACTGGGTTGGATATTTGGTTTAGTACTAGTAATCGTACACATATAATGCATAATTTGTTTGATATATATAGATTATGTCTCTTAGTATAATCTTTCTATATAAAAGTTGCTAGGATTCCAGTTATATGATTGGTCCACGTGGCTCATTGTGAGTCGTCAGATCTCCCGTGTATGATCCAGATCTTGCGTTGATTAATGGGTTTGCACTGTTCAATACCGGGGGTTGTACTGTTCTCCCGACCCGCAACGAATATCAGGTTTACACTGTTCATCTGACCTGACCCGTAATGAATAGTATCCAATCTGTAACTGTTCACTTCAACCCGTTACTATTCATCAAACCTTAAAAACACATAATATATCCATTTTGATCGTCTCGACGCCCTGATTTCATTTTTCTGCTCTTTTTAACCTAAATCTCACTCTTTAATACTCTAATATTCAAAGAACCATCATCTTCGTAATTATGCTCCTATTCTCCATTTCTTTTACATTTTGCTCCCAGTTAGCATCAATTGAGTCAAGACTTAATTAAAGTAGATAGTGAATTAGATGTGACGATGTAATTTAGCCTCGCGTAGATGGCGCTGTAATTTAGCCTTGTGCAATTATGCGAGGTATTGTCTAGTATCATTAAATTTAGAACTTCGTCGTATGATCTTTCATAAAATCTGTGAACTTAATATATTCTTGATACTAGTTAGGAGCATGTGCATCGTTATGGAAAAACCAACTTACATATGGAGAAGATAAGTTATCACGATCGCAAGAAAACAAGACATCGTTTTCTTCCATCCTCTCTCTCTCTTTGCCCGCCCCTTAGCTACCTCTTAGCTTTGCTCTACTTTGCAATTGCATCTTTTCCCTTCCTTTCTTTCTTCGGCCGCCCCTTTGCTCTACCGTTATGTGGGTCTACAAAAAACAAATGTACTAAAAAAATTTACTAATAAAATATATCAAGTTTAAAATATCTAACAAGTTGTTGTGATTTATGAGAGGAAAGAGATGAGACTTGGCAGGAGAGTTTGTCACCGCCAGCAACTCCCATTGTTATAATCGTAAAGATAAATATATTGATCTTATATGGCATATTTCTCTTGTTTTCAAGTTAGAAATTTTGCCTAAAGAAAAAGAAATACACACATACCTCCTACATCCAAACGAAAATGACATTGCAATAGTACTGAATTATGATAGTAACAGACCAAGCTGATTTCACAAATGGATGCCGGAAGTTGACAAGAATAACAAAAAGAAATATAAATAGTATAAGCTTGAAGTGAACTAGTTCTATATCCAATGTGAACATGTCAAATTTTGGTAAACAATGTAGGATAACATGTCAAAAAGCTTGAAGAATACCTCAAAAGCTTGAAGCCATGAATCAGGGAACCTGGGGAACACGCATGCCTGCAATACAACAATATGGAAGGACTTTCACCTAAGAACTTGAGGAAGGCTAGTGGTGCATTGCAATATTAACTGCTGAGAGATTATGAAAATTCAGTTACATTTTGGTCCGAGCAATACCATAATTAATTAATTATGTTCTCATGCACACCACCATTTTGGTTAGAGCAATACCATAATTAATTAATTATGTTCTCTGGTTCACGTCATAGAATTCCTAGTTTGTTGCATTCCTCCACCTTTGCCCGAACCAATCCTTCTCATGGACCATGGCCTACTCTGAATAGGACAACACCTCCATCCCAAACGTTGTTCGTTGGCCGCTGCAAAGGCAATCTGGAGCAACGGCTGCCCTTCACCTACTACGGAGTGCCACAATCCCACGACATCACTGACGCCGCGATGCACCTGTAGCCTGCCTTGGCACCTACCCCACTATATGCCTTTTTGTCGCTCCGCACTGCATGGAGATGTGGTATCTGAGGGAAAACGGGAAGTCGGTTAGAGTTTGTTCCATGAAATATGAAGCCAGAAGAGATAAAATCACCGGAGTTTTGGAGGCCCACATGCCGGGGTGAGAGCTTTGTGAGGAAAGGAGAGTGACATATGAAGAGAGGATGTACCATCAAAGACACCAACTCTTATTTATAAGATAGTAAAGAATACAATGTGAGTCGTGGAATTAGAAAAATGAAGCAGTGCACCATGAATGCAACAATCAAACTATAGCTCATATCTAAAAACTTAGCTTGCTTTTAGTAAATGCAGACATCATTTTGAAACAGTGAGTAAAGGAGGAGAAATTAGAAGGCAAAAACTACATGAGAGATTATGGGATAAATAATTTATGTAACTTTTTTGTTAGCGGTTAAATTAGATTGGATGGCTACGATGAAGTGCGTTAAACCCTAATTTGTACTTTTCTTTACTATATTATAAATAAGAATTGGTGGCGAGTAATTTTACATCATCTCTCTCCTCACTTGGCACTAATTAACCGATGAAACAAATTATCCCTTTGATTACTCAACAACTAAACTAACTCAGCACCCCGTGGTCAACAAACCAAACAAGCTCTCACTCCACACAATAGTGCTCGGCGTCCACATCTCGCCCGCATGCCACATGACCATGTCGCCTATACAAGGCTAGCTTGCTACGAAGCAGATGAGCTTTCTGTTATCCCGTAGTGCGTGCACCCCTGTTGTCATCGCTGTTGGTCCCTGCCATCATTCCAGACAACTCCTCGGTGCTCGTCAAGCTCCAAATAGTCACCATTGGCACCACTAGGCTGTTCGTTTGCAATGCTCATATCCATGTCGTTGCCACTACCATTGTGCCAGACCGCGACTTGGTTGTGCTCGTCACGATCCAGAGAGTCACTCATGTGGTTGGTGCTGCTGAGCTGTTCGTTGGCTCTGTCATGCTCGTTGAAATGCAAAAATAGTACAAACAGTTATTAGGTACTCCATCCGATCTCAAATGTAGGTTGTTTTAGCTTTCACAAATATAGGTTGTTTTGCACTTCTCTAGGCACATTCCCTCAAACTCTTCCAATTCTACCCCCATCACTATTACTCTCATCAATAAGGGAGCCTCCTTCCAATGCTTCTTGATGAGGAACAAACCTTGAGGTGAGGTTCGATCTATTGTTGCGGCCCGATCTTTCACGGTACTTGATGGAACACGACAAACAATAGCAACAGTAGTTGTAGAAAAAATATACGTGGAAAATGACCCTTTGAATCAAGTGAGAGACAAGAAGCTGAAGGAATAAACTTGCATGGAAATTGATCACGAGACCAATCTCATGCACAAGAGTGGCAACTTCTCAATCAATGATCGCAAGAACTCATCTTTGGTGAGTCCCGACTCACGGCGTTTTCTGTTTTATTGAACTAAGAAAAACAACCCCTGCCCTTACAAAGGACTTATACCCATGTATATATATAGGTAGTAACCAAAAGAGCCTAAGGACAATGACTTGTACTTCGAGCCCTTGAAGGACTCGTATACAACTCATACTTGTAAATGCAGACTCAAGAAAGAAGGAAAAGTATCACACAAATTAACTACTCCTAATCTGACACAACCATACTAATTAGACTTGGATTTCCTACTTTGATCAACACGTAAGTGGTATTCCACATGCTATGACTCAACAACCAAAATAAAAGAGAAATCTTTCCCAGTATAACTTGGATTGCAAAAGATCTCCACGGTAGCTGGCCTTCCTTCGGATTGATCCATCCGCACAGTAATTGGAGTCCCTGTGATAATCGGATACTGACTAGTTCAGACCACTTGGACAGGAATCGTCCCAATATAAATCCAACGCCATGGAGTACGAAAATTAGGCTCCACTTCTTCTGCGGGAGGGATTTGGATAGGAATCAATACAACAAAAGTAGTCTGGAAACTTGATGTTCCTTTCTCTCCTGGTTGTGTTACGGCAATTGTTTCTTTCTTCTTGGGTTGCATTTTAATAACACGTTGAGAGTTCATATGGTCATGCAGTCCAGAACCAATCCCCTAGTAATAGTAGCAGGTGCATTGGTGGTCACATCACTTCTCCTTCAATGCATATGCGTGCATGAGCTAATTGTGACTTGATTACTTATAAAGAGAGAGTCCATTGAAGTAAGAAAATATTTGGTGCTCTTGCAGCAAGAGAAGAGTACAATAGTCATTTGAGCTCACCCCTTAATTTTTGTGCTCAAACCTAAAACAACCTATATTTAAGAACTGAGATAATAACCTTATTGCAATAGCTAAACATTCCACTTATGTTTTGACTTCTTTTTGTGTGCGTGTGGCTTGATTACATTTGATGGTGTCATTTGCGGAAGAAATTTCAATATATATTAGTCTGTTAGATGGTGGGAAATGTATGTATAGGACAAGGTATATGTCCTTTTGTCGAATGAAAATGACCCAAATATCAACTTCTATAGAACTACTCCGTATCTCCACAACCATGATTTGCCTTCAATGAACATTAATGCCATTGCCACAAACATGCTGTTAGCAATGAGAATTCATGCAACTCTGCTACACTTTCTTCCCTTCTCATCCCTCCTCTCCTTTTCTTTCCGTGTCTCTGATGCCGGGCTTATAGTTGTCCAAGCAGCAAAGCCGATGACATGTTGTAAGCCTAGCAAGGTGGCAGGCGCATAGTGTGGGACGCCGAGCACGCAGCGAAGGCAGAATTGGACCCCAAGAAGAGCGGAAATGGAGGCAAAGACGGTTGCCACCACTGCATACCTTCGATGCTATTGCCGAACACGGAGAGACCCATGTTGCCTGATGGCATATGTCCTCCTTTTATTATCCATATTAAGGTGAGGTGTTTAATACGCCATCATCCATCATTAGAACCATGTCAGAGATTCAGTAGAGATGGAAAAGACGGCAGTGCACCATGAGGGGAAAAAATCAAAATATTCAGGAATTCCCAAATATTCAAAATTTTAAAATTTTGGTTGAATTTCTGATTTTGATTTTTATTAAAAAAATATTTTACTCTTGAATTTTCTATCGAGACCCAAAATCCATAACAGAGAATCTTAAGTGAAATCACCCGCTAAGTCAAAACGTCAACCCCAACCTCAACCCTTGAGTATCAATTACAAGAGGAGTAGGGTGATATGGCTTCGAATAGCCCGAGACGTCAACCCCGAACTTACTCCGACAACTAATGCACAGATTAAGTAGGGTGATATGGTCTCCTCGCTCTTTTCTCACTGAGCCAGAACATCAATCCAAAACTCGTCCCGGCAAATGAATGCTCGACTGGAGTAGGATGATATAGTTTCCAAACTCCCAATGGAAGAGTCACTTCAGAGGGGTGATTAAACCTAACAATTCTATGATGTAGACTCTGAAACCCTACCCGCACCATGTGCTTCAACAACATACACGCAAGGCACATGAGGCATGTGAGAACAAACAAGTATCACAACAGCAACTCTATGACTGAAACTGCAATAATACTAGTTATTCTTTAAAACTTAACAACATAATTCACACAAAGAGTCTATTACACAACGGAAGATTAAATATGGCTAAGGAGCCAAAAAGGCAAGGCCAAAAGATGGCAGCAAAATAAACCAAGCTGCCGAAACCTGGGCAGGACCACTGCCTGGGATTCCTAGCGACTAATCGTCGTGGACGTCGATCTCTACATAGAAACCATCCGTTGAGGGGATGATTTTTTCTGTACAAAATTATCAATAACTACAAGGTGAGTACAAAAATTGTACTCCGCAAGACTTACAAGGGAAATTAGTAATAGATGCAACATGTTTCAATAAGGGGGTAATTGTGGACTATTTGCGGAAAGCTGATTATTCTTTTGACAATATTCTTTAAGTAGGATGAAATTCGACTACTAGATTACTTTTAAAGGAGGTGAATCGAATCTTCATGATGAAATCTATTGCAGACCACCATACACTTAACCCTCGATTCTTCCTCAACCACTAGGGAAGAAACAATCGCTAACTCCTCAACCTTAGAGTTTGCATGTTTTAAAGTATTGTTGTAGTTGTCTAATTCGATGCGGATTCTTACCAAGCTGTCATAACCGCGGACACGGCTATTCGAATAGTTCAGACCCTACAGGGGTGTACATCTTTACCTACACGTATCAATCGACTCTTAATGCTAGGCTAAAGACACACTTCACGAGGTGTGTTAGTAGAGTGTGATTGAACACGACCTTTACAATATTTTTGACTTAAGTATGAGCCGCCCTAATGGGCTAATCCGTATACACCAGTCCGGCCGGTACCCCGACACGGTCCCAAAAGTTGTAGCAGGTGATACATCCCCGGTCCCGGACCGTGTGTAACCCTTACACCTATATTGAGGCACCACATCACATTATTTTTCACTCACCCAGCAAATGGAAACGATAAACTATGCAGCTCATAACTCAAGTCTAGATAAATTATTCAGTCGTGGGTAACCCATTATACCACCCATATAGAAGTACGTAAATCTTGGTTCAAAAGGACACCGGGAACCGGTCCTTGTGGGAAAAACGAGACAACCCACCATGCTCCCAGCCATGACCTCTCGTCTAAGCCCGATCATTATTAATCAAGTTCATTAGTTACTTTTCGGTGAACACCCACCTCCACTTAACCCACCCAGAGTGTTGTGTTTTGTCTGCCATCCAAGGAATTACGACTTCTACATGTCTAAACATGTCTAAGCATCATTAACTATATAAATAGCTTAGAAGCAACAACTATAATACTCTAAATAGGTTGGGGTGTGGTGGGTTGAATGAGCGACAAAGTAAGTTATGCAGGGAATAAAGCTAGCACTTAACATAAAGTATAAGTGGAACGCATGCGATAGGGTTTTTGGAAACAATTAATAATTTTCAAATAGTAGGACGATCGCAAAATATTCAAAGGGTTGCTTCCCTTGCCATTTAGTTATTAAATCTTGTTCCTGCTCAGGTTTATACGCTTCGGGATCTTCCGGCTCTGTCGGGAAGAACGAAAACACCAGAAAAAGGAGATGCGATAATAAGTATCACAATGATGAACACCAACATGATATGAAATGTATGCCATGGCATAGAGGATTCAAAATAAAGACTAATGCAAGTGGAATCAATTTAATCGGAGTTCGGACGCTCGAGATATCGTGATCTGATGACTTCCGGCTAACCGAGAAAACCCTAGTTTGAGTTTTTAGCCATCTATATTTTTTCTGGCATGCAAACATGTATGAAAATGACATATTGGATAGATCTCATTTTTCTGAACATTTTGATATATTATTTGTATTTTTGATTAAAAATAGATTTTCTATGAATTTTCTAAGATTTAATCAATTAAATACCCTTTTTATATTTTTCTTAGTAAATAAAATAATATTAAATAATATATTTTTATTACTTTCTCTGACTTAGCCTCAGAGAATGACATGTAGGCCCCAAAGTCAACTCTGGTCAAATTGACTCGGGTCAATGACAGGTGGGGCCCACTTGTCATATATTTCTCATTTTCTTTAATTATTTTATTAATTCTGACTGGTGGGTCCCAGATATCATTGGGAAAAAACTTAATTAGTTCATTAATGCATTGCTTAGCCATTAATTACGGTCATTAATGTGTCGGATTAGCATTAATTATAGCTAGCGTTAAAGACTGCCATTAATGTGTCTAAAACAAGCAATTAATTGCTAAGACATAATTAAGGGCAATTAATGCCCTAATTAACACGGTCGGGACTCGGTCGCGGAGCTCGGTCCGACCGGTGGTTTGCCTGGCGTGGTGTCGCCGGCAGCCGGGGGGGTGAACACGGCGGCGCTCGGCTTACCGGAGGGCGGTGGGAAGCGCTGCAGGGGGATAGCGGCGGTGATGAGGCAGAGCGGCGACGAGGCGGGGTGGCTCGGGCACTTGGCTGGAGGCGACAGACTGAGGTGGGCGACGGCTGAGCGGTGAAGCTCAGGTGGCGGGGCGGCGTGGGTGATGGCGGAGGACCTCCGGGCGATGGCGAGGGCGTTGGCGCGGCGTATCGGGACAGAGGTGAGTGGGGCTGGCGGGGGGAGAGAGAATAGAGAGAAACCGAGAAGGGCGAGCTCCGTCGGGGGCGAGCGGCGACGGGGAGGCGATGGTGAGGTGGCGGAGAGGTTCCGGTGAGAGAGAGAGAGAGCTCGGGGGGGGGGCTCGGCTTTGGGGGGAGGGAGAGAAGAAATAGGGGAAAGAGGGGCGGCGTCCGAGGCGGGGAAGCAGGAGGTGGCGCTCGAGCCCTGGCTGCTTGCCACGGCAAGCAGCTCGGTGGCGAGCTCTCGGCGGCGGCGGGGCGAGGGGACAAGGGCGGCGGCGGGGTAAGGTTAGAGGGGGAACGGGGCAGGCCGGGAGGAAAGATTGGGCCGGGAGCAAGGAGAGCGGGCCGAGGAAAGAGGAGGCCCAGGCGGGGCGGGGCATGCAGCAGCGGGGAGAGGGGAAGGCTGGGCCGCCGGCCCAGTCGGGGGAGGGAAGAAAATGGGCCCTGAGAGGGCCCATTCGGGGGGGGTTAGTTTTAGGTTTTCTTTTTCTATTTTCTTTTTGAAATTTGTTGTACTAATTCAAACAATTCAAAGACCCCTTTAAAAATTCAAATTCCTTCTCAAATTTTGGATCATGCACATGCCATGATGCACGAATAACATGGTGTTAAACATTGGGGATGTTACATTTTCAAAATCATATAAAAATATTTTTTTTTGTAAATTTCAAAAAGTTTGAAATTTGGAAAATTTTAAAATTTTGATTTCTAGATTTTTGGATGATGTGGATGTGTTGTGTCAGACAAGTAGGCGCCATGTCATCTAATACCACTTTGAAATGGTCAAAACCGCTTAAAGATGATATGAGGGGGGGAGGTATTCTACCCAGTCTTGAGAGTTGAGGATTAGAATTGTTCAGTTTGGAGTTCAGGGTGCAATGTATGCTCGGATAATGGTCGAGGGGTGAAAAACATTTTTTTTCCTTTGTAAAAATGTAAGGGTTGAAATGAAATTTATTAGTCTAAATAAAAATAGTTTGTTGCCATAAGAAAGAATGTATTGGTGAAATTTATAGTAATGCGTGGAGCATTCAGATAGTATAAGTAGTGTAGATATAGAAATATAGGCAACGATAGGACAAAGACACGATGGTAGGCGACATCGAGACTGACGATGTAGGGCAAAGAAGGCGCGGAGCTAATCACCATCCTAGAGTCCTTTCTGAGAAATGCTAATGCTACCAACTGTGTACTTAACCAGACGCATCGGCTCTTCTGCTCATCCTTTCCTAGCAATCTCTCCTAGAGAAACCAACACCCTATTAGATTCGTCTTGCTTCACAAATTAGTCGCTTGAAGGAGGTGATACGACGACAAGGCAGCGCTCCAGTGACGGGGACGGGGAGGGGGTGCAGAGTTGTGGCGCAAGGGCACTCCTGAGCCATGGTATAGGGGGAGACAGAGCTCCGACGAGCGGTGGCGTGGAGGGCACTTTTGCGAGCTCTAGCATGGAGAGAGGTGGAGCTATGGCTGGACGGGCGCTCTGGCAAACTCTAGTGTATATAGATGAAGTTGCAGCGTAGATGGATGTGGAGCTTTGACGAGCTGCGATGCGAAGGGCGCTCTAGCTGTAGCCCGCAAGGCACTCCAACAAGATTAGGGGCAGAGGTCGTAAGGCGGTGCTCGTACAAGATCCTTGAGGAGGATCAGGCCAAGGCGAGATCCTCCATGACCTAAAATAGGAGTTTTTCAATTGGTTTTTTGGCCTTTTCTATGGTGCTATCACATCAAGTGTGTTCTAGATGTTGCAACATATGATACCCACGTTTCGAATTACTCATTTTGATTCGACAGTTCGGTTTACCCACGTTGCAAATCCAGATGTTACAGTTTGTTATTGTCTCCGTTGCAGCAAAAGCTTTTGAATGTTGCAGTTTATTGTTTTCAAATGCACATAAATAAATCATTGATTTTGCACCAAGTTATTTTTCATTGTTGCAGCTTGCTTTTTGATGTGTTGCACCAAGTTATTCTTTATTGTTGCATCAAGTTATTTTTAATTATTTTAGGTTGCCCCGTGACTTGTGGCATCAAGTTGGTTTTCATTGTTGTAGCCTTCTATTTTCGTGTGTCGTAGAACAAATTCATCGATGCTGCACCAAGTTTTTCAATTGTTTTGATGGTGTTTTGATTAGACGCTCACTTAAATTGTTCTTTGGAGTGGGGAGAACTCCACTCTATAAGGAACAATGCGATAGGCTATGGCAAGCATAAGGTGTGCGGTGTGCTTGAGACGCTTGAGACAGCGATACGAGGAGAAGAGAAGATGCATATAAGATATCAAATAGTATGGAGTGTTTTGATCCTAGGGTTGTCAGGCGTCCGATCCAGAGGGGTCTCGTGGCCCGGAATCACGCCTGACTTAAGGAACGATGCGTCGCCAAAGATCGAGAGACTACCAAACATGTCATACGCTCATCACAATTGTCGTATACATTCACCGTCGGGTAGTCCAACACCGGACCAACATATCATACGCTGCTGGGGCCTGCTAGAACACACCTGCTCAGCGACGCATCAGTGGGCGGTGGCTCGGGGAGGTGTGGCAGCAACAAACAGTTGGGGGAGAAGCGAGGGGATGGTGCACAAGGTGGTGGGAGGAGTAGCAGGGAGGCGAGGGTGCGATGGCGCTGGCTGGTAGCGCTCGCCGACATTAGGACATGTGTCATGGTGATCCACTAGGGGGAGCTAGAGGCAGGAGCAAAAAAAAGGGGGTTGGAGGCGGCCAAGGTAGGGGAGGTAGCGGGGATGAGGTTGGTTGGAGGCGCAGGCTCATCGGCGGTGGTCGCCGAAGGCAGCAGCGGCCGGCTCCACCGAAGGTGGCGCCGCCGAGGTGAGTGGGTGCCAGGGTGGCTTAGGGCTTGGCCTGGTGCCCTCGCCCTCTTTTGTATTTTTGTATTTTTTTAATAATAATAATTATTACTATTATATTATTATGTATTTATGGCTTAATCTCAGCCCTAGAATTATAGAAACCCTAACACTCACACACAGACTCCAAAACAGGCAAGTTAATAGTTGATTTCGACTATCTCGACAACACGAATGCGACTACGGAGCCTGATGGTTCATGCGAGGTTTACATTTTTAATTCTCAGTTTCTTTTGTTTATAAATTCATATTTGAATTAATAATGGTTTCGGGATTCAAGGTTAGGTATTTGGATTTAGGAAAAATTCACAGAGGCTATTCATAATATATAGAAGCTATGAGAATTTTCCTAGATCAAATAATTCGAATAGGTTCCTATTCAAATATGCCCCACATTTGGATTTGAACTACAGGCCAGTGAATAGTGATTCCATAATTCATGAGAATTCATATATGGGTACTTTCCACTATATTGGGCTCACATATAAGATTCGTGAAAACTCCAAAAGGAATCACCACCAGTATATATATACTTCTACAGTTCCGCCATTTAACAAATTTGGAACCCCTGACACTTAATTCAAATACCGGTCCTTATGATTTTCTTTGAAGTCAGTTAACAAGTTTCGGTTGGTTTCATTAAGTCATTTAGAATGCATGTGTGGTTAAGTGACAACTTAATGATTGCTAAATGCATGAGAACAGAGGATATACATGGTTTTAATCTTGGGCAAGTGTTTAGTGCAATGTATAAAATGATGCAAGGATGATCGAATTTTCTATTTCAGCCTAAATTTTATTACCTTAATTCACCATATGGGCTTGGGCTGTTACAGGTGGGATCGGACATCCGTCTCGTAGGTGCTCCCCCGTGCCAGCCTGCCCTGGACCACTCAAAGCTCTTTGCAGTAATCCATCAGGTCGTGTATACGAAATGTGGGCCTGGCCCAATATAATCTTCGCCTCCCCGAGAACTCTCTCCCTCCTCCCGCCCGCTTCCACCGTTGGGTAACCCCAACGCACGCTGCAGAAGTTAGAACCCTAGTGGAGGCGTAGGATCCTATGGAGATCGCCGAGTAGACGAGCAGCCCATGGAGCTCACGGAGGAGCAGCGCCGCCGCATCGAGGCCAGCCGCGTCGCCGCCCTCGAGAGGCTCAAGCGCTCCGCCGCCGCCGCCGCCGCCGCCGGCGCGGACGCCGCCGCGTGGAGGCTCGCCAAATGCCCAAGGATCGCTCCCCCTCTGCCTCCGCGTCCTCTTCCTCCTCCGCCACCGCCGCCGCTTCCGCCGCCTGCGCCTCCGGTGGGGTTCCAAGCGGTGCTGGCGGTGTGCAGCCCCGACGAGTTCCAGGTGGCGGTGGCCCCAGCGGAGGGCGCGGCCTTCCCCGGGGAGCCCGAGTGCCTCCGCGCCGTCGAGGACTGCGTCGCTTCGGTACGGCCCGTGCATTCTCGATTTCTTGTCTAACGTATGCATCTTTTGCCGATTGGGGCGCTGATTAGGAATTCGGTTCTTTGTTGATGATGTTTGAGGAATTCGGTGCTTTCTTGGATGCCTTTAAGCGTTTCTTCACAAGATTTTGTCTTTATTTTTTCGTGTTTCTTGGCAAAAGTTTGGTATTTGCGAGTGTTTCTTGATAAACATTTGGTCTTTGATTTGACGTGCCTGAACCCGTCCAAGAATGTGGTGCTTCTTTGTCCATTTTTAGTGTCTGATAAATGGTTGTTCTTCGATTTGGGTTCTTCGTCAGTTACTTGCTCATATGGATTTAGAGCATTTCCTTGCTAAATGGAGGTAGGTTTCCGATGTCTGCAAGAGCTTCACTGGACAGTAGATATGGATTTTTGTCAGAAGGTTTGGTTATCTAATTCCTTGTGCCATCGCCAAATCAACTCATTCAGACGTGCTCATGGAGATTCGCCTGAACTACCTTTCTCCTTCCACATACTTGTCCACTGTTCTATCTTTATATGGATTATACTGCTAACACAACATAGGAGGTTGAAGTCTGAAAATCGTCTTCCTTTTTGTCTAACTGCTGAGCATTGAAGAATTTACTCGGCCATTCAAATATCAGGCTTATGGGCAATTACTGGTGCTTACTGAGTATTTAGTATGAAGTACTGCAACTGATATTTTGTTCATATTTCTATCTCACCCTTTTAGTCAATAAAACATGGTGATTATGTCACTGACTCACCGTGTAGAGAGCTTTGAGAACATTATGGCTCTGAGCAAAAAATGGGGAAAAATATTTATGTTGTGGATGATATACAATTCAGACTAACCTTTTTAGGGGTTGTATAATTTCTGCAGGTCAAGCATAGGAAAAGTAAACCTCTGCTGTAATATTAAATCTGTCCCTTTTCTTGGATGATAAGCATTTTGGTCTAGAATCGAAACTGATCTTCCCCCCCTTAATGTTGGTAGGCTGTACCATTCTCTACAACACAAAGTCAAAGCGGACATGTTTCTTCTGTCTTTAAGCTCGTGGACTATGAGCTGGTGTTAAAATGCTTGAAGAGGTTGCCTGGAATTGCTGTGCAAGATATACCTTATAGAACAAGGCGTGCTGTTCAGAGTTTTGGCAAAGGCTGGGCTTCTGATAAAGAAGTTGACGAGCTTCTCATGAAGCTGCCACAACACTTACGAGATGCACTCCTACCTTTTCAACTTGAAGGCGTGAAATTTGGGCTTCGGAGGCGTGGGCGCTGCCTTATTGCAGATGAGATGGGGCTTGGTAAGACTTTACAGGTGAGCATATTGCATGAGGACTTGTATAATGCATATCGCATGAGGTGAGCATATTGCATGTGTATCAGTGTAGTGCATACTTACACAGAGATAATTATTGTTTCAAATAAGGTTTCACTACTTACAAAATTCTATAATCTGGTGTAGTAATATGGAGCACACTGATAGTTGAGCTTGCACCAATATTATTTGGGTAGTAATAAATTGGAGTTTTATGAATATTTAACTGAACTGCGGTTTATTGGTTCAATGATTTTAGATCATATGAATAAGTCAGCATATTTTCTTTTGAGTGTCTCTTTTGCCTTATGGAAGCAGTATATATATTTTTGAACAGAAAGGCGAAGCAGTACGTTCTCATACATTTAAATGCAGGCAATTGCAATAGCTTGTTGCTTCAAGGATGAGGGCTCTCTATTAGTAGTGTGTCCAGCTGTTCTGCGTTATACTTGGGCAGAGGAATTGGAACGCTGGGATCCTTCATTTCTGCCAAAAGATATTCATCTTGGTACTAATTCAGAGTTTCATTATTCAAGAATTAATTTTCTCGACGTCAGACCTAGTATTACAATTATTACATAGTTCTAGTGTAAAAATAAATCTCATTTGACCCTGAATAACTGTGAAGTACCAATCATTATAAATGGATTGCATGTTTTGTATTGTATCCATAAAAAATTCTAACCATTAGACATTGGAAAGTTTTGGCACAGATATCAGACATTTGGTGCATCAGTTCAATTTGAGACATTGCAGTAAAAAGAGTTGCAGGACAAAATTGCAATGGCACACGGTAACATTCCATATGAAGTATCATAGATGAAACAGATCACTTATACCTAGTCTAGTTTCAGTTGATCTTTAATCCAATATTGTTTGTCATTAGTTGACTTATTCTGGAATTTTACTGAACTTAGAATTTCATAGGATTAGCTAGTATTTTGATGGTGTTGTAACAAAGGTTCACTCTTTCAAATTAAATGTTTGAATGAATGTAGAAAATAAAATATGATCCATTAACGAAAATTTGATATGGTTTGGCTCATGAGTTGAAAAATGTGAGTTTGAGTCCTAGGACATGTTGTGGCTACCACAGATTGCCACACTTGGTTGTGGCGAAGTGTGATAAACCACACCTTTTCTGGCCACACCTTAGGCAAGTTTGGCAAAATCATGAGTCTATGACAGGTGAGTTCATGTCTAACAAACTGTGGCAAAGAACCAAACACCTAGTGCAGAAAGTCAAACTTCCTAACTAAAGTTTGGCAAAGTATGGTAGTGAACTGAACACGCCCCTAAGCTTAGCTAGCATTAGTCATTTTGCTACGCTTGCTGCCACGACTTGCCACACCTTACTTTACCAACTTTGACTTCACCTTGTGGCACATCACACTTGTTAGTCCTGTACCCCACATGTCATTGACACTTTTTTTTTGCCAAACATTACCGCACTTGTAGCAAACAATTTGTTTGCCACAAAAACTGTGGCATGCCGCATTTTTGACACAAAATTTTGGAAACATGTAGCAATCAAACAAATAGGCTCTTATCCAAGTTTACCCGGTTGGTTTGCTCCTTAGGTGTAAATTAAGAGTAGTACTTCTATGCTCTCCCAAAAACTGAACTGCAAAAATCCTAAAGCTGTATTTTTCAAGTATTGGGTGGTTGCAACTAAGGCTCTCAATTGGCTTTACAATTCTTTCCTTTCATTTTTTGGTCAAGTCATATTTTTTCTGTAATTTGTAGTATTTATGCTATGTTGTAAAGACCACAGTTTTACAAAATATGGATAACATCCTATTCCTTGTCCCATGTATGAGTGGATCTTCAATTTTAGATACTATTTTATCACCTTGGCTTTCAGTTTTTTCATATGGTTAATTTTGTATAACGAGCAAAAATTTGACTGTTCAAATTATCTGTCTTTCTTTTCTTCTGTTTTCAGTGTTTGGTCGTCAAGACAGTCTTGAATATTTAGATACTTGTCCGAAGGTAGTGGTTATTTCATACCAGATGCTAAGCCGCCTTCGGAAAAGTATGGTTAATAGGAGATGGGCACTGATGATCATTGATGAATCCCACAACATACGCTGCACAAAGATGAAACAAGAAAAGAATGAGGTGGTGATACTATCAGGCAACAATCACATGTATTAATACAAGAATTCAACTCTTGAGTTACCCAATCCATGAGAGAGATTTAGTTCTTTGTGTATTTGGCACATCACATTTTGTTATTCTAGAAATCATAACATTGTTAGGCTTGCTTAGTTACTCTGTTTGATGAAAAAAATGCTTCCAATTGATTTATTGATCTGCTTCTCTTTTTCATCATTTCTGCCTGCTTTCTTAATTTAAAATATTATAAGAATGTGGAAATGCTGAAATTCTGTAGAACAATTTATTTCAAACTACTTCAGCCCACCTTATTTAAATTAAAGTTAGCCCCTCTGATATTTATCTGTAATTTATAGTCTTAGTAGTCTTGAGGTATCTTGCTTCCACTAATGATCACTTCTACTCTCTTGTGACTTGTGACAGACAAAAGCTGTACTGGAACTAGCTCCTAATCTCAACCACATTGTGTTGCTCTCTGGGACACCCTCTTTGTCAAGGTTGTAACTTGTAAAGATATCCATTCAATTCCTCTTAGGGCTCTTTGTGCTGTTGTACTATTTAACCTGTTGATATCTGAATCTCCAAACAGGAAAATAGTTTTTATTACATAAATCACATATTTTATGTACGTCATTAAACTATTTTCAAATCTCAGAAAATCGGAATCTATCTCGAAGCAATCTTCCCCTGTAATTAAGAATTAGAGAATAATGAAAGTTCTTTTAACTATCATTTTCTTCCAATATTTTGAAAAAGTATTAAGAGATCTTTGTCAATTTAATATTCTACCTTTTGGTGTTCAATATCAAACTAAGACCAGTGATCCATGTGAAGCATATCTACAGGTGCATACGTTTATATTGATTTGCTGAATGTTTTCCACTGTATTCTTTGGACTACATTAGAACGATTTATTGATGAAATTTATACCATTTCCTGAGTGGGTCGGGTTGTGGGGTGGGGGTGTGAGGACAAAGTTAGAGGTAAGCGATGGCCATCAGGGAAAATATCATACAAATGTTTCGATCTAGTCTAGTAGTAATTTACGAGTTACGACCATGTCCTGATGAAGGATATATGGGTTCGATGCTTGGAAAAATTGACAGTGCATGCTCCTCTTTGTGACTATAATGGTGACAGCAGTTGTTGTGCCCTTGTTACCATCCGTGTTTTATATGGTGTGGTTGTACTTATATATCTGCCTCTTAAGTTTGTCAAATGTGTTATGTGCAAGGTGTTTTCTGGTTACTGATTGTTACATGTTTTTTCCATGCGTAAGCTCATTGTCTACGTTTCTGTGTATTCAGGATGTTAACAGTGCCCATGTGCACATTCTTATATACTTTTTGCCCTGCGCCATGATTTATCTGACTGCTTGGTACTGATGTGTGATTTTATTATTGATATAATTACATTCCAGAAAATTAGTTAAATCATTTCATTACTCTGTTGGTTGACTTAGATATTTGTCTTCTTGTGAGATGTAACTTACAGTTTTTGTTCTCCTAGGTGACAATAGACCTTTTGACATCTATCACCAGATAAATATGTTATGGTAAGAAAAGGAGAATGGCATCTTATTTTGTTGGTCATAGCGAGCTTTTATGACCACTCCCTCCCTTGCTTTTCAGTCCCCATTTGCTTGGCAGTGATAAATTTGAGTTTGCAAGGAAATATTGTTCGCTGCATGTTGCTCGAGGTTGTCAGGGGAAAATTTATCAGGTATTTATATCTTGTGATTGTCCTTATTGTCAAGGCAGATATGCCAGGTTACTATTACTAAGCTATGTTAGGTTGTTGTTGTCAGTCGCTGAATTTTTACTCTTGGTAGGAGCAGAACTCTCACACTCATCGAGAGAGGATGACACTAGGAGTTGGGGCAATTTTCTGTTTTATTTCTCAATGCCATGCCAACCTGAGGGGTTGGGGATACATATTTATAGGCTGCTAGCCAGCCAAGCATATGCCAAGATGCTAGTCTAAGATGCTAAAGTGCTGTCCTATGCTAGGCTAAGATGCTTAGTCTAAGATGCTTAAAGTGCTGTCCTCTAAGATGCTAAAGTGCTGTCCTACAACCAGCCCCATAAAGACCACATGAGGCTTATCCATCATTCTCCCCCTAAGTCTTGTGCGTCGTCTTGTGGGAAAGTTGAACCATCCCGGTCCTGGAGCAGAGCTCAAGGAACCTGATCCTCCCAAGGGGCTTGGTAAGCAGGTCCGCAAGCTGGTCCTTGGTGTTGATGTAGCTCGCCTTGATGCTCCCTTCCTCCAAGCAGCCTCGGATGAAGTGGTACCTCACCCGGATATGCTTACTCCGTTCATGGAAAACGGGGTTCTTTGCCAGGGCCAGAGCGGACTTGCTGTCCACTCTGAGCTCCACCGCTCTAGTGTCGCTGCCGAAGAGATCACCAAGCAGACGAGCGAGCCAGAGCGCCTGAGTCGAGGCAGTGGAGGCTGCGATGTACTCGGCCTCGCAGCTGGACAGGGCCACCACCTGCTGCTTGACTGACTGCCAGCTAACGAGGCACTTGCCGAGGAAGAAGAGGATCCCGCTCGTGCTCTTGCTGGTGTCGATGTCGCCGGCGTGGTCGCTGTCGCTGTACCCGACGAAGTGTGCCGCCCCAGGGCACCTAGGGTAGTAGAGGCCGTGGTCGAGAGTCCCCGCAACGTAGCGGATGATCCTCTTCACAGCCTGCTGGTGCTCCGTCGTCGGTCGCTGCATGAACCGACTAACGTAGCCGACGGAGAATGCCAAGTCCGGCCGTGTGTGAGCGAGGTAGCGAAGGCTCCCCACAAGACGCCGGTACTGCGTAGCGTCCACCTCCTCCGCCGTGCTGTCGCGGCTCAGCTTCAGCCTCTCCTCCATCGGAGTGAGAGCTGGATTGCAGTCGGTGAGCCCAGCTAGCTCAACGACGCGCTTGGCGTAGGCGGTCTGTCGGAGCGTGATCCCGGAGTCATCCTGGTGCACCTCGATTCCCAGATAGAAGGAGAGAGGCCCCAGGTCACTCATCTGGAAGGTGGCCTTCATCTCTTCCTTGAATGCCGCCACCTCCGCATCCTTGGTGCCGGTGATCACCAAGTCGTCGACGTAGACACCTACCAGCAGAGCAGTTCCTCCACTGCCCCGTCGGTAGATGGCCGCCTCGTGCGGGCTTTGCTCGAAGCCCATCCCCTTTAGCGTGGAATCCAACTTGGCATTCCACGCCCTCGGTGCCTGCCGCAAGCCATAGAGGGCCTTGCGCAGGCGGAGCACCTTGCCCTCCTTGCCGGGGATCGCAAATCCCGACGGCTGGTGCACGTAGACCTCCTCCTTCAAGTCGCCGTTAAGGAACGCCGACTTGACATCCATGTGATGAACACGCCAGCCCTCCTGGGCAGCTAGCGCAAGGAGGAGTCGCACGGACTCCATCCGTGCCACGGGAGCGAAGGCGTCGTCGAAGTCGACCCCCTCCTGCTGCACGAAACCTCGTGCCACCAAGCGAGCCTTGTGCTTGACGATGGCGCCGGCTTCATCCCTCTTCAGCTTGTACACCCACTTGAGGGTGATCGCGCGGTGACCACGAGGGAGGTCAGCAAGCTCCCAGGTGCGGTTCTTCTCAACCGCGTCCATCTCCAACTGCATCGCGGCGCGCCATGCCGCGTGTTTCTCGGCCTCTGCAAACGACCGAGGCTCGCCGTCGTCACACGCAAGGTGCAACTGCGCCTCCAGGTCGTGAGGCACCGGTCCCGGCACCGGCTGGTCGCCGAGAAGGTTCTCCATCGTACGGTACCGCAACGACTCGCCGTCGTGGTACGCGTCGATGCGCTCCTCGTCGTGAGAGAGCGGAGTAGCGAGCTCAACCGGGCTGTGCTCGACACGAGCTGGTGGTGGAGTAGACGTGCCCGGAGAGGTGCCTGTCTGTGCTGGAGTGCGTGGCGTTGCCGGCTGTGGTGGAGCCGGCGAGGAGCTCATCGCAGCCGAGGTCCTGGCTGGAGAGCGTGGTGCTGTCGGAGTAGTAGGCGCTGGGGTCGGTGGAGGCTCGGGGACCGGGGTAGACGCGCTCGTCGAAGAAGAGCTGCCTACTCCCCCAGCTCCCTCGAAGTGAACGTACTCGACAGTGAAGTCGTCGTACGTCGGAACCGAGCCGTCGTCCTCCGCCTTGTCCCACGCCCATCCTCGCCCTTCGTTGAACACAACGTCGCGCGCCGTGCGCACACGCTGTGTCTTCGGGTCGAGGATGCGGTAGGCCTTCGAGCCCTCCGCGTAGCCGATGAACACTCCCGGAGTGCTCCTGTCGTCGAGCTTGCTGATGTGACCAAGCTCCTTGGCGAACGCGAGGCAGCCGAAGACCCGCAAGTGGGAGACCGCCGGCTTGCGCCCATGCCAAGCTTCGTACGGCGTCTTGCCGTCGAGTGCCTTGGTAGGCGAGCGGTTGAGGATGTAGACGGCCGACACCACCGCCTCTCCCCAGAAGACAGCCGGCATCCCCCTCTGCTTGAGAAGGGCCCGAGCCATCCCCACAACCGTCTGGTTGCGCCGCTCGACGACGCCGTTCTGCTGCGGGCTGTACGACGCGGAGTAGTGGCGCTGAATGCCCTTATCAGCGCAGTACGACGCGAATTCAGCTGCCGTGAATTCGCCGCCGTTGTCGGTGCGCAGCACGCGCAGCTTGCGGCCGCACTCCGCCTCCGCAGCAGCCTACGCGCGCCTGATGGCGTCCGCAGCCTCTCCCTTGCTGCCGAGGACCATCACCCACATGTAGCGGGAGAGGTCGTCGACGAGCAGCAGGAAGTAGCGTCGTCCTCCCGGTGTGGCCGGTGTCACCGGGCCACACAAGTCCCCGTGCACAAGCTCGAGCCTCTCCTTGGCTCGAAAGCTCGCCTGCTGGGGAAAGGGGAGTCGCCTCTGCTTCGTCAACACGCAGACGTCGCAGAGCTGCTCCACGTGGTCGAGGCACGGCAGGCCTCGCACCATCTCCGTGGCACTGAGCCGCTTCAGGGCCTCGAAGTGAAGGTGCCCAAAGCGCTCGTGCCACTGCCACGCCTCGTCGTCCCGACGAGCAGCGAGACAGAGGGGTTGTGCCACCTGCACGTTGAGGATGTAGAGTCGATTTGCGCTTCTGGTTACCTTGGCAAGAAGGCGACGACGGCGATCCCAAATCCTCATGACTCCATCCTCAATTACCACGCGCGAACCGTTCTCATCCAACCGTCCCACGCTGATGATGGAGTTCCTCAACGCGGGGATGTAGTAGACTTCGGTGAGCAGTCCGTGCTCACCAGACACGGCGGTGAAGATGACGGAGCCGATGCCCTTGATCTCCACGCCAGAGGCATCCCCAAACTTGACGGAGCCTCGGACGCTAGAGTCAAGCTTGGTGAAGAACTCCCGTCGACCGGTCATGTGATGGGTGGCGCCGGTGTCGAGACACCACCCGTCGGTCTTGTCATTGCCGGAGCCGTCGCCGAGGAGGGCGTGTGCTTTTGTCTCGTCAAGGTGGAGGAGAGCCGCTGCGGCCGGTGCCGCTGGAGGTAGCTCGATGCTTGCATGTGCCATGAACAGAGCCGGCTCCTCCTCCTCCGCCTGTGCGACGTGGGCCTGGCCGCGTCGTGGTTGTCGACAGTCCTTGGCCCAATGGCCAAGCTGGCCGCAGTTGTGGCAGGTGTCGTCTCGTGCCGGCTTGTGCTTGCCGGCGGCGCCGCCCTGGGCGCCTCCGCGGGCATCGCCCTCGGCACGTCCTCGCGCTCCGGCCTGGGCGTCTCTGCGCGCCTTGCGCGGCTTGCCACGCTTGCGGCCGCCTATCGCGGAAGAAGGCTCCCCCTTTTTCCGGTCACCTTGGCGGGCATCCCACTGCTCCCGAGTGAGAAGGAGCTTCCCGCCAGTGGTGATGGGCCCCGAGAGAGGCTGTGGCTCATCGCTGTCGACGACCTTGAGGCGACCTATCGCCTCCTCGATCGACATCGTGGAGAGATCCAGCAGAGACTCGATCGAGCGAGCCATCTGCTTGTACTTTTCGGGGACGCAGCGGAAGAGCTTTTCGACAGCTCTCTCATCGCCGTAGGTGTCGTCGCCGAACTGCACCATCTTCTGCAACAGAGTGTTGAGACGGAGAGCAAAGTCATCAACGTCCTCACCTGGCTTGAAGGCCAGGTTCTCCCACTCCTTGCGAAGTGCCTGCAGTGTGGACTTGCGGGCGCGGTCGCTGCCGATGCGTGCCGCAGCGATGGCGTCCCAAGCCTCCTTGGCAGTCTGCTTGTTGGTAAGCGAGAACTGCATCTCGGACGGGACTGCAGCGATGAGAGCATCCAGCGCTCGTCGATCCTGGTCGTAGTCGACGTCGCCGTACCGGACTGCCTCCCACATGTGCCGCACCTGGAGCTTTACCCTCATCACCGCAGCCCACTCGACGTAGTTGGTCTTGGTGAGGGTAGGCCACCCACCGCCGGGGCCGACGTCCCTGACAACAGCCTGGAAACCATGGTAACCATGGTACCGATCCGGGGAGAGAGAGCCACGCTGCCTGTGAAGGTCGCGCTCTCCATTGACCCGTCCGCCACCGTTGCCGTGCGCGCCTCCTCCAGGAGCGCCGCCAGCGCGTCCGCGCCTGTCTGGGCTGCCGCCGCGCTCGTGGGCGTGCGCAGCTGCCCCAGGAGCGCCACCGCCGTGCGCGCCCCCTCCAGGAGCGCCGCCAGCGCGTCCGCGCCTGTCTGGGCTGCCGCCACGCTCGTGGGCGTGCGCGGCTACCCACTGCGCCGACCGCGCTCGTGCTGCGTCCCTCTCTAGCAGCTCGAGGTCCGCGTCGGCGGTGTCGTCAGCGGAAATGGAGCTGCCGGTGCTGCTGCGCAGAGCCTCGACCTCCGCTGCCGCCGCACGCGCTGCGTCCGCTGCTGCCGCTGCTTCCGCCTCCGCTCTGGCTGCTGCCAGCTCTGCCGCTGCCAGCCTCGACGCCCTTGCCGCCGCCGCAGCGGTCTCTGCCGCCGCTCGCTCGCGTTCTTCTGCCGCGGCAAGTTCGGCCTCCTGCCGACGCCGCGTGCTCGAGGCGACCGAGCGCTGAGACTGCCCTGCGGACATGACGCGCTACCGGGTGGCTGCTGCGTGGGGAGAGGGCTGCTTCAGACGAGCTGCTGCTCGTCTGCGCGGGGGAGGAGTGAGCAGGAGCGGCCGGAGCTGCTGCTCGCAGCTGGGGCTGTTGTGTGGTTGGGAGAGGAGATGAGCAGGAGATGCTCAGGCTACAGGATAGTACGGCTCTGATACCAGTTGTCAGTCGCTGAATTCTTACTCTTGGTAGGAGCAGAACTCTCACACTCATCGAGAGAGGATGACACTAGGAGTTGGGGCAATTTTCTGTTTTATTTCTCAATGCCATGCCAACCTGAGGGGTTGGGGATACATATTTATAGGCTGCTAGCCAGCCAAGCATATGCCAAGATGCTAGTCTAAGATGTTAAAGTGCTGTCCTATGCTAGGCTAAGATGCTTAGTCTAAGATGCTTAAAGTGCTGTCCTCTAAGATGCTAAAGTGCTGTCCTACAACCAGCCCCACAAAGACCACATGAGGCTTATCCATCATTTATTTGTAATGTTAGGTACCATCTATGCTGCACGCGCAAATCAATTTCAGTAAATCATGAATTAATGCTTGAAAACCTCAGGAACTAGCACTTGCAAATAATTTGTGAAAGTAGTATCTGTGATTCTGTATATAAATGTTTTGATATTTAAGGTTGTAACATGTTTATGTGCAGGACTTTTCATGGGGTGCTCGGTTGACAGAGTTAAACGTTTTGCTCAGTCAGACTCTCATGGTCTGTTCTTTCTCTTTCAGCTATTGAAGCCTCGTATCCATAGCCTTTTGTGATTATTGTTTTTCTAATGGTGATTATTGTATTCATTATGCTGCATCTTGTTACTGTTATCCAAACTATCTGTGGGCTTATTTATGGTCATTTGCATATTTGCACTATGTTCTGCTTAATGACATATGTCCATGGATTTTGATATGCATGCCACTGTGCAGTTTTTTTTACATGCACAGTTTGTTCACTTGATTGCGTATACATTGTGCATGCACTATAGTGTGGAATAGCACACTATGCATGATGAAATTATTTACATGTACAATGTGAGCACATAAGAAAAAAACAATACTTTACTAGTTTACTTGGCCGATATTGCTCTTACCAATGAAAATAGGTTTTATTCCAGAAGTAAGCTTAAGAAAGAGACTAGTTTCTGGTGTCGAATTCTCCCTCCATTCTCTTTTAGATGTGGTTTTAGAATGCGTGAAATCAAACTTCTGCGAGTGTGACCATTAATACACAGAAGTATTTTGATTTATCACATGGAAACTGATATTACTAGATTTTTCAATGGAAGTGCTTCCATATGATTCCATTTTATAATTTTTGTATCATATAATTAGAAAAAATAATGGTCAAATCTGTGTGTTGGAGGCCATGCCGATGTCTGAAAAATGACAAGCAAAAATTAAAGCCTGTTGGATCGTTTTGTTGTCGCAAGCCATGTAACTAGAATAATGTTTTAGGCTGATATTTCATTATTAATCAATTTCAGATCTAACAGCTCGAGTTTGCTGTGCTGTAGATAAGGCGCTTGAAGGAGCATTTGTTGAATGAACTGCCTCCCAAGCGCCGACAGATTATTAGGTTGAAGTTAAAGGCATCGGATATCAAGACAGCTACATCTTCTTGTATCAAAGGGATGGACACTAGCACATATAGTAGTTATGAAACTCCTGCAACTGCCTTGCATGAGAAAAGCAATGATTGTGAAGAAACGGAAGGGGGAGAAGGTAACACTCTTAATAACATAATCACCTTTTTTCAATTTATAGGCATAGCTCATCACAATGGAACGTTGTGATAATACTTAAACTATTTTGTATTGCAACAACTTTGATTCTTTGAAGTATTATCTAGTAATTTCATTACCAAACATGCCAGACTTCCAGCCAGGGGCGGAGCCAGCACATGAGCATTGGGGTCAGCTGACCCCAATGAAAATCAGCTAATCTAGTACTAAGTCACTGTTTATTACTGTTCATTAGGAGAAGATGACCCCAGTGCATTTAAAGGCTGACCCCATTGGCCTGTTTTCCTGGCTTCGCCACTGCTTCCAGCTGTGCATATGGCTGTTTGCATAGTGTTGCAATTACACACGGCATGGTGGGGAGATACAATAGGACAATATGATACTGCAATTGGCGCTATCTGAGTTGGGATATGTTTACAAAACCTTCTTCAAAAAGAGCCATTCTATGTAAAATATCTTATATCAATACTATTAAGAAACATCAAAACCAACAGACAGATCCCCAGCACTTTTTTATTTGAACTACCAAGCTTTGACACTAGGATGATTTGTACTCCACGTATATCAACTAGAAAAAGTGATGGAATTGTGCCACTCTGTTTTAATACCAATCACTTTCCAATTGAAGAACATTACTTGTTTATTTCCAATTGTACTTGTTCTAATGTGTTGAACTTGAACATGAATTGTCATGACCAAAAATCAAAACATCATGTTTTATTTAGAACCATAAGCTACCATTTCTCAATCTTATGTATCTTGTTCCTCATCTCATAAATAATTCTTACTAAAACATCGTCAAATTTATCACAGCTTTTAGCGATTAAGATGAAGCATATGTTATGCATCATTTTAGCACTCATAAGACTTGTCTGGCTGCTCTGTGTAAACTATTTTGTTCCTTTCCTCTTTATTTTTCATTTCCTCAGATGATGGATGCAAGAAATCTCCGAGGCATCTCTCCCCACAAGAAATTGGTATTGCGAAACTACCTGGGTTTAGTGAGTGGTTCTCAAATCATTTGATACATTTTATCATGAAAGAATCGGCTGTTACTGATAATCTGGACTCCCAGTCTAGTTGCCAGAAGACGATAATTTTTGCCCATCACTTAAAGGTTCTAGATGGAGTGCAGGTAATTTTTTTGAGGTTTCTTGCAACTGTACAGTTTAAACTGTTATTATGCTATTGTGAGTTTATTATGTTACTGTGCTCCAGAGCGGCTGTACATGAATGATATTTGCTTCCACTGTTTATTAATCTTACTATGCGCCAGAGTGTCCATACATGAATGATATTTGTTCTAATTGTTCTCATAATTGACGAGAGCATCTTGAATGCCAATAAACATTTGCAATCACAGCTATGATGTTTCTTTATGTAATTTGAATATGTAAGGGGTGCTTTCACCAATTATGGCCCAGTATGTCTTAAAGAAGAATAAGTACCTCTTGAAGCTTCACTGCCACCTAATGAAATAAAAAGTCAGATTGTACAAGTAATTGGAAGAAATTGAATGATGTGCCTGAAACCTATGGCCTATGAAGACTCACATGAGTTGTAACACAGTCTTTTCTATAAATATCATCTAGCCATATATGTGCTTGATTGACAAGGTTTTATATAAGATGATAATAGCATATCCAGCATGTGGTGTGCATGGTTTGGTAAGGGTCCGAACACCGGTGGTAGGGCACTCACCTCATCTTAACTAGTTGGAATGCAATCTAATCTTAGCCTAATTAATTGGCTCAAGAGCCAAACGGTGTAACAAAAATGAATCTAATTCTATCTTTCCTTGCAGCTGCTGCATGTGCTACTGCTGCTATGTGCTTCTTGCCATGGCCCAGCCCACACCATAAGTCCCTAGCACAGCACTTTTTTTATGGGGCCCCTGACACAGCACTTACTGCTATCTAGCGTACTTGCTGTGATAATGTTAATGTTCCCATGCTTGCTGAAAACAATTATTTCTTGTGCTTGTATGGAAAGGCATGATCCACCACTACCACGAAAATAGTTCAGTAATCAGTTGGATACTTGGACAGTTACATTCTTTCTGTACCACCGATTGGGATTAATTGGCTGCATGCTTAACTTTATGTGTTAGTTAGAATAGCACAGATCATATTAAACTTTCTTTTCTAGGGAAAAAATAGTTTAGTATAATCTGTGGTACTCTAACTAACACATATTATCTAATTATATGACTTCTAGGAAAAATAATTCATACTTTTGACTCAAGTGTTTTCCATATAGGTGTTTCTCTCTGAGAAGGGGATCAAGTTTGTTCGCATTGATGGCAGCACGCTTCCTAGGGAAAGGAAAGAAGCTGTTGATTCTTTCCGTTTAAATTCAGAGGTTTTCGTTTTCCCTCATTTTGATTCACTCACCTAGTGAGATATCATGTGAATACGAGTAGTTTTGTGAAAATGGTGCAAATTCCACTAAAAGTGCTTGTGCAAGTTTTCATTCACAATTTTTTTGTCCATGCAAAATTTTAAGAAGAACGCAATCCTGTTTGCAAAATACGAAAAAAAGACAAATATGACATGTAAGTGTAAATTACTGTTTAGCAGTTTAGCACTGTTTTGCATCGCACAGCCAGTTTGTCATTTTCATATCTCAGACACGGGATTGAGTTTGTTTTTGAAATTTTGCATGGATATAGACCATTCCCATACCTATACCTGGGAATTTTTAAAAAGCTATATGTGTGATTTCACAGAATTTTGCAAAATTTTCACAAAGGATCTACCCCTTCAACTTGCCTAGTCCATATGATGCAAAGTTTCTTAACTCACAAAGTGCTTATCCATCATTGAGTTGTTTTTGCTTTGTGCTAAATAGGTGAAGGTTGCAGTAATTGGAATTACTGCTGGTGGTGTTGGTTTAGACTTCTCATCTGCTCAGAACGTTGTTTTCGTGGAGCTCCCAAGATCATCTTCAGAGTTGCTTCAGGTCCTTGCTCATGCGTTTTCTTCTCAACCCATAGGAAGTGCAAAAATAACCATGAGGAATTTTTGTCATCTTGTTAGTTATGCTGGTAAAGAAGTAAATTGAAATATCAAATCAATCCAAAATTGAAATGTCAAATCAATCCAGGCTGTTGATGGAACGTGCATGTTTCAATGAAGATTACTGCAAATCATTCGAATTTGTGCCCATATCTGATCCACACTTTCATGATTTTTATGTGCACTCTTAAAACACATGTGCACCCTTCTGTGACTGTTGTTTTGAATGTGGTTGTAACTTCTACATTTATTGTCGATAATAGGCTGAGGATAGAGCTCATAGGCGTGGTCAAACAAATGCGGTCAATATATATGTATTCTGCGCAAAGGTTAGTTTCTTTCCTTTTCCTGTAGTGTATTTTGTAATTTTGGTGATTTCAACCTTAAATTATTTTGGTCTTGCAGAACACATCAGATGAGTCACATTGGCTTCACTTGAACCAGAGCCTATTCCGTGTCTCATCTGTGATGAATGGGAAGAAAGATGCTATAAGAGAGATTGAGGTAGGTGAAGGTCAAAGTTGAAGTACTTGGTTCTAAAAAGTTTTGAAATTTCATCATCCGTGGGTCTATGTTATATTATTGCTTTGGGAGGTTGAGAGGGGCTATGCTACACTGCCACGATGTAGGCATGTACCAGGTGCATCTTTTGTATCGAGTTTATTTAGGGGTTTGCAACAGGCTATGTCCAATGCACTAATAAATTTCAGAAAAACTGCATAAAGTGCACTTGTGGAACATTTGCAAGTTGCAACTGCCCCTGGTACCTCTGCCAGATGAGGCCTGGTTGATTGTATCGCTGCTGGAATCACTTGGTTTAGTCGGATCTTGAACAGGATTCTAGGACCAATGCAAGCAATTCTGTTATTCTATTTAGCCTTTATTCGTTCAGCTTACCTTCCTTCTTTGTAAGGTTGATCAAGTTTACCACCTTGGGGAAATCAGTAATCCTGAGAAGAAAACACAGCATGCGTTTGCTCCTTTGAAAAATCAGAATGCAGGTAATTTTTTTTTGGAATTCATTATTGAAGGATTGATGACGTATATCAATAACTTGTTCTAGCTGATTAATGAAAAGAAAGGCTGAGTTATTTGACCGTCATACATACTCTGCTCATGGATCAAAAGATCTTTCAGAAAGTGGCTTCATGTCCATCGACCGTCTTCCTGGCACCAGTGATATGGAATTTGAGTCAGATTTCACTATTAGGACGATTCCTCTGCAATTTGAGGTACAAATGAGATGTTCCTTTCAAAATTTCACAATTATTTACTACCTACTAATTATTCAGCGTACCTATGAGCTGATTTTGCTTCTGCACCTTACCCTCTTAGGATGAAAGCCTTCGTTCAGGCGTGCAATATAATCCAGCTCCAACAGCATATGAAGATACAGCTTGCAATAGTTTTTCTGTTTCACCAACTGCCTTCTGCTGTCCAACGTCAAGCTGTAAATCCATGAAGGTAATTAAAAAGTGCTTGCTTGTATTATACGGCATGTTATACAATATATCTTATGCTGCACCACCTCAAATATCAGGCTCGTAGGAGGTTTGCTGGAAATTCTGAGGCTTTAGATCTTCCAGGAACTATTTCAGATGGCCATATTCAAGTGGAGTTTCTGCGTTTTGAGGTTAAAAATTCTTCTACCTACTAGCTTATGCTCCATTCTTTTGCCTTATATTTTATATGTTGTAGTACTATTTGTCTCACCTTCTGAAGTTCTTTTCATATCAATTTCCTTTCTTTTGTCATCTCATTCTTTAAATTCCTCTGATCTATCATCATTTTTCACAGGTTAGCCAGCACACACGTCGAATCCACTTGTACATTTGTGTTCCAGGACATGATTCAAGACCCAGACCACTTTTTGAAAATTTTCTGCCAGAAGAAGTAGAATCACCTTTATGTTCTAGTAATGTCAAGAAAGCAAGTGGTCAGCTCTTGAAGAGTAATCCTGCATTTTGCAATATGTTCAAGGCATTTGTAAAAGAATGGCTCGCACTAAGACCAATTGATCAGAGGAAACTGCTGGGAAAGCCTTTACAGCTTCCCTTGAGCCTTGAGTTGTGCTATCTGAAAAATAGCATCAACCACAGCACACAAGTATGCACCTCTTGACTTCAATACTATTTCTTTTTCTTTGCAAGGGTTTTAGTTATAGATATTGCACAAAATGTGCAAAAAAGTGTCTGGTTTCCATGAGGTTAAGCCTATCTATCTATATCATACAAACTTCTGTTATGTCCTATTAAGTTGCTGATACTAAATAAATGCTCTACTTCTATCATGATTTACTGAGGATATTGCGATGTTTTCATTCCTACCTTTGGAGGTCCTTGTGATAGATCATGCCACTTCATTCAAAATAATGGTCAAATGAAATGATTTTTATACACATTAGTATTTAGTGTAAAGCAAGATTCACATGGGTGCCATTGTGATTGTAACATTTCAAGTATCCCAATACCTGCCAAAGTGCGTATAAGAATAGGTCTGAACTTTCCATTCTTAATCCAATCTTATCTGAGGAATTGATACTTATGCTACACACAAACCTGATTATGTGCCAAACCAAAAACAGATGAAATGGACAACAGAATAGGTACTTGGCTTGGTGTTCCTTGGTTTGATTGTGTTTCCTTTCCTGCCTGGTATGATTGACTTTCTTAGGGATTGATTAAAGGGGGAAGTAAGAGGCGTAGAACTCCATTGAATGATGTTTGTAATCCTTTGCCCGAGAATGCTGAATGGAGAAAGGTGGTTTTACATAATGGCACGACTAAAGAGAGAGAGTACACTCAAGGCTGGACTGTTGATGATGAGCCTCTCTGCAAATTATGTCAAGGATTTTGCAAGTAATATGACTCACTGATGTACTTGTTTCCAGGAGCCAATCGTGGTCTGTCATAACAATGCTGTTTACTTGTGTTCAGTGGAAATCTTGCGAAATCACCTGAATATTTTGAAGATCTATTCTGTGGTCTGACTTGCTTCCAGGAATACAGGTTGAGAACCAGTGGCAGGGCCCTGCGGCAGGTATGGCTTCTTTTATCTTCTGCTATTAGCATATGTACACAAAATTTGAAATTGCCCTGACGTACAAATAAAGCTAATTTGCTAGTTTAACATACAGAAGTTGTGAACTGTATGTAATGAAGCTTCTGCATGTTAAATAATTTGCAGGCATTGTTTCAAATAGAACATGGTATATGCTCCCAGTGCAAGCTCGACTGTTGCAAGCTTGTCAAGTATATTAAACCCCTACGCAAGGGAAATAGAGAAGAACACATCAGGAGTGCTGCTCCAAATATTGCAAGTAGAAAGAAACTGTAAGTGATGCACTCTGATATCATGCTTTCCAATCATTTGAGCTTTTGTTGGCTTCTCTTTTGCATATCTAGGTGGTTGGCAGAGTACTCTGGTTTGAACTCACCCAATTTTAATGAACATGGGGGTGGTTTTCATTGTTAATTTGTTGATTCATGTGATGGTCTTTTTTAATGTTGCACTGTGCCACAGGCTGGATAAGCTTGTCCGTGAGCCAACAGATGGAAATGCTTGGCATGCAGATCATATAACACCTGTATATAAAGGAGGAGGTAAGTCTACTCACAGTTTCTGCATTCTTGACTCTTAACTGCATGTCCTAATTTATCTGATTTCATGCAGGGGAATGTACACTTGAGAATATGAGGACTCTATGTGTGGCTTGTCACTATGAGGTCACCAGAGCCCAGCAAAAGGAGCAAAAAGAACTAAGAATGAAGGCCAAAGCACATCTGAAAAATGCCATGAATCAGCTGAAGGATGACGTTAGTAGTACCTCTGGATTTGAAGACGTTAGTAGTACCTCTGGATTTGAAGTATCTTTGAACCCTTTTTGCAAAATAAACAGGAAATTTTTTCTTTATGCATTTTCCTCTCTGGTATAACAGCTGACTAATCTTAATTACAATATCATTGATTGAAATGCTAAAAGATAGCGAATTCATTCTGATGCTTTCTCCTATATTAACTTCTGTAGTTTCCATCGTTCCATTTCTTAGAGCATGTCACAACGACCCTTTTTGTGATTGACACATTTTAGAAGTCAGTCCATCGTGTAGTAAATAACTCGCTTTGTACAACTGTACAGTTCTTTTATCTTTTTGAAACATGCACAGTTCTGTTTCACTGCTATTCTAAAACGTTGACATATTTGCTTGACTATGTGTTGTTTCAAACTATTTTCTTTTCACTGTAGGCAAGTAAAGCAACTGAAGAAGACGATAATTCTTTGCTGGTTACCGTCCCTGGCAGTGCCTACTCCTCAGGACCTGTGGCTCCTGGTACGCCCACAAAATAGGTGGTTATGCTACAAAATCATGTACTCTACACCTGGTACTTGGTCCCCTTAAATTCTTCAAAAGGGCGCCAGTTATTTTGTGGCCTTATTGGACAGTACTGTTGTCCATATATGTTGAATGCAGCCAGGCATGTGTTGTACTTTTGTATGTATTTATTTTTATTACAATCTGATACCTTCTTCAGTCAAGTTTTGTTGTCAACTGAAGAAGATTTCTAGAACTATATAAAAAAATTTAGAAAAGGAATGGAAGCGGCTTTTTTTACCCAAATGCAACAAACTTGTCACCTATGGCTCTGTTGGTACATGGAGCTAATCTTGTCATATGCTGCTGGAAGAAATGTTGGGTTTATTCAAAGTGCTGGATGCAATCTTGTAACCAAGTTCATGAACAGTATGATGCATCAGTTAATTTTCTATGCTGATAATGGAAACGAACGCTCATCATTCGCATGCTGTAAGTTTGTTTTGCTTTCCTCCTTGCACCTGCGTGTGCGCTTACCCCCGTCTCTCTCTGTGCATGTAGTTGTTGTAAACTTCTGTGTTTTGTATAAAAATATCAGGTAGGGGCCTCCCCTCCCAATTCAGTTAAAAAAAGACGCAAGCAACTGGGAAACGAATGCTCATGATTTGCATGCTGTAAGTTTGTTTCATATACCTACTGTTTCTAAAATTTGAGTGTATGTCATATTTAAGCTCCATCACAAAACAAAACATCGCAAGTTAAACTGTGTTAGAGAATTCATATGCTCTAATGTAGTTGTAGTGCAAGATAGCAGCTTTGCATGATTTGCAGTATGTAGTAAATTTTGAACATTCTTTTCCCCTAAATAGCACTACACTATAACATGATGAGCACGGTCATGATCTGGTAAGGCATGCAGCCCCCTATAGGAAAGTACACATCAACTTGCAAGTTGCAACCGACTGAAGTAATAATTATTTCTTCCCTGTGTGGATATTACAATTGATAGTTTTTTCTGTACAATTCTTTTGAGAGAAGGACCAGGCTACTCTGAGGCATACATAACACGACTTATTCTATACAATCAACAGGGCAATTTTTGACCTCGTTATATCTCTAGCCCCCAGGATTAAACCAAATACATGCCAGGTAACCTCGAACCAGTCTAGTGAAAACATGCATTCCGTTTTCCAAAACTATACAATCAAGTCCCAAAATCATCACCTCTAATGTGTCATTGCCTCATGGTACATTAGTTAGTCACACCATTGCCGCAAAACCGCAAATTCAGTAGCTTGTTGTAAAGGTCTGGTCAGCTTGTGCTGTTCAGTGTTTTATTATGTTCCACTACAGAAGAACTCTTCTGCTCTGTCCAAAAAAGAAGCTGGGATTTTTCTATGCAACATATAAGTAGATGAAGCTTCCCCAGCCCTTTGCTTCAGAGGCCCATCATCACCAGTTCTTGTCCCTCTACCATCCTTTTGAATCTTATTCCTGCTTAATCTGATGGCCCCTGAAACAGCTTTTCCTAAAACCGGCCGCACACTTTTGCGGCTTGACCTTACTGAGATGTCACCTAGTGAGTTTCTGGTATCCAGTGAGATATGTGTGCTGTCGCTGGAATTGTTAGTTCCAGAACCATCCGCAGCAATGGAATCTGAAGCAGTCAGTCCTGACGTTCTACAGGACCTAAGCAAAGAACGAAGCATATCTGAGCTTATTTCTTGCAGTACTACGCTTTTGTTTTGATCACAGCCATAACAAACAGCAATTAGAGCAGCGGCCAGGATGGGCATCAACTCAGGGTCGCTGAAGAAACCAAAAGGCAGGTCGCACACCTGTTTTCTAACTTATGAGATTTGCCCAACAATCTGTAGAAATTAAGAGAGAAACATGGGTATATAAACAATTATTTACCTTGTGAAGTATGGTCGGACTCTTACCCCATCGAAGAACTGCTTGATTCCCAGCATGGAACAAAGAAAAGTAGCCAAGAAGCAGCAGAGATTCTAGAAGCAGTAAACCGACCTGAAAAAAGGAACACACACTCTTATCACTAGAATTATCCTCAAATGTTTGCCTAATACTTGTCTTTACCTCCCCTGTGGTACACTGTTACGTTCCACTGGGTAGCCAGAAGAGAGCAAGAAAAGGACAAATTGTAAAACATAAAGGTCCCTTTCTTAAGGAAAAAGTACTTGACCTGAAGTTTGGCCGTTCATCTACTTTACCCTGTGAGGTATTGAAACAGTTCAAATAACCCCCTAAGGTGGTTTGGTAGACGGTTTTGCACACGTGGCACGTGACTGAATACGTGACAATGACTCAGGAATTTAATATGTAAATCCTTAGACAGTGGTCCCACATGAGTCAGTATAACCCTTTCTTCTTCCTCTCTCTCTCTCTCTCTCTCTCTCGTCCTCTCTCTCTCCTGTCTTCATCCTCAAACAAAGCCGAGCAGCTCTTCTCCACGCTTACGCCCAACCTACCCCGAACAAAAGCTCTCGATCTTGCCCCCAGTCCCGTACGGCTCATGCGAACCCTGGAGGTCTAAATGCCCCTCCTGCAGCTCCTCGTCCAAGTCGATCTCCCGCAAGAACAAGAATCTCATGCATGTGTATGACTTGTAAATTCAATGCATTGCAGCCTGTCGTGCTTGCAAAATTTGCAATTTGTTTCAAATGGGAATTCTTTTGTTTTTTGCCTTTTGAGCTCCCTATAATCAGATGTCATGTCTTGACCATTCACGTTGGGAGGGAGGGCGACGCATGAAGCCATCCTTAGGGATGAGCAGCGGCCAGCAGGAGCTCGAGTCTATTCTGTATGGTGAGCTGGAGGGCACGGCTGGGGTGGGCCCCATTGGTGGGACGAGCGCCGGCGGCGACTTTGGCACAACGGAATAGAGGGAGATTTGTGGCGGCCGGCCATGGAGGGAGCATGAGGCCACAGGATAGAGAAGAAAGCAAATTGGCTAAGTGGCACTGACAGATGGGTCCAGGATGAGTGGATGACTTAGACAGTCCAAGTAGACATCAGCGAGCCACATGGTGCGCCACGTGTGCAAAACCACTTTCCGAACCGTCTCTAGGGGTTATTTGAACGGTTTTCAATACTTGAGGGGGCAGAATACATGGTTTCATACCTTAGGGCCTAAAGTAGAAAACGACCAAACTGAGGGGTTATGTAGATTTTTTTTCCTTTAAAAAAATGAAAAAAGAAGTCCTAGCCAGCTGACTAGCAAAACTAGCACTGTATGGCTGGCAGAAATTTGCTTCATGCCCATAGCTGTTTTTCTAAAATGATTGAAAGGATGAGAACTGTTCTAGTTAGAAATGACACAATTTCCAACAGTACTTCAAGAAGAGGGCACAAATACCCATCAGGAATAGCGGTATCCACTTTATGCACTTTATTCTAATGCAAGTGATAAATAAACCACAGCCTTGGTACAAGTAATAATGAACTCCAGATGTTATTTGCTACCATCAGCCAAAAAAAACTTGAAACCTGAAAGTAATTACTACAATACTTAAGTCAAAGAATCTACTTCAACAAAAATCAATACTTTTTTTGAAGGGAAACTGTTGGGGAGGCCCGATAGTATTAACAAATAGGAACCCAAATTTGAGTCCATGAGGACTTGAACCCAGGTGGTGGGATTATACATCCACGCCTCCACCCAAGTGAGCTAGGCTCACTGAGATATATCATGCTGATTGCTGAGAATACGAGGGAAACATGTTTGTAAATGGAATAGCCTGTACATTACCTGATCATTTGGTACTCTCCATTTATTCATGCAATGACTCAGAAGAAAACTGATCAAGTGGAAGAATTCCATCTTCAGATCTGATCTAGCCTGAAAAGAATTCATAACCAGTAAGAATACAAACTTACATAGGTGAAAAACAGATTATTAAGATCTTCAGGATTCACATATTAGAATATTGTCAGTTTGCCAAACAGCAAATTCTGCATGAGACCTTATGGATGACTAATTGTCTACTGACACCATGGATAGTTTTAAGCATTTTTGGTGTCTTCCTGGACTACATTTGTTGCAGTTCGGAAATTCATACTCAGTCAAATGATGATGCAAAACAACAGGCAAGCAGCCAATAACAATAATATCCAGCCTTGGATACAACTGCTTACAAGCATGCACTGCAGAAGGGTGATATCCAAACATGCCACATTGTTCAGAACTTTCAATACACCAGTGGCCACTTCTTCAAAATTTGATGGAAGAATAGCTGAAGCCTGAAAATTTTAGTTGTCATTTTTCTAGCAAGAAAAAATCCACAAGAAATCAATGCAATAAACATCTAAATTGCCTGCTAGATACCAAAACAAAAAAGATTTATATGGTGTTAAAAAGTCTTTCTTTTTCTCCTTACATGTTACTGAAATATTAAGAAATTTATATTTGCAATGCCCTTTTTCGCATGTTTGTTGTTTATAAGAACAGAAATGCACACTACTTTGAAGCTGAGATATCTTCGATGCTATATATCAAAATGCACGTGTCATGTGTGACTTTTACAGAGATTTCAACTGCAATCTTGTAAAGCGGCTCTTAACATAACAAACTTTTCTCAAAAAAGCATTGCACTTAATACAAGCAGAAACACTTACCTGTTCGGATGACAATCTGTTGTTTGCCTGCAGCAATACAGCTGTCAAAAGTGAAGGCAGACTAACAAGGCCTGTCTCAGCCATGGCAGAAAGTACAAGCACTACAGGTTGTTTTAGGTTTATTTCATTGCCTTTTCCAGGACTGTCATTCATAACCATACATATATTATTCACCTTTCTTCCTTCAAGGCAGCCATCAACAGGGCTATTTTCATCTCTCTGACTAGGAATTTCAGAATGCTGATCTATTGTATCTCCCAAATCAGATGATTGTATCTCTGACCTGGACCTTGAGTTCTCCAGACCAGCAGAGAGGCCTAGCAAGTCTTTTCTAGCTTCATCCAACGATCTTTTATCTCCTGCAATGGAACATTCATGTCCTTCAGAGGACTTATTTTCTTCGACCAGTTCACTAGACCCAGAGTCAACACATTTCGAAAGATCAAACTTGGTAGATGGCAATTTGGCGTCTCCAGGCTCATCCGGTGCCATCAACTGGTTGCCAACTCCCATGTCTTGTGAACTAAGGTATTCACATTCTTGAGCTAGATTACCACCTGGAGTTCTGCATTTGCAGGACTCCCAATCAATGGCAGAGAGGTTTCCAGGTTTATATGTTAAGACGGCCAAAAGATTGAGACCGAATAGTATGGATGATGGGAGTGGGGATCCTTCCACCTGGGGCCTATCATAAAGGGCAAAAAGATCTCGCAGACGATGAATTATTTGATAAGCTACAATCAGTTCTATCAAACCGTCCTGCATTTGGAGTTGTTCGTCATCGAGATATACGTAACCGACAATCACGGTCACAGTCCATAAAAAGCCATCTAAAACTTCACCTACTGTCTCCATGTTCTCTGTTGAAGTTTTACTCAATGGAAGATTCAAATTTCCAGAGTTTGATGCTGCCACCTTAATGTAATTCTCTAGTGATGCAGATAGCATGGGAATAATTGGAGGTAAAAGATTTTGTACTAGAAAATAAGTTCGATTAGCTGGAAGTGAGAGCAACACTCTCAACAGGCGCAAAAGGTAGACAGTGACTTGACAAGCTACAGGCCTTGAAGTGTGAGAGGCAGGTAAAGCAGACGCAATGAAATCAAGCAAACCGACTTGTCTAGTAGCATGCAGTTCAAGATCCTTTCCTTCTAAGTACTGTCCAAAAATAAACAGAAAGTGCTATTAGTAGCCATCTTTATTATTAGGGGATTTTACACATTTGCCATTAATTCAAAATTTGCGACATGTCAGTAACACATGAACAGTACAACTCAGTGGCAAATGTGTAACATGTATGGTAACTATAATTAACACCAGAACTAATGGCAAATATGTAAAATTCCCTTGCTACAATAGTATGGTACAATATGTAATCAATAAGAAGTACCTTTGTCATGTCACCAACAATCAAACCAATACTCGCAGCACCTTCTTTTCTAGCTTGACGAAGTCTTTGCAAGTCCTGAAGCCATCTACTTAACTTAGCTTTGGCAGCTCCTAGAGCAGCCCTATGTGCGATTCCTGTATTTTCACCTATGACTGGTTCAACAAATTCATGCTTGAGAGCCATTAACCTCTGACGGATCTTTTTAATCCTTCGTTTCATCTGTGTGGCATTGGATGATTTAACCATAGATTCTGCAGTGCTGGCATTGCTTACTATTTGTAAATCTTCACCACTGTTAGCTGAAATAGAACGGTTTTGGCTATCTTTACTTGGAAAGCGGCGCTGAAAAGGTGAAGTCTGATCCCTAAAATCCATTGAAGCTCTCTCACGTATTTGTTCAAGGTAATACTTCCGGCGCTGCTCACTTTCACGGAGCTTTTCAGCTAATTTTTGTGCTAAAAGTTCAGCTTCCTCTTGTTGTGCTTTAGCTCTTATTTCTTTTCTGCGTTGCTGCTCCGCGGTCCTTGCTTCTCGTGCAGCACTAGATGCTTTGCGCTCCTCTTCTCTTCTGACTATAGCTTCTTCTTTCTTACGCTGTATTTCAGCAAGGCGCTGCATTTTCTCAGCTTCAAGGAACTTTCTTCGTTCCAGTACAGCCTCTTCCCTTGCAGTGTCCTCCTTCTGCTTTGTTTTGATCACCTGTAGCTTTTCAGCTCTCCGCATTTCAGAGTCATGAAGTTTCTGCCTCAACAAGAATTTCTTAGTTTCATCATTCAGTGATGTAATAAAACGAACCTCACTGACCTTAATACTCTCATCACCAGCTCTTTTCGCAACCTGGGCAAGATATGCTTCATGACGAGATTCACCACGTTGATGGCGTGCATTCATTACTTCTCGCAGTTTTGAGCTGCGCACAGCCTGCCATTCATTAACACGACTTAACTTTTCAGTGGTACGTTGTAGTCTCTGAACTCTCTCACTTTCTAGTTGACTCCTGATTCGCAAAGCTCGTGCATGCTTTTCTTCTGCTTCTCTTTTTGTATCCAAAGCACTTCTTTTCTTCTTTTCAGGGGACATTAACTTGTCATGTAGAACACGACCACGTTCTGTAACTTTTCTACCAATACCAGGGGAATGAGAGACATGAGAACTCCGAACAGGAGATTTCAGTATATCTTCCCAGTTTCTTTTTTCCTTCCAGGCATCCATTGACTTCCACTGTGATGTATTTTGCTTCTCCTTTTCAAGATGGGCCATACCCCTTTTCACAATATCAGTTGATTTGAGCCTGTCAAATTTGTTCTCTGGCAGTTCCTTATCCTTCTTAAAAGCGTGTTTATCTATCTCAGAGATTGGTTCTAGCGCCCCTCTTCTACTCTTTGCAGAAGATGAAGGCATACTTTGTGGGAGTGATCTACCTGACTTGAATGCATCCTTGCTTTGTCTCTCTCCAGTAACTTTTTTCTCACTACTATCAGAAAGTTTCACCTGACTCTCCACTTTCAAACTGATATTCCCAACAGTTGCTGATGCTGTAGTCAGCTTTGAAGAGCTACCTGAAACTTCTCCGGAAGAGCTGGATGGAAAGCGCTCTGTTGTTATACCAGCCTGCTTGCGTGCCAGTTCCAATTGGATCCTCTGGAAGGCCTCTAGAGATGAAGACAAAATCTCTTGCCTGTGTGGTGAACTTGTCATCCGTCTGACCTGCATATATGATGTATAGGGAAATGGCTATTCACAACTGTTCATCTTGTTCCATTAGCAAGATATATACAAGAAATTTATCGAACACATGGGCTAAACTAGAATTTTGAGCACTGTACGTAGTAGACCTGTGTTGTAGAGAAGTGTTGTGGAAGGAAAAAAGAAAAAAATCTTAGCAGCTATTAATTCCATAAGAGTTTATAGTCCAGTTCATTACAGTGCAGGTGCTTGTTCAATTATTCATGTATGTAAGTTGACGCAAGGAGGAGAATACTATGTGGACACTGTTATGAATATGGCTTGTTGTATTGCATAGCCCAAATGGGCAAATATATAGTATAAAGAGACTTGGACTACAAGTCAATCTATTGGAGACCTAGACCAATAGGAAAACCATAATACCCTTAACAGACGCAACTAATTGTTTAATAAAATTAGAAAACTATGCTGATGAACATCAGAAAAGAGATGCTAGGAAGCAACCACATACTCGTAATTCACAGTTTTGCAGATAAAATGAATGTAAATAAAATGAAACACAAGAAGGTATCTTAATGGACTAATGAGAACACAGACCTCCCAAGACAATGCATGAGGTCTCCGATGGTCGGCTTTCACAGTCATTGGTATCCCTTCCTTTGGTAAACCAGGAGATCTTTTGGTGTTATCAAAATGTTCTGCCCTGGACTTCAGTTCTTGAAAATCAGATATAGCTTCGTCAAGAACAAGTATGGATTCATTAATTTGCTCCATGTCACATTCTAGTTCACAGAGGAGGTACAATTCATCCACTGCCCTATTCAGATTCTCAAAAAGAAAACACCAAAGCCTCTGCCTGAATCTTTCTTTGCTCTCAGCAGTTTCACCTCCAAAATCTACAGAAGCTGCTGATTGGTTATGAAGTAACGTTTGGCTCTCTGTGGAAGCAACCGAAGAAGATGTAACTGGAACTTCAAGATCATTATTTGAGCAGGACAGGGAGACAGGGTCAGCTAAGGCAGTTGAACCACTAACATCTACAGGACTATCTAGTATTTCACATGTATCCAATGGATTTTTCTTATTTTCACTGGGTGTCTCTGCTCCTTGAATCATAATAGGAGATGTATCAACAATTGTTATAGAATCCATCTCATCTTCAAGTTTCCTTTCATCTTTTGATTCATTTCTGAGTTCTGTAGCATCTTCATCATCCATGTACTTTCTAGAAGAACTATTATCTCTGAAGGCATCTGAGGGTAATATTAGACCTGGAACTTCATCAAAATCTCCAAACTTGACCGAAGTGTTGGACAAAACACCTACCGATTCTGTCTTTGGAGTGTCTTTGACATAATCAGACTGTTCTACAGATTTTGCAAGACTAGTTGAACAGTTGGAGGATTCATGAGGCCCTGAAGGATCTGTGCAATCAATCATACCAGTTTTGGGAGGTTCACTTGTTTCTTCAGCCAACAGAAGTTCTTCAGGTTTATTGACTACATACTCTGAGGCTGAAACACTGAACCCACTCTTCAGGTTACTAGCACCTACAACAACACATTCTTCACAACGAACTTTAGTTCTTTCTGTACTACCCAATTTATCAACACCAACATTAACATTTGTGCTCTGAGGTGGGTATTGCAGCCTGTCATACCACCTTGAACTGTCACTACTATAGTTGGTCTGAGACCGTGATGACAAGTTTGGAGTTTTATTACTGGAACTTCCCGAAGACCTATGCAATGTGAACTTTGAGCTGGACCGATGTTTCTGATACCAGAAATTATAGCAAGTTAACAACAGCAGCAGTAAGAGTTGCCCCAGGACAATACAGAACTATATGAAAACACGATAAGAGCTAAACACACACAATAATGAAAATGTACAAAATGTTGTATTGTGGTGCTACCTTGATAATCCACAATACAAAAATACTTTTGGAAAAGCCCATATCCATGAAGCATCTTAGACGAATTTTGAGGGTTTATCTTGTTTATGGTAGGCTATGTATTTGCAACGTGGAATTTGCTAACACAATTACACGGATAAACATGCAAGGTGATATAATTGACTTTGTTATCATCCTTGATACAATGGAGTTGGTCAAAATCTATCAATGGATATGCGCCTTTCTGATAGACATATAACACAGAAGCTCCACAAGAGCACACCTGCTATATTCAAAATTGGTGTGCTTCTCCGCTTCAATAACCAGGGGAAATATCGATTATAGCCATTCTTAGCCAAGCTTTTGTGTCTGCCTGTCTGGACATAGCCACACACGGAAGAGATACTTTATGCTGGAAGCCCACTAATTGTCATGTCCAAAATTAAAGGCTACGGTGATGGTCATAGAAGACCATCTAGTTGCATGAATCAAACTTGTGCCACTCAAGGCCTTAACCTTACACTTACCGACATGTGATTGTGGGAATATATGGTGCAGGCAAGCTCAACCATTCTATTTAGCTAGAATTGAGCAGAGCTAAACAAGCAAAATAAAAGCCTTACCTTTTTCACTTCAAACCACCCTGATCCCAGATCATCCCCATCTCCATGACCATTCTCCATGGCCGTGAACCAATCTTCAGTGGTTCCTTACAGCATTCCTGCTCTTTAGACATAGATTCCACCCTCAAATCCTTACAACATTCCTGCTTTTCAGTCGAACCCCAAAATTTCGGGAAAAACAAGCTGCTAGTAGAACAATCGAATTAAACCCTCAACGAGCTGGATAGATTGGAGCATCTAGGAAAGGAAGGAAGATACGGATCTGATTGATCACCGCGAAGAACAAAACACTCTTGGAACAATGTAAGCAGAACACGTTGGGGCTTCCGTACCAGCAGAAGAGATCAGACTGGGTGGATGATTCTCCAGTGAACTCGCCGGCAGCCCGGTGGGAGTGGCGCGGCTTCGGTGGGAGGAGCTTCCGCGGACGCTTCTTCTGCGTCGCCGGCGAAGAGAGGGCTCGGCGGCCGCCGGACTCGGGTGTCGGCCAGGAGAGGAACGGGAGCAGCTGGGAGGGAAGAGGAGCAGAGAGGAAAGGGATTCTTCGCATTAGGCGCGGGCCTCCGCCGTCCGATCATCAGGTCAAGCACTGCGGCACCACCGGATACATCAGATAGTGTTTTTACCTGCACAATTCTCTCTTTTTTTTTCCTTCTCTTTTTCTCTTTTTAAAAGAGTGAAATGCACCCACAGCCCTTAAACTCGTACGACCAGATCAATTTAGTCTTGGTAGTTAGAAATTGCATGTCTAGCTCTCTAATCTTGCTAAAGAGGTCCACCTACGGTCCTAATCCTGTCTGTTGTATATATTTTGCTGACATGGCTATTCTAATCGTCCAGCGTGGCATTCCAGTGTGGCCACTATGGCCGGTGCGCACGAGGAGGCTTCTCCTTTATAAGCCGAGTCAATATGCATTGTCCCCAATCCCCAAATTCTTAATTCCACTTCCCCCAATCTCCAAATCCCTAATTCCTCTTTGCCCAATCCCCAAATATCTTCCCCTTCCCTGCCAACATGTTCGATGCGAGCTTGTTCAGTAGCATGCATCGACAAAGGATGGCACTCTTACTGATTAAGTGTCCATGTTGTAGATGGAGGACGATCAAGCGACTTATCTCGACCACTAGTGACAACCCGGATCAAGTGTTCTTCAAACGCTCAAATCACAGGGTTCGTTCATTTCTCCTCTTTGGAATCTCGATTAGTTGATTGATTTTGGTTTGCCGATGCTTTTCACTACCATTTTTTGGGTTTGATCAGCAAGTGAAGGAGGCTGCAACTTCAGGAAATGGGAAGAAAACTATGTGGAATACATGCGTGATAGTGGCATGTTGGAGTTCGACGGCAAGGTAGTGAGTGTGGTAGATGAACCGAGGAGTTTAGAGGAGTCAAGCCAATAATGTCATAGATGGACAAGGATTCGATGATGGTTGCTGATGGCATTGTTAGGATTAGAGAAGGAAATTGTGTTGTGTCCGAAGTTAGTGCTTGAGGTTCTGGTGTTTATTTTGGTTGTAATGGTAATTGTTATCTTTAAGAAATGATGTATGTAAGATGATTGCATCGTGAAATGAAAATGGTGCTTATGTTATGTGAGAGTCATCTTCTCATCAGCTCTTGCATTTCTAAGGGTCATCTTCTCATCAGCTCTAAAGGATTCAATATACTTCTCAGCTAGGAATTTATATGTGAATGCCCTAACTTCCCACTCCTTTTTGCAAGTGTGTTGTCCATTGAATGTCTTCACAACTATTCCTTTGCTTCTATGATAAGAAACTCACATATACCAAGGGGCAGTTAGTAGCACATCTTGCCCCAATTCTGGTCCTATCATTCTTTGGTAGGCTGGTGTTCACTCTATGCTTGCAGCTGTACTCCTCTATTGTCCTCTTCAACTTAACACATCCACATCAGGAAACTATTGACCAATTCTGAACTCAGGGTTGTGCAATTTTTCTCTGAATGTCTTGAATTTGAACCTTAATTCTTCATCATCTGACTTAGGCAACTCCAGCAGATCATCTTCAAACTCACTTTCCTGTTCAGCCACTTGCTTTCCCTTCTTAATGTCAGCTAGGTCTTCAACAGTTTCTTCAAATGGGTCATCATCACCATCTTCCATGTCATAATCACTATTTATTACCTCTACAACAAAGTCAGGATCTTTAGAATCATGGCCACTATCACCCTCATCAATATCCTGCCCCACTTCTGGAACTAATCTTGACCCCTGAACATCACTATAAAAGCATGGAAACTTCTTTAATTCAACATACTTGATCTTCCTAGCGCTTATCACAAGAGGTAACTGAGCTGTAGAATAAGCTATAACATTGTCCCAATTGTACCCATTTATATTGCCATCATGGTCAAGATACAGAACAAGAAATCTATGCCCCAACCAAATCATTGTAACCATGTTGTCAGTGTCCTTATCCTGCCTTATCAACCATAGACCATCATCACTAACTTGCTTTCGAGGCAAAAGCCAATACACTTTAACTCAACATGCCTTCTCATACCCTAGATCCTCAACAACATCATCCACCCACAGAGGTGACCAAGTGTCCATTGCACAAAAATCAAACCATGCATGTTTTTCATCAACATTAGTCCGATTGCTTCCACTCCCAACAAAAAAATCCTCCATGTATCACCTCCGCACTAAATTAGACGCTATTTTCATCTACAAAAACAATAAAAACTCTAACTAAATCACATTAAAAGGTAATATGGAGCCAAAAACAAAGCCCAATTCATACGAAAAACCATAAACCTTGATTTGCACAATAGATATCACACATCCATTCATATTAAGACTCTAGATTTACCAAAACTCACTAAAAATCACAACTTTACACAGCATACGGGATGGATTTTCACTTATTAGTCAGGGCGGGTTCGCCTAGGGGGCGATGGCAGGACGCCATCGTCTGCGGGCACCAGCGTTGCCGCCGTCCATTACCTTCACGTAGCCTTCTTCTACCTGCCGAAACTGCTCAATGTCATTGATGACCTTCGTGTTGGTGCTGACCACCAGCGCCACCGCAGTCGCCTTGGGGTAGTCCTCCTCTCTCGACGAGTCTGATGTGGGGGTGGAGGTGGAAGGGGAACGATCGAATAAGGTAGAGGGGCCAAGTGCAAAATACTGGGTGGTTGAAGCGTCCCCCCGCGCGTCGGCCATGACGGCCATGCTGAAACGCCACACTAGACTATTAGAATAGCCACGTCAGTGAAATACGTACAGCAGACGGGATTAGGACCGCTGGCGGACCACCCCTTTAGCAAGATTAGAGAGCTAGCCTAGCAGTTTTTGACTACAAGGACTAAATTGATCCGGTCGCACGAGTTTAAGGGTTGTGGCTGCATTTCACTCTTTTGAAAATTTTAGCTGCAAAGTTTTGTTTGGTTCTAAATATTGCCGATTACATAATAAAAAGGAATCGGGTTACGAGGGATTTCAGGTTGAATAGATGATTACTTAAATTGTTTGACTGCACTAGGGAATGGTTTTGGATACCATCCCAATGTTTTATCTAGAGAATTATTTGTTTGCCCTAAAGTTTAACGACTTTCGTAAATTTGATTAAGTTGGCAAGCCTCTCTTCATTGCCCTTATTTGCCCTACAGATGGTTCTTTGAAAGCCGAGTTTGCTTAACCTTCAAACCATCCCAGGGAAAGATGGTATTGCCTCTCGTCTTCTTCCCCAAATCATCCTCTCAAATCTCATGTGGTGCATCCGTCTCTCTCCCGCAGCCAAGAACTAAAAGACGGCCAAGATACAACACCCCAGAGCTTTCCAAAGCCCATTCCCCATTTACGCCCTTGTCGTTTGCATGAAACAAACCACCTAGAGTATCACGGTTGTCACCATGTCTGCACAACCGCTTAGCTTCCTCGTTTGATCGATCGGTGTTCCTCAGATCTAGTGCCTTGATCTCCTCGTCGGTAGAGGGAGGAGCATAAGGGGGAGGGGCGTGCTAGTTAAGGGAGAAATGAGGAGCAGTAACGGAAGGAGCGGGGAAGATATGGCCATGGCATGGGAGGAGAGGTTATAGGAGAGTAAAATCATCTCACGAAAGGTACGGGCATGGCAAGTGTTTAGATTTTTGTAAAAAGATTTAGTATAAAGTTACAATACGCTCATCAATTTGGATAGATCTTGGCAAAGGTCGCTTTGTGTTCCCTTGCAATAATGCTGCTACAGAATGGAGGGGGTCCTGTGGTGTGCCATGACTCATGATGTAGGAGAGCATGATGCTAGGGTCGACAAAGGCATCACCATCTTATTTAGTGGAGGTATCTCACCGTCAAGCTTGGAGATGTGCCAACCATGTCATCCAAACCATCCACGAAACCAACCCTGTGACCTAATTTGAAAAGTTTTGATAATTGATGGTGCAAATAGAATTGCTTGAAGTTAGTGGTACAAATGAAACTGTTGCAATGCTTGAAGTAAACTTTTTCATAAAGACTATGATTCCTCTGAAGACCATGTTCACTTTCAAAATGTCATGTATCTTTTTTTTTAAGGATGTCTAGAAATGTAGAGCTTAATGTAGAAAAGTATTTTTGGATGGAAAAACTATGACTTCATAGTTTTAGTTAGTAAAAACCTAATTCATTAAAATTCCGTCCAGTAAAACAGAAGAATTATAAATTTCTAAAATGATAGATAGGAATATCGCGAATAACATTAGGAAAATATTCTACTGCATATATTTTTATTAATTTTCATGAACTGTGTACAGAAATAGCAAAATTAGTCATCTATTCTACTGCTTACTATGAAAATCCTACCTTCGGGACCGAGTTGGTTGTGTCGTGCATAGGGACTTTACGATATAGAGAATGCAAAACACAAAGCTGATTGTCTGAAACTATAATTTATTTCTCCCAAAGTTGTCAATAAAATTAACTGATAAATGTGTATCAGTGTATGGATCAATCGATATATATCTACGTGGCTACGCACTAACGTGTGCCACGTACGTGCTAGTAACTGGTACAGATATATTAGCTCCTGCTCCACACTAATTTAGGCTTAGGTGTTAGGCGCATGCGGGAGCCTTGAAGTCCGTGAGCCTGACGAACACGATGGAGTGCGGCTCGACACGCAGCGGCGCGCACCCGTTGGCGACGGCCGGCCGCAGCTCTGGGATCTGGCCGCACGGGCCGAGCTCGAGCGGCTTCCCGTTGAGCAGCATCACCTGGCTCTGGATGTCGCCGCCCTGAGGGCTCAGGCGGTACTCCTCCCTGCTCCCGCACGCCGCTCCGCCGTCCTCCGCCTGCAGCATCCCGCGCGGCGGCTGGTGCAGTTCCATGTCGCCAGCCACCGACACGTCGAACGCCGTCGAGTTCGACAGGTTGATCAGAAGCACCGTCATGCCGGGCTTCTCCTTGGAGCAGTGCGCGTAGGAGCGGAGGTACGGCGACGAGGCGCCGGTGGTGGTATGGAGGACCGCCGGGCCCATCAGGCGGTGCCACAGCAGCGCGCTGTAGTAGTCGGGGTTGGGGGCGAGCGTGGTGGTGTTGAGGAGGCAGTAGTTCCCGCCGACGAGGGCCTGCCGGCAGTACACCTTGGTGCCGAACACGGACGACATCCCGAGCTGATCCAGGTACCAGAAGCTGTCGACGAACCTGTCGGACACGTCCTTCCCGCCGCTGTTGTAGGCGCCGCCGGACTCGCCGACCCACGGCGAGCTCCACGGGCCGGACACCCGGACGGTGGCCTCCATGTCGCTGAACGTCTGGGCCACCCGGTCCAGGTAGTAGGGGTCCTGCATCTTGTTTACCAGGTCCTTGTCCTTGCCTGCATGCATGCAACATGCACCACGTACACGTAACCAACCAAGCACAACTTAATTTTGGCATGTTAGGACAGTGTGGCGGCGACTCACCGGAGCCGAGGTTGTAGATGTGGTGCGTGACGCCGTCGACGACGCCGGGGCCGGACGCGCGCAGCATCTCTGAGAACCAGGGGCCGTCGTAGAAGCCCCCCGGCGCGAGGACCTTGGGCAGGCGATCGTAGCCGGTGCCGTTATACACCCTCTCCACCATCCTCTTCAGCCGGACCACGTCCTTGCCGTACTGCGCCGCCTCCACCTTGGCCTCCACGCCGCCGGCGCACAGCTCGTTGCCCAGCTCCCACGACTCGACGCGGTAGCCCTTGTCGACCGTGTAGCGCATCAGGTCGCGCGCGTTGCGGCTGTCCCAGCCGCCGACGTAGAGGCGTGTACTGCTTCCGTCGCCGGCGGTGCTGGCCTTGCGCTGCCGGCCCCTGAGCGCGTTCAGCCCGAACGTGACCGTGGTGCTGGTGGACCATCGTATCGAGATGTCAGCTTTCGTGCAGAGTAATTAACGTCGCCACGCGTGCATATGCCAGGGTTGCGATCGAAGGGAATTGATCTTGATCATGATTGCTTACTTGGTTCTGCGGAAGAAGATGTTGAGCTCGTCCCAACGGTTCATGGGGAGGCAGCCATCCGTGAAGCCGAAGAGGCGGCCGTCGTCTCGCCGGAAGCTCGTGCACCGGTCGTAGTGCTTGCCCACCTCGTACGTCACCTGGTCCTGCAGCGATCCTCCCAGCCTAATCCGCAACGAGTTGAAAGCTGCATGCATGCGCGGATCGATCGATCAATCACTGATTAGTTCATGCGATCTTAATTAAGGTTCTTAATATCACCTTTGACTGCATTGTACAGAATAGGGTTGTAGAGATCCTGTACGCAAGATGCAAAATCAGTACAATTAACTGTGCATGCATGAGATCGATATACGTATATAGATATGAACATGTCGGCCCAAGTTGCATACCAGGTTGAGGATGGACGAGTCGTGCCAGGGGCACATTCCATAGTTGCACTTGTCCCTGGGCCACCAGTCGAGCGTCGCGCAGATGAAGTTATCGTCGGTGCGGGAGATGGCCGTCACCGCCTTCACCGACACGGCAGCCTTCTCGCCAGCGGCGGCGCGCGGGCCGGAGAAGAGGAGGAGGAGGGTGCACAAGAAAACTGCCCCTGCAAGAGCGGCCATTGGCATGCGTGCGTACGTGCGTGCAGGCCGCTGTGTTAAACCTGCAGATCGGGGCAGTTGGAGCTCGAGAATAATGAAACGGTGCCTTCAGTGGCAGATCGATCTGCATGCTATATACGATAGTTTGAAATGAGCTCGACTGAAGAAGCAACAGGATAGGGATACGGTTTGCGAAGAACGTGCGATCGAAACGGAAAGATTGATAGGATAAGTATCACGTCGATAGGAGATTAGTTTCGGGACAGAGTTCAGTGCAACCTGTGTTAGATCGCGGAGATCACACTTTAAGAGCGACATGTGTCCCCTGATTGGAGCGCGGATGGGCGCCATGTGGTGCGCTACAAAGTCGCCTCCGCTTCGTTCCTGAACCGAGCGACTCCGCCCCTGCAACATGGTGCTTCCGTGGTCTCCCGCTACGCCTCCGACCGGCGGGCCATCGATGGACCCGCCGCCTTACTCCTGACCAGAGGCACCATCGCTACTCTGCCCCTCGCCGCCAACCTACCGTGCAGTGGCTAGAAAATCTTAATTATGTCGAAAGATAAATATGACATAACGTATTGGACGATTGCATTAAACCTCCATGCATATAGCTATCTTGACTACAAGTAGAGATAAGATTGAATCCTAACAAATTTTATTATATCTCATGTAGTCTATAATAATTAGATATACTCTAACATTCTCCACAGTCGAAGTGGGAGCGTCGCAAACACTCAGATTAGAGTAGAGACTGATGACTTGCTTAAGCGTCTGATAGCCCTTTGATATCGAGGTAGTCAAGAACGATATGCATAGGCGAAGCCGCGAGCATAAAGAAATACCATCAAGAAGATGGTGATGCGATCAAGGCAGTCGTCGAGGAAGAAGTCGACGCCAAAGATGATGTAGTTGAAGCCGTCATAGACGAAGCATCATACCGGTTTTGCCAGAACAGGGGGTGTATCGGGGATGAAGGCACACGTCAGTATTTTCAAAACCACGTGCATGAAGAGAGGGACCAACACAAACCATGTAACAGTGTTTGGAGGGTTGTAATTTAATGAGACGCTCATGTATAAACGCCTGTTCAGAGCCGTATGTACAGAGAGTATCACAGACGGTTCCAAAAGAGAACTATGATTACGAGCAGTTCCCATTAAGTAGGACGCTACAACACAGATGGTTCTAAACTAGGAACCGCATGTACAACCGTCTGTGCTATTTGTATAGAAGGTTCCTAGTTTGGAAATGTCTATACTGTAGCGTCCCATTTAACCTGTTAGAATTATTTAGTCTCATATTGCTAGTTGAAATGGAAGGAGACTGCCTTATAAGGGTTGGTGATCCACACATCTCTAAAGCAATCGGAGGAGAGAAGGAAAATACCACACGCGCGCTCTCGCTTGCTCGCCTCGCCAGGCCGGGCGAAGGGCATGCGTACACGACATGTGCGTGCATGGTCCGGCGAATTCGGGTTTCTCGACATGCGTGTGAATAGGAGCGGCAAGGTGCGGATGGGCCGCTTGGCCCTAGCCTTTTTCTTTTACAATCCTAAAACGACATCACAGACAGTTGGAACCGTACCGTCCATACAAACCTGATTTGTACATACGCTTTAGTATAGCCGGTTCGAAAAAGCGTCTCATACGGGAGTTCCGAACTGTCTGTATAAAGCTCTTCTGTAGTAGTGGAAGTAGCAACAAAGTGAGGACTCGACAGTGGTTGCAATGCCCAAAGCGACGGAGAAGAGACGACCAGTGTGACGCAATTGCGATGCGAAGATGAAAAGAATGTGCATGAAGGCATATAAATAACAACCAGATAACGACACTGCAGACATGTACGTGTTGGACAAGATGACGACTTTAGGCGAGGAGGTGGTGACACCGCAGCAGTACTCAGAGTAGGCGGAGAACCACCTGAACGACGTGATGAAGACCATGCCCGCTTGTTGATGTGCGATGGTGCTACACCAGGAGGTGGCGCAGCATTAGCTTGAGAAGTCGACAAAGCACGGCGGTGTTGTGATGGAGTAGCGGGAGCTACCAGCGGTGGTGTTGCGCTGGAGAGAGGTGTCGCGGCACCCGGATGACGGTGACCACGGGCGGCGGTGCTACGGCCCAAGGAGGCGAAGCGGCCATTGTTTGACGCTCGATTAAGTGTGTGCGTGCTCGGTGATGGTGACGATGATCCAAGGTGGATGTGGCGTGCGGACGGTGTAGCTAGGCTGCAACACTTGAAGGCATCCCCGAGGCGGCGCACCTGGTGTCCACCGTGACACCGGGGAAAAAGGAACGACTGGAGGAGAGTCGATGCTAATGTTGGAGTAGAGGCGTGTGATGACAACGACGGTGGGCGACACAGGCCGATGTATGATTGGCATAACAAAAAAAGAAAACCAATCAAACGATCGGCGAGAGAAAAACACAATCAAACATGATCAGAAAATGACTCTTGAGGGCAATCGATCGATGTGATCAGCAACACGAACCCTAGCTATGGGTTGCACAGCCTCTGGATGAGATCATGGAGATCGATCTCACCGGGGGCAGCTAAAGGATCAAGGATGTAATCTAGAGGGAGGGTGAATATACTAATTTAAAAAATTAATCCTAATAATAAAAATATGACCTAGTATGTTACTATCAAGGCAAGATAGTAAAAAGTAAATCTAGTGACCTAAACAACAAACAACAAATAAGGAAATAGATGTAAATACGGGAGACACAGGGATTTATTTTCAAAGTTCGGATTTTAGACGAGATCGTACGTATCCACTGAGGAAGCTTGATTCAACGATCAAAGCCGACACCGAATCATACTTTCCCAAGAGGCTTGATGGTGTGAAGCCTCCCTCTCACTTGGTAGCCCTTCACCTTGCGATAGGCGAGCTACGGACCTTCACAAACTCTTAAGGCGCTTCAAACTCCTTGAAGATTCTCAAGTGACTTCCAGTCGTCTAGGAGACGACAATCTCCAAGAGTAACAGTGATGAGGACATCCCTAACACCGATACAATAATATTTTCACAATTACATGTTCCAGTGACACAAGCTCGAGCATGTCAACTTAACTTTCAGGTCAATTCGTTTCTTGGAGCGCCATCATTTTCGATGAACTCAATGATGCTGCCTAAAGGAGAAATGTTATATTACACAGGAACATGGGCTCAAGTGAGGAGAAGGATGATAGTGCTACAAGGAACAAGAAGAGAGATGTTGAGTCGTTGTCAAGCTATTTCAAGATTTTGAAACCACCATGATGGAGTATGAAGAGTATACAAGCTTCCACTTTATATTTTCACCAATAATTAGCACATGGTGCTGCGCCACCTCAAATTTGGGTCAGGCCTATATAATTTCGGATTTAGGCAAGATAGGCAAGTTTTAGAGTCCGTATTCAAGAAGAATTAGGTTTTAAAGGTTGTTTTGGATCCCTGCCTTAGGGGGCACAAAAATTTTCTCAACCCCTCTTTAAATACACCTCGAGCGCCTCCTCTAGGACTCGGGTTTCATTGCATTGTTTAGCTACTTCTAAAATTTCGCATCTACAAGTTGTGTAGGACTACCACCTTGTTCAGATCGCTAGTAGAATCCCAATTCGTTCTTCTAGTTCTTGTGCCAATTTAATACTTGTAATTTCAGATTACAAATTATCACAGTTATTGCTAGTTCTTCGGTTGCTTGCAGGAACTCGAACCTCGTTGTTCAGGTTGATCGCGCCTACAGGAAGGTCAATAACCATCGGAGATTGGTTTAGCGATTGCTAAACTGTATCATCTAGTCAAACTCCACCAAATCGATAGCTATCATCATCCCATCGAAAGATTGGGCCACCATTTCATCAACAGGTTGCGATAGCTTTGGCTTGGAGATGTACTCTTGCTTAGTGCTTAACGATGGCTCAGTCTATCTCTCTCTCTCTCTCTCTCTCTCAAAGATTTCCTCACAAGGATGGAAACTTGGGCCTGAGGAAAAGTGGGATGGCATCTAGTAGAGTAGATAGATGGAGTGGCAAAGAGTTACTCGTGCAAAAAGGCTTAGGGTTTATATAGCCAACTCCTCACAAACTAGTCGTTAGTGCATAAGCGAAAGAACTCGAAACTTCCAACATGGAAATAAGAGGTTTCGACATTTCAAAACAACGGCTGCTATGGCTGTCCAAAAAATGATCCCAAAACTTCCGGCACGAACTTAGAGGTTCCGACTTTCAAAGTATAGCAGACAGAAGTGAAAGTCAAAGGTTCCCACTTGGAACCCGAACCCTTCGGGATTTTGAAGGCCTCAGAGAGGTGTCAACAGAACCAATTTCTGGAGATTCCGAATTAGCACTTGGAGCTTCCAAGATTCCAAAGGACCTCAATAGAGGATAGACATAATGCATTCTCAGAGGTTTAGACATTCTGACTTGAATATTATGAGATTTCAAGGATAAGTTCAGAACAGTTCTCGGAGATTCCCACATTTAGAAAAACAGATAGAAGGGCAACTTGGAGGCTCAGAGTTCCATGACTCTTCACACGGAGATGAAACTGAGAAGTTTTGAATTTCTAGAACAAGAGTCTATGAAGAGTTCTTCAAGGGCCTCTTTGGATTTGGAAATTGATTCCTAGCTAAGCATTAGCAAGGGACTCTCATATGTTTTCAGATTTCAACCCCCCTTAATAGTACGAATTTCCCTAAACTCAATGTGATTCCTCGAATCACTAAACATAGAAAATTGTCTTCAATCTTAGTTTCTTCGAGCTGACTTTCCTTATAACTTTTTACGGGTCATCAATGCTGGTTTTATCACAACTTTTTAGACTAAACACATGATCACTCTCAATGCACACATTAGTCCCTAAACAGTTTTGTCATTAATCATCAAACCCACTTAGGGGGGCCAAGATTCAATTTTACTCTTCCCCTTTTTGGTGATTGATGACAACCCGATTAGAGCTTTGATTTTGAATATAAAGAGTTTTGTTTTTGGTCCTGAGCTCCCCCTAAAGATGTGCATTATTTAGATTTATGTTTGAATGCAAATGCGCATATTTGGTGAAAGTGTGAAGAGCTCCCCCTATATCTTAGGATCCGCGGACATGCATAGTGTATAATTTGGCATATAAAGTAAAGAACTATGCATGATGAGGTGATCATGGTATAAACATGGCATGACATATGAATATTATGATGAAAAGCACAAAATCATGTCAAATATAGCAAAAGAGAAACATTTATTTCACGAAAGATTACAAGTTACAAGATGTACAAGAATAATCAAATAAGACCCTTTAGCCGAATGACCCTCAAAGATGATAGCCTCCACATGCTTCCATTTACCTTGCACAATCTTGGTCTTGGTTTATTGCTGGGGTGACCATGGCTTACTATTGCCGTTGAACCTTGGTTGAAGTTCTCAACTTAATAGCTCAAAATATACTTGAGGGGCTTACTACCATCGTAACATTTGAGTAATTCTTCTTGGAGTTGGGCCTTCATCCTAGCATTCTTGCTCACAAGTGTTGCCTCACATGGTATGGGCTTAGAGGTATTAGCAACATCAACATAAACGATACTAGGAGAATTCATATACAATGAAACACATTTAGGACATATTATCTCTACACTCTCTTTAGATGAAGTGGATTGCTTGTCAAGGAGAAAGATGTGCTTGCTCTTGAGTATGTCATGAGATATCTTAAGTTTTTCAAGATATTGGTTATTATTGACAACCTCAAGACCAAGATTTTCATGAGTACTCCTAAATTCCTCATGAGATACTTCAAGTCTACGATGTGAAACTTTGAGATCTTTTTCCCTAAGAGTCAAGTTCTTGTTCTTCTCTTTCTCCCTCACAAGAAATGCTTCTTACTTCTCAAGAGTGGTAACAAGAGCATTAGAGCTAGGCATACTCAAATTATCAAGATCCTTATCGAGCAAGTCATCATAACTATCATCATAGTTAGGTAACTTGGTGACTTGTGACACATTTGACCCATTTTCCATAAGACAATGAGGTGTCTCCTTATTGCTTGATTTGGCGGGTCTAGCCATGGGGATGTCAGCGACTCCCTCATCATCTTCATTTGAGTCAGATTTGAAGCTTAAGTCATCGAAATCCCACTCTTGGCCAATGTGAGCTAGAGCCTTGTAGTGGTCATCTTGACGAACTTTTCCTTTCCATGGCTCTCCTTTTTGTACCCCTTCTCTTTCTTGTCCTTCTTGTTAAGATAATTAGAGATGAAATGTCTTGTGTTGCCACACTCAAAACATTTCCCTCTTGATGAGTTTCTTCTTTGTGTCCTTCAAGTACTCGTCCTTTGCTGCGGACCTTGTCGGCATCACCCTTCTTAGATAACTCACAAATAGGATGATGTCGTCTTCATCAAGTTCTTCTTTCTCTATGTTGTCACTTGAGTCATCCTGACAACATGTTTGGCCTTCAAGGTGATGTTCATGAGAGGGCTCATAGCATCTTCTTGATTACGAAGTGGTTGTTGATCTCTAGGAACCTGAAGGACTTGAGCTCGTTCATAATGCGATTGAGGAGTGTGAGCATTTAATTCACACCTTCATTCTCCGTCATGGTGAAGCGGTCGAGCTTGGTTGTTAGGACATCAAGCTTGGAGTCCTTGACAGAAGAGGTTCCCTTGTGTGTCTCCATGAGCATGTGATGCATGCATTTTGCGTACATGTTTTTATTCCACTTTTTGCATATTAGTTGGAGGTTTAGTTACTTTTTAGAATAATTACGCTATTTTGATGTAGATCTGCTTAAAAGGCAAATGAAGGCTCTTCTAGAGGATAATTAAGAAATTTGATTAAATCAAAGGATTTTATGGAAAAACCAAATATATACACGTCATCTACACACCAAGAGAAGACCCTTGGAAGAAACCTCGTCGTGATTGGAGTTACTAGAAAGTTTACCGACCAGTGTATGGATGCGCCCGCTCGTACCGCCTAGTCGTACTGACCTCTAGCCAAACTGCCTCGTCAAACTCTACCTTGTGGCGGTCGGCCATATATACAGATGCCATTCATATGCGAGGGGGAGAAAAAGCAAAGAGAATAGCAAATAAAAAATAGATTGATACACCTCCAGAGAGAAGAAGACTGCCATAGATCGGATCTACACCAATAGGGCAGCGATCATCATCAAGAGAGGTCACAAGGAAGACCGAGGAATCATCCCCCATCACCATCCTCATTTTCACCATGGTTTCTCCATCCAAATTGATCTACAAACTTGTTCATTCCGTACTTTATGTGTGTGGATTCGTTCTAAGATTACTCTTGCACATTCAATCATAATATTCTATGTCCGCACTTCATTCATGTCTTGTGATCTATCTACTGAGTAGTTCATTTAGTTCTTGAGGTTATGGGGTAGCCTTAACCTAGTTGTGATTGAAATGCAGTAATTCACTTGTGTTATGATATATGATTGTGGTGATGTTCTTCAGTGGTGTACGACCATCGACTATCCACCATGTTGCCTACGGGGCCTGAAGGATGTCAATGCTTAGGAGAGAAGGGATTAAAGGTATTACGGTGATAGAAGCTACCTTGAACCCCCTAAATCTTCTAGGTGTGAGATTCACAAAGACCCATCTACTTCACGGCGTTACCATGAGTGACCATAATTGTCTTGCTTGCCAATTGGATGTTGGAGCGAGATAGTGGTTGCAAGAGATGTGTGTACGATGTTCGAGACACATCTTATATGGCTCCATTCTCATAAATTATTATCATTTACACAAATTGTTCTCGTCTACTATCTTTGTGTGGTTAGTGGTGAAACCATCCCCTCAAGAACACCGTCTTTTTATTACAATTTTTCTTATTTTTATTATACTCTAATTTATGTTTTTACTTCATGCTTGTTCTCACAACCATCCCTATTTTATACACATTCACCGATGTCATTCCATTTTATTCCTTAAAAGACATTTGTAGGACCAATGAAGAGATAATACTTGAGCAAAACCTACCCGTTCCTTGTACTCCTCGTGGATACGATACTCTTACTTATCGAAAACTAGCTTCAACCTACCATGTGCACTTGTAGGACATCAACGTGTTCCATATGATCATGGCATCCTCAAGCGTGCTTACTCAATTGAACTCATCCGGGCTTAATGCATTGAAGATGGCGTTCGGCGTCATCATCGGTGAGCTCGTCTTGGTTGAGCATTGCATAACCATCAACAGCAATGCATCATATGTTTGGGCTAATGGCCATTAATGCATCTTCATTTTATATTTCTAACTAACATAGTTTGAACCATCAAAGTATAGACCTCTACCCACATGCAAACCCTCGCTACAAGACATCCTCACCCTCTAAGTTGTTAAACCTCAAAAGATGAGAGCATGAGGCTCTGATACCAATTGAAGGATCAATGATATAGTCTAGAGTGGACGCAAATAGAATACTTTTAAAAATTAATCATAAATTATGCAAAATAGGACCTACTATGCTAGTGGCAAGGTAAGATTGCAATAAGTAAATCTAGTGACCTAAACAACAAAAGTAAGGAAAGAGATGCAAACAGGGGAGACACGATGATTCATTGTTGAACTTCAAATTTTTGGCGAGATCATACATCTCTATTGAGGAAACTTGATCTAATGATCAAAGCCGACACTGAATTGTGTTCGTTCCTCAAGAGGATTGCCAACGCAAAGCCTCCCACTCACTCGGTAGCCCCTTCACCTTGCGGGAGGAGAGCTCCGGACCTTCACAAACTCTCGAGGTGCTTCACAAACAACTTGAAGGCTCTCAAGTGAATCCTAGTCATTTAAGGGAAGCCAATCTCCAAGAGTAATAGATTGCAATCGCTTCGGCTTAGAGATAAACTCTTGCTTAGTGCTCAACAACCGCTCAATCTCGCTCTCTCTCTCTCTCAAAGATTTCATCATAAGGATCGAAGCTTGAGCTGGAGGAAAATTTGGATGGCACCTAGTAGAGTAGATAAGCGGAATGGCAAAGAGTTACTCGTGCAAAGATGCTTTTGGTTTATATAGCCAACCCCTGAAAACTAGTCGTTACTGCTAAAGAGGAAGAACTCCAAACTTTCGACTTGAAACTCAGAGGTTCTAACATCTAAAAACAACTGCTGCTTTGATTGTCTAGAAAATGATCTTGGAACTTCTGACACGAATTCGGAGGTTCTGACTTTTAGAGCACATCAGACAAAAATGAAAGTTGGAGGTTCTGACTTGGAACCCAGACCCTCAGGGATTTTGAAGGGCCTCAGAGATGCGTCAACAAAACCGACTCCCGGAGATTCCGACTTAGCACTTAGAGCTTCCAAGATTTCAAATGACCTCAATAGAGGATAGACATAATGCATTCTGGGGGGTTCCGACATTCCGACTTTGATATTCTGAGATTTCAAGGATAAGTCCAGAATAGATTTTTGGAGGTTCTGACATTTAGAAAAACAGACATAAGGGCAACTCAGTACCTCCAAGTTCCCTGACTCTTCACACAAAAGTGAAACTCAGATGTTCCGAAACCAAATTCGGATGTTTCGACATTTCCAAAAAAGAGTGTATTTCAAGGGCCTTTTTGGATTCAGAAATTGATTCCTAGTTGAGCATTAGCAATGCACTCTCACCAGCTTCCAGATTTCTCGAACTCTAGAATTTTGAAGGGTCTTAGAGTGGCATCAATAGAACCGATTCCTAGAGATTCCGACTTAGCACTCGGAGCTTCCAAATTTCAAAGGACCTCAAGGGAGGATAGACAAAATGCATTCTTCAAGGTTCTAACATTCTAACTCAGATATTCCAAGATTTCAAGATACGTCCAGAACAGATTCTCAGTGGTTTCAACATTTAGAAAGACAGACAGAAGGGCAACTCAGAGCCTCTGAGTTCTACTGACTCTTCATATAGAGGTGAAACTCGGATATTCCAACACCAAAGTCAGATGTTCCAACATTTCAAGAAAAAGAGTGTATGAAGAGTTTTTCAATGGCCTCTTTGAATTTAGAAATTGATTCCTAGCTGAGCATTGACAAGGTATTCTCACCAGCTTCTAGATTTCAGCCCCCTTAATAGTACAGCTTTCCCTAAAACCAATGTGATTCCTTGAACCACTAAAAGAGCTAGAAAATTATCATTAATTTCTGTTTCTTCAAGTCATTTTTGCTTAGAACTTTTTAGGGGTCGTCAATGCTGGTTTTATTGAAACTTTTGAGACTAAACACCTTATCACATTTGATGCACACATTACTCCCTAACTCGTTTTGTCATTAATCATCAACACCCACATAGGGGGCCAAGATGCACTTTTAGCAGCGTGGTGCAGAAGCATGTTAGATGCTAGGTTGAGGAATGAAACCCTCTGATACCATCAAAGAGGATGAATATGGTGCAATGTGTTGGGTGATTGTATTGAATCTCGAGGATGATTATATATAGAGGACAAGACTTGGAGTACAAGAAGCTCCTAAAAATAAGATCGAATCACAACAATCTTATCATATCTAGTGTAGTCCGTACTAACTGGATATACTCTAACAAACTCTTTCTTTATGTTCTCTTTTGAACTTACGTTTCCCGAGTTGAATTTCAGAGTTTTAGAATTTGCTGACTCCACGTTTCGCCCAAATTCATAGTTTTAATATATTTTAGTTTGGATTTTCCCATTGTTTTTCTTTGGAGTTTTTAGGTAAGAAGGTGAGAAAGAAAAAGGGGATAAGGTGGGTTGAGGTGGTGCCATTTGGGACATAGGATATTCTTGTGAAGACCTTCTGATGACATGAGTCCCTTTATACACAATTGTAATATAATAGGAAGGATTCTCGCCACCCCATTTTTTTGGGCCCCACCTATCCTTTGCTTGCATGGACCAATCCCACGTCAACATGTCGTTGGGTTCCTAGGCAGGCTTACACAGGCCCTGCAAAGCCTGGTAGGTGCCCTCGAAAACTCGGTTCTAGGGTCCTGTGTGGCCTAGTTTTCTTCTCCAGTTGTGACCGGGGTCTCCCAGGGACACTGGTTCTATCCAGTGCAACTCTTGCTGCTTACCTGCTTAGCCCTCCCTTGTCGGTGGCGTTTCGTAGCTAGGTTGCAGTCGGTTGAGCTCCTGGTGCTCATCGGCTCAGCCCTCCCTGTCGATGGCGTCCGCTAGCTCCATTGCGCAAACAACAGTTCTGGTGTCATCCAAACAAAAGAGAAGGTTACTTTTTGAACCAATGATTTGGAGAAAAAGAAAGATAACAAATGGATCATTATGATCATGAGCTACTCTGCTAGATTAAAAATAAAAAAAATTCATGAACAAAATATTATGCTAGCTTCGAATCGTCATCGAAAAGATTTTCAGATCAACTAAATGCTCTCCTATATTAGAGGAGAGTACCTTCCACCTCTTTTTGACATGCCAGTTTAGCCAAAGGTGTTGGAACTATCTACAAATTAATTGGGGTCCTCCTGTCTCGCTGCATGATATGCTTTGTTACGCCAAGAAGGATTTTCAGCGACCGTTCTTCATGGACATATTGATTCTTGCTGCCTGGCACATATGGAAACAGTAGAATGCTCAAGTATTTGAAAATCAAAGGTCTTCTTTCAGTCACTGGTGACAAGCTTTCAAAACAAACTCCTATTATCATGGCTTAAAACTTTAATCTAGCTTTGGTTTTGTTTTTTTAACCTTTTTTCATGTATATATCCCCCCTCTTGTAGCTGTTTTTATACATACTTTTAGTTGTGATTAATATATACCGTAGGGGCCTCCCCTACTATCTTTTCAAAAAAATGGAACACTAGGATTGTGACCTACTCTGTCAGATTAAAAAGCAAGAAAATCCATGAACAAAGTATTATGCCGATTTTGAATCAGCACTGGACATATTTTTTGATCAAAAAATCCTCTCCTATATAATTTTGTACGGGTTAGTACCATGAACATAACTTTATTCCCCTTTTTTAGGCTGATAATTTTTTCAAACCAATGACAAATCAGGAAATAAATTTTTGGATCCAAAAGTTCCTCTCCTATATCATCCCATTTGGATCCAACACTAGCAACACAAATTCTTCCACCACTTTCAGATCATGCAAGCATTCAACCATTGAAATGAAAATCCAAAGCATGAACAAAACAAAACTTCGGAGCTCCATGGCTCAATTTTCAGATCCGCAATAAAGAGGTTAGAAATATTTGTACCATCAGAACACAAGGATAAAAATGGCTCTATAATCTGGACCATGAACAAAACAAAAAAAATTCAGGAACACAAACCCAAAAATAGCAAGCAAGTCAGAATATGAACCAAAAAAATCCATGCATTAGGAAACGAATTGAATCCGAAACATAACCACGCTTGGATCTAGAACATGCACATGATTTTCAGTGTCTCAGAAGTTGGAGCCGAGCCTCATGTCCTCCATTCTAAGCTTGCTAGAGTTGAGGAAGGGGATCTTGTCCCCCGACCACCGACGGGCCAGCCATCTATCATGGCCACTAGATCTGCTCCATTTGATCAACCTCTTGGTGCGCCATGGTGATAGCTGCCTGATGATAGCTGCCTCTGGGCGAGGTAGTGAAGGGGGTGGTCACCTAGCTCGCTAGGCCACTTGATCCGTGCGGCAGGAGGGGTGACCCTTCCTTCTTTCCTCCTGATGGTGGTAGCGGTGGTGGAGACGGGGCTTTAGGCGCTGGTGGCTGTGGGGGGCCTTGTGAGGTGGTGGCTGGGGTGGCAACGTGAAGGCCATGGATGGTGCTGGTGATTGCCTTTCTCTTCCTAACAATCACAGCAGCCATGGTGATGCGCACAGGGTGGAGGCGGCGGATGATGCGCCATGAGAGAGAGAGAGAGAGAGAGGAGGAGGAGGTGCAAGGAGAGGTGGCTAGGGTAAGTAACAGAGGCGGCAGCGATTCAAACCATGTGGCAGGGTGCGACGGCGGCATGTGAGGAAGAGAGAGAGAGAGAGAGAGAGAGAAGAGGTGGGAGCTGGCTAGGGTTAACCCTTAACCTAGCCAGATTGGGCCAAGTGGCCGGTTGAGCTAGTGGGCTCAACCCAAGTTTAAAAGAAAGGATCCAAATTTATGTTTAACTAATTCTCTCCAACCAAATATATTCAAAATATCGCCCAAACATGAGTACAGTTTAAATTGTGTAAATTATATGTAATTTAAGCTAAACCTCATAAGCATGTATTTTCTTATGTTTAAAATTCCGTAGATTATATGTAATTTAAGCTAACCCTTGTAAGTAGGTATTTTCTTGTGTCCACCTTAATGATATTATATTCAAGAAGTTATGCAAGTCAATTAAAATAATCCACACAAGATTATAGAAATGTTAACAAGATAAAGTCATACAAATTTATTTGGGGTTAGTCACGCCGAGGAAAAATAGAAAAATTACGCAAGGAGTGATTGCAACTACAATTATCTACATGATTTGGTGTTCTTTTCTTTTGGCATAATAGGTATGATGAGCTATATTATAGTTAAATTTTAGAAAAGATAATTCTTACCGATTTGTGAACCTTCACTAACTCAGAGACCATAGTTGACTCCCCACGTGAAGATATCATGATAGAATGCAAACATAGAGAACATTAACATGCTACCGGCAACGAGACTAGAGCTTATGTCGGCACACATGCTTTTGTACTGTAAATATCATGTAGAATAAATTGATGTGCACAGGTTTCGCAACTGATACGCTAGATTAGCTAGTACACGTCTCACCCTAGAATGTACCTATAAATTGCACAGCTTTTACATGCTGCTCTTTTAATATCCCGACGTATAATGACAGCTACACGCTGAAATACAAGCAACAAGACGGAAGCTTATGCCATGGCGTGGTGTGTCACCACACGAGCCCCTCTTGTATTACACATGCACGATCACTATGAACTCATTAATGGACATATAGGTGTCACATAACTGTTGCTCAGGGGCCTCCAATTAACATTAGGGCCATTTTTCCTTGGCCAGGTTTTATAGGAATTTCATATGAATGGAATCATATAGAAAAACTTCCTATGAAGCCCTTTAGATGTATGATTGGGTTTGAAAATTTCTATAGAAATCCTTCCTTTCCTTCACTTTTTGGAAGATTCTAAACATCCATTCAAGCCTCATTTTTTTCATTCCTTTGAGAAGTCCAATGCAACATGTGTCTTTATCTCTCTTCTTCTCTCTCTAATCAAGAATATTTTTCTATAAAATTTCTATGGGGCATCCAAACAGCAACGTCATAGAATTCCTTCGTTTTTAATATCTATAGGGAACCTACCTCTTTGATTTGCAGGAATAGGAAAAACACAGGATTACGATGTCATGCCAACTTGAATCCTACAAAATTGGATTTGCACCAAGTATTGTTTAATTACACCATAGGAAAAACAAAGGATTCGAAGGGCCTTTTTGATTCAAAGGAATTTCACAGGAAATTTGGAGGATTTTATTCCTTAGAAAATTCTCTTATAGAGCTTGTTTGATTTGTAGGATTGAAAATCATAAAAAAAAATAGCTTGTTTGATTTATAGGATTAAAAACCACAGGAAATTTTTCTATGAACTACTTTGCATGCAATTGCAAAGGAGAACTTCTGTTGAGTCCAACCTGATGAAAATTTTCCTTTGTTTCTATGATAACTATTGCAAACACCTCATTCTTCAAGAAAATTCATGTGTTTTTCTTGTAATGCAACTCAACAACTTTTTTTACTTATTGCTGAGTTTTCTAATTATATAAAACTCAATATGCCATGAGATCCAATTCCTACATTTTTTCATATTCCTGTGTTTTTGGAATCATATGAATCAACGAGGCCCTTTTTTCCAAGAAGTTTGAGTTAATGAAAATTTTCCTATAAAATGTAGTGTAATAGAATACTTAGAAAAAAATTCCTGCAGGACATAGTCATATAAATCAAACAATCCATATAGGAAAATCCTTAAAGATTCCAATCCTCCAAAATTCCTATGAAAACCTATTGAATAAAAAAAATCCTATGTTTTTCTTGTCCTGTCATTCTAAATGGTCCTCTTGTACTCGAATTTAGGTACCTAATTAAATTGGTATTTAGTTCCTCCGAGGTATCCGCCAAGAAAATGGGAATGCTAGCGGCATGTATCAGCGGGAGATCGGTACGGAAAGAGTGTTATACGTAATTGAAGCAAGCTGAATTGAAGCAAGCTGAATTTTTAGCACTCGGCTAGTCAACTGCCTCCATATTAACTGTGACCAACATGTGGATTCATTTGTAATCTCTATACATGATCATATTATTATTTTATATGTGCACCTCATATGTACTTTGAGGCAATGTTGCAAGGACGCTTTCCTCCCGAAGAGAAGCTACAAGGGTATGCTCAGCAAGGCTGCAACAGTAATGTTTCATTCTGTAACATGGCATGCCAAGGACGCAGTTCCACATTTCCAAGGCATATTATTTCCCAATCAAACGGCGTGCCCGCTGGTTGGCTCCCTTTACCCTGAAATTTAGTTCATCCACATCATCCTGTAGACCATCCATCGCTTTGTTTTGCCTGCAATTCCAATATGCATAAGTATAACAACATTCAGCAGGACGCACAGGCATGTAACTGAGGAAAAAAAGGATGAAATTGATTAATCCACTGTAAATTACTAGACTTTACACTGAAAAGATTCCTTACATAGTTAAAAGGGGAGTAGGAAGACAAGAGGAAAAGTAATGGCAGTCTCAAATCCTAGTAGCACTTTTAATTGCAGATTATGGTGAAAGGTTTTCTTTTCTTTCTTTTTCCTTGTGTAGGAGTGGTAGAAGATTTATTTTGTTTTTAAGCGGTAAAAGGTTTCTGAACTTAAGCACACACAAGCATAAACAAAAGCGAAGATATTCCATTTAGTTAAAAGATCATGACATTGTTTGCTTTGGTCATAAGCCGAATCTAAATAGAATGTGAAGTTTTGGTTGGGCTGCCGCATCTGACCTTTATTCTACAGATCAATGTGTATAGTATAATAGCACGCGGACAGTCCAAGCAGCTCATGTCATGCTCATGAACAACAAACTCTCAAAAATTGATTGTTGACGTATTCTATTTAGTTAAGTTGAAAAAGCACCACACAATCAAGTGCATCATGATTTACTGTTTTTTAAAAAGCATCAATTTGGTTCTTATTTGATGAGAGCAATCTCCAATTACGCTCTCTCTCAGTGGTTACAAGGCAATAGAATGTTAGATAATCGATACTTCTTCTAACTTGAGTGTGGTATTTTTCAGGCTGAATCCTCAACCCTGTTGGCCAATGAAATAAGATATAGTGAACTGAAGTCGATGAAGAAAATATCTATCGATTTCTGAGCCCATATCGAGAGCCATGCCCTTGAGCTGTCCCAGTACATCACTAAGATCCGAAAGGGTACTGTCTTGCTTGTCTTTCTCAACCTGTCAAATAAAATGGTTACTGATTGTTTAGGATCCAAATTTATCCGTAGTCAATCCTAACATCAACACAAACCTGAACTTTCTCCATGGCGGCCGTGGGATCAGAATACTTCTGAGGATTTGACTTCCCTCTAGTGCTCGAAGACAATCCTAATTTATCTCTCTGTTCGAAGTGGTTAGCCCTTCTTTTGAAGGAATCATCTATTTCATTGATTAACAAACTTAGTAAAAATAATACCCCAAGTCAACATGATTTTAGCCCAATGAAAAATGCAAACCTCGTGTAATAATTGCTGGTCCCTTTATTTGCCTAGTTTTCTTTGACTTCCAGGATTTTGAGAAGAACCCTCCTAGGCTTCCTAGAAGTTTCTCGCTCTGAGAAGGAACACCAGGAGTTCAAACACCAGTAAGAACAAAAAAATGCCAGCTTCTCACGCATCATTGTTTCCACGGGAAGTAAGAAAATGATAGTTGTCAGGGGGATGTTCACATATGTACATCATTTTCGAATAGATGCATGGTAGTTCAAGAATCAAGTAAAAGAAACAGTAAGCAAAGTTATGTCAAATGAATGTTACTAGCTTTCATTTATAAAATAAATAAAATGTTCCACCATCCACTACATTGAGAATTAAAATGAGCTGCGTACAGCTAGTGTGCAACATACAGTGAAGAAGATGACACCTGAATAGATATTCATCATATGTTCTCTCTGTAAAGCCTATCTAAGGAAGTACCAACCTTATGATTGGTGCTTCAATAGTAATCAAACCATGCCGGGTTATAATGAATGCAGTGAACTTTTAAAGAGTACAGCTTTGTTAATGGACATGAATGTTGGATGCTCAATGCTCAGTACAACTTGGACTTTTTAATGTGTCACACCACTGTGCCTGCACAAGACAATCCAGTTCAATAGTCAACAGAAAATGCTAATGGAAGCAACAGCTTTGAGCTTACCCTGCTAAGGTCCTGATCAATGTTTGCAGCTCAATGCTCAGTACAACTTGGACTTTTTAATGTGTCACACCACTGTGCCTGCACAAGACAATCCAGTTCAATAGTCAACAGAAAATGCTAATGGAAGCAACAGCTTTGAGCTTACCCTGCTAAGGTCCTGATCAATGTTTGCAGCTGTTTCATGGGTCCTATTTATCTGTTCACCCTGCTTATGCAGGGTGATTAGAGTGTTTGTAGCATCTTCCTTGATGTTTTCAGCAAGGCGAAGGCAGTAATTCACTTTCTGAGTGGTCTCCTCGGCCTTGTATGCAGCGTAGCTTTCCAGTTCTTGCACAGATTGGTTCTCAAACCCGCCTGAATCATGGAAGCCATTCTTGTATCGGCTCTTGGCACTGGGATCAACTAAATAAGAAGATGATACTCTTGCAGGTTTCGAGGTAAATTCAGAATCTGAAACGGAGTCGAAGGGATTTGGTTTAGAAGATGCAGGGTTTGCAGCTCTTGATGTAGGCATGTTTCCTGTCCATGGTAACAAGTTTAATTAGTTGGGATGTAAAGAAGGCTGAAGAAAGTAAGGAATTCAGAACTGTGGTTACTGGAGATAAAATTGGCGAATTCCACATCTATACATGATGAGAGCAATGCTAGAAAGCTGAAAGCCTATGAAACATCAATGAATGAAATCTATGAAACAGCTAGAACAACACATGCTACAAGATATGGTATTACTCATTTTGGATATCTAGTACATAGAACTAAAAGCAATTGCAACCATGGTAACTTAAGATTTTTGATCCACTTCAACTATAACATTTGGACACCACATTCGCGGACCACAGTATTTTCTCAAACCATCTGAATTGCAGCTTTGGGACTGATTAATAGTCCCTTCCGGCATCAGCATGGCCACAAAAAAGGGGAAATCATGCTCAAAATTCATCCACAGCCATCTGAACTAAGCAATTTTAGGGGGCATTCCAGCAAACCATCTTTAGTTTATTTTCGGGAATTCTTGGTTTTGCTCTACGATGATTTTAAGCAGCAGAATTACAACCGAAGTAACCATCGCACGAGAAAGACTTGCCTTGTACGATTTTATACAAGAATCCCTGCAAAATCCTTAAAAGTGACCAAACGCAGTCGCAGGCTCACAGCTAAGATCTCATTTCGCGTCCTTTTGCCTCGATTCCGTGCTAAGCTTAGGACGAAACGTGACAGAAAATTCTGATGAAATGGGGTCCAAAAAACCACCGGTGTCGCCGAAAGGAAGTCATCAAGAAGAACAAATCAACAAGGCGAACCGAACTAGGCAAGCCGCATCCTGGAGAAGAAGAGCTAAGATGAGCGGGAGGGAAGGAGGAATGGATCGAACCTGAGAGCTGCGCGACGAGGGTGCATATGGCGCGCAGTTCTTGCAGTTGCCGGCCTTCTTGGACGGCAGGACTGGCGGCAAGGAGATGTCCTTTTCCTTTGGACATACATGACATTGTTCTTCGTGTACAGGAGTTAAGTCGACGTAAACTAAATAGAACAACATAGAAAGATATAAAGATAATAAGAGTAACACTGAGTTTTTATTCTGACTCTTCTCTTTTCTCCTCTTTCACATCAGCAATTATCTTATATGATAGAATAAAGAGTCAACTGATATTACATTATTTTACATATTTTCATATTGCGTCATGTTCCAGTGACATGATCCCTCGTCCTGTAGTAACTGATAATTGATTATTGAATTAATCTTCATCCTACTTGTTAAGCAAATATGATACACTTCAGTTACTAAAATTCTAGCTCTTCGGGAAAGAGAACTACTAAAACTTATGTGTTTTTCTTACTACCCATCCAAACATTCTTCTTCTACAAATTTATGTGTTCTTCAATCATCTGCATCACACGTGTATTCATTCATTTGATTTTACACCCCACTGCTACAAATTTCATGTGTCCTCTGCGTCACACGTGCATTTCTTTTGTTCATGTGTTCTCAGTTCAAGGGCCCTAAAAGTTTAGCCTGAACCCTGACTTAGGAGTAACAATGTGCATGTATTTATTTCGGACTATGCAAATATATTATTGCAGTAAAATAAATCCCATATAGGGCAAATGTAAATACCGCGCTCATGGCACTTGCGCGCGGGCCGCCCCCATACCATACCCATTTGGTAATCTGTGTCAGCTACCAGTAATATGCTATGTAAACGGAACATTCTTGCCAGGTTGAATTTGACATGATAAACATGAAAGTTTACAAGTTACATTGTCAGTGCAATTGGAGCTTTACTCCCAGTGGAAGCTAGAAAAGTAATATGGAAAATAAAACAGCTCACTAAGGTTACAAATGCACATGCATTTACATATGACGATTATACAAAGAATTATATACAACAACTGCATATGTGAGTGCATAAGCTGTCTAGCATCCTAGATCCTACCCCGCGTCACCATCTGAAGCTTCATCAGGACGCCACTCTAGTAGCGCATGGTTCTCTGACTTCTCATCAATATTGTTAGCATTGGAAGACCTGAGATCAACTGACCCTTCAATCAAGCAATTAGACAATTCTAGCAACATTGCACAGAACCCGCAAGAGCAAGATCTGCAAACCCTCCCAAGGTTCAACGTGGAGTACAACCTCTACAACGAATATGCATGCAAAGTGTATCAGTAACATGAAATGACTAATCTCAAGTAGGACATTACTGTGAAGAGTAATTCATGTTAGGTGGGATGCTATCACCTACATGCACATACCCCTAAAGCATCCTTCAGTTTCTTAATCTCCATAGCTTGCGTGTTAGTTAGTTCATGTGATTCCTGCAGTCGCCTTAGTGCTGCACTCAATTTTCTCTGCTCTTTGCAGATCTGTTTTAGAATATCAGGAACATAAGTGTAAAGCAAACAGGACGAAAAATTCATAAATATAACTAGGCCAATGCCATGTGTCTATTTCCTTTGTAATCATACAGTGAAATTCAAAATTTAAATCATGGAGAAACAATTTCAGCTACATCTGCAACTACATTTTTCAGGTGCAGTGACACAACCTGGGGAAGAAAACTTAAATTTCATTACCTGAGCCTCGAGCTCCTGAATTTGTTGAATAGCAGCTTGCTCAATGCAAGATCGACGCTTGTATTCTTCCTCAAGCATGCCAGTTATCTGGTACCTTAGTTCAGCCATTTCTTGAGTGAGATCTTCTGCATCCTCCTTCGCCTTCAGTTTTTGTTGTCGAAGTTCTTCCTGACAAATAAAGCAACACTTAAATAACACCAGAAGAAGGTAAAGTTATATTCAAATCAGAAAAAAAAGATCAGATAGATCCTTGAATTTATCCAATAGTGTAACTCCACGCTATAGCAGAATGTGTTTAGAATAATTTATTTTTCAAACTTGTTTTGGAAGTACAGATGTGAATAACTTATTTTTCAAACTTGTTCTGGGAGTACAGATGGCAGTGGCACTTGTTCAAGATAAGAGTATGCCAAAACCCTGAAGTACATGTGATAAACAACCTCTCACCTTAAGCTGCTCAATTAGAAGTTCAGATTCTTCATTTTCCTTGGCCATCCTTTCAAGAATTGCATAATCCCTTTCACAGTCAGCATGACCATCATTCTCCAGTGTTTTGTCAAGTTCCTCCACAGTTGTAGAAGGGGATTGTTTAGGAGCTCTTCTAGGCAAGAACTCTTTTTTCAGTTGTTTATTCTCAAGTTTGAGATGATCAATAGTCTTTTGCGCCTCTTGCAGCTGGAGCTCATATCCTCTCAGTTGCTTCTCCATTATAGTTTTGTACTTGGCAGCATGCTGGCCAAAGCTCTCAGCATCAAACAGTCTCTGCTCAAGTGTAGTCAAATCAAGTTTTAAGCTCTCAATTTCACATTGTGAATCTAAATTTGTGTTTTGAAGCTTCTCTATTTGTAAGGCTGCCTCCTGCAACTCCTCTTCTTTGCATTGGACTTCTTCCATCAGAAGCCAGCACTGAGAATCAGACCGCATCAGATCATTGTCGATAACTCTTACTCTTTCAGGGAATTTCTCAAGTGCAGTTAGCTTCAGTTCAAGGCCGTGAATATGCTCTCCCATTATGTTTGCTTCAACATTTCGGATATTTAACTGATCCCGCAAATAGTCTGCATTTGCGATCAGCAAAGACTGCTTAAGCAATAGTGTTCGCAATATCCAGACCAACAAGAAATAGAACAATTCCTAGAACATACCGATTTCCTGATAGCAATTCCTCAGCTCAGTTTCCAATTTCTCAATATACTGCTTGTCCTTTTGACAGGCCCTAGAAGCTGCATCTTTGTCAAGCTGTAATTTCTGCATTAACAAAACTATGAACTCAGTGAAGTGTTCAAAAAAAAATCATGAACACGGTACTTCATTCAGAAAAGGTGTGAAACATCTGAAAACATTGCATGATAGTATTAACTCAAACTGAAATGACTCCATTATATCATGTCACAGAAAAAATCTCTAAAGGAATAGTTAGCTTATAATCCAATCATTTGGCTTTGTTCTTGTTAGTTGTTACATGTTTCTATCACTTGGTCTGAAGCTTCTATCAAAAAATATTGAATTAAAAAAGAAACTCTACTTTCAGTGATATGCTGATACAGATAGCAGGTGGTGTCCAACGAAATACTACACCAGCCTGTATGTGCTGAACAAATGACCGGGTCTCAGAACAGAAACTGCTAACTTGTTCCTAACTCATGAAGCTACATAGAACTCAGACATCCTGCATTGCTATTTGACTTGGGAAAGGAAAGAGCAAAGTAAAGGAAATTTTACTCTGAGAATGTTTCAAGTTGCTACAATATTATATTGTCGTTATGCTGCCACATGAAATGCTTAAATCCATTCTCCTAAAAACTGACCATCAGGCCTAAAAAAACATATTAAAACGACAATGTAATGCATAATGCTCAGTATGTATCATGAGATGGTTAGGTTATTTGCTAGCACAGGAGCGACAATGTGAACAAATAAGCACATATGGAAAAAGGAGAGAAGAAAAGATCATGGAAAATTACAACCAACTGCTAAGGAAGACAGAATATCTTCCCAAACTTTGATGAAATCAACAATGTTGCCTTTAATACATCAATCAATAATACATAGGGTAATGGTGAGTTGGTAACCATCATCTGTGTACCACCAGACCATTATGAGAACTATCAGTGAGAAAGAAGAATCCCAGCATCAATATCATCATGGAGATATTATTTTATCATAGCAATAGCACACCATTTTTATGCAATATGTAGTACAAACAAATCACGAGAGACATGTTCAAACCACTGCTACCTCCTTATTCTTCTCTCTTTTCGGCACAACTTTTGCACCATTAGCCGGATAATGGGCATTGGAACTACTAGACATTTGCTGATCTGCAGAATAAGCAAAGGCTAAGAATTATGGACATGAGCGCCATATGTTAACTGAAACAGCATGTAGTACCCTAGGATATCACAGGGCGAACAAATTTGTTACTATAACACCATATCAAAACTATTGGATGGCAATCAAATATCATAGACAATAATCATTAGCACCACAAATAAAAGCAGCAAATTGGGGATTGGAATTAGCTAAAGCATATAACACTACGCCCTAAGAACTGTAATTGTACCGTTGTACGTACAAATAGATTCAGTTAAATGCCCTTTGTCAGTGAATTGACCAGAACAAGTCGAACAATCACCATGTGCAAATTTGCTCATTTATTTATCTAGTTTAGGCCTCTCGAGCCCAATGAACTCAGTACACCATCTCATTCGAAGAGGAAGAGTTTCATTCAAAAAGGAAGGAACTTTGGGAGCAGCAGATGCAAGAAAAACATATCCCAAACTTGTGAGCACACACTTGCTCCAATGCTAAACTTCCAGACTAGGTCTATCCTATAGAAATTCTCCTCGTTACCGAGAAGCACCAAAAATCAAATCGCACACTACTAATTCTTTGCTCACATTTCCTGATTTCACGGCATTTAGTCAGCACAACGACTCTAGAATCTGCGAGGGGAAGGGGAAAGGCGGTGCATTTCGGGAAGTGACCTGCTCCAGCGCCAAGGACTGCAAGAAAACGCGTCGCGGCCTGTGGATATTCCGGTCTTCTCCGTCTCCGGCGATCGCCGTTTTCCTCTTTCTCAAGTGCCGTCTTTTGGATAGGGACCTAGGCTAGGACTCTAGGAGGGGTGCTCGGGCGGCGTCCGGGGCAAGGCAAGGGCAGGGGCGTCGTGGCGGCTGCCGGAGGAGAGTCAGCGGGGCGGCCGGCGTCGCTACTCGCGAGCTAGCTCTGGTCGAGCCGATGGGAAGAGCGGCGCTCGGGGGGGGTGGGGGGGTGTTCTGGCCAGGTGAAGTGCGACTGGAACATGTGGCTGGAGGGTATTTTGGTCTTTTCTATGCTCGGTCAATCAAAAACGAGTTAAATTCGAGTTTAATGGCATAAGAGCAATTTGGCTACTTTCTGGAATTGCATATACATTGTTTGGAGTGGCATATGATTAGTTACTCTTTCCTTTTTCCCCTCTTTCTTTTTCTTTTCTAACATACACACATGCATTTCTGATTATTGGATTTGGGTCCTAGGTCCTTTGGAGTTTGGAAATGGAATGCGAGAGAGGTGGAAGACGGTGCTTTAAAAGATGACATTTGGGAGAGCACGGATCTTAAAGTGGAGGGCGTGTAGGGAGCGGATCAAAGGATGTCCTCCCACTAGCAAACAAGACGACCCAAACGCGACGTGTGACGTCTTCTATGCTTACATTGGGTCACCCATTAAGAATGAAAAAAACAGCTCACTTTTTCTCATTAAGCTCAGTCTAAATGTCTATCAATAGCCACATATAGCAGTTGAACAACTACGGCGGATTCATGTCCTCCGGAAACTCATGTATTCACCACTGGCGGCGGAGCTCCCCGTAGGACAAGGGCGGGCGCCCGCCCGACCTTAAATTTCTGAAACCGAGCGGGAGCGGCGAGCAGCGGCGGCGGCGGCGGCGGACGGCGCTCCTCCTGCTGGACCTGCTTCCTCGCCGTCCTCTCCGCTCCATCCGTGCCGGCGTGCCGCCTCTCACCGACAGCCATGGCCTCGACGCCTCCTCCCGCCGGGCGGCGGCTGATCCCTCCGCCCAGCCTCCGTCGGCCGCCGCAGGCCCGCAGCAAGCCCCGATCTCTCCCGGCTCCCGCCGCAGCCCGTAGCAAGCCCCGGCCTCGGCGCCTGCTCCCGCCGCTCCGGTCATCTTTTTTTTTGCTTTAGAGTTCACCGGTCAGTCGAGTTCGCCCCACCTTAATTTTTTTTCGTCCTCCGCCACTGGTATTCACATAGTGTACCCATATAAGACCCAACAAAAACAAATATGTCAGGTTCCCCGATAAGATCGCTGACATGTGGGTCTTGCATCTCGAGCTCTACTGACTGAAGGAATTTGATTGAACTTGGAAAGATTGGAACCTCTGGTACACATTCTTATGGTTAAGTATGCCCTTAAATAATGCAGTTTTGTGTTAGTTGCGGTAAAATCCATAGCTTCAGCCTAAATCCTCACTTCATGGCTAGCATGTCAGGTGTGCGCCACTTGGGTTCGTTCCTCTGTTAATCAGTTGCATTCACGAAGGCAGGTTTCGTTAGTCCCTAGTACTAGTATAGTACTACTCCTGGGACCTGAATGCCTCACAATCGAAGGGCCGCGTTGGTCTGGGCGTTTGACGGAGGACGTACGTATATGTAATAGGATAATTAAACTGGGATTAGCCGCACCCGGACATCTCTTCCCGGCCGTGATCTGACTTTCTGGCTTCTTCCTGGCCAGCCGAGCCGGCGATCCTCGTCGCGCACATGATACAAAACAGGCAGCAAAGTACATGACAATCCAGGCGCAACATGCAAGTAATGTCCAAAAGAACATCAACGAATCCATGAGCCCATGACACATGCATGTATAATGGCTGACTTTTGTACGTGCTGGAAGCTCTTCTCTCGGATGGGCATCCCAAATTTCACCGTTTGACCGAGATCGATTTATAGTTCCATTTCTTTTCTTCTTCTTTTTAGGAAGATACTTCCTTCTCTCTTTTTTTGCGAGGAAGGTACTTCCACTTCGTTTAAAAAGAAACAAGATATTTCCATTGGGGCTTCTAGTAAAATCACTAAGTCTACAGACCACCCATGTAATATTAGCATAATCCAATCAAATTTGATCTTTTAACCAGCATACTTCCGTTGGTGCTTATGGTAAAATAACTAAATTTACAAGAAAATCCATGTAATGCGTAGGAGCGCTAGCATAACCTCAGCTTATAACATCCCTTTTCAGAATGAGAGAAAACCGTAGGAAATTATCCTACCATTGGTCCATCACGTCATCATTTCTCTAAAGGTAAGCTTACGGTATTACGTGGACGTATTTACTAGTGACATGATGGTTGTACATATCGTTATGATCTCATCACTTATAAGGCCACAACACCGTACACATGCGCAAGACCATTTGTGTGGCACGATGTCAACCTATGCATTCTATCTCCAAAGACATAATATGGTTGTAGACAACTATCACGCAGCGAAACCGTTGGACGTTATACATATCGCCTATGAGCAGCACACGTCAACCTGGGCAATTCTGTCGAAAAAGAAGAGCCTAGGTTATCCGATGACGTCAAGACTTAATTATCGATGCTGTTGTTACGCAAGAAAATCCTTATTACAGCTAGAAAATATTTGTGTGACATGCGTGGCAGGCATGGCACGGCCACTTAGGATCCTCGTGGACACGACACGTCACCAAAGTCCTCGTGGCGGCATCCACGTAGGAGGCCTTTTCTCTCTCTAGACTCCAGAGAACCCAGGACTCTCTCTCCTGTCAGTTTTTAACTTTGCTTCCGTGCATGGATTTCTCCTCCACCCCCCGCCCCTCCAACCGCACCCATCGCTCCAACAAAACCTCCGCGTCCACGCAGCGCAGATCACAACCTCCGCTCGCTTCGCCATCCGCTTAACCACACCACCCTACCTTCCTCCCCTCTACTCCTTTAGCTCTCTGCTCGCCTCTCAAGCTCTTGCTCTCTCTCTCTCTCCCTCCCTCCCTCCCTCTCCCAGATCTCCAATGCTCGCGCCCCCCGCCTCAGATCCTCCTCCCGGCGGCCCGTCCATCGCCTCCAGGTCGGTTTCTTGATCCATCACATCCCTGGATCCTGAATTCCATCTAGCTTCTTGATCGATCATGGATGCCGTGGAGGCAGAGCTTGCTGCTGCCGGGATGCAGCACAGGTGTAAGGTGTGCGGGAAGGGGTTCTCGTGCGGCCGCTCGCTCGGCGGGCACATGCGGTCCCACATCTCGCTCGGCGAGGCGGTGGCGGAGGTCGACGCCGACAACGAGCTGAGGCGTGCCTCGGCGAACGGTGGGCGGAGCACCAATGGTGCGGTCGGGTACGGTCTGAGGGAGAACCCCAGGAAGACGCGCCGGCTGTCCGACTTCGCCGGCGAGGAAGAGGAGGGCGGCGGCGATGGAGGCGAGAACAGGGCGTGCCGGGAGTGCGGGAAGCTGTTCTCGTCGTGGCGATTGCTGTTCGGGCACATGAGGAGCCATGCATCCGGCGCGAGGGATCACGATGAGGACGAGGACGTGGACCTGGGGGAGGAGTTCTTCGCCGAGGAGGCGGAGGCAGAGGAGGAGATGGTGGCGCCGATGGAACCGCCGGTGTCAGCAGCGGTGACTGTGATGGCCGCGCCGCCGAGGCGGAGGCGCAGATCGATGCGCGTGGCGGCGCCGGCCCCCGCGCCGCCGGCGGTGCTGAGCGGGTTCGAGAAGGAGCAGGCGGACGTCGCTCTCTGCCTCTTGATGCTCTCGCGCGACACCGGCCTGTGGAGCTCGCCGGAGAAAGAGGAGCATCAGCACAAGAGGGCGGCGGCGAAGCAGGCGTACCTCCCGAGAAATGGCTACGCTTACAACTCCGACGATGATTCGGCTCCCCTCCAGTACGGCGACGCCAGGATCAAGAACGGCGGTGGCATCGACGCCGGCAAGAGCAAGAAGCGAAGGACTAGCTATTACGCTCCCAATTCCAGCTCGCCGAAGCAGCAGTGCGAGGTCGCGCCGCCGGCGAAGCGCACCCGTACGAGTGCCCCGGGTGCGGCAGGGTGTTCAGCTCCTACCAGGCGCTCGGCGGCCACCGCGCGAGCCACAAGCGGATCAACACCAGCTGCAGCGCCCCCAAGGCCGCGACCACCCCAGCACCCGCGCCGGAGCCGAGCATCGAGACGTACACCTCGTTCAGCACGCTGTCCCCATCGGCCTCGCCGGACTCGGTGGCCGCCGGCATTGGCGCCAAGAAGCCAGCGGCGGCGGCGGATAAGTTCGAGTGCCCGGTCTGCTTCAGGGTGTTCGCGTCGGGCAGGCGCTGGGCGGGCACAAGCGGTCGCACGTGATGGCCGACGCCGCGTGCTCTGACGACGGCGAGCTCTACGGCAGCGTCAGCGGCGGCAACGCGGAGCAGGAGCACTCCGTGGCGGCCGCGGGGTCTCTTGATCTCAACTTCCCGCCGGCTCCAACAGAGGAGGCTTGATTGAAGCTTGGTCGCCGCTGCACTGCACTCAGCCAAAGCTTGATCCGCAAATCGGGGTGATCAATGGGATGGGGGATGTGTACAGATTCAATTCATTCCATCATTCTTTCCAAGCTCCAAGCTTCAGGGAATCTTCGAGGAAAATCAAGAAGAGTTCAGAGAAGTTTTCTCAGGTTATATAATTTTTTTTACATTTCCTTTAGATTTTTTTCTCTTTGGAGGGATTAAATTAATAAGCTTATGATGATCTGAGCTCACAGTGGATGTTCTGATTCAGTTAATGGCTTATAAGATTAACTCAAAAGCTATTGTTTTTACCTGGTCGTACTGTTATTTTTAACTTCGCCATCTGCTTTGCTGTTAGCTGCAAATGCTATCCATGTGGTAGTAACTGAATCCCCGTGAATTTCTGGGTCAATGCTAACCTTTGCCCTGCTCCTACTTTTGCTGTACTAATCTGAGATCTGCCTTTGTGGGAGGCAGGAGCAGCTTAGCTCCAGCCTCAAAGCAACCAACTGCTTGCTTCAGTTGCTGCATGCTTAGTACAGCAGCACTGCCATGCCATTGGTTGATGGCTGTGAGTGAGATTGAGCAAGGGAGAAGCAAGCAAGCAACAAGAGCATTGCACTGGACTGGATCCCAATCTCCCTCTCACTGACAGATAACACAACAGTGCAATGTGCATAAAGAATGCATTGTGCGTTTGAGCCCCGTTTGGAACGCGAGAATTTTCATATTCCTGATACCTATGAAATTCCTGCGTTACACAGGCCTCACAGAAGGAGAGGAGCGACCAGCACGAAAGGGGATGGAGTAGACTGATGGAGGCTCAGAAACTGAAACATACTGCTGAAATGATTGGCTAGTACAGTGGAACAAATCTTTATGAGCAAACAGGTGCCAAAGAAAAAGGAATTAGCATGCATGTGTGTGTGGTGGCATGTGGTATCAATGCAGGGGATTGCTCACTTGTCCACCAGAGAACACAGGACAAGTCTTCTCACTCACCATTCCGGTGTCTCTCTCTCTCTCTCAACCTCCCCTCCCTTTGTTGCTTTAGCAAGCCTGTAGCATAAATAGTTTATGGTTTCCTAGCTAAAGATAAATACTAACTAATCATGCCATCTTCCCCTCCTTCTCTCTCTGGAGGGATAGGCACGCACAGACAGCTCACACAAACATTGTGTTGTTCATGTCCCTTTCTTGCCTACCTTTGTTGAACTGGTTTACCTCGGGAGGCACACAGGACAGGCACTCGAGGTTAGTCTCTTTCTGAAGGAAACTTACAAAGCTCAAAATTTATTTGCAGCCTGCAGGCCGCCTCACTTGAGTCTTGATTCTTGTTATTAGTTGGACACATTTCTTCAGGTCACATCGTGTGCAATGCAGTAGCATATTCCTTGCTTAAGTTCATCAGTAAACTACCTTGCAAAAACAATGTTTTTGTAGGTCCATACGATATTTGTTGGCTATCAAAATTGAGAAGGTTGGTTGCCAAAGGCAAGCAAATATTGCAATGCATGCTTGGTAGTTCATAATGTTTAAATAGGTGTGATGGCTGATGACCATCTCCAAGCACCTCTTTTTATCAATGCATGCCAATCAGATGGGACCACAATCTTGTGCTGCTCCATCCTACTTGGTGGAGCTCTCGATGCTGGCAACCCCACAAGTCAGGCAACGTTTCTTGTTTCTTTATGCTGCTAGGATTGGATGATGGCCTGAATTGACCACAATTATCTAGCAGAGCCAACCAGTTTGTGGTCTGACAATAAAGAACCTCAATTCTGCAGATTAAGTGGAGATAGTTGATGTGCTTCTCTCAGCCTGCAAGCTTTCTGAATAGTAGGCTCTATGCAATTATCCTTTCAGAGAGCACACAATAATGCCACTGTATTTTAAGTACAGAACTATAAGTCCATCACATCCTTGGAATAGCAGGCACCACAATCCAAAGTCTAGAAAGGAATGAGCTGTCACAGACTCTTGCATCTAGCCAAATGATCAGGTCACACTCCAACTTGTGAGAAAGATATAGAGTTATGTAAAGAAACAAAGATCTCTGTGTAATAACTTTCTTGCAGACAACAATAAGAAGATACTCCATTAAAAAAGCCATGACCATGAGAGGTCATTTCACTAATGTGTGCAGCCAACTTCTTCTAATTGTGGTTCCCACAGATATGTGAGGCTTAACCTAACCAAACACCTCTCACCACTTCAGCAGAAGCCATTACTTCTCTGTTGCCTTGCAACCACTTAAGTCTTAACCAACCTTTCTTTAGCAGTCAGCATGCACGGATCCAGATCTGCCTGCCTGGCTGCCTGACTGCCTGACTGCTTCAGCGATCAGTACAATGTTGCTAAAATTAGCCAAGAGAGGGTTCTGAAAGATAGGAGCTCAAGATGGGTGTTCCGTGACGAGGTAAGTAGGCAACCACTAACTTAAAACTGCCATAAATTATGGCTAAACAATTTGACTTTCTAATGGGGTTTTCTCTTGGCCTAACAGAGGCGTCGAAAGGCGCTAATGACTCCACGCATTATTAGCAGAGATAATGGACTAGCAGAAGCAAAGGTAGATTCCACCATGTACGGATTCAAGAGTGTAATTATTTGACGGGTTGATTAGATAGTGAGCAAGATCACACCAGCCAAGCTTGAGGGGCACTCTTCAGAAAAAGGCTGAAGCTTTTACATGCCCTGAAAATGTGACAATCATAGAGATCACAAACAGATGTGGCTCTCATCAGCCATCATCTCATCCTTACTCCAAAACCATGTTGCACTACTATGCAAACATGTACTGTGCTCTAACCTGACCGCCAACATCACAAGTTATTAATTGTGCAGGCATCCTGTACTGGGTGCTTTATAGGAAGAGGGGAAACTCCTCGTAGCAGAAGAGACGAGGATCTTGTGAAGAAACTAGGCAACTTAGTAAGAAACAAACAAACAGAGCAGAGCTTGCATGTCAACGCCGGTGCAGTAAACGTTACGTACCTACATTTGTCATTCGCTGCGGTGAGTTGGAATCAAGAAGTTTCTCGGATCATGTGCGGCCAACACTTTTCTCTTCCAGAAATTGTCCCAGAGAAGTTTATGGAGGGAGTCTTCAACATACAAGTGCTCGTTTAGCTAACCGGATGAAAACCAGACAAAACAAAAAAAAATTCACCAAGAGTTCATCACCCACAAGAACAGCAAAATAGAAACCATATGATCACTGCTTGCTAGTACTTAGAGCATCCGTAGCAGCTTCCCTAAATCTCATTCCCTATATCTTCATATGGAGAGTTTCCCTAAAAGATTTCTTTCCTATATCTCTTTATACTCCAACAGTTTCCCTAAATCTCATTCCTTATATCCCACCATACTATATTTTATTGATTTCCTATAATTACCACCTCATTTTCAACTGCTATTTCCTACCGCAATATCAGTTTATTTGGAATGGGTCTTGGAGATGCTGTTTGTTGGAATTAGGCCTTGAATTCATGCTGGAATTAGATGGCTGTGATTGTACTGGCCTTCTCCAACAACTAGCTTGTACATGTGGAGTTTCAAATAGATGTTAACTTCTTTCAGCAGTTAGTCAACATTATCAGTAGTTAGTCAATATTAGACTACTTAGAGAGATGCAAATTCACAATCTAATTAATTTGTAGCACTAGTGTAAATTTAATCTCTGCTCCACCGGCACTGGAGGTCCTCCTCGTCGCCCGACTAGCACCAGCAGTAGCACCAGCACGACCACCTGCTGTACTCGTCGGAGGAGCTGTCAGAGGAGCCGGACCAGCAGCAGCAGCAGCTCGACCAGTCAGAGAAGATGGCGGACTCAAGAGGAGGCGGGACGAGGATCCGGATGGAGGCTGACACGGGAGGAGGGGGATTCGAAGCTGAGGCCGCTCGGGACGAGGGATCGGGGACGAGGCGCTAGATCTCGTCCAGGGAAGGAGATGACGCATCGGGAGCTGGACCGAGTCGACGGGACGACGAGGGCGATGGCGTGGAAGATGACCGGATGGAGTCAACCTCAGCCTTTGATTCGGTGCGGACCTCGGCCTCCGCTTCGCCGTCGAGCTCAGGCGCCACTTCTGCGTCGAGCTTGGCCGCCGCTCCGCTTCGTTGACAGACGGACGGCGACGAAGGGGAGGGGGCCAACGGACGGCGACGAAGGGGAGGAGGTTGACGGACGTGAAGACGGCATTGATGGCGACGCGCTCGGCCTCGGCAGCGGGCTCGATCTCGATCCAGTAGATGGGGAAGAACCCGCTGTCGATCCGCTCTTCCCCGACCACGAGGCGGTAGATCCGCGCAGCGGGAGGGAGTTGCTGGCTCGGGAGGGTCAGAATGGCCAGGATCCTTGGCGGGACGGAGGTGTCTGCGGCCGTTGGGTAGAAAGATGGGGATTTTGCTGCTTCCCTAGAGTTGGGGAATGGGGAGGGCGAGATGGGGAAGCGGATGCGGTGGGGAAGGAGATAGGAAGTTGTTGGAGTGCTTTTTTTTTGTCACTTTTGCTAAATTTTGGCTACAGGGAAGGAGATGAGGATGCTTTTGTGGATGCTCTTAGAGCATCTACAAGGTAGTTGCTATCCTCCTTTATATAGTTATTTTTTGTCAAAAGTCATGAAAACGGTGCTCTGACCAGTTCCCTATCCTGCTCCCCATTCCAATCGCCTCTGCAAATCGAGTAGGGCACACCTCATTTGTGGTGAGCATCTCTGGCTCTGCATTCAACGCCCGAGCTCAGAGGCTTCACTCCTGCCAGTGCTCGTGCGTCCTCGGAGCCCATTCAGGAGCAGTTCATCGGAGCCTGTATGTTGGAGCAGCCATCGTGTCCATCACAGCCGCTGCGCAGCTCATCCATCATAGCCGTGTGCTCATCCCCGGCGAACCGTCAGCTGCCACCGTCTGGAGGTATGTTCTTGTCTTCGTCGAGCTTGGCATGTCCCTCCCCCTTCCCTCGCCGCCGTGTCGGCCACCCCTTCTCGCCCACCCCCCATCTCCCCCCGAGGTGATCGTGCTCGGTGCTAATGAACAATGCTTGCTAGTCGTTGCGTTGACCTCATACGGGTAAGAGTTTGCTTATTTATTTATGCATGGTCTGTTTAATAAATCTTGCATTTCCTGAATGAGCAAGATGCCTAGAGACTAGGATTAATGCTAAAAGACTTGCAACGAGATTGATAGAACTTGCATTGGTTAAACATAAATTTCTTACCTGTTGTAATGGTTTGTTGTACCATTGCTTGTTGGCCGTCCTAACTGCCTTGTATCAGTGTCATTCTAATCGTCTTATTATTGTAGCGTCCCGTAATATCAATGTACACTTTATCAGTTTATACCTTTGTTAGGGATAATTTATACTACCTTATAAAAGGGAGAGTTATTCTTTTCTAATTTCACCCCACAACTTGTATCTAGATCAGTCAACATTGTCCAATTGTCTTCATCCAATAGCTTATATTGGTTTAATGGTCTGTCACATAAAGTTGATAGATAATTACCCACCATTGCCATTCACTTAAAGTTAACAAATAATTACCCATCATAGTCCTTGCTTAAAGTTAATATATAACTTATTAACTTTTCACCATTTTGTTGCATCCTCCAACGCCCCTCTCTTCTGAATCCGCTCCATGTGTGGCTGTTGTGCCCGTGTGCCCCCGCCATTGCCTCCTTTGACACGAGCACGTGCAACATAGTGTGGAGACGTATGTTGCACATGTGCACTTGCTAGTTGGCTATAGAAGCTGCAATACCTAGCTTGTATAGTGTGGTAACAAAAGCAGTGGGGCTTTTAGAAAGGGGATATTTCATGATCCAAGTGATCTACACTCGAGTGTACAGCCTTACTAGCAGAGTGCCCGTGCGTTGCAACGGATAAAGATTTTAGAAGGAATGATAGTATCATAAAATAAACTATGATGGTCATTTTGTTTCTCAAGTTATTTGATAATATATCTTGTTTAAAATTACTATGATACTATCCTTCAAAAGGCCATTGAAAAGCTTACGTAGAAGTCTATAATCTCCTCAATTGTGTCAATTTAAAATTTGGCACAGTTTGATCGTAGTTTTCAAATTTATCTCATTGTTTTGAATTTTCAAACCATATATTAAATACTTGTCACGATTTCTTGCAATGTCGTCCATCAATTCTCATATAGGGACTAAATAGAGACTACTTTTACAGCATGAACCTAGAATTTGACCAAAATTTTGAAATTCTTCTTCTTCTTCCTTCTCCTTCCTCATTCCCCTCCTTCCCTTTCCCTCTCTTCTCATTTCCCCAATCAAGCTCCTCTTTATCCCCTTGACGGGCGGCTAGGGCAATGCAGCTAGGAGGGGAGGCGGCGGTGACCGGCGACGATCCACGGCGGTGGCGCCGCGGCAAGAGGGGCGGCAGCTTGGAGGGGGCTGAGATAAGAGGAGAGAGAGCACACGGGTTAGGGTGGACTTTATTTTTTCGGAGCTCGCGACGACGGTGCTTGAGCAGTACGAGGGGGCTAAGGTAGGGGGTGGCAGTGGCAATGCATTTTATATAGGGGCGAGGCCGTTGGGCGTGGATGATACGGTTGCGGAGAAGAGATTTAACAATATTATAGTTTAGTTAAGAGATAATATTTGTTAGATAAGATATGGTTTGTTGGGAGTTTGTTAGAGATCAATTAGTTAGTTACTTACTTTTATTGTTAGAGATTTGTAAGTAAAAATAAAAAGGGAGGGGAGGAGGTGTGGTTGGATGAACAACCACCACCAACTCATATACTATAGATTGGTATAGATTCAATCCATATCTTGATCCAGTAAACGGTTCACATGTTATTTAGTGCCTCTTGTCCTCTGCAATGAAGTGACTGTAGATTGGTGTGCAGATTATTTCTCTATGTTTGCACCAGAATGAAATTTGGTGGTCACTGACACATTACATGTTATATTGGACATTTGAGAGTATATTACCATCTTGTAGCAAAAGTATTCGTGATGCCACTGCCTAATTGAAAGATCATCTAGGCCCCTAAATGGTTTTGATGGTTAATGGCAACTCAAACTGGAATCTAATGTTTACAATGAGTGTAAGCAGGATTAATAGGTTCCAGAAAGAAGTGTCATCAAGGAAAGGATGACCACCAAAAAGAGTACAAATGTGGTTTTCAGGACAAGGAGATGACTGTGCTAGGCAGCTGTGCCACAGCTGTGAAGAAGCTGGTGCTGTGCAAGGAGTTGCAAGCAAGGTGATGGTGGCTTGATGCGTCAAGGGCCGTGACTACAGTTGGTGGCAAGTAAAGCATAGATTTGCTAGTTTCCTTTAGTCCATAGGAAACACCCGTACTACCAAGAGGGATGAATCAGTAATGATCTATGGAGATTCTTTTGCTCAATGCTCAGAGTGTTGGACAGTGGCACTGATGCTTTGAGGTCAGTGGCCCTGTAACAACAGTTTTGCACAGGTGTGAAACTGGCTTGTGCTAGCACTCTGCAGTGCTTGCGGTAGAAAAACCCTAGAGGTTAGAGTCACCTGTGTGACACAGCTGTGTCACAGGTGGTCTAGCGCTCTATGACTCAGGTACATCTCTGTACCAGAGGAGAGCTTGTAAATGCTAAGGGACCTGCACTGCAATAGTTTGTCTGCTAAGTCAGAAGACTGTTGGAGATTCTCTCCTTATTAGGGATCAAAGTTAGTTGTGCGCTGAGGGCATTTGATGTGCCAAGATCGGGCTGAGTAGTTAGGCTACGTCAGTTAAGGGTTCACCTGTATGTGCCTCCGGTGACACAGGTGTCGATCTGCCTGAGCTGGTTACCGTTGTGCGTTGTGATTGGCTGTGTCACCGGTGTCTGTCATTGGTGACCCACTTAATCCTACGTGGCATGAGTGTAATGGTCAGGTACCTGTGAACCCTATAAATAGGGGACTAGGGGAGGTCTTCGACCTCAACCTTGCTCAAACCAGTGAATCATATTCGACCGTTGCAAGCCTCTCACCATCTGAATAAAAGTCAAACTTCCTAAGAGTTAGTTCAAGAGAGTTAGAGCCTTTGAGCAAAGAGCATTGGTTCCTCCAAGAGTTGTTGCTGCTGAATCTGTTACTCTTGGAGTGTCTACTCCTCGACGGGTGAAGGAGTTGCTGGTATCACCCAAACTTGTGTGGGCTGAACCGGTAGTCTGTGAAGGTGATTTGAAGTCTACCTGCTGCAAAGCTAAAGGACTTCTACAAGCAAAGCAAGAGACCTGATCACTTAGGTACTCGGAGAACAAGCACGATTCAGTGCTGGTGATCTCTTCGGAGTAGCCTCTCCAACGGAGATGTACCTCTCTGAAAAGAGTAGGGAACTTCGGTGAAAAACACCTTGTCTCTTTGAGTACTTCATATACTGCCTTTTAGTTACTCATTAGATCTGCATGCTTGTGTGTTCTTAGATATACATTGTTTATTTGTGATAGATCACTTTTCACCTGTGTTAGCATAGCTGTGCCTCAGTTGCTGTATATCATATCTCTTACCTGTGTCAGCTACCTGTTACACAGCTATCTGTCTTGCTCATCTGTTTTTAAGTCATTAGCTCACCTGTGTTACATACCTGTGTGACAGCTACGTATTAATTTACATAACATATATTGCCTGTGCTGTTCACCTGTCACACAGCTGACCTAACCTTGCAATCTGCTAAGACTTATTTTGATAACCTAAGTTGAAAAGAATTGAAAATAGTTAGCCTCCTATTCACCCCCCTCTAGTCGGCACCTTCAGTCCTTTCACTAATGAATAGGAAATATCTACAATATAAACACTTAGTAAGTTAGATAACTCAAGAAAAGTATGGCTTTGTGCTTTTGCATGTAGATTTTGTTGTAAAAATGATTTTGTGGTAATGGTCGATTGCCGTTACAAATATTGTTGTTTGAAATAGCCGTTTATCTGTTATAAAAATAGCCTTTATAATTATATCCGCTATAAATAAAGCCGTTAAAATATTTTGTTAGTTCTAGGATATCTTTACTATCTATAAATTTTGAGTTGGTGGCTGTGGTGTTTTATGGTGTCACATCCTACCCTAACTAACTCTCCAACTCTCAACAAATTCTGCTAAATAGACTCTAATCTTTATGTAACTCTCAACAAACTCTGCTAAACATACTGCAATCTTTATGTTCTGAGTTAGTTTTTTACTCTACTGAAATTTATTATCTTACTAAACAATAGAATCCAATTTTTACGTTCTGAGTTAGCTGGCTTGCTGGTGCTGTTTCTTCCCCACACATATGCGTAAATTTTGTTATATGTGTGCATGTGTGTTATACGAGTAGTCTACTATTAGATCGTTGTAAGGCAAAGCAATATATTTTGTTATGGACTTATGATTTTGGTCAAAACATGAGATGTTGTTCTACTATTTGAGATTCCGTTGTAACGCACGGGTACCCCGCTAGTCAATAAATTAGAATATGAAGAGTGAGAAAGAGAGTCGGTTGGAAGGCGAGGAAATATAGGAAAAGAATCTTTTGGAGAAACTCTCCATATGAGCATATAGGGAGGATGAAATAGCAACTCTTTTGGAGATGCTTTTAGTAATCCATAAAGCAGTTCTTTACATCGGAGTCAAAGAAATTAGCAAAAGGTACATCACCAATTCAATCAAACTAGATCAAATTTCATAAGGGACAAGGGTTCAAAATGACTCGGTGCAGTTCATGAGGCAGTACTTAACTGACCCTACACACAACTTACAAAATCAGGGGTCCTCGGTTCATGGCCATGAGCCGTTTGCCCAAACATGATACATGAAGTAGTTAACCTTCCCATATGCTCAAGTAGTTCACCATCCCATATACTTACGGAAGTTCTTCCTCATTGGCATCCAGATTTGCGCCATCTATTTCTTCACCTGTAGGAACAAGCAAGCTGGCATCTAGCTGCTGCGTTAGCTTCATGGCACTGCGGAAGTGTGGGAAATCTGCTTTACTTCCAAGAACACCGTTGCTGTGAAACCATTTTCCCCAAGCTTTCCTAAGTTTTGATCTGGTCTCCATCTCCTGCTTGAATATCACATCGACTCGAGTTTTGTGTTAATACACGGCTAGGCGCAAGATCTGCATCCATTCCTTGAACTCTGTGCTTTGACTTGCCAAACGTTCCTGCACGACGAGAAGAACAAAGTACTGAACCACAAGTCACACTAACTGCCAATCGGAGTCCCAACGTCCCCAATCCCAGTGAGTCTTGTTAACAAAGGTTGGCACTAAAGGTGCAATTTTTTTCTTTCTTCGTAAAATTTTGACATGAATGAGGTAATAACAAATCACTAACTAGCAGGGCAGCAGGTGAAATCATTATCCAATTGAGGACATTGCTAGAGGAAACCGCAAATCAGCTATAGAAGTCCCCAATCTCCAACGTCTAACAGGATACAGCCCCATACATCAAGATATAGCCATCTTACCTCCTTCTGGTACAGTACCACTCAAGGAAGCTGCAGCATCGCCTCTTGCCGCTCCTGCTCCCCTTGAGGCAGCAGTATAGCCGCTGCCATCCTTTGCCAGTGGTCTGGAGATGCCACCAACCCTCCTCTCACATATCGCCAAGTCATGCACTAGCAAGAAGAAGTGATGTCGGACTGGGAAAATGGAAAAGAACGGATGAGAGGGGAGACTGAGGAGAAGACAAGAAGATGAGCTCAGTGTGAGGCGCTTTGTTTATAGATGATACATGGCTGCGTCCGTGTAGGCGCGTGACATTAAGGCCTTGAGTCATATGGTGTGAACCCATGTAGTCATCTACTAGTGAATTCACTCTCTTTTTATGTGTGTTATTTGCACTGTGTACATGAATAAAGCACACATAGAAATTTCAAATTTTGTTTCTTTTTTTTTATCTGAGCAGTTTATATTTTCCTGGTACTGACCGCGGACCGGTATGGCCAAAACCAGTGGTAATCGGCTAGTTACCACTGATTTCCAGAACCCTGATGTGGCATCAACAGTGAACAATAGCAGTTTTAATTCATTCACTCTATGAATGAGCTTACATAGAACATCATGTGTAGTAAGATGAGAATACTCAATCGTACATTAAAATACCAGGTCTTTATGGTTGCTACTGTATTGCTCTGGCATAATTTAGCCATGTCAGCTGTAAAACTGTCATGCACCCACAATAACCTCGGTGAATAATTGGAGCTTATGGGGAGCGAGGAAGGAAAGAATAGAAAGCAGACGTATATGATTAGGTTTCTATTACACTGTTTGCTTGTCCATTACATCATCAGATTGGCTTATAAAGCCATTTCACCACATATGAACCTACTGATTTCAACAGAACTGCAGGAGAACTTTTTTAAAAAAACAGGCAAACAACAAAGAGAATTGAACATTTAAAAATGGTGGCGCCCAGATAGTCACAAAAATACCGTTCCATCTCCCTAGCTGCCCTTTTTCCTGACAGAGTGTCAGCAACTGAGAATATTTGAATCTCTTCCTAATGCACAAGATATGAAAGATGTGGAAAATGACAGAAAGGAGAAAGCACGCTGGATTGAACAATTGAGAAAACAAAGATGCCAAAAAACAAAGTATCTAGTATTTTGGCACACTCGAAGGCTTATGGTCAGTTGTATCTTTTACATGGTAAGGTTTTTCACCCTCCCTTATCTAATCACTCTCAGCAGAACTCTTCAACGAGAAGATTTAAAAAATGAGTAATTATTTCATAAGATGGATATTATGGATGTATGATTAATAGCAAGAATTGTAGAGATAAACGCTATCTCACAGAAACGAGTATTTTATGAAATAATGTTAGTAGCTGTATGCTTTCAAATGTGCCAATCATCCTATCAAATTGCTTACTTGTCATAACATATAGTTTAAGCTTAATTTTAGTTTTTATGTTGTCAACTTCCACCTGCCATGTAGCCCATCCTCAAAAGATAAGTGCCATAACCACACATCAATGGACACTACATAGCATAATGCATGCATGCATACACAGACAAAAAGCAATAAACTTCTCATATATTTGCGTTAAATGTTGTTGCCAAATTTCACAAGGGTTTTATATCTACGGTCACAGAATAAATTAGTCAAAACTGTTTGCTCTTTCTGCAGATGACAGTAGCTCACTAATAATTTTTAAAAATACAGCCATAAGTTCATCAGTCTAAAGAAGTGAATAGACAAATGACAAGTAAAGTTAAGCTATTAACCAGCAACGAAGCACTGAAATTTTTTGGATCTTTTTAATTTACCTAGAATGTGAAGACAGAGAACTACCTGCAGTATAGAAACTTTTGTAGGGATGATAGGCGCTGGTGGTGAAATTGTCTTTCCCAAGATTCCTGAACTGCATTGACACAAGTTGAACCATGCAGACACCAACCTCCATTCTTATATAAATCACATGATCATCTTCATCATACCCCAATATTAAATTGTCCCTTCCCCCCATAGGCCCCAGACCAAGGATCCTGTTCAGTTCAACGGTCTTCTGCAGCACCCATCCAGTAACGCCATCACAACTGGCCTATCTCTCCCACATTTCAAATTTATAGTATGATAAAATGGCGAGGCCAACATTGCCAGCCTCTGCTGGCATGATCTGAAAGCTGAAATTACCGTAATACCTCGAATTGGGCTGCATCTCGATATTAGCCAGGCTCTGCCTACTCAAATCAAACTCAAGTATGCCTTCCTCATCCCCAGCAAACAACCATAAAGGGAATCCCCAACAAGTATACTGGGAGACCCAAGATCATACATAGGACGATTCGCTGTTGAGATGAGACCACCCCATATGCCGGTCTCAGATGAGTAAACCGAGGCGAACGCTCGTTTATAATATGTGTGGATGCCTATCAAGACCATCTGAAAGGGGCTCGAGTGGCAATCGCCGTGCACGTGGCCTTCGTCGCGGGCAGCGCAAAGCGTGGCGCCGTTGAAGACGATATTCTCCTCGTTGTCGAACTCCGGCGGGACGGCCACGCAGAGGCGGTCTCTGGTGGCGGGGTCCCACACAAAGATCTCGCGCCGCGTCCGGTCGAAGAAGAGGACGCGTCCATGGCGGCAGCCGAATAGGTCCATGTAGAGGCAGAGGAAGTCTGGAGGGAAAGATGCGCTCGTGCGGGACGAGGTCTGGAGAGTCGAGAGTGGACCTGAAGAAGGGTTCCCCGGTGTAGCCCATGACGGGGCCGAGGGGGAAGGTTCCCAGTGGTGGGTGCGGAAGCGACGGAGGAACTGGGGGCCGGTGACGAGGCCGCGCCAGCGCTTGCAGACGGCGGGAGGCGCGGGGAGGAGGAGGAGACGAATGCTGGAGGAAGAAACGATGTGTCTATGGTGCTAGATATTTCGAAGACATAAAAGGGGGTTTAAGGACACGGGGGCGACAAAGCGTAAAAATGGGGGGAGAACACCCGATATGGCCTCTGACCGAGTTCCAATGCTGGATTTAGCCCCGACCGGGGACAAAGCTATTTTGTCCCCCGCGATGTGGTTAGCAGCCGACACCTGGTAAAATCGCACCGTCGGCCTGCGACGGTCGGAGCTCTCGGCCCTCGTCACCCTCACCGTCGCTTCGCGTCCTCAACCCGCGACCGGCCTCGCCTCGCGCCCGGGACCCGCAAGCTTCCTCCTCGCGCCCGTGGCCTGCGACGACCGGGCCCGAGGCTCGCGGCGGAGGTGGTGGTGCGCGGGGGCCGTACGGAAGTGGCGGGGCGAGCGGGGCGGAGGCGCCGGGACGGGGGGAGGGGAGGAGAGCAGTGCCGGCAGGGGAGGCGCTGAGGCGGAGGTGGGGGGACGGAGGGAGGCATTGAGGCGGGGGCGAGGGAGACGGGGGGAGGTGGCGGCGGGGAGATGCGCTAAGCGGGGGGAGGCGGAGGGGGGGCTGGTAGCCACCCTCGCGGGCTGAGGCCGCGGATCGGCCCGTTCGTGGGTGTGGGCCGCGATTTTGGGCCGTCGCGGGTGTGGGCCGCGATTTTGGGGCCGTCGCGGGTCTGGACCGCGATTTTACCACGTATCGCTTGCCCAGTGCGTCGCGAAGACATTTTCGGCGTTGCCCCCGGTCGGGGGCCAAATTCGGCATTGGCACTCGGCCGGGGGCCAAATCCGCGTTTTCCCTAAAAATTGAATGTAAGACGCATACCATTTTCATATAAAATAAAAAAACTCTCAGTTTAAAAATACAAAATATGTGTTTTTTAAAATTTATCTTTAATTAAATTTTATTTAATAATATTAATTTTGTATTATATAATTTACATATTATTAAATTAAATTTAAATTAAAAATAATTTTAGACAATATATATGTCTTATCTTTAATCTTTAATTTTTATAAAGGTGTTAGTTAGTAGTGGCCATCTATAGTTAGGCCCTTTCTAGTGCTTCACGATGTACAGGTGCTACGAATGCGACATAGGCGAAAAATTGACGTGGCAAAACAATTAAGGAGGAGAGAGAGTATTTTGATGACCCCCGGAAGAAACAATGCTAAACGCGCGGACCTATGCAAAACACCTATGTGGCATCTATATATTGGGAAGTTTAGTTGCTAAATAATTAAATGAAAAAAGTTTAGCTATAAAAAGCTAAGCACCTATGCATTAGGGAGTTTAGTTACTAAGTCTTTTTATGCACTTAGTACCTTATTTAAGCACCTGTGTATTGGGAGATGTCTTAGACTATTATTAAGATCTGATAGAAATAGTTAAGATAAAACAAACGTGAATGATAGCATAAACTATAGTATAATTTTTTTAAACCGTAGCATTTCTAGGCGACGGAACACTAGATTAGGATAAATGGAAATTGCGCGTTTGTTCGGCATTTCTCATCGGTACGAGGCAAAGCCCAAAACCGCTCAGCTCTCGAGCTTTCCCTTTTCTCGTCTCTCATCGGCGGCCATGGACGACGACAACGACTGCCCGCCCCTCGCCGTCGAGCTCCCGCCGCAGGCGACGTCTCCACCGGTCCCCGCTTCCTCCTCCGCCTCCGCGCCAGTCGGCGTCACCGTCATCACCGGCTACCTCGGCGCCGGCAAGTCCACGGTGAGATTTCTCTCGGTGCCCTAATTTCACCAGCTAGGATCAGAGAAAAACCGCCAGCTAACTCCTATTACAGAGTCCTTGCCGACAGCGTGCCTCTAATTTCACCAAATTGAATCCTAGTTTAAGTATATTTTTTGCCCTAACAGGAATGATTGTTAAACTTTTTTAGTCAGTTTGTTGATTTAGCCAATTAGTAGGCCATGGGTTAACAATTACTCGCTGTACTTAAAAATTTCAGTTAGTCAACTACATTTTGAGTGCGCAACATGGGAAGAGAATAGCAGTAATACTGAACGAGTTCGGAGAGGAAATTGGAGTTGAGAGAGCAATGATCAATGAGGGGCAAGGTGGCGCACTTGTTGAGGAGTGGGTGGAGCTAGCAAATGGATGTGTTTGTTGCACTGTTAAACACAGCCTGTTCAAGCACTTGAGCAACTTGTGCAGAGTAAGGAGAGGTAAGACACATATTTTTCTTATCTGGTATCTTCGTATGGGTACCTTATATACAACATAGGACAACATAGGATTCTGTAAATATGTACCATTCTATCATTACTTGTCTGTTCTATGGTTTCTGTATCTTGTGATGTGTTGATTCATTAATATTGTATACCTAGATATGCTGACTGGATGTTGACATCCTGTTTTTAGCTCAAAGTTACAACTACGTTATCCTGCTTATTTGGGGTGGGGGGGGGGTGTTATTATGTTGCTAAAGAGTCTGCTTTCCTGTTCTAGTTCTACATGAAGTGATATCATTTAGTTCAACACTTATTCATTTAATTCTTTGATACAATGTTCTGTTACGCTGTCTATTTATATTTGGAAATTTCTAATAAGTTATGTTGGATTTCATAGTATAGCATTCTAATTAATTATGATGGAAACCTGAGTTTAATTTCCTAACCTGTCGGACTCATTATGTGTCTGCAGAATGGATCACATATTATTGGAGACAACTGGTTTGGCTGATCCTGCACCGCTTGTCTCCATTCTTTGGCTGGACGATCAGTTGGAGTCATCAATTAGACTAGACTCTATCATTACGGTTAGTTTGACTCTTAATGATATGTTCGTGGAGTTGCCGATCATCATTTTTTCAGAGGGAGACAACAGTGTTGTTGTGCAGTCTCGCATTTACCCTTTTCATTCTGATAACATGTTACCAAAACATCTGTTTGTTTGCTCCTTACAATTGATTGCTCTTTAGATCACAATTTAAACATGTCATCACATCTGACTATTTCTGTATAATTTTGTATTGCCTATCCCCAGGTTATTGATGCAAAAAACTTCAGGCGGCAGATTGACGAGCACACAAACTCTTCCTCATTCCCCGAAGCATTTCATCAAATAGCATTTGCGGTAACTTTTTTTGTTTTTGGCTTCATTGTGTCCCTCATTTCATGGATTCTTTAGGGGTCTTACTTCTTCAGTCTTGAATTCCTTGTGTTGATCTCTGTGGGCTGTGGCAGTTGAAATTTGTCATTTTGGTGAACTCCAATATCCAAATAACTGTAACAAAGTGTCAACTTCCTGTGTAACAGGATATTGTGATACTGAACAAAATTGATTTAGTAAAAGATGATCTCGAGGATTTGGAAAGGCATATTCATGATGTCAATGCTCTTGTTACAGTGGTGCGCTCTGTCCGGTGCCAGGTTGACTTAAATACAATATTTGATCGACAAGCATATGGTGCCAAGGTAAGCAAACTAGTGAAGTTATACTTGCTTACTGCCTTTTGGTGCTCTAATAAACTTTGTACTCAACAAAGCTGTACTGTGATGTGAACACCTTTCATGGATATGACTCCCAACTTTCTTTATGTTTCCCCCCAGAATTCATCGCAACTGCAAGAGCTTCTGGAGTACAGTAAATCAGTACCACCTAATAGTTGTCATGACAACAGTATTTCCACCTGTGCATTTATGAACAAGATCCAGTTTACTTGGCTAAGGTACCTCTCTCCTTAAATGAGATATATCAGTAAAAACTATTTTCTTAAGGTGACATTTAGACCACATTTTTGTAGACAGTTCTAAACAAATGAATAGAGTATTTCTTCATTCGTTCATCTTAAATGCCATGGACTTAGAATTGGAGTGTGGGAAGAGGTTAGTTACTTTAGGTAGCTTTGATGCACTTAGCAGCTACACCATTAGAGGACTTCAATAATTATAATGTCAGGCTGATCTCTTCGACAGTCAGTTTTACATATTTGTGACACCATTTGTTTTTACAGGTGGAATCATGGCTTGAAGATCTTCTTTGGGAAAAGAAGTCCAATATGGATATATATCGTTGCAAAGGGATTTTACATATCCATAACTCAAACCAACTTCATACATTACAGGTTGTTACATCATAAAGGCATCTCAAAGAACTGCATGATAAGCTAAAGCTATTGGCCAAAATTTCTATTCAATCCCGCGCTTACGAAGTTACAAATCAATCACTAGTTCACTACAGAATTGTGTTTTGCAGTTGAGTAAACAACTGAAAATATGCCTATTTTGTTGAACAGATCATCATTACTGAAATATGTTTTTTCCCTTATGCAGGCAGTGAGGGAAGTTTATGAGGTTGTGCCGGCTCGAGAATGGTCTGAGACACAACCTCGCATGAACAAGATAGTTTTCATAGGTATATTTTTCAAGTCACAAGCTAGTCATCCACTACTTATAAATCAGTCCTAAATCTTCCCATGCCTATATATTGCCACAGGCCGTGATTTGGATATCAATATTCTTCAAGATTCATTTAGTCGCTGCAAGCACTGATACTGAATGATCTGCTCATCACCTTGTAAGTTAGTCCTACTTGCCCTTTGTTTTGGTAATTCTGGCTCACATTTTCTGTTTTGGGGGATTGGGTAGGCTGTTGTGGATATGGTTTTGCTGTTTGAGGCTTTCTGCCATCATCATGAGTTGCCACTTGGTGCTTGCAAACAGGCGTGGTGTTTTGGTTACATAATCTCATAGTTCTATTATCGTTATTTAGCATTTTAACTTCCTTCCCTGTACTCACAGGTAGCTTTGTGTCATCAAAGACTGCATGGAGCTCACACAGCCTAGATTGGGTGGATCTCTCGTATGGTGCCCCGAAGTTTAATTTTGTTGGAAGATCTTCAGTGGAGAGGAAGCAATTTGCAGTGCCGAGATCCAGAGAAGATTTTCAACTGGTTTTGTTGTAGTAAAGTTCCTGCACCTCGGAAGCACCTCTCTGATACACCTTGGTAAAATTCATATTTTCTGCTGAGCTTCTGTATCTGCTGAATTGAGAATGCAACTGTGTTCAGTTTTGTGGAAGAGATATCTATAAAATCATAAGATGATGTGCTCTGTGGAAGGGTTTTAGTTCAAGTAGTATGCGTACTGATGAGCAACATATTGAATATAGTGGCAGCGGCGAAGTTTCTCGCATGAAGTAGAAATTGGGAGACTTGGACCGAAGTTTGCTTCTTGAATTCGTGGCCTCTTCGGGCTGCTGGTCTGTACCCTGTACTCGGCAATTTCTTTGAAGAGGTGGCTAAGCAGAATCCAATGTGTTATTAGTAGTATCGAATTGCTTAACTAGACACGGCACTTTTGATCGTTATGAATTGTCAAAAGTTCATGTATCACCACTTATCAAAACTGTGATTGGTTGCCTCAGTTAGACAAGGTCGAGGGATTAAGTGTATGTTGTTGTTGGTGGCACGAGTGATACAACTAGAAATTCTAGTAGGATTGAAATATTAAAGCTAGACGAATCTACCGCTTCACCTTAATAATAATAAATTGTATGTTAATAATTCTTAATATACTTTAATCCATGCTAAAATGCTTAATACTCACTTCACTTCATAGAGACATGACACTTTAGACATAGTTTTAGTCAAATTTTAAACCTTTACTACTGATAATCGTTTTCAATATATATATATATTACAATAGAAATTAGAGGTTAAAATTACGTTTTGAAGATGTGTCAACGTCCAAGACATCACGTTTTTGTAAACTAGATGGTTTAGATGCTAAACACATAACTAATCATGTACTCCCTCCATATCAGCGCAATGTGACGTTTTGGACATAGGTTCCATCGAACTTTTAAAAACATTGACTAATATAGTTTTAAATATTTAGATTTGGTACTTAAAATTATATATATAGATTTGTCTCGAAAAATACTCTCATATATTAAAATTTATTGGATTTCATACATATATTACAATAGAAATTAGTGATCATATTATAGTTTGAAGACCTTGTCAGTATTCAAACCATTACAGTTTTATGATATGAATAGAGTATTTAACACAGATCTCGAGACTACGTCACGAAGAAGCTTGAAACGATCTTATCCCGCAGACATGCCCGAGCGTGCCTCGAGGTTTGAGCTAGTTGAGCTAGTCTAGCTCGCTCATCTAGTAGTGTTTGTGCACCTGCTTGATTCATGCAGCCCAACCAACCAACTATACCACTAATGCATAACACAGACCGAAAACTTAGCAATGTTTGTTGTAAACCCAAATTAGTCTAGTTCTTTTCTGACCTTGGACGGTTACACTATGTATTTTGAGAACAGACTATTTTTGTTCCTTAACTGTTGTCATAGTTTTATTTATGTCTCTAATTTAAATGTTTTTTAATTTACACCTTCAACTATTTTAGTATTGTCTAAACTATGTCCCAAGGATGGTTTGTTGATGGTTTTAATAACGCGACATCCTATCTTATACTTAAATATCATCCGGTGAGTGCATAAATGGTTTTGTGAATAATATTTTAGTATTTCATCGCTTTTGCTCTTTGCCCATCTGCTTGGACGGGATGTTGTGACGTTGTGTGGCCATTGCATGAGTTCATTATGCGCACATATCAAGAAACCACCAAATCTAAGAGAGAACTAACACCTAACCTCTTTTAAAGCCTTTAAGTAGAGATTGAAAATATAGTACTAACTACAATTTTGATTTCTTCTGTGGACACATATTTTGAAACGGAGGCTGATGACACTTTGAAACGGAGGAAGTAGTTATTTATTGACTCAATAATATTTTCTAAGTTTTTATTCCCTCCAGTTTATAAAAAACATGACGTTTTGGAGATAGCTACAGTCAAACTTTTAAAATTTTGACTATTAATATTCTTTTATATATTTAGATCACATATTTGAAAATTATATATGTAGATTTATTTCGAAAATTACTTTCATAATGTTATAATTTTATTAAATTTATACATATATTATAATAAAAATTAGTAGTAAAAATTATATTTTAAAGATCATGTTAATATGTGAAATGTCATGTTAACTGGAGGGAGTAACTCAGGATCATTTCTGAAACGCTAAATTCATCTATACTTCCAGGTTCTGTGTGATTTCATGATTTCGATCACGTCCCCCAGCATTGGGCTAGGAGCAAAAACAGCGCCCAGTTACGATTTTTCTTTTTTGCGAAAAAGTTACGATTTACGAAACAACCCTGCAACGCTGGGCACGCTCCTGTTTTCCATTCCATCTCCCCCGCCCATCCATCCGATCTCAGCCGCCGTCTCCCCCCTCCCCCGCCACTCCTCGTACCCCACTTAAACCCTAACCCACAATGGCTGCGGCGGCGGCCGCCACCTCGCTCCTCCTCCGCCGCCACCGCAAACCCCCCACCCATCTCCCCCTCCTCCTCCGCGCGGCGATCTCCTCCTCCCGCGCGCTGCCCCAGCAGCCCGAGCTCTCCACGCCCCCGACCGACCCCGCCTCCTCCCCGCTCCCCCCAAACCCTAGCTCCGGCAGCCCCTTCTATGGCGAGAACTGGCGCAATCCGGCGGCCTCCAACCCGACCTCCTCCCTCCTCCCCGCCGTCGTCCCCGCCAGCCCCTTCGCAGCGGCGCACAACCGCATGGCCGCCTTCTCCGCCACCCTCGGCGCCGCCGAGCTCAAGGAGACCTTCGCGGAGTGGATGACGGAGCAACGGTGGGAGGACATGAAGCAGCTCTTCGAGTTCTGGGTGCGGTCGCTCGACGCCGCCACGGGCAAGCCCAACCGCCCCGACGTGGACCTCTTCAACCACTACCTCCGCGCCAACCTCATGTCGGGGGCCCTGCCGCACGAAATGCTCGATCTCGCCGAGCAGATGCGTGAGTTCGAGATCACGCCCAACACGGCCTCGCACAACCTCGTCCTCAAGAGCATGGTCAAAGCCCTGGAGGTCGAAGGCGCGGAGAAGCTCGTCGAACGGTGACTTTTGTTGTTTTGTTTTTATATGAGAGTTTTTCCATCTCCTGGTTCATTGGCTGATATATGCCGTGATATGCCTGTATATGAGTGAACTACACTATTATATGTAGTTTAGCACAAATTATAGGATGGGGGCACATCAGAAATTATTGTGAACCTATGGATTGCCACGATTTATTGTGCTCAAGGTCGTGGTCCTGTTATTTTGATTTTTAGATTTGCTTTGCTGAGAGCCTGAGACTATATTCGTAACATGCATCGCTGAGAGCCTGAGACTACATTCATAACATGCATCGCTGATGCTTGATCAGCTACTTGTACATAGTGAGGTTGTACCTTAAGTTGATTATTGTTTGATAGTATCAAGTGCCTAAGAAGTAAGAAGTGTCTAGTATGCAGCTGTAAGTACTTCTGTAAACAAAAAACGTTTAGACTATTGCGTTTGCTGGCATATTGATATGTAGTATTGAATATTGATTTCTAGTATTACGCTACAGTACTTATATTTGGTTTTTTCCTATATGTTTAGTATGTCAATAGTTTATGCTCTCATTTGTACCAAAAATATGTTATTTTAAGGTCATTATAGATTTGTGTGACTGCAAAATTTTTGACTTTCAAAGTGATTCTCTATCTGTTGAAATCAGGATGCTGCAAACAGGAACTTTACCAGATGATGAATCCTACAATTTGGTTGTAGACCTGCTTATTAAACAGAACCATGTTGACTCAGCTTTGAAATATTTGGATTTGATGCTTAAATCAGGCTACATGATATCTTCAACTGTTTTTGGTGAGTATGTCCGAGCATGTGTAAGATCTGGGAGATTGGACGCGTTGGCATCAATCATAGAGAAGTGCAAGGTACTTATTTCTCAAATAGTTAATCTATAGTGCGTGCATTTTATTTAGGAATCCAATATTACAGTTGATCTCGACCATTAGATGTTTGTGAGTTACACCGATGGGCCTTGACGTCCTTTCTTTTGGAATATGCCTTTTATATATATATATGTACTTGTCAAGTTAAAAAATATTTGGCTCCCTGTTTATGACGTTACAATTGGTTTATTGCAGGCGACAGATAAGAACAAAGTCTTATGTCCACAGTGGGCCTGGTGCATTGACATAGCAGAAGCTGCCTTTGAAGCTAACAATAGCAAGCTAGCTATTTTTGCTTTGGAATTTCTTGCGAGATGGATGGCTCGTGGTGAGCGTGCTACACCTCCTCTTCACCTTTCAGTTGATGAAGGTTTAGTACTCTCAGCTTTAAGTGCTGCTGGTAGAACTTATAGCACTGACCTCTTGAACGCTGCTTGGTCAATATTACGTAAGTCCTTGCGCCAGAAAAGGGCACCCACTCCAGAGGCTTATCTTGCGAAGATCTATGCTCATTCATCAATTGGTCAACTTCAACGAGCTTTTGGGACCCTTCGTGAATTTGAAAATGCCTATGGGAACTCTGAGGATATTGATATAGAGCTCTTCTCACCATTCACTTCTTTGCAACCACTTGCTATTGCTTGCTGCAAGGATGGCTTCACCACACTGGACTCGGTAGATTCGCTTACACTTGCTATGGATAATGCAATGAGATATCTATTAAGAAAATTAGCACTATAAAACTCTACATGGTTGCATCCATTCTCTCTGCTGTGACATAGTTTAAATCTTTCCTTTTTTATACAAAAATTTAATACCTGTTTCTTCTCTGTCGATTCTTTCATTGGTTAACATTACCACTGTAGTATTTATGATAAATTGTGCCTTTCCTCTCCAATGAAATGACAGTAATCTCTTGTGGTCAGTGGTAGCTTTCTGTAGTTCAATTCCACTCTGTCAGCATTGCATGTATTTCTCACATAGCAAGTTTGCGTTCTTATTTATTTGTGACCCACTTTCTTATTGAGACTTCAAAGTTATTTTTGTAAAATGGCTACATTGTTAGGAAGCCCTCATGTGTTCATGTTGTATGTTCATGACATGTTTACAGCTGCAGCATGATCTCAGTCAATTTTACTTGATATTCTGGAATAAGCATTTTATTGCCGTGTCATGCTTTTCTTTCACAAAATAACTCAACCATGTAGGCTGCTATTTGCAGGTGTATGTTCAATTGGAGAATCTGAGTTCCGCGGATCCACCATACAAATCTGTTGCTGCTCTTAACTGTGTTATACTAGGCTGTGCAAACATTTGGGATCTTGAGCGAGCATATGAAACTTTCGAGGCAATAAAGGAAAAGTTTGGACTTACACCTGACATACATTCGTACAATGCCCTGTTGTATGCATTTGGGAAGCTGAAAAAGGTATTATTATGTCTAATGTATTTCACTGGTTTCTTGTGACCTCTTTAAGCATATGTTTGCCAGCTTGATAACAATCCCTTCAATTTGTGGTGCCCTTGCGTGTTTCACAGACAGAGGAAGCTCGTAATGTATTCCAGCATTTAGTAAGCCTTGATGTTAAGCCAAATGCAACAACATACTCTCTACTGGTCGACACACATCTTGTCAATCGAGATCCAAAAGCAGCTCTTGCTGTTATTGATGAGATGGTCAGTTGAACTTACCCTTCGCTTTGCCTATCTATTGTTTCTCAAACCATGTTTCATTCAGGTTGATGCGGGCTTCACTCCTTCAAAGGAGACGCTTAAGAAGGTCAGAAGACGCTGCTCCCGTGAATCAGATTTTGACAGTGACGAGAAATTGCAATCCCTGTGTAAACAGTTGAACTACCGAATGGGTGGTGAGGGCCGTAGGGAGTTGCTCTACAACATTGAATACAATGCTGAGTATTGAGGCAGTAAGCACTGCCAACCTTTTCTTAACCCAACCATTGCTTTTTATCTCATGCCAACTATGGCTGTTATTTTTACACGTTAGCTAATTCATTTTGCTGATTATGCTTTGCTTGCTTGTTTTGTTTTGCCAGTTAATTTTGATGATGCCGGTGTTCTTTCCTGGTAGGCACAACGTGTTACCTGTTTGCTGGTACTTGAAGAGCCCAGAGGTTGTAGTCTGTAAATTATACTTCTTTGTATCAATTTTTCTAATTATTCTTCAGTGTCCCAAGCTATCCTTTTTGGTTGGCAAGACCGAACAGTATTTATGTTAGGATTTCAGAATAAGGTCCTAATACATTTGCTTCTCTGCTCTAAGCGCTATATTGCACAATCAGAGGATGTTAGTTCGACTCATCATAATTCTATCCTTATGCACGGCTCTTGTATTCTTTCGTTGTTTTGATCAGGTAGGTCATGTAAATTCCGTTGACTCTGCACCAAATTTTTTATTAGCGAAACTAAAATGAGTAGCTAATGAATTGTACGTCGCATCGAAAACACCACGATTTGTTTACTGGAGGATTAACAGCGCAAGTTTACCTGTCTAAAGAGGATCATCTAGCTTCCGATCGATGGCTCCATGCACAAAATTGTCGGTTGAGCAACGCCTTTTCATCGAGGCATTCACCATGGCTCCACGGCGGTATGTGCTGCTGATCACTTATCCGTAGCGTGTGTACACGCGCTCTTAGCTGCTGAGCGGAGCGACCAGAAATCTTTTTTTTTAAAGAACTGCTTTACATTACTTGGAACAGGGCCCTAGGCCCCACAGGTTTACAACCTATCGAAAAGGAAACTGTCAAAGATTTACATGCTGAAAACTTCTTAGAGCTCATTTGCAAAAGAATCAACCACTACAGTGCATAGCTCCCGAACGAGGGGAAACCCATCTGTCATTGAAAAACGACACAGCAGAATCCGGTAGCGTAACAAAGTTTCTATACTCCCAGCGAGGTGCACACAAGAACAAGAAGGATTTAGGCAGAATTCGCTGCATCGTTCGTCGGAAGCTGAAGACCAGACGCAACGGTGCCCGTGCCTTTTCCAGATTGCAGCCAAGGTGCTGGAGCTTGGCGATACCCAGCTTGACGTTCTACTGAGGATCTCCTCCAAGCAACCGTTTCCAATATTGTAAAAAGTGTACACATAACAAATGCCATTACAGATTTGCAACCGTGTGACGTTTCTTTTCAAGTACAATGGCATTGCAAGATTTCTGACCCAACACAGCGCTGCCAACCGAAACATAAATGAGCATACTTGGATTGAAGCCCCAAGTGCCTCAGCCAATAGTTGGGTTTGTTGAGTGTAAATGTAATAATAGAACTCAGAACTCGGAGAATAGGATGAATGATCTCTTTTTTCTCATTGCATTGCACTGTTACATCTTTATATACAATGCCAAGGGGTGGCAAGAAAAGACATCTCTTTCAAGAGGTGCCTCTACAAAGAGATGGCAGTTGTTAATTGATCACTAAGGGTTGTGTCCCTTCGGGAGGGACACAATGATTCACAATACTCCCCCTTGATCAATTTCATCATCTATATACAGTGCGTAGAAAGGCTCATCCAAAAACCCGGTGGGAAAAATATGAGGAGTGATGTTCGATATGTTGTGAAAACTCCTTTAAACCCAGTGGGAAAATAAGAAGAAAATGATATAGCATATAATGGTTATTGTCTCCTTGTTAACTCATATGAGGAAAAACTGTTAAAGGAAAAACCCATAAGTGAGTTTAGAGAACAATAGGCATGTCTTGTATATCTCCTTTAAAAACCCCGGTAGGGAAAATAGAAGATACGACATATGATTTTGTGTTGATATTACCTCATTAAAAATCTTTTATGAGAAACATTGAAAGAAAACTCATAAAGGAAAAAGAGTGCAATATGATGTATGAATAGGTTAATAATCAGAGAGTAACTCCCCCTGATCCTTGCAAATCTCGAAGTCGTCGCATACCAATTCTATTAACATACTATAGAAATGTTTGAAGTTGGTAGAGACTCTGAGAATAAATCAGCGAGGTTACCGCATGATCTAATTTGCAAGATGGGCAATATAGTGATATTGCTCATTATGTAACCCATTTGCATCTGAGCAACACAAGCAATATTATCTTGGAGATAATGGTTGGTGATTTAATAGAATCAATTCCACATGATTATTGTATGTGGTTTATCATTCTACGGAGCTACACACGTGCACGTGATGTCTTATATTTGAGAATGATTGGTAGATGTAGCCACTAGGGTCTGTTTAGAAGACTTCCATGGGATGGCTATCACACCGAGTAGGAACACAAAGTTTGTCTGTGATCTGACATAGTGGGGATCTGATCAATGTATCCGATGATATTGGAGTCCAGATTTCTCTGAAATTGAAAGAATATGACAAGATGTTTCATACCTTGGAGATATCGAAAGATATTCTTGACTCCCAACCAATTGCGTTTGGTGGGTCTGGCACTAGGATATGGAACCTTGGGTCCCAATATCTCATTTCCATCGTCTCATGGTCTAAAAAGGATCGTTCTCTACGTCTAGAGATCGAACAACCAGGAGAGTTTTGGATGGATAAATCTTGTCCATATTGAATTTCTCCAATAAATTCTGGATATAGACAGCTTAATGTACCAAACACATGAGTGAAGGTGCTTGAGTTGTAATTATGCGTTGCCAATGATGTATAGTTCATCAACATATACTGAGATAATGCAAAATCCTGTAGAGGATTTCTTGATGAACACGCGTGGACAATCATCATTGTAGGAGTAACCCTTTGTATAAGAAACTCACTAAGTCGGTTGTACCAAATATATTCCTACTAATTTAAGCCATGTAGTGACTTATTGATTTTACACAATATATGTTGTGTTTTGTGTTTGGATTCAACATTGTGATTCCATGGGGAACCTATATGACTGAATCAAGTGACACATAAAGAGATACGGTCACTACATCTATCAACTGCAAAGATAGATGATTTGTACTGCCATTAAGATAAAGTATCGAAAAGAGATTCCACATATGGAGAATAGGTTTGGGTATCTGCGTGAACCCTTGTGTTACAAGACTCGCTCTGTGTCGCACCACCTCGTTGTTCTCATTCCGTTTTAGAAGAAAACTGGTGTAGGTATTACTTTTGTGAATACCTTCTTTTTATTGAGCAAGGTTATTTATACTTGGATTGCATCCTTCGATTGAGTTCAGTCCGAGTGTTGTTCACACTTTGCCATGGCCATGGTCTTTGGATCTGAATCATTTGAAAGATTGTTTGCAATCTAGTTGAGAAATGTATGTTGATAATTGTAGACTTCCGGTTATATGTTTCTCCAGAATCTATATATATGCATATAGTTGATGAAAATATCGTTTACCCTTGGTGACTGTTCGCGGTTTCCCAATGCGGTTGAGTCTAGGTTTTTCGATGTCTCAGTCATTGTGTGCACTATTGAGCTGGGTTGGTGGAGGTTGCCCATCCACCAAGTGTATACTACCCATTAGGTGTCTGTCAACGTGGAGTTGACTTGCATTTACTGATTCGGAGGCCTCGATATCCTTTGTTGCTTGCAGGAAGCTGAATCCTGATGTGTGGCCGTACTTCTCCCCCTATTACTTTGAACGGGGAGTTGAGCGGTTTTTTGTTGGTACCTCTACTCTTTTCGGCGCATTTCTGCAAGATTATAGGATTTTGTGACACCTTTATAGTCAGTAAATGAATTTGGTAGGTTATCTGCAATGTGTTACAAATTTTCTAAACATGGGATTCAGAGTTTTGAGTACGTGAATTTGAGGCAGAAATATCTTGAACATTTCAACTAATTTCCTGTCATTCTGTCTGGTACTTGGAATCTCCCCCTAATGCCTAGAAATGGTCCTCATGGTATCAGCATACTGGCCTTGCATAACTCCCTATGTGAGGGGCTTGAGGTATTGACGGAAATACAGTTATTCTCACATAGATCCCAAATATATTGTGAGGCCATTGATGTATGCCGTGATGGTGATATCGGTATGTAACCGAATTATCGCAGATGGGGAATACTTAGTGGATCTCCACGTACTAATCATAGAGGGGAAGAACTATGATGTGCAGTTTTGGTCGCAATTGAACCAAGTCAGCAGTGTGTAAGACTGCATGATTCTAACGTGAAGTTGGTAAGTTGCAATTCTGAAGTAAAGATCGTGCAATGAGCTTAATTCTTTGGATAAGGGATTCTGCCAAACCATTTTGAGTGTGGACATATAGGACAAAGTGCTGAACTGCAATCCCAAGGCTATACAATTGTGATTGAAGGCACGTGAGGATAATTCTGCAGCGTTGTCCATTCGAATTGATTGCATTCGATGTTCAGGATAATGAGCTCATGCATGGTTTCATGTGGATAAAGGCACACGTGAGACCATCATGTAGATGTGTCTATTAGAACCATTTAATACCTGAATGGTCCAATCAATGGTTAAGAAGAGCCACGTACCTTACCTTGATGCGTTCAAGGAATCTGAATGGTTCAGCTTGGATTTTAAGGTGCGCGAGCCTTAAAATTAGCTTCCCTGTGACACATGTAGTGCACATAAAATCCAAATATTGTCAGAATTTTAGCATCATTTAAATCATGACCAATGGAATTGTTGATAATTTTCTGCTTCATCCCCATGCCGGGATGACCAAGGCGAGTAAACCAAGTTTAGAATGTAATGACATTCTGGAAAATTATTTTGTACGCAACATGTGCTACGGGTTTGATGTGTAGTACAATCTTGACGATAAGGAGAGAATGTGCTTGCCATATCCGTTTGTATATGGTAAAGAGAAAGATATTCCTCTTTGTCATCATAGGTTTCGATATGAAAACTATTCTGACGGATATCTCTATAGTTTAGTAAGGTACAATTTGAATCGAGATACAATAAAGCATTATCGATTATTACTTGAGTACTCATAGGGATAGTAATTGTGGCCCGAGCAGAGTCAACAATTACATCATCGCGTCCAGCAATTGTTAAATTTTTCCATTTCTCTAAGTAAGAGTGGAAATATTTTAATTCCCTAAGTATAGAGTTTGTGGTGCAGATGTCCACAAGGCACATATCCTCTTTCATCGGATTGACTCCTGTAGAAATCTATATATAGAATTGATGATTTCCAGTATGAAAATCTTTATCAGATATATAGAATACATACCAATATATTTGTACCAATGTGCTGATACACTATTGTGATATACAATATACGATGACAACAACAACAACAACAACAATAAATATGTTTATTACAATAACAATATAATAGACGTAAATATTATGTCTAAGGAGGTGGGAGACTAATCAAAGTCTCCAAACATGTCGTTCGAGGCGTAGTCGATGAGCATGTTCTCCGTGTTCCGAGGGATTTCTGGCAGTTGGTGGGACTGGTTGTTACTTGGTTCTTGTGGAACAGGTTGTGAACAGCCAGCCTCCTTGGTGTCAGGAGGTGCGAGATTGAAGTGGGCTTCAAATCTCTATCCTTGAGCGGGCCGGTTATGTCCCATGGATTGCAGATACAGATTAACAAGGTGACGTGGGGTACAGCACTACTTGGTGGAATGCTTGTAGCATCCACACTTTTGACAAATGTTAGATTTGTCAAATTTTAGTTTTGCAGTGCCTTTTCCACGATCTGATGCACTTGGCTTGTGCTTCTTGTTGCGTTTGCGTTTGCCCTTGAAGTTCGTTGATTGGTGTCTAGAAGAGTAATCAAACTTGTTGTTATTCTGAAAACTTGCATGTACTTCAGGTAGGGGAGAAAATTTACATGTACTTCAGGTAGGGGAGCAACACCAACAAGGTGCTGATGATGATTCCTTAGAAGGAGTTCATCATGTTTCTCCGCCTAGAGTAGTACATGAATGAGATCAGAATAAACTTGGTAACCCCTTGCAAGGTACTGTTGCTGTAAGATCCTATCTGCGGGAAGCATAATAGACAAAGTCTTCTCTATTTTCTCCGCATCTGTAGGTTCTTTTTCGTAAAAACGCAACCTGGAGCAAATTTTATGAACCTCATGATTGAAATCTCTGACAGATTTGAAATCTTGGAGTCGGAGGGGAGTCCAATCGTGACTTGCTTCAGGCAGAATTACTGCCTTCTGTTGTTCATATCTCGTTTTAAGAGACTGCCACGTAGTGCTTGGAGATTCCTCCATCAGATATTCAGCCTTCAGATCTGGATGTATATGGTTCCTTATAATGTATAAGGCAGCATATTTCATTTGATCTGCTAGCCGTACAGCCCCCTCCTGAGGAGGTTGCAGTGCCGCAACAATTCCGCGGGACGCAAGTGTGACCTTGACGTCCATCGCCCATGTAGGATAGTTGTGACCATCAAGCGTGAGTTCTTTGAACTCTTTGTTGGTCATCTTGGCCTACATAGACATAAACCAGAGATTTGATTAATTTACTTATTAAAATATCGTCATGGTTATGTTGTAATAATAATGCAAAATTTCAAAGTTCAAGTGAAGACTTGAATTATGAGGTGTATATAACATAACATTTTGAAGATAATCACCAAGTATGGTGTAGATCTTGCAGTAATAGGTAGTATAATCTGACGAGTGTCAGTAGATGCTCATGTTTCTATTACCTTGTGTTATGCTATAATTTGAATATTTGGAAAAGCACGTTGAAGATAATCGTTTTGTCATAATTGACAAAAAGTACGCCTCATAGTAATGGTGGATAATCTGCAATTAAGCAGTAGATACCATTTATCCATTACCTTGTGATTCACAAATATAAATTTGAGATAATCACTTTTGAATTTTGTATATTAATTCTACTTGAATTAAGCCAATTGGGCTAGAGAGCATTTTAGGCTTAATTAAGGTGAATTAACGTATAATTTTGCAAGAAAATTAATCTCAATTGCAAAAATTATAATAGTCGTAAATAAAAGTACATGTTATAGGGATTGCGATGAAGCAAACACATTGAACATGAACATATTTACATTCACATATTTTCTGAAATTTAAAAACTGAACAGAAAATAGTACTGCAAAGTAAATATATATAAATACAGGGGTCTAAACATGATAAGTACTAATTGAATAGTACTGTTAGTTGGACTAGTTTGTGAAATCCTAAAAATATAGGGGGTTTTCAGCAAAATAGCCTAGGCTCGGCTGTGGACCAAGATAACCTGGGCCGCGGCCCTGGCGGCCTTTTGGCCCATGCGGCCAGGCGGGGATCCGCGGCGGGCGCGGGTGAGCGCGCGGCCGACGTTGTTGCGGCCACCGGCGAAGAGGCCGGGCTCGGGCTAAGGCCGAGCGGAGCAAGGCCGGTGCCGGCAACACGAGCCGACGTAGAGGCGTGGCCGTGCGGCGGAGATGCGCCGGTGCCGGTGGCGCGAGGCGACGCTGAGGCATCGGCGGGGACCGATTTGTCGCCGACGGCCGCCATGGCGGAGGCGCACATGGCCGCGGCAGGAGGAGCCGAGGCGAGCGCGGGCGTGGCCGGACGAGGCCGCATCGGTGCCGACGTCCCGGATCGAGGTGGTGGCGGTGTGCTTGAGGCCTTCGGTCCTTGAATCGATGGAGGCTGTTCTTCCTCGTTCTTCCACCTTCTTCTTTGTTATTAATTGCTTTGGAAGAGCGTGCTGATAACGTGTTGAGTGTAAATGTAATAACAGAACTCGGAACTCGGAGAATAGGATGAATGATCTCTTTTTTCTCATTGCATTGCACTGTTACATCTTTATATACAATGCCAAGGGGTGGCAAGAAAAGACATCTCTTTCAAGAGGTACCTCTACAAAGAGATGGCAGTTGCTAATTGATCACTAAAAGTTGTGTCCCTTTGGGAGGGACACAATGATTCACAACAAGGTTAAGCCAACTAAATTGGCCACTGATTGGATAGGGGCCAATTCATTGGCTTCCCCCCTCCAGTTGCCTCCTCTTGCCAATACTTGGAATCCTAGGTAACTTTTCCACCCAACGTTCTAGCAGAGTAATTGGCTGCTAACCAATTGCTAGCCAAAGCTAATTTGCCAAAATTTAGCATGTCAATCGGCTGCCAACCAATTGCTAGCCGAAGTTGCCAAATGTTGGTAAGTTTTGGCATTGCCAACAATTGGCTTGCCCACAAAGAATACCTAGTAACACTTCAAATTGCTTTAGCCACTGGACAATAAAACAAGAGATGGTTAACTGTCTTAAGAACACATCCTTGATGTACTCATATCTTAGGGTATGTTTGGTTCATGTCATAGCATGCCTTACCAATATTTGCCAACCATTGGCTAGTTAAAAAATTAGTTAGAGATTTTTTGGCCCTTAGTTTGCCAAAATTTTAGCAAGAATTGTGAATAGAATGTGAGGAGGATGGACAAGTTCTTATGGGCAGCCAAAATTTTGACAACCAACCAAGCAAGAGCCAAAAAATCCTGGACTGCTAATTTTTTGGTAGGGCAAATTTGAACACAAACCAAACACACCCTTAGTATAGATTACCGGAAAACAAAATAAGAATATGATTTGGCTGTTGGCACTTGATAGCGGAGGAGCTGCCACATATTTGCACGGACGCATCGTATATTCTGAATCTAGCTCAGAACACAGCTCACGGGCTGTATAGTGGTGTCCGCATCATCAAAACCAGGCGTTTCCCCAGTAATCTATAGGTGGATCCGTCCTTGACCCAGTTGGCTTCCATTGTTTTGCCTTGAAAGTGACAGTGGGTTGGTTGGGGCTCCTGCTAGCTTCATCCATCAAAGCGCGCACCATACCCTCCGAGTTATGTCTGGATGAGCGTGGAACAAGACCTGAAGATCTGGAAGAAAGTTGATACCTGAAGGCTGCTGGATGGAAGCTTTCTCAAAGAGAGATAGCTCGAGTCTATGGAGCTTAGGTGCACCGCCTTCTTCAAACCTCAGGTTCAGTGCCTGGCACATGCCGGGATGAATTGCGAGCAGTTCGAGTCTTGCGAATTCTGATGCAGACACTGTGAATTCCATGCCAGTGGATGCACTGTGATGCAACCTGATGTAGAGTAAGCTTGGCAACTGAACGAGAACTTACAGGTGCTCCTCAGAGTCCAATTCAGTGGCACGAAGGGTCGACTCGGTGAGATTGGCAAGCAAGCCGATCCACTCTGGTAGTAGTCCCAACTTACCTTGGAAGTTTATGCCTTTTAGGAACATCGGTGGCCTGGATAGTGTTAAGAATCCTGAAATTCATTGCTCCATCAGGACGCCAAATGAGCAGCGACTGAAGACAGCTGCTCAGCTTTGCAACTGCAGAAACCAAGGACGTCCAGTTCATGTCATCATCAACAAACATCATTACTTCTAGCTTCCTCAACTGTGAAAACTTACCCAATTCAGATACGTAATGGGAAGTGGAGTCTGTGATCTCTATTTGTGCAAGGGTCATAAGCATTTCCAAATTGCCAAGCTTGTCAGGGATGTGCATTCCCCAAAAATTGGAAATAGGATACAAACCACTGAAGTTATAAACTCTCCTCCCTCCAATTAGGTTTGATAAATTTGGTAGATTAGTAATGTGAGGAGGCAAATGCTTTGCATTGGGAGTTGAGTGACATATGTACTTCTGAGACTGAGGTATTCCAACTGAAACAGTCTACATATGTTTTCGATATCCCCATTCCTGGCAAATCTACAACCTTCTAAGTCCAATATTCTCAGAAGTTTCATACAAGCAAGCTGTAACATTTCTCCATCAGCGAATATACTCAATGATCGGACATGGCTTAACATTTTGCTTGTGGCAATATTTTTGGTATTTCCACCATGAATGGATAGCTGCTGAATCTTCTCTTATGGAGCTAAAGTATGCTGTTCGCCTATCGAAGTGATGAAATTCTCTTCCATTGACTTTGAAACAATGATCTCTAGCATTATATCATGAACTCGAAAAGTCTTGACCTTCCCATCAAAGCTAATTTCAACTGGATGAACAATACTCCTGTTGAGGAATTCATTGAGATAATTATCGGCCACCTCTAAGGCACTTAATCCACGCTTCTCTGTCGCAAAGCATTCTGCTATCCATCGTCTCAATAAACTTTTCCTTCTGACCTTATGATCCTCGGGGTGAGTGCTTAAATACAAGAAACAAGTTTTCAAATGGTAAGGAAGATCATCCAAAAAATTTCTTCAGTTTCTCAAGCCAGGGACTGGTTTCCAGCTCCAAACCAAGAGAGTTATAGATCTTCTCCCAGCGATCATAACTGTGCACAGACGTGCTAGCCAAAAGACCCGCAATGCTGACGATGGCCAAGGGTATACCCCCACATTCTCCCGGGATCTTTTCTTATTTTTTTTTCCAAGATAGTTGGGCAATTTTCCCTGTTACCGAATATTCTCTTGAAAAATAACTCGCTAGATTCACTACTTGTGAGTGGTTCAATTTCATAAGCTCTGTCATGCTCATGGAGGCAGTAGGCTTGTGCTACAGTTTTAATTCTTGTTGTAACCATTATTCTGCTTCCAGTATGTGAGTTAGGCAAAGAAAATCGGAGACTTCCCAAGCTGAGATGGTCCAAATATCATCAAGAACAATAAGATACCTCTTATTGTCTAGATGCTGCCTTAGCATGTTTGCAAGTCGTCCCACATCCCATTCTTCCTTGCCTTTGAGTGGGTCTACTGTGGGTGTTGGACCATTTCGATCTACTGGTTGAATAACCAGTTGAAGGATGTCCCTTATGAGAGCTTTGACATCAAATTTCTGGATACAGTGACAAAAGCTCGACATTGGAAGCTTGCACTTGCTGTTTGATATGTTGTCATAGCAAGAGTTGTCTTGCCCAAACTGCCAAAGCCAGATATAGATATCACCAGTAATTGTTGTACGTTTCATCCACCAACCAATTAACAAGATTACACTGACGTGCTTCAATGCCCACAAGCTTTGTTATCTCTGGGAAGAGTCCGGGAGTATGAACATTCAGAGAAATAATATTAGATGGTGCTGATTGTGCAGCAAATGTGTTCCCTTCCGCTCGAGAGATGAGATGATTGCCACCGTACCTAGATGAAGAGTTCGGAAGTTATCGCCACAGTTTATATAGAGTGGATGGACAAGAGGAGAACATCTTGTCACATTTTTTTTTAGAACAAAAACACCTTTTAACTATTAAGTTTCAAACAACCAATGGTAATGAGAAATTCTTAGTCGCCCAATCAGGTGAATGTGATTTACCAAATTCTATCAAATAATTGCAACAGTGGAATGAAACTTTTCAGTTTTCACCACTGCACATAATCTATATTTCCTCCTGCTACGGTGCTACCATATATCTCATGTTTTGATTTTAGGGGAAAAATCATAGGATAAATGCCAAGATGTTCAGCCATGTGGCAGAAGAACTTTATCTAAGGAAGAGAAACCCAAGTACCTTGAGTTTCGATCGCTGATACTTGTAGCACACGCTTTCATTTCTTGGATTGTTTGGCAATCTGACGCCGCATCCTGGCGGTTTGCAGGAAACGGGTGCAACTGTGGAAGAACTTGGCAAGGCCAGAACCATTCGTGCTGCTGCCAAGGTGATGCATAACTCATCGATGCAATCCTCAACATGTACACGACCTCTCGGACCTGTTTCATCCAAATCTTGACCTGCTTCCTGCGATTTTCCCTCTCAGAAAGGTCCTGGAGAAAGGTTGTCATGCTCTCCAGCTCATCCTTCATGTATTGCAGCTCACCTTGGATGTCTCCAAGGAGTTGTGCTTCTTGGATGAGCATTGTGCCCAGCTTACATAACAGTATGTTGATGGCACTCCCACCGGCGCTAACAACGGCATGCTCCATCTCTCTATCAAGTACCACGTGGAGGACAAGAACTTCTGCTGTTGTCTGTTTGAGTGGGGCTGGGCAATGTGGTGGATACAGTACAAGGAATGCCAAAAACCTTCCTATTGATGGAATGATGGGAGGTGAGGAAGTTATTCTATCGACAAGACTAAGAGTTTTTGAAGCTGCTGCTACCCAAACTGAAACAATCCCTTTCAAATCAGGTGCTCCACTCAACTAATTCTCAAACCAACTGACTGGATCAGAGATATGAGAATGGAACAAACTGACCAAGTTTGGAGTTGATCCAACCATGTTTTATCCTCTGATCGCAAGCTTGATGAAGGCCATGCAAGTCACTGATCTGGACAGAGGTTCAATTCATCCCCTCTCCTCTTCTCTTCTCATCTTTTTGGTTGTGTATCTGTTGTTGTGCTGTTCTTTCTTCTTTCCATGGTAGTTGCAGCAATAAGGGCAAGAGGCTAGCTTTTGCTTCAACTCTCCTCTCTCAAGGAGGCATCAAAATCTGCAGCTAGGCTCCTCGCCACCTCCATGTGGAGGGTCAGGAGGGATATACTGATGTAGTCCACACAAGCATCTTACAACTTTTCAACAATATGTCGTTGTCTTGCTGGCCCATGATTCAAAAGTGCAGAGCGGCTGAAGGATGCCTTTCAGGAAATGTTGACTTCACATGGTTGGACTAGGATGGTGCATTTAGTGTTCTTAGTCAATACACATGTGGCTTTGTGGTTCATTGTATATCATTGTCCTAATTAGATACATCATCTTACCTCGAAATTGATAATAACATAAACATTTTTATAAAAAAATAAATAACATAAATCAAGACATTATGTTCGAATCCAAGTGTCATTCACTCCAACTTGATGTATATTGACACATTTAACTTTAATTCTACTCATTTGATGCCCTTTTTTAATGCCAAAGCAAAAAGGTCAGGAAAATTCTCTTCAAGTAGTTCTTTCAACAATTTTTTATAGGTGATTATTGATCAATAATAATGTATGTAGGTGGATAAATTACGTTGGAATATTCTTATTTCAAGAAAGACTGCTAATTCAGATATTCTCTATTGAAGAAGCATCTGCAATTCAGAACCAGAGAAAATTACAAAGATTGCTAGATATAAGTCATATTGGATGGATACCCTTGCAACCCTTAATGAATGGGATTTCTTACCAGTGTAGTTCTGGTTGGTTACTTGGTAATTAAGCGATGGCTTCACTTGTAGGCTGTGAGACTTCATGACAGGTAATCTACTTCAGCTGGCATGCTCAATCTTGCCCCTTATTTTTATTTGTAGCCATTCACATCATACATCATGATGATAACAGCATCTCAGTTGTGTCATGGAACAAATGGCCACTGAATATCAGCCATTGCTGCGAACAAAGAAGTGCCTGAGAGAGAGAAAAAAAAAGATATATGAGAGGAAAGGGAAGTATAAAAGGAAATTATAGTGCCACCATGTCAGTCCTGTTGATCCATCCAGGCCTTCCAGGATGATTGCTAATCACTTATCTCAGACTTCTAATTTCTTTTTTAAAAACAGCGTGAATGACCCCTATATCCTTCTAATTCCTAAAGAACTTACCAAGATCTAAAAAAAGACACCAAAGAGAATCAAAGCACGAGTGTAAGACAAATGCAAGCACAAAGTATTTGTCTGTTCCTCCAAACTACAGTATCTGCAAATTTTATGATAATACACATCAGAAGTTCCTAGCTCCTGACACCTGAGATGATGATCAGCAACTATCTTCCTGAACCTCTGTCAAACATCCATTCATTGCTCTCCTCCTCCTATCCCTTGTTGCCATCCTCTCACCATAGGTCAGAAAGATGTCCCCGAGATCAACAAGCCCCACTTCCCTCAACCTCCTTCCAACTTCCTCAAACATCGCAACCCCCTCCTCATTCGAGAAGTAGTGCAAGAACTTGTTATAGTCAAACCTCGGCACATTCACTCCACCCCACATCGTCCTCTCCACAAACTTAGTCGCCTCCAACGTCCTCCCTGCCTTCACCAATCCACCAACGAAGATGCTCTCGAAATTCACCAATGGATCCCTCCCCTTCCTGCCCCTCTTACCCAAGTGCCCCTGAAGCAACATGATGTACGTGTGCATGTTCGGCTCACACCCTCTGGCAACCATCTCTCTGAACACATCTGTCGCTTCCTGAGCACGCTTGATCCTCACCAGCCCCTTCATCAACCCATGGTACAGTGCAATATCCTTCTCCTTGACACCATGAAAAATCTTATACCCTTCCCTCACCCTTCTCCTCGCCAAGAGCCCATATACCAAATCCCCCAGCACCTCCCCGTCCACCTCCACCCCTGTCTTCACCATTTCGGCGAACACCATGAATGCGCACCAGGTCATTCCTTCCTTGCACAGCCACGAAACCACCGCGTGGTAGCACGCACCACCACTGCCGGCCGAGAAATCTCTCTTCCGCATTCCGCCGAACACCTTCATGGCGTCGGCGACGCGGTTGTTTTTAAAGAGCGTCACCACGATCTCCTCATACGCCGCTGCGCCTGGCTCGAGCCCGCGCTTCTCCATCCCGTTCCACACACTACACGCGTCGGAGAACATCCCCACGCGGCAGTACGCGACGACCAGCAACTCGGAGCACCTGCCATTGCGCGCGACGCCGTACCGGTGCTCGGCCTGCTTGATCACCTTCTCCGCCACGTCGGGCAGCTTGCAGACTGAGCAAACGACGTCAGTGATGAAGGTAAGCACGCGGGAGCGGTGCGCCTCGGGGAAGAGAGCAAGGAGGGCGGAGACCTTGCCGACCTCACGGGCGGGGGCGAGGCCGCGGACGGCGGCGCGGAGGGCCGCGGCGGAGAGGAGCCCACGCGGGAGGGAGAGCAGCGTGGAGTGGAGGAGGTCGAAGTTGCTGGACTTGGCGAGAACGTCGAGGAAGCGGGCGGCGGTGGCGGGGGAGTGCGCGAACCCGTGGTGGGCGGCGAGGTGCGCGAGGAGGCGGTGCACGGGGCGCCAGGAGAGCGGGAACCGCGCGGAGGCCTGGAGGAAGAGCTCGCGGAGGTCGGCGGGGGAGGAAGGGATGGGGAGCGCGGAGAGGCGGCGGTCCAGGGCGGCGTCCGGGGCGTGCTGGTGCTGGTAGAGGATCGTGCAGAGGCGGACGAGCAGAGCAGGGTCGGTGGGCCTCAGCGCGGCCGCAGTGGCGGAGGCAGAGTCCGGAGAGGGAGCCGCGGCGGCGGCGGTGGAGAGGAAGCGGCGGAAGAGGAGAAGGCGTGGAGGCATGGAGGTGGAGGGGGTCGCGGTCAGTTGCCGAGCGAGCGAGAGGGCGAGGAGGTGGAAGACTTGGGCGAGGCCTCGAGGGCGCGAGTGCGACGAGAAGCGAGAAGCGTGTACATTTGAAGTGTGAGATCTTTTCGAGTTTGGGCCGTCTGATCGTGCAAAAATTCTCGTACGTGCGGGCTTTATATGGACAATTTGTCCAGGTAGGTTTATCTGCGGTTCAATTTTTCTCTAAAAAATATCCGCGCTTTTTATCGATTACTAGTGCAGAATGCGCGCCTTGACGCACCCCGGTAGACGAAAAAGGATTTAATCACGTAATAGGAATTATATTTATTGTAATTCTCTTAAGTGATGATTGAAGAAATCCTCTGTTAGATGTATTTTGGACGATTCTGGCGAAAAACGTGGAGTAATTACGTGATGGCAAGTGGGTATAAAAGATTGATTATGTAGAAGAAAACAGCATCGTCTTGTTACATTGTTCTAGTAGATAACTGATATGCTGTTCTTGAAGCCCGAGCTATGTGGACTCGAAATAGGACTATGCGAGATAGCAAAACATTTGTTGGACAACGGGTACGCTACGCGTTTAGTACATAGCGGAATTTGAACGTAGTTTTTCCTAAGTATACATATCGTTACGATAGCATGCTGAGCAAATGGCTTGCTGGGGTAGACTTTTCTAGGCCGCATCTTCTGTACATGCGACGTTGTGCTCTGCGTTGAACAAAGCTCTTTGCACATGTGAACCACTGTAGTGTTCGAAGGCAAATAAAAGTATGAGAATGTGTGTTAAGAAAATGAAAGACTATAAAGTACTGAGTTTGTATGATACGGAGTATGTATATACGTACCTGCCTACGAGGATTTTGATCCGCTTGTTGTTCATGGGAGGTGTATTGTTATTGGCGGGTTCAGAGATTTGGTTCTGATTGGAGAGTAAATAAGTATTTTATTGGCGTTGAAGAGAACGAATGGGAAAAAGAACAAGTAGTATAGAGATAGTATTATCACCTCGTGTGGAATAACTGTCTGATCGGCCGGTGTTTCAATGCGGATGCATGTACGTGGTTGATAATCCGTAGAGGAACTTCGCAGTGCTTTTTCTAATTCGGTTATACGCATTTCGAAAGCCGACGCCCATGACGTCGCCTGCAGCAGCTGGCGTTTGCAAGTCTTAAGAGCAAGGAAGTTTGCATCATCAACATAAATGATACCTGTGTTTTGCAGGTACGTTAACGCAGCTTGGCTTGCCGATTCAACAGCCTCGTTGGTAGTGGCGGCATAATCTCCATCGAATATTTTTGTTCGTAGCATAGGTTCGTTTGTGTGTGCCGGTACATCCATGGTAACGGAAGCAAGAACTGTACTATCGCTCATGTTGTATGTATTGGTTGTGTGCGTACGAAGGCTTAATTGTTGCAGCGCCTCTGCAAGCAAATATTGCTTGCTTATTCTTACGCATCTAGGTGACAGCTTGAAAACACAAAAAATAAGGATGTATTGTGAGTATGTAGTGATATAACGATGTTGTAATAGAGGGAGGGAAGGGGATGTACCTGAGGGAGCTGGGGCATGATTTCATCTTCGTGTGCTATCTCCGGTGATAAGACATGCTGCGGCGAGAGGCCACCTTCCATCAGTAACTTAGGACGAACGGAGGGATCGGCGTCTTTTTTCTGCACCACAGATTTATGACATAAATTAAGAAGCAGAGCATGTAATTGCAAGGGGATTAATCCAGCGTTGAATGATGACGTGTGTTAGCCTGAGGAGCATTGCGACTTGACGTGTGCTACACATACCTTACGCAGCAGCGGCCATTACGCGGTGATTTTCGTGCGACATAGCCTGGACGTAGCACGCTGGTGAGGAAGACGCAGGTAGAAGTAGAGGAGGCGATAAGAAAGAAGTGCTGTGTTTTTGGTACCGACGCAGCTTTTATTTCTGAAGAAAGAAGACATTGTCACAAGGTCAAATATATACAGGGATTCTACTGTACATGCACGGCATTTGTTTCACGTCGTCGATGGTGATATGAATAGCGTCTTGGATCAGGTCGGAAACATTAATGCGAAGGACAAAGGCTAGTGAAATAGCGTTTCTCTGTGTGATAGGAATATCTAAAATCTGTTCTGTACTGAGTAGCGATGAGTCAAGAACAATACATCAATTACTTATATACAGATACATATATTAGAAAGACGTACGAATGGTTGATTAACACCGAAAGGAATACGATTGCAGTGGTAAGGTCTTTACTAACACATACATGATGATGAAAGATGGCTAGACTGCTGATTGCATTCGGTGTATGATATACAAGCATGAGCGGTTTTGGAGTAGTCGCGGGATATTAGGAAGATCATAGATAAATGCAGGGCGCACACTAGGTTGAAGAGCGATCTGTGCTACTCAGCATCGCGATGTGAGGCACTGACGCTAGCGCGTTCATTTTCGATAGCAGCCTCCAGCTCGTGATAGCTTGGTTCCTCTCCGTCGTCGCTGCCGTACGGGTAAACACCAATAGTCTGGAGAAGCTCAGTTGCCTGTATGCTTAGGCGCTCTAAGCTTCGCGCTGTGTCTTCGACTTTTAGAAGGGCCTGACTGAGTTTCGCCTCCGCATCTGTTTCCGGCGAGGGCTCGAAATTTTCCTGGAAAACTATGAGATTATCATGACAAGTTTCATCTATACCTTGTATAGTGGAGGCCCATCCTCTGCTAAGTTCTTTGATCGTAGATCTGCTGAGTTGTAGCTGTCTTCTCAGTGTCTTGTTCTGCTGCTCCGTCATTTTTAGTTTCTTGTAGTTATAGTCTTCTAATTCCACCTTCATATAAGTTTCCATGTATTTTATGGCTCGTTGTGCTGCAGCGTCCTCAGCCTGCTGTGTGCTGTTGCGTGAGAAACCTACAAGTGATATTTGATTGCAGATGTCAAAACCTTTGGCGGAAGATGCGTAGAAGCGGACTGTCGCCAAGGGATTGCCATAGATATCTTGGTGAAGGCGGTAAATTGGCTCTGGCAGCTGAAGGGAATGGAGCATATCAGCGAATAGAATCTTCGGCCTTATCGTTACTTTTTGCATGGTGGCAACTTAAGTGAGAGTTAAGACTTCAGAGGTGATAATCCCTGCAGAGTGTATGTCCGGTTGCTGTTTGAGAAAGGACAGAGAGGAACGTATGTAATTGGAGTTGTAGTATATAGCGTGCATAGCAATTAGTATGAACTGCTAAGTTTATTGGTGAGCTAAGTGAAAATAAATACGTGAAATAAACTGGTAGGTGCAATGGTACGTTGAAGCATATAGATGTGCAAACAGAAAAGGTATGTAGACGTAAACAGCCTGGTGCATGTTACCTTGCAAAATCTACGCGTACTGACGGAGCAAATAATGAGCTGGCTGCATATGCATAGGGAGAGGAACGATATAAGTATATAACATTGAAAATGGGGCTGTTGTATACCGTGGACTTAGTAAGGATGGATACTACATGTGAGACGACGATAGCAGAGCTGAGGAAGAACAAGGTGAGTAGATAACAGAGCTGAGGAAGAGCAAGGGGAGTACTGGTTGGGGAAACGGTGTTCTTACCAAGAAGAAGGCAGCAAGCGTTGTTAGACTATCCCTTTGACAAGATATGCTCCGGTGAGAGGTCACCTTCCATTATCAGCGTAAGACAAACGGAGTGTTGTGTGTTTTGTTTCTGCATCATAGATTTATGGTAAAAATGAAGAAGCAGAGGATGTAGTTGCAAAGGGACTAATCCAGCGTTGAACAACAATGGATACCAGCCTGAGGAGCATTGCGACCTGAGGTCGTTGCACATACCTTACTTAGCAGCGGCGATCACGTCGTGATTTTCGTGCGAGATAGCGTGGACGCAGGATGCTTGTGAGAAGATGCAGGAAGAAGCAGAGGAGATGATAAGAACGAAGTGTCTTGTTTTTGCTATTGACGCAGTCTTTATTGCTGAAGGAACGAGGGACTCCCACAAGGTCAAACATATACAGGAATTGCATTGTGCATACAAGCTATTTGTTTCACACGTGGACAGCGACATCAATAGCGTCCTGGATCAGCTCGGAAATATTAATGCGAAGTACAAAGGTTGGTGAAACAGCGTTTCTTCGTGTGATAAGAACGTTCGAAATGTCTTCTGTACTGAATAGTGACCAGTGAAGAATAATACACCAATTATTCATACATAGATACAGATTAACACCGAAGGAAATACGATAGTAGTGGTAAGGTTTTCACCGATATATGCACGACAAACAAATATAGTTAGGCTCGCGATTGCATCTGGTACACGAAAAGCACAAGCGATTAATAAACAGCTAAAAGTTTTTGTAGATAACCACTTATATATACAGGAACAGATGTAGTGAAGTCTGACGACACGGACGACCAAGCACTGAGTCTTAGCACATAAACAACAGAGCTGAGGACGGGAGTCTGCACCAACACTAACAAGATAACATACGCTTATAATATGTTCCAAAAGGTGAGACACTGAAGCACTCTACGACTACAAATGGCTTGTCTGAAAGCTACAAGTGGAACACACCGGGCCATGTCAGGTATTCTGAAACTACCATATATAGAATATACTAATAGAGGTCCACTGGCTTAGCACGATTAAGAAGACGTCATCGCAATTACACAACGGCGATGATATTCACCAAAAGAACGATCCATCCATCAGTTACTGCTGAGAAAAAAGCGAGTTGTCAGTACGCATAGTAGTGTCTCTGAAAACAAGCGCGCTGACAAAACACTGTGAACGAGAGTATAGAATGTCACCTAGTAGTCCTTCGCTTTCTTTCCAGCACGATTCTTTACAGCTACGCCAGAAAGAGTTCCAGGCTGAGCTGACGAAGCTATGTCCTGTGGAATGGGAATAAATAAGGTGAGTAATAGATAGCAAGAATCTAAAAAGAAGTCGGTCAGTTAATTGGACGTTGTATGGATAGAAACTGAAGAGATCTACCTCATCTTCACTGAATAATCTCTTGCGTGTTGATAAGGGCGTTTTATCGGGCAGGGTATCCTTCCTGCTAAAATATAGTTAGACGGAGCAAAAAAAGAATGGAATACTCTTTGATGCAGCACGTACATAGGGGCATTGTCTGATATATCCGAAGGAGTGTAGGCAGCTTGTTCAGTTCTAGGCTCAACATTCTGGGCAGCAAAAAAGAGATGATCACCGCGTGTATATACTGCTTAAATTCAAGGATTGTGTAAACTACGAACCTCAGTAGTTGAAGTCAGATGGTGCTGTTGCGACAGGGCTATAGCAGTACCGTGCTCTGGATTGTCGCTCTGAGTAGATTCTTCCCGCGCTAATGATGCAGAGGAAGAAGAGGTATTGGCGCTAATTGTCGGGACGTGTGGAATGGTGGGCTGGCGACCAAAACAAATGTCAATGCTGTTAACCTGGAACGTCTTGTTTTTTTTGAAGAAACTCTTCTCTGCGAGTGTGACGTTCCATGTATATTTCTTGGACACAATCGCAACAACATCAGGCGGGAAGTCGTGGTCCTGGTGACCAGTTCGCAACACGGATCCAACTTGTTTACCCACTACCTCTTGGCCAATATCTCCAAACAGCATGAACTCTGCTTCAGCTGTTCCATCCGTGCAGACGACACATATCTTGTACCTAATATTATAGAGCAGGGAGCCGTAAACCAAGAGAAGCACTATGGTTGACTCTCAGTGTATACACAACAGTTTATATACCTGAACCTTTTCCCAGTGCATGGACACTCCGTGCATCTATACCCGTCACCATGAGGTAAAGACTTCTTGCCGCATCTTTTGCAGGAGGCAAACCACCAGGACTGTCCAGGCACCATTCTTGCGATCACGACGGTGCATTTGAAACCCTCAGGCTGTAGCAAAAGAGGAAGCAGTTCACAACCTCGGCAAAGAGCATATAAAAATGTTACTGTGAAATCGCAACGAAAAACGGGACTAGCAAGATGTTATACCGGGAAATCATATGGATTAATAGCTGAAAGCTCAAACAGAGTTTTTTCCTGGATCTGAGTTGGAGGAACACGTGGTAGTGTAGACTGGCTAGTTGCAGCAATATGCGTTATAGGCTCAAAACAATCTTTGAAGCTAGAGGAAATTGCAGAAATAGCAGTGAGATTAGGCTTAAGGAAAAAGGAGCGCTTCAGTTCTGGAGGCAATGAGTATATTCACTTAGGTAAAAAAGCTACCTGGCAACAAGAGTGTTAGCCCGAGGATCATCAGGACTGATGTACCATCTACAGGCAGCATTACCGCTAAGAGAATCTTCACCTAAAACCGAGAATAATAAGAGTCTTTAATAAGACACATAGGACGGCGTGTGCATCTTATATCCTATCAGAATAAGAGGACCTCACCACGAAACGTCTTCATCAGCATACCAACGAAAATAGCAGCCACGGGATGGCTCGCACCGGTGGCAATGACATCGTCGGCAGGGAACTCTGTTGCTCGCCGACCCCACAAGATCAGTTTCATTTCGTGGTTGCTGGATAAGATGAATAGGAAAAAGAACATCAATATGTAGTGCAGTGAACGCAGTGTAGCTAAGTAGACAGCTGCATGGGCGTACCTCTCGTCCCTGAGTACGATGAGACGTTTGGTAGTCGGAGCTGGCTGGCCGGAAATACGGATGGTAGAAGTCTCAGAGACACTTACAATAACGGCAACAACATCTAGAAAAAATGCAAAGGAAGAGAAAATCAATGTATAATCTGTACTGTCTAGACAGCTACGAAGAGCAAGATGAGTTCAAAAGGTCTGTAAAGAATTTACCTAAGAAGCGCTGATTTTCACCGACGTATGAGGATAGCTGAGAGAATGGAACTGGATCGTATATAAATCTAGGAAATGTTGTTGGCACTTCCGTCTTTTCCTCCACAAGCGTGTGGAACGTGAAATTTATCACATAGCGCCCTTCAATAGGTCTGTAGAATTTTTTAGCAGGCGATACCATAAACCTAGACAAAATGTACACACGGCCTTCGCGTAGAAGGGACGCTTTGTCAGTTGCATCATCAGGCCCAATCTCAGCAGACATACCATTTCCCTGTAGTAAAAAAAGGTAGTGAATATAACGATGGATGACAAGTGAAATAGCTCAAGTATTGAAAGGCGCTATTATAGCACAGATTTAGCACCTGCTCATCGATAACGACAAGGTCCACATGTTGAAGACGACCATCATCTGTGCCTCCACGATACTCCCACATACGAGCAACTCGGACGCAGACACTCCAGTGCCTACCACCTGGCCTAAGTTCAGTTAGAAGACTGAAGGCCATCTGCAATTCAATCATACACAAGTATATATGCGTTAACAAGGAGAAACGTTAGAATATAGCTGAATATATGAATGATATGCTGATAGCTGCATGTACAAGTTACTTCCATCTTACTACACGGGAAGCCTAAGAGGTTTTAGCTAAAAAAGGGAAACCACAGTGCTATACATATGCTTCTGTATCAAGCAGCAGCTAAAAGAAAGTTTAATGCTGATTGTTGCTTTGGCGATTGGCGATTAAGTATTATAGTAGATAGGTAAAAGGCTGATGGTGCTAGTAATTTAAAACAGTATGAAACAGAACCAATCATCTTTCTGTTTTTTCTAATTTTTTCTGATTTAGTTTTTTTTTCTTCCTTTTTTCTTTTTGAGCAACATAGTCTGTCTGTTCTTAGGAGCCTATTTCTGTGCATCTGTTCTTATCTGGAATAGCACGGCCGAGCACTCAGTTTTTTCTGTTTGGAAATCGGCGAATTGTTGCTGCTGAAAGATTATGTAAGAGGTTGTATTTAATTCTCGTAGCATTGACAACTATATAGATTGTCTACTTGGAGCTGAATTCTAATTCGCGAGTACAGCTGTTGACTGCTGCAAACTGCTCAACTCTGGATCTTATATCACTCCTGTTGGTTGCAAAATGCTGCCTGTTAGACTGGGAGAGCTTTGGATGTAGATTGTTAGAATTAAGTGCGTCTTTGACAATATGCTAAAATGAACTGATCTAGTGTGTTATTGGAAAGATATGAGGAAAGCTTCCATACAAGAAAGCTTCCATAGTTCTTCTTAGAGGCTTCAATTCTCACATTAACTGAGGAAAAAGAGATATAAACTATTTATTTTTGGAGTCTCTAGGCTGTAACGTTGCAGAAGTATCAGATAGATATGGTTCCTATGGCTCTGTGAGAAATACAACTATATTTTTTTATCATAAGCACTAAGACTCACATACAAATACTACTCTATTCTAATATAAATGCATTGTAGTATCTGATCATGCATTTGTACGTGGAATAGGACAAATAAAAAACATAGCTAAATCTTTTTTTTAATATACTTATAAAATGGTGCCATTCTGCTCTTAAGCTATGAACGCTATTTGTTAAGACATGAAGCACCTATGTGTAAGCAGTTAAGCACTCTTGTTGGCGTGCAATTTCTGAAACCATTGCTGTTTCAATCCCTTCTTAGCTGTTGTAATTATGGACCATCGAACCTAATTTCTATTAAAAATCCACAGGGATAGAATTGTACGTGATAACAACAAAGCTAAGAGATTCTTGCCTCTTAGCAAAAGACATATTTAGAGCTGTCACCGGAGAAGGATATGCAAATGTAGGTACACATATAAAGGCTAACATCCAATCTAATTTCTATTAAAGATCCATAGGGATAGAATTGTACGTAATAATAGCAAAGCTAAGAGATTCTTGCCTCTTAGCAAAAGACATATTTAGAGCTGTCACCGGTGAGATACATGCAAATGTAGGTACATATATAAAGGCCAACAGAATAGATAACATAGCAGGTATGTTAGCGGATGCTGGTTAGGACTTCATGGTAGACAATGTTCCTCGTGTATGATCCGCAAGATCCATCTTCATTTTCAATCAGTATTTTAAGCCCATCTGGGGACGTCACACGTGAAACAGCAACGTAGAGCTGCCCATGGGTAAAAACAGGTCGCTTGAGATAGATTCCTACTTTCTCCAACGTCTGTCCTTGACTCTTATTAATTGTCATGGCATAGCAAAGCTTAACAGGGAACTGCCGTCTTTGCAATGTGAAGGACCATCTAGACTTTCCTAGACTAAGAGTAATGCGAGGTATGTATACTATCTCACCGATGGCTGATCCACTAATAATCTGTGCCTCAATAATGAAGTCTGCTAGATTTCTTACTATTAGACGTGTTCCATTGCATAGACCTGCTGATTGATTTAGATTTCTCAGTAAGATTATTGGAGCTCCTATCTTCAACACCAACCTATGATGCGGGAAATTATTGGATTGTATTGAATTCAGAAACTCTAAAGGATAGAGGAGATCAGAATCAGCCACCTGATCTTGTATATCAGAGAGAGCGTCGCAGCTTAGATACTCTTTTTCTTCACCAGGAACACTGGACAAAACAAAAACGTTGATATCATCAGCAAGTTCATTAGTTGGAGCCAGTATGGCACGTGCACTGAGATAGGTAGGATCGGAGTATTGACACGAAAAGTTCTGGTACACGGCTGACACTATACACTGAACTTTATCACCATCAGTGTAGAGTAGAAATCGAGACGGGATGTCTATCCAGTCTGCGTCAAGCTCACCGGGAGGCTGCATGGTAGGCAAGGCACCATCACCAAGATCTGTAACCCAACGACTAAAAACATTCATATCAGCACGGGAAGCCTCATCCAAACTGTGCGAAGAAAGGCGCATGTTAATCGATAAAGTAAGTACTCTAACATGGTTCCATAGAGGCGAGTTTGTGACTGCCGAGTTTACTATCTGAGATCGGCTCCCTCCCTCAATGACAGGTAAAATTTGCCTGAGATCTCCTCCAAGCACAACAACCATGCCGCCAAACGGCAGTTGTTCCGCGCATGGATTCGATGCAGAGAGAATATCGCGTAGAGTTCTATCCAATGTCTCGAAGTATTTTCGGTGCGTCATTAGGGCCTCATCCCAAATAATCAGGGTGGTCTCTTTAATCAGGTCACAAAGCATGGAGCCTTTTTTGATATCACAAACTGTGCCATCGTCAATGTCTATAGGTATTTTAAATCGGGAGTGGGCGGTACGGCCGTTAGGAAGCAAAAGAGAGGCAACTCCAGATGAAGCAACAGTAAGAACAATTTTGCCCAATGATCTGAGATAAGATACAACAGAGTTCCACAAAAACGTTTTCCCCAGTACCTCCTTGGCCTGAAACAAAGTAGAAGCCTGGCGTCTTTTGAAGAACAGCCTGCACAATGCTGTCAAACGCCTTTCTCTGATCATGATTAAGCTTAGAAAGCAACAGCGTGGACTCTCTAGCCAATGTAACGAGGTCGTATGACATCTCCTCCAGTACTAATCTATTTTGCAACAGGGAGTCGAAACGGTTAGACCTAGCTGGTAAATTGTAGTCAGATATTTTACGGCCATTTCTAAGCAAGAGGTCCTCTAGCTCGGCTATAACCATGTCTCTAAGTTCTATCGATGGCACAACGTATCTGGGGTTACCTAAAGTCTGCCGTAAGCGATACTGCAAATCATCAGCCATCTCTACCCAAACCTTGTCAAATAGAGCAAGCTCGTCCTTAACATCACAGAAAAGCAACATCATGATAAACAAGCGTCTCAGTTGATAGGCACTAGCCCACAACGCAGCCTCAGCAAAAGCAGTAGCCCACTCCGTGTCATCTCCGAGTAATCGTCGTGCAGCGCAGGCCTCTTTGAACGTGGAATATACAATACCTTGGAACGAACGTACATCTTCGTAGCTTTGGGCCCCTTTTACTATCATAAGAAGCATTCTAAGAAAGTATCTTTCACCTGCAGATGGGTGCACGTGATAGAGACGACCTATTTTAAAACCTCCAGTCCGTGCGTGCCAGCATCTATCTGTACTCCACCATGTAAATTTTGTCGAGAACTCACAGTAAGTAAGATGCCTTCCCTCAGCACTGAATCTATTGGTCACGAACCACTCCGTCAGCATTGTCTTTCTAACGAACGAGTTGCCAACAACATTGCTGAGGTTAGTGTTTGACTGGAAACTAACGTTATTCATATCTGGTAGATGTACTGGAAGGCGCTCGACTGCTGGCTGGTGGTTATGTATATCGAAACCAAACACTCTCCAGACCGCATCCTGCTCACAGATATAACGACAGTCAAGGTACTCTTTGATCTCATTAACAGCACCTATCTGCTTATCTATAGGAGCATCCTGACCCTTCTTTATTTTTTCGAGATAGCCTTTGGCATAGTCTGCACCTTTAGTGACATATTTAAAAAGGTACTTGATAACTTTTGTCTTGTTACACCACTCGACATTTATATGACACTGGAATTTCTTCAACAAAAACATGTTATATGGCACAACCCAACGGTTATCGAGCCTAACGTCTCCTTTCATGACAAAACGACCATTGTCAGGGCGTTTATAAATCGCGAAGCCGTCTTTATCAATTGAAGTCTCATTCTGAAAAGGCTTCGGATAATGTTTTGAGCACACGGCGTTCTTCATACATGGGCAGTCCTTGTTCAAGCTACCGCAGGGACTGTGCATCATGTGTTCTGCTACCAAAGCATAGCCGAGAGGATCAGCGCTTGGGTCCGGGATCTCAGCACTAATAAAAGAGTCAATAAGACCTGGTGTTGGATTTGATGTATCAAGAGCAAGCCAAAGAAGCGCATGCGCATGCGGGAGACCACGTTTTTGGAATTCGACCGTGTGCAGCACTAGGAACAACAAAGATAAGCGTATGAAAAAGAAATAAGGAGAGAATAACAGAAAGAACCATAGATAAAATATAGAAGGTGTGCTGTTACCTGCATCAACAGAACCAAAAGGCATGCCATCTTTGAAATCGCCTAGTAACTCAGTCAGCTTCATATGGTACACCCGTACTATGATGTCTGCTCTATCTGTGTGTTTTTGACCAGGCTCAAAACGGAGAGCCTCATTTATCTCGGGCCACTTAGGGTTGCAGGTACATGTTATAAACAGGTCCGGCGAGCCGAAGACTCTACAGATAGCTAGGGCGTCATAATAGTTCTGCAACATATAGCGTCTCCCTCCTGTATGCGAAGCAGGCAACACCATTCGTTTGCCAACGTCGTCAGCATCTATATTTCCAGCACCAACAGCATCAGCTATACCTTGGACGCTTTCGACCCTCAGCTTGGTTTGATTTTCAATAAGAAAATTCAATCGATTCTCGTCTATGCACGCACGAGCATCAACTTTGGCCTGAGAACATAACCTACCGTAGCACGTGTATGGGTTAGGCTGTCCCTTTCTGTAATGGAAACAATGTTTGTAGTAGTCCTGCATGGTCACTTTGATCCTACCAGTATTAGTATCAGTAGGCAAACCGGCGTATCGTACACCAACCTGAAAACCACGCTCGCCATACGGGAATAACAACGGATATTGTAGGGCCATAAAAGCGGGGTGCAAGGGTGATATACGCATGAAGCTCTCCTGATCGTCGATGAACGATTATATCACGTTTGTAAGTATCAAGAGAAAAATCCCCAACCACCAGCAAAGCAAGCTCATCGGACGTGGGTAGATTATATTGAACTGGATCGCCGGGCCTAGCGCCTACAATTCTGATAGCAACGTCCTCATTGCCACACACTTCGAAACGGTCTATCGCTAAACGGAATTGCTGTACCAACGAATTGTGCCTGTCTAACATCGCCAATAGTCCAGCCACTAGCTGCGTGTCTAAATCACATTCGGTCTTTTTCACTGGAAGTGAGCGCACATATTCTATTGTCGATCTCATTCTGGGTGTCATAGATGTATAGTTCAACAAATCTAGGAGGGTCATCAGCAGCAGGCAACAAAGAGCCAATACGGTGGTGGACCTGGCCATTAATCTTAAATACGTATGGACCACTCGATCTATTAATCTCGTTATCAATTTTTGCACCCATGGATGTAAAAGCAAACAGACAGTTGTACTGCCTGTTATTTTTAAGGAATTTCTTACACCGTGTATCACCATCGAATCTAAGCAACGAAGCCAGCAAAGGAGGTGGTTGCTTGAATGAAGGTATCCTTACCTTACCACTTTTACAACAAGAGTTATAAACTATCCTATTCTTCATCACGGAAGAATCACGCCTGCATCGCTCCTCGAACCAAAAGATAGCGTGGCAGTGAGCACACTCAAAGTCAGGTGACCCATAGTACGAGCGTCCTCTATACGAAGCTGCGACACATATACAGAGAATACCAAAAGAAAACTAAGCAGAAAGATAGCAAAAAAGTCTAACACAACAAATAAAAACCATAAGGACACGCACCTTTCAGGCTATCAATATACTCCTGAGAGAAACGAGGACACGGAGGGCTAATAGCATGGTCTGTCATGGGGCCTAGAACAGGAGTAGAGCTCGTAGCCTCTAAAACAACAGGGCGCATGCATAGAGAAGGCAAAAGACACTCAAGCATATTCAAAAAGAAAAGTCATAAAAGAAAGGCAACTAATCGACGAGCACCTGAGAAGGCCAACTGTCGTTGGGCACGTAAGTTTCTTCTCCTAGCACGTCTGTCACGCTTGGACTCAACCGAGTTATTAGGTTTATAGAGAGCTGCTGTAGCAATCTGAACACAAATACTCTAACAGACGGGACAAAAGAGAGAAAGAAAACTAACGTACAGACATAAGGTCTACCGACCTGTAGGACGTATACGCGATGCCGTAACTGTTTCACCGGGGCTAGCAGCGGATGCTTGAGAAAGAAACAGAAGACAGCAGAAAAAAGAATCAGAAAAAACGAACTCAAATCGATAAGAAAAATAGAGTAAGCAAGGCCCATAAGATAAAATGGGACGTACAGTCCTGGAGCAGAGAAGCAGTAGCTTCATCGGGCCTCCACGGAGGAGAATGGGAAGCACGGAGAGCTCTTTTAGGCCGGCCCATTCTAGGTGCCAGGCCTAGCACCTGCCGCAACGCGTTAAGGAAAAACCGAGAAGTACCCCACGGATCAGAAACACGTGAGGACAGATCCGTATGGCGGAAAACGAAGGAGAAAGACAAACTTCATAGCAAAAAGATCCATAAGTAGGTAGAATAGACAAAGTTAAAGAGAACAGCGCGATGAAGGTACGCAGAGAAAAAATGGCATGACATAGCAGTACGGCCCCAGAGGCCAACAACAGCAGGAAACAACAAGTATCCATGTATGTGGAATTATTCTGAGACAAATCGCTGTTACAACAACCGATGCCATCAACATAGTTACAACAAAGAGAGAATTACACGCAGATACATCTCATACAGAGAACGGGAAAACCAGCTGGGCATTAAAGAACTAAACCAAGAGCTCAGAGAAAAAACGCAAGCATCTGCTATTCATACCCTCCACGAAACAGCCTGGTAAACCAGCAACACCAACCGCGTAGCTCGCAAAATAGATAGCATCCGTAGCCACTTCGAGGGCAGACCTAACAATTCTTCTCACGTAGCATGCTGTAATGGCCATAGTCCAAGACCAGAAAGCCATACACGGTCTGAAGGTAGACGATGGCCTGGAAAGCAGCCTGATCATATGCAGCGGTCACTCCATCACAACATCCCCAGAAGAACCTCCGTGGACAAGTGCCCTGTAAACCTCTAAAAGGAAGTTCTAACTCAACGCCTCCTAAAACAGAACCATCGTGAGCTATCTCACGTATATAGGCGACATACACCCCACCACAACGAGAAGCAACAGCTTCCAACAACGACACGAATGAAGCCTCTACGGCGAACATCTAACCAACACACGTGGACACTACCTACAGATGTAAACGAGAACCCCAACCCAGATTCCCAGAGAAAGAACGCGTCAGTCCACGGAGCACATAAGTTCAGCAATGAAAAATACGAAGGAAACACACACACAAGAACAGCACACTCCATAGTACAATAAATGAAACGAAGAAGACTCACGTCGGATAGTAGAGAGCACCAGCAACGAAGAAGAGCACAGCAGCAACAAGTAGAAGACAGCGGAGGCACGAATTGACCGGACAACAGGACCACGGGGCTACAAAATCATACCAAAGCTGAACATTAGTAACAATATTGTAACATCAGCATCGAGCAAATGGTCCACTGAGACCACAACGGATGCAAACTATGCGAAAACGCACATCAGCCGAAAGATGCCATCCGTAGCAGAAACACACCGAAGAAGATGTCTGCAAGAGCAACAAATAAGAACACACGTACATAATATTAGTGGTAGCAGCACAGCATAGCGAGGAAGGCTCACGGAAAATAAAAGTAAGTAAGTGCGTGCAAAGAAGAAAAGCAAACCAGCGATAAAACGAATAGGCAGAGAGAATGTCTTAATCCGGGAAGAAAGTATAACCAGACAAGCACAAAAAACAAAATCCAAAAGGCGGCAGCTAGAATCGTAAGAAATAAAAATTCCAGATGAAAAGGCACAAGAAAGCAGCGAGAAACCAGTCGGCTTACGATCCAGCACGCCACTGAAACAGTAGCCCAACGAAAATAGGCACAGCGAATAGATCCACCCAAAAATAGAAACACCAAAGAGAACGAAGCAGAGCAAAGCGTAAAATGCTCACACGATGAACAACGCAACCTGGATACCACCAACGGGGAAGAAAGTCAGCAGAGAAACCAGAGCGATCCACAGAGCGCAAAAAGAGAAACGAAAGAACAACCCCGAGAAGGCAAAAAACTTGCCGGACCCAATAAATATCAATGAAACAGAACAAGCACAGCAGAACAGGGCGGGCAAGATGGCCCCACCGTCGACCATCGGGTCACGTCGCACGACCCGCATAGAAAGCGTCACACACAGGAACAGGCGGCCACCAGACCGGAGACAACAGGGCGGACGTCAGCATGAGTTCCAGCACGGTGCCAACGCAGAACACACGCCGTGGAAGGCGGAGGACGGAAGAACAATGAGGACGGTATGGCGCCGGGCATACGACCCTACGGCGAGGCCAACGAAGACAGAGAAAAACGTAGCGAAGAAACCGAAGACCAAGCGAGTCGAAAAGATGCGTCCGTGAGGGACTACACGCCACGCGTATAGCGAAAAAAAAATCCAAAAAAGTTCAAAAAAAAATTCCAAAAAAAAACACGGCCGAACCCGGGGTCCAGCTGCAGCACGAGGGCCAGCAAACGCGGAGGTGCAACACCTGATAAAACCTATCACACACGGCACTGAACGTAGTTACCTGTGGTGGATAAGCCAGTGACGCCAAAGCAGCCAATGCTCCCTCCTGCACCATTTGCTCGTCGTTCTGAAACGTAACATAAGAGGTTGACACATCTTCCAGCGACATCAACAATTAATCATGGAAAACACCTGAAATATATTTAATGGAGGTAAGCGCACACCTGAAAAAGAACAAGCAATTTCCTACAAACTCCATCCAAATAGAAGGCGAAAATCTCGGGTGTGCAATCCTCACTGAAATTCGACGCAGCAGACGCAGCATATACCTCTCAAGAAGAATAGTAACACAACAATCGATATGAGATAGGAAATTAATTACTAACATGCATAACATAAATAGATGATCAAAACTACCCAGCTATGAAAAAAAAGCAGCATGAATTTCAACAATCTTATATCACAATGCATGGAAAACACTAAACAGCATCAGTTTGAAATGCCCAGCAAACACCGCATGGAGCTAATAAGCAAATACCATATACGATGCAAATCTAATGCATATTAATTTCTCTCTTTTGCCACTGTAAGGAAATAGCACCAGCCTCGAAAGGCAAGTGAACACCGGATGGGTTTAATAAGCAAATATCATATACTATGGAGATGTAATGCATATTAGTTTCTCCGTTTTGCCACTGTAAGCAAATAGGCCCTGCACAAGAAGAACCAAATAATATCTGTGGACTCAAAATCCAGCGAAATCATGCATGGAAAAGGGTTTAGGAAAATAAAAATCAATACTGTAATAATCAATCCATAGAAAACCTAGAAGGATCAGAAAGATTAAAGAGCGACGACGTCAGATCTACACAGCCTAGAGGAGATACAAAGAAACCACGTAGGCAGGCAAAAAGTTGGAAAGGAGTGTTTTATATAAAACCCAAAAAACTAAACTATTAATCCAACCTAAGAACATACTCCAAGATAACTGTGACGATGCTTTTCAGGAAAATCAGTTCACCTTGCCGATTTCATAACAACCTTTCAAAAACCTAATATCAAAATATCTAGTTTACCAACAATAGCAGCTGGAGAATACAAAAACAGTTTGCATCGTTGCTCACTTGCCTCTATATTCATAGTAAAAATACCAATTTAGTCCAATAGACTGAATCGCTGTAACATTTTGGTTCAGGATATACTAAACACACCAAAGTTTTCTCAATTGAAGTTCTTTGCTGATCTGATCCCAGTCACATAAGCACACAAAACCATACAAAAATCACTACGAACCAAAAAAAAGAAATTTCCCGATATGAGGGTGTAACGTCAACCGATCAAGTTTAACACTGATATTTCAACACTTGCCTGCATCTGTGGATTCCAAAAACCATCGATGGCATTAGCTAATACAGGCAGCACCTTCTGCTGGCACTGAACCTGCAAACCCGGGCCTAAATCTGTAGAGACTTGACCAATGGCATTCATTGTAGCCCAGCGCACACGAGGATGAGGATGTCGGAACCCGTTCAATATCATAGAGACCACCTGCTCTAAATTTTTGAAGCATAACCTGCCAGCAATAAACACCAACTAATAAGATGAGCCGTTTTTGTTACTCCGCACATGTGAAACGAAAGAACGAACACATCTATGTAGCTTAATGCTAGCCACAAGGTTCTGCAAACATGGCAATTTAGTATCTGCAATCGCTTCTAAACGAGGAATTGGTAGGAAAGAACGGCAGCAAACATCTCGTTGTCCCATTTCTTACCCCTAAAAAACCAACAACGTGAAATAATAGATAATGGTTATTCTATCGCAAGATGCGGCAGTTCGCACAACAAATTAGAACGAACACATCTATGTGACCTAATGCTAGCCAAGAGGTTCTGTAGACATGGCAATCTAGCGTCTGCAACTCGCTTCTAAACGAGGAAATAGCAGGAAAGAACGGCAACAAACACTTCGTTGCCGTGAGGCTAACACCAATGATTCCATCGAAAACCTAACGACTGTTCCACTGCAAGGCACGGCAGCTGGTACAACAAATTAGAGCCAATCAAAAGGACGCATGATCAGATCTTGCCTAACAACATGGGAGAGAAGAGGCAGTACCGTCCCCATCCTGCCCGAAGAGGCTGAAGGTCTCGTGGAACTCGACGATCCGGCCGTCCATGAGCTGGTCCACCATTAGCCGCCGGTCGAGACGGCGAGAGAGCAAGGTGGCGATGCGACGGGACGAGGTACGACCGAAGGCACGAAGAGACCCCCACTCGTTCGGCCGCCAACCTGGCACGGCCGACCCTTTCCTATATCTGGCGGAGGCGGCGGCGGCTGGGCAGGCAGCGGCAGGCGAGGAAACGGAGACGACGGGGGAAACCGTACGCGCTCCGCACCGCGTCCGACCTGAGGAGGAGGACGGAGCCGGGTCCGAATTCGGGAGGAGAAAGAAGGGAGGGGGAACGGGCCACGGGGGCCCGAAACGGGCGGCAACGGGCCCCGAACCGAGTTTTTCAGGGTCCCGGTGAGGCTTCGGGGGGCCACCGCGGGAGGCTCGATCCGCCGTCGATTCGATGACCAAGGCCGGTGCATCGGACGGCCAGGAAGAATCGAGGCGACGTGGACAGGCGGAGCGCGCAGGCCGTCCGCCCGGCTTTAGAAGTAGGAAATTACGAAGCAGCCATAACATGGAGGCCCAGCTAGTGTAAGCTAAATGTGTCTTTGGGTATGTTTTGGTTGGTGACCAAAATCTACCATATTAATTTTTTAGTCATGACAAAAAATTTAGTTATTGTTTAGATGACTGCTAATTTTTTGGCATGCCAATACCCTCTTGCCAATCCTAATTCATTTTTCTTGCCAACATTGGCCAAATCATGGGCAAGCAAAACCTTGATCAAAATTTTAGCTAGCCAAATTTTTATAGGGTAGACTTAGGCTAAAACCAAACACACCTTTTGTTCCAGTACTATTCACGGCTAATCGAACCTTAATGTGGCTGTGAAACACAAATTTTTTTGGAGCTGTCTCAATTTGTCATGGAATTATTTTGATTTTGTAGCAACTAGGTACGCGTGGCAGATTGTAACATGTAGTTTATCAAACAGTGTTCAATTTTGATTTCGTACACGTAACAACAAGACCCTAAAAGGCTGAATACAAACTCCTGAAGCTATATGGTCATCCAAGAAAGGTTCGGCAGTCTATGTTTTATGGACTCTTCCAAGCACCAACATGCCATTGTGTTTCCTCATACTAAGTCTATATTTGGTTGGATTTTTAGTAGCTTTTCACTGAAAAATGTTACAATCCAACCAAATGGCCAGCTTTTGAATAATTTTTGTTAACAGTATAACAGAACACAACAACGAAAGGTGACACACGTCCACATCAAAAATCTTTGAAGGCCCAGAAAACCCAGCGATGAAGAATGGAACAAGAGTGTGCCATGCATGGCAGCACAAGATTGCACCACGGATGACGGAGGGAGTTCATACTATCAAGAATGTCTCAAAACCGCGTCATGGAAGATGGTGTCCGTGGGAATACCAAGAGCATGCCGCAGAAGACGGTGCGTGACCGTGACTTGGAAGTCGGTGCCCGCGAGAAGACTTAGACATGACCGCAGGAGATGACACATAATCGTGTTGAAGAAAACGGCGTGCGACCAAGCCTCACATCCGTGGGAAGATTGTCACGTGACTAGGGAAGATGGACACATCTGAGGAAGACGACGCATGACCACGTCGCACGCCCACGGGAGGCTCAGACATGACACCGGAAGATGGCGCACCACCACACGCCGTGTCCCAAACTCCTCATTGCGCATTAGGAAGAAACACCTTCCTTGCACGAGTCGAGCATATAACACTCCTCATGTTGGCTGGGAGGCGACACCTTTCCGACATGAGTTGAGCATTCAAGCCTCCTCATGTCAGCTGGGAGGTGACACCTCTCCCACATGAATCTAGCATTCAACCCTCCTCATATTGGCTAGGGGCGACATCTTCCCCACATGAGTCGAGCATTTAAGCCTCCTTATGTGGGCTGGGAGGCGAAACCTCTCCCACATGAGTCGAGCATTCAAGCCTCCTCATGTCGGCTGGGAAGCAAGATCTCTCCCACATGAGTCGAGCATTCAAGGCTCCTCATGTCGCCTGAGAGGTGACATCTCCCCCACATGAGTCGAGCATTTTAGCCTCCTCATGTCGGTTAGGAGGTGACATCTTCCCCATATGACTCGAGCATTCAACCCTCCTTATCTCGGCTAGGAGGTGGCACCTCCGCCACATGAGTCGAGCATTCAAGTCTCCTCATGTCGGCTGGGAGGCCACACCTCTCCCACATGATTCGAGCATCCAAGTCTCCCCATGTTGGCTGGGAGGCCACACCTCTCCCACATGATTCGAGCATCCAAGTCTCCCCATGTCGGTTGGGAGGCGACACCTCTCTCACATGAGTTGAGCATTCAAGCCTCGTGCATTAGGTCTTTCTCATTGGGGATGAACCCAATATGTGGGACGTTGCGTATCAACAACGTCGAACTTCTTAACGTAGCAATAGCATATATTACCACCGCCGCACAACAAGATGAAGGCCTCCATCATGCACCACGCGTAGATTGCTATCACGGTCAAGTTGGCGCACATCATCACATGTTAAGTCACGAGTACCCCCAACTCGTCAAGCGAGTGACTCCACCGCATTACAAGTGTCCCTTGTCTTCACAAACCAAGTACCCAACACTATTATACGAACAGGTGTTTGTCATCCTCATGAGATAAGAGCGCTTAACACATGCCTATGCATGATGCCATCATCGCGCACCGAAAGCAGTGCCCTTTGGCGATTCGCCTTCCATGTTAGAAGAAATGCTAAAGAATGCTAGGGGCTCTAGCCCAGCGATGCCAAGAGTCAAGTAGGGATCATTCACCACTATCAAGACACCAAGCACTCACAATATCCGTCGCCATCACACCGCAGACGTTGCTGCTAGAGAAAGGACCAAGAGCTCTCAGCTACACCCTTGAGCGCTACGTCTTTTTGCTGGGGGAGCATAGTCAAAGAGCTCCAATGTCACAACTTCCATTTAGGCTTCGGCATGAACTACGTCCTGCAACCGCCGGGCTTTCCAACAACCGTGGCGCGGTAGGATGTGCAACTTCTGTGCTTGTGTGCCTCTAAGACTTAGCCATATTCATGGCCACATGCAGCGGCACGACATGTCTATGCCCACATGCACCTCTAGAATCCTTCAATATAAAATCAAAACCTCATCGAAGCCGAGGCGCCAAATTTCGTGCAAAGAATTGTATATCAACACAAGCTGCTCTGGACAAGGGACACACCATGGATAAGGGGCACGCCAAGAAGCCAGCATGCACCTTGTGACACGCGTCCTTGTGCTGATGTGCACATGCACTTATGCTAAAGCGTGTGGAATGACCATGTGCCTACACCTGAGGCATGCCTGCAACACACACCATATTGCGCTAAGAAGTGCAACATACACCTCGTGCCAAGTACTCATAGAATGTGCCCTCACAGCAAGCACGCTAGAAAACCCCACATCGGCGTTCATGGTGACGAGCATGATGAACGCCTCTACAACTAGTCTCACAAAGTGCATGAGAAAAATAAAAGGCAATCATGGTCAACGAAGGCATAACAAGAAGACCAGAGGCAGCAGGGCAGTACCTACGCCACACGTTAGTGTCTATCCTGCTAGGCTTGCATAGTCTTTGCTGCCGCCCTTGTCTTCGCCTTCATTTCCGTGTGTAGCCCTAGGTCTCCACACCAAAGCCTCCTAGGGCGTGCAAAGTGCCTCCCTACGTCTTCACTTCAAAACCAGCCACACCGAGCCTCCTCTCAATGCCGGATGGGGTTTCCTGAATCACCTCGAGTGTGAGCCGCTCCTCCATTGCTCCGACAATAAGAACCTCATGGGCTGTCCATTACAGACGGGGTTCCGGCTGTGTCACAAGCCCCGTTGTCCCCCACATCCGTCCTCGTCGCTTGTCGCACCCCGTGCGTGAGGACTCGCTAGCTCACCTGCTCCATCATCCGAGTGCCGCAGACAAAGCCAAAGTCTTGAGAGAATGGGACCCTACTCATGCTAGCAGGTCCCGCCACTGTCGTGGTGCAAGTCGGTCGTATCGGCTACAAGCTAGAGTAGAGAGGCACCTGATCTATTACGTCCCTACAAGAAAGCACGGCATCCAGATCGTGCCTGCTCCTCCGTCGCCCTAGTGATGGAGACCTCAAAGACAGTCCGTGCTGAATAGGGTTGCGACCTTGTCCGTGACCCTCATCGTTACTCCCTCGTTCTACCCGTTGCTCTTGGCATCCCGTGCGTGAAGTCTAGCTAGCTTATCCTCAGTGTCACCTCGGATGGCCCCAGGAGTCTTGAGGGAACGGGACCACGGTTGAATCGATGGGTCCCGCCACTGTCTCGTCGCTAGTCGATTGTGTCAGCCCACATTCTCTACACATAGCATGGCAATGACTCAAGTTTGAAGACATACAATGACAATCATGTGGGAGGCATATAATGACAGTTTATAAAAGAAACACATATATAGAGTAGTAGTTCATAGTTACATAGGTGCTCATCTCATATAACATATACATATCACCTTCGTTGGAGGAACTATGCTAAGAGAAAGGCCTCCACGGGCCCAAATCATTTATTGCTTACAACGCTCGTGAACTTGTTGAGATTGTTTGCGGCCCCTCGTGAGCACAAGGGCAAGGGATGCCTGCCTATCTAGTGAGCTTGTCTCGCTGTGGGACAATGGTCAGTGCGCCAACCCTGCTCCTCTGCCCGAGATTGCCTCACCGGGAGCCTGCTCACATTGGGCCAGCGACAAACAACCGCCGCTTGTCCTGATGCAAGCCCACCGCTGGTGCTCCTCCTTGGCTCTATTGCATGAGTTAGCCTCGTTGGGCGCCTGCCTCGGCCTGTTGGCAAGCCGAGTGAGCTACCCCACGTGGGGACCTCTCCTCAACGGCACTGATGTGGGGCTTGCCGGCTTGAACCATTATCGCTTGCACCATTGTGGGCCCATGGCTGGAGCGCCCCCACCTCCTCTACACGGGTTTGCCTCGCGGAGCCAGCATCGCTCGAGTGAAAGTGCAACTAGCCCCTAAGTGTGGTTTTGGTAATTAATGACAATTTTCATGGATTAATAGTTTTCTTGATTTGGATATGAAGTTATATTCCATAAGTGATGCATGAAGGATATGGGATGCATTCAAATGAATGCAATCTGGGATGCATTCAAATGAATGCAATCACATCAAATATATGCATTATGATCAATGAGTTCAAGAGACGAATGTCATGTGGTCAAGAAGGGGTGATGAAGCTACCTTTATTAGCCAATGATGGGCTCAAGGTATGAGCTATGATTGACCGAGGTGAAGCTAAATAGAGACAAAGGTTGACCAAGGATTGAATTCAATATGGTCAACATATGAGCATCGAGATTATGCCACTTGTCATAGTGTGATCAAGTGGACTTGGAAAGAAATTATGTATTTCATTCGTTGGACTAACCCAATGTGTATATATGTGCATTGAAAGAGTTTGGGTTAGGTGGCACTCATGGTCTTGCATGGAAAGAACGATTACACTAGAAGCCCATAAGAGGATGACATCAAGTGGTAATGATAATAAAATTGAGAAGAGCAGGCTTCAAGATAAGGTCATGAGGAAGTCATATGCCTGAGACTTGCAGTCCATCAAGTGAAGACGAACAAGTGAAGATGTTCTCGAGAGAAGGCTTCTCATAATGGATTATGGGGAAGCTAAATAAAAGACTTCATAAAAAAATGGTGATCAAGGTGATTCTGGCTTGGAGTAAGGATGCTGGTCGTCATTGAGCTCAAGTGAGATGCACAAGGCAAAGGTATGCCTAGACAAGGTTTTTCTATTCGATTGGTCTCAAGGTGTTTGGAGGGAGACTGGATTATAAGAGGCTATCTGACGATTAACTTAATCATGTAGTGTGTCAAGTGCTCATACCATTGCATGTGTTGCATGTCATCGTGTTTCTTTTGTGGTGGAGGTGCTAGATCTTAGCGTTCTAGCTTGTCTGGAGATTCCGAGTGGTGAGTGCTCAGAGGATCTAGGTGGAGTTTGTTGTTTGCATGGGTTGTCCCTAGACTTTGTGTCTAGCCATGAGTGATCCGACCCGACTAGGTGGACAGTGTAATCGGCTATAGTTCGGGGACTCTAGGGGTTCCATTTTTTGAGTATTCAAACTTAGCATTCAGTAATCAAGTTTTTTGGAGCATCTAGATGTGTTCCGGAAGGTCCATGCTTAGGAATTGAGCTTTGCAGAGCTAAGTCTAGAGGGTCGGTTTGACCAACCTTGGGTGTCAGGTTGATCATCAGCCCCCCCCTAGCCAAACACTTTGGGTAAAACCTGCAGTGTTTGGGGGAGGGGTAACAGAGAGCATGTTTTGCCCAGAGGTTCATTCTAGGGTCTCCGGGGGTCTCTGAGTGTGTTTGGAAAGTTTTCCTCTAGGGTTGGTGTCGGATACTCCGGGGCTATAGTGTCCCTGTGTGTTTCAGAGTGCCCAATGGTCAATTTTGTGACCATTGGCATTGGGTCAGTTTGACTGGCCCTAGGGTTTGGTGTAACCATTAGCCTCGTCGGAACTGCCCAACGGCTAGCTTTTGAGGGTTGGCTATAAGTAGTCACCTTGGACCGGCTTGGGGGAGTTGCTGCTGCCTCTTGGGTCATTTGTTGGCCCTCTCCACTTTCTTACTTCCTCTCTAAATTCCTCTAGTGTATGTGTTACTCTTGGTGAGGTGTGAGGGAAGTTTAGTGCATCAGTTGCACTTCGCGGTTGCATTTGTTACATTGAGTTGAGCTCTCGATGTCGATCAGTTCGAGTGAGAGTCCGAGAGTTTGTTTCTCTTGGAGGCCACCAAATCCTAGATGGCTTGGTGGTGTTAGCTCAGTGATCTCTCAAGAAGCTTGTGAAGAGGCTCGAGTGGTTTGTGAAATGGTTGTGGAGCTTGCCATCTCCAGAGTGGAGGAAGGAGCTAACCATAATGATTGAGTAGACATAAGGGCGTCCTCGAGAGGAAGTGGCTTGAAAGAGAATCCACCTTTGATCACGAGTGATTGGGTCCTCAAACAGAGATATCCAAACTTCGGAACAAACATTATTCGTCTGTTGTCTCCTTTACATTCTCGCAATTCATATTTGTACTCATTGTTGTATTCCTTTGTAGAGATTGAATTGCATGCTTGTCACCCTAAGATTGCAAACCTTTACATAGACATATGGTGTTGATGCACCTAGTTGAGCCTATTATATTTAAGATTTGAGCTCGTCAAAATCTGACTAGTTTAATTCCACATTAGATTGAGCCAAAATTTGCAATTGTTTTAAAAATGCTATTCACCCCCCCTCTAGTAGACATCTAGGTCCTTTCAATTGGTATCAGGACAAGGTCTCTCTTTTAGGGCTTTACCGGCTAGAGAGTAAAAGATGTCAACTAGTGATTTAGCACATCTTGACCCACTTCTATTAGATGGTACTAACTACCATGTATGGAGAATTTGCATGCTTGATCATTTTTGGACCATGGGTCCTCAAATATAGTGAATTGTAGATCTCCACCAAGAGATTTGGAAAATCTATCAATTGAGGAAGTAAAAAACTTACATCTCAATGCTCAAGCTACTGATGCCTTATTTAATGCTTTGAGCAATGAGGTGTTCGAGACTATCATCTCTCTTGAGGATGCTCACGAGATTTGGACCATACTCGAAGAGAGATATGATGGGTTCAATCTTGATGAGGATGATATTATCTTAGAGGGGTCAATTGAGAATTGCTCTACTTCCACTTCATATAAAAAAGAGCACCTAATTGCCTCCACATCCACGTGCGTGGACATCACACATTCACCCACTTCACCAAAGCGTGGCAAGGCACAAGGTAATGATATGGTGAGTGGTGATACCATGTATGATAGTGATATTGTGCTTAAATTTGATGATCTATGTGGCATGATCAAGAAGGCAAAGCTTGTCATGGACAAGTTAAAAGAAAATTGTAAACATAGGACGAATGAGTTTATTTCAAGTAAAAGTTCACTTGAGGAGCTAATGGGCTCTCGTTTGATACTTGAGGTCTCAAATGAGAATCTAACCGATTCTCACGTGAAACTAAAAGTAGAGCATGAGAAGCTAAAAAAGGTTTATGATAATCTTTCACTTATTAATGCTAGCTTTGACTTCTCCTTGGACTTACACACTTTTAGCAGCAAACTCGATGTATCTACATGTGTTATTAGCCCATGCATATCATCTAGTGATACCTTGCCTATTCATAGTGATGACATGCTTGATATGCCTTATTATTCCAATGATATTGCTCATACTTCCTCTTGCACTTGTGAGAATAATATTGTAGAGGAACTCAAAAGCAATGTGGCACATGTTATTAGTGAAGATTATGGCACAAATTCAAAGAAGAAAGCTCAACCTAGAAAAAGAGCAAAAAAGGAACCGATCATGCAAGGAATTTCATGAGCATGAACATTTTTCCATGGAATTTCCTAACATGGGGCGCGAAGAATCCTCCTTTCTAAGAAGCTCTAATGCTCCCAAGTACCTCATGGCAAAAAGGTACAAATAAGGTAACATGTGAAGATGATAGTGATAGTGATAGTGATAGTGGTGTTGATCTGTTAGGTTCTTTTGATGAAGATATTATGCCTAAGATAGCTCACATTATATTCACTATAGAAGAGCAATATGACAGTCTAGAAAAGCAAGAAGAAATGCCTGCTAAGAAAATTAAAGAGCTAATGGCTTTAAATGTTGAGCAGCACAACTTGAAAGAATCTCATGATAAATTGACTATTGCTCTAAGTGAACTTAAACTTGATCTGTTAGGTTCTGTCGACGATCGGTGAATCGGCGATCTTACGGTATTCGTGGAACAGTGATTCTGGGGGGTAGGGACCTCTAGGGCCCAAGGCCAGGAGATCTGACAACAGGGGACAACCCTTTTTTATACAGGTTCAGGCCTCCCTCAGGATAATAACCCTACGTCCTGTTCGTATATATTGATGGAGAAAACGTCTTTACAATATGGGTGTATGTTAGTGGCTACCCTAGGCCTAGTCACAGACTAACCTAACTAATCCCGCAGGACTCGACTCCTTCGAGGCAGCGAGTCTTCTAGGGCTTCACCTCCTGGGATCTGGCTCAACTCGTTGTGCGACTAGAAAGACTTGTCCTCCCCTATGAGATTGCTGATCCTTATATAAGGGGTCCCCAGGGTCGTACTGGATATGGACTTACGCCCGAGTAGGACTCTGACTTCCTTAAACATCGGGATTGACTTCTTAGTTTAAGGGATATCTTTCCTCTTTCGAGGGGTTACCTTATTTTCTGGGGATCCTTACTAAGTACGTAGTACCCTTCTAGAAGCCCAGGGAATCGTACGCCGATACCATCTGGTATATAGGATATCGTACTATACATCATCAAGCCCCCCATCAGTACGTGAAGAGAGGCTGTGACTGTTCTGTAGGAAATCTTCCCTTCTCGGGGAGCAGCTCCGAGTAGGCGAACCAGGTGGTCCTTGTCGACAACTCTCCCGAGTAGGCTTAATCCCTACCGAGTAGTCGTGACAGATATATCGGAGCAATTCTCTGGGAAGAACCCAAAGTTCTTTCCGAGCCGATCTGGTCCGTTGATCACGGACACGCGTCTTGCCTGGCGGATTTCTGGAAAACCGAACCGTCGTGGCGGAAATTTCGCGTGGTGATGAAAAATCTTTCCTTTTTTCTGTGCCGCTGTGCGGCTGACGTGAGCCGTAACACGGCGCGCTTGTCGGGGTCGTGGGTTTGTCAGGCCCTCTTTTTCCCGCGCGGTGCCTCGTATGCGGAAAAAGCAACTGCCCGCATTAAATGCGATGGAACGGATCGTGCCGTTAATCACGATCGGTCAGGCGAAGATTGAAAATCCCTTAAGGAACCAAGGGTCGGGGTTTTTGCCCGCATTACTCTCTATCCCTTAGCATTCCTGTCCCCCTCATCCTCTTCCTCACGTCCTTTGCCAAAACCTCCTGCTTCCATCGTCTCCGATCAGCCGGAAGAGATGGGCAAGAAGAGTGCCACAAGGAAGTCCCCTGAGCCCACGAAGTCGTCGGGGAATGCTTCGGGGGAGCCAATTTCTGCCATCCCCGCATTCGAAGCCTCGGTGATGGATTCCTTCGCCCTCAAAAGACTCGTAGCGGAGGAGGTGATCCTCCCGGAGGTGTTCGTGCCTGTCCGGGAAGCCGTGAAAGAGACGTTCCCTAGTCCAGATACGGATTGGGTCATCGTCTTCGTAGATTTCTTTAGGTGCGGATTCCAACTCCCACCGTCACACTTCTTCCTCCTCGTGCTCCAGTTCTACGGGATCGAGTTGATTCATCTTAACCCGAACTCGGTCCTGATGCTGGCGGTCTTCGCACACCTGTGCGAAGCGTACCTCGGCATCCGACCGAGCCTGGAGCTGTGGAGGTACTTCTACAACCTCCGCCGGATGAAGGTCAGCGGTGGAGGAGTCGTCGGCGGCGCCGAATTCCGACTCCGGGAGGGGAAGAAAGACGCCTACATTCCCTCCTCTTGGAAGTCATCGTGGTCGGGCTGGCACTCGAGTTGGTTCTACTGCCAGCCCCCACCTCTCTCCGGGATCAGCTACCAAGGCCTGGCTCCTCTCCCGGCGAAGTGTTGGGTGGAAGCCCCGAAGGAGACAATACAGCTCAGGGCTCTTGTCGGCGACATCGCCAATCTTGCCGCCAAGGGCTTGTTGGCATGGGATGTCGCAGAAGATTTCCTTCGGCGGCAACTCAACCCTCTTTGGTCGAGGATCCAGCTTGCCTGGATGGTCCCGGAGGGGCAAGACCAGTCAAGGGACTTTGACACCGGTAGGCATTTTTCTCCTTCCTGTGTCATACTAGTCGGCGTGACTTTCAACTTGTTTTTGATTATTTTAGATTGCTTAGATCTGTCCCCCGAGGAGTTTCAGAATAGGTTGAGCAACCTATTCGAGCAATCCACCCCAGGCGGGCGGACCGGGGTGCCACCGCCTATCCTGAGGCTCAGCCCCGACAACCAGAAAGAAATCCTCTCGGTAAGTTGGAAGTCTTTACCTTGTCTGGCGTTTCGTTGGTTACTCGTACGGTGATACTAATCACCCTCGAGTTTGTCTCTGCAGTGAGTAGGCCGCAGAGGTCCTGACCCGAAAACCGAACGTGCCGGTGCCTCCGTTCAGGATGAGGATGTTGAAGTCCTCGGGGAGACCGGGCCAACCTCCGAAGAGGGAGGTTGAGGTCCATCCAGGGCCGCGGTGGTAAGGGAGGACACCCGGGTAGAACCCCCTACCCGGAACTCTCCTCCTCCGCCAGATCCCCAGCCTCAGGTTAGAACCCTTTGCCCGGCTAGCTTTTCTCCGTGCATTCCCCGAGTAGGTTAACAGGAGTAGCTTGTCGGACAGCATGACGCAGGCGACCTTCCTCCACGAGAACCGACCCCTCCTTCCTCGACCACTAGTAGGGAAGAGGTGGCGACGGTGAAGGGAAAGGCACCGCTGGCCTCCTCCGAGAAGCGAGGCCCTGATGCTTCGTCCAAGGGATTCCTTCCCCATGCGAAGCGTACAAGGTGAGTGTGTTTTTCCTGGCCTTCTCCAGAGTTCCTTTTGCTTCTTGTTTTGATAACGAACTGACTTGGAAGTTCCTCCGGTTAGGATTACCATCGTTCCCACCGGCGTCCCGGCGGGAGTGACCACCGATGAACGCCCCTGCCACCAAGGCCAGCGCCGACGCCGGTTGAGCAGGTGGAGCCTTCTGCTCCGGAACCCTTGGTACCGGAGAGCGTCGGCCTGACATCTCTGCTACAGGTAAATAGATATGTCAGCATTAAAACGTGTACTGTAATGGATACTGACCTTGCTATTTTTAGATCGCCATCTCCCGGATTCCCCCGCTCGAGAAGGCTCAAACCGAGCTAGAGGCTACCCGAGTGGCAAACGAGGAGCTGAAGGTGAGGAGTCGGGGAGCTGGCGCGCGGAGAAGGAGGAGCTGCAGAAGTGCCTCCAGGAAGCCGAGAAGAAGAGGGAGGCGGTCGAGGCTGAGCTCCAGGTGTCGAAGGCCCGCTTGTCGAAAGCGAAGTCTTCCCTGCAAAGGAGCAATGCCTATGCGGGAAAACTGGAGGAGGATCTCAAGCGCGCCGTTGATACGCTCGAGAAGGCGCTCATTGAAGTTGGAGTTGCCATCCTCCCCCGCCCTTCGCCTGCTACTCGGCTGGAGGAGCTCGTGGCGTCGGTCCCTCGGTTGAAGCCTCTTCTCGAGAAGCTTCTTGAAGACGAGCTTCAGCAGGGCGTGCGGGACGCCCTGGCTTTTTCCCTGGCTCTTCTCCGGTGTCAGCACCTGGACTTGTCGCTGAAGGCCCTAGCCGCCGACCTGCCCGCCGGTAGGGAGGAGGAGCTTCTTAACGCTGTCCAAAGTGCGGCGGATGCCTTCGGTGATCGGGTCCAGGCATCTAGTCTAGCTAAGTAGAATAGGAACTTGTACCAGACAATTGTCAGTAACTGTGTGATTAATTTTGTGTGTTTTTTTTGTTTTCTGAAAACTTGGGTTTTTCACAGTATTTGTCTGCACTTGCGAAATGCTTGTCGTACGCGGGGTTTGTTGTGGACTTGATTGAACTCATCACTTCTTCCCCCTGACTCAGGATCTACGAGTTGTGCCGTTTTCACCGCGAACTAAGGTTGACCAGTCCTTAGGTTTAGTCGGATGGAGGGCTCCGTGGCTCCTCGTCATCAGTAAACACGTTAAGGGGTCCCCGCCCAGTTTTCTCGGTCGTAGCGACAACTTGTGCCCTGTTATTTACCGGGGTACTAGGCATAAGCTAGTAAGCTCCACATTTTTGCCCTGCTAACGACCGCATTACGTTCTACCCGTGATGCCTTCTGTTCAAAGTAAATCGGGGACGTGAATGAGCTTATGGGTTCCGTTGGTCTAGTCATATTCGTGCCTTCTTTCCCTTCCTTTGCTTGAGGTCGAGAAACGTTACTACGGAACCGGGGAGCTTAGTCGACCAGGCCTTTGGTCTGGTCAAGTGAGGGGCTCAGTGGCTTCCCCTGTCACCTGCAGACACGTTAAGGGGTTTGCCTCGCGTCCCTGACAGTTGTAGTGCGGAACCTTTCCCCCTCGCGTAGGCCGAGAAAGATCGGTGCTCGTATACGTACACCAATTCGCCATATACTTATCTAGCCCCCGACTGTTTTATTCGAGGGGCATCTCGGATAGGCAGTCCAAAAATTTATATATTGAACTGGAAACTTGATGTATTTAGAAACTGTGTCTTTTACAAACTACTGTAAGAAAGGCATTCTAGGAAACTAAAAAAGAATAAGCCGTCCCCACCTCTTTCAGCTTGTCACCGGTTGTCCCAGAGACTCGCGTCCTTTCTGTCGTGACCTGCTGACGAAACTTGGTTGAGTGCGCGTGCTAGGCGGCGGTGCCCGGAGCGTCTTATCATCGACTTGTTCGTAGCTTGACGATCTTCAGGGCCGGAGCTGGCACAACGTTGGACTTTGCTGAGGAGGGGGCGATGGCCATGCAACTTTACCGAAGGTACTTGCGCGGGGGACTCTTTAAGGGACACGACTTTTTGGCAGCTGGTACGAGCGACCTAGATCGGGCAGCCTTTCCTGGGGAACCGTGGTCCTGCTGAGGAAAAGGCCCTGTTTTTTTTCCAGTTCTGATCTAGTCGTGGAACTTTTTCTCCGACTTGGAGGGGGTACTTTCCGAAGTTGTCGCTCGTAGTGGCGGCGGTGGTCTTGACGATGTGGAGGCGCGTGCCATTGCATCGGTGTCCCGACTAGAGAGTTGATGTTGTTCTGCGAGGTCGAGGCTGCGCTTGTCGCAGAGAAGTGCTTCTTTGGGGAACTCTTTATCGTGAGGACGCCTTTTGGGCTGGGCATCTTTATGCACTGATAGGCATAGTGCGTTGCTGCCATGAACTTGGCCAGAGTTGGGCGTCCCAGGATAGCATTGTACGCTGTCTCAAAATCAACAACGTCGGACAGGATCTTCTCTGTTCGGAAGTTCTCCGGTGTACCAAAGGTAACCGGGAGCGTGACTTGCCCGATCGGCGTGGCCGACAAGCCCGGGACGATACCATGGAATGCCTGCGTCACCGTCTGGATGGACGACCGTGGTACCTGCATTGCGTCGAGGGCGTTGGCGAATAGGATATTGAGGGAGCTCCCTCCGTCTACCAGCACGCGGCCTACTCGGCAGTTTTTGATTGTTGGTTCGACAACAGTTGGATATCGTCCCGGCCGAGCACAGTTCTCAGGGCAGTCTATCTGGTCAAAAGAGATCGTGACCTCGGACCACTTGACCGCCCGAGGGACCCGCGGTAGGCTTGCGAGAACTTCTCGGGCAATCGCTTCGTATTGCCTCTTTGACTCATAAGAGGTTGAGCCCCCGAATATGTGCTCGATTGCTCTGATGTGCCCCTGGAAAGGCTCAGGGCGGAGTCCTCATCGTCGGAAGTTGTGTCCCGACTGTTGTTAGCGACCTGAGGATCCTCCTCGCGGAACTTCTCTCTTTCTTCCCTAAGGTATTTCTTGAAGATGCGGCACTAACGTAGATCGTGCGAGTCGGTCTGGTGAAAGTCACACCAGGGCTTGGATGGCTTGTCGGAGGAATTGGTAGGCTTGTCTTTGGGGCGCGGTCACCAGGTGCGCTTCTCGGAGATGTCGGCCATTACCTCGTCGGCTTTGGCCCTTTTCTCCTTGTTCCCTCCGGAGGACTTCTTTCTTGCATTTAGTCTTCCTCGAATCGTCCCTTGCCCGGAGGGGAGAATTGGTCGGCCTGCCTCGTTGCTGCTTGATGTATCGCAGGGTCTCCTCCGCACAGGCGGCCTTTTCGGCCAGGTCCATGAGTTGTCTCGTGGTCTTTGGTGGTCGCATGATCAAGTCATGCGTACACATCTCGTTCCTGCTACCCCGAGTGAAGGCGCGGATGACATCCGAGTCAGTTATCTCCGGAATAGTGTTGCGGACCGCACTAAACCTTTTGGTGAATTCTCGGAAGGTCTCGTCTGGTCGTTGGACGACTAGGAATAGATCGTCGACATGACCAGGTCTTGGGAAGGTACCTTGGAAGTTCCCGAGGAGCATGTCGCAGAGCTGCCCCCATGAACGGATAGTTCCTGGGGGTAGGTTCGTCAACCAAGTCCTAGCGGCTCCCCTGAGAGCGGTAGGAAGGTAGTTGGCCATGACTTTCTCGTTCCCGCTTGCGGCCTTGATCGCGGTGGTGTAGATCTGCAGGAATTCCACGGGATTCGTGGTGCCGTCATACGATTCTAGGGACTCGGGCTTGAAACGAGAAGGCCAGCGCACCTGCCGGAGCTCCTAGGATAGCGCTTGGCATCCGCTGAAGGCTCCCCGATAAGGTGCATTCTCGCCGCTGTTCGAGGTCGAAGCTTGGCCATGAATGTTGGCGTATTGCGAGTGGTCCCTCCGAGGGAGCTTTTGCTCTTGCTGGCGCCTTTGGTGTCGGCGCCTGTTGAGCTGGTCTCGGAGGTCAGCAGGTGGCTCCTCCTGAGGAGTCCTGTTCCTGGGGTGTCGTCCTTCTCGGTCACGCTCTTCTAGCGAAGAAGGGGTTCTAACTCAAGTATAGCTGCGTGTCACCGACTGGGCTCGAGAAGACTCGGCTTGGTCTTGGGCCTCTTGGAGGTCAGCCCCCAGCCGTTGTAGCCATTGCATACCCGCGGGTGTTGATAAATCCGCTGCCGGTGGTCGTGACAGCAGATTGCGCACCTCCGCGAGCCTTCGAGCAGTTCGGGACACGTACTCCCTCGTTCCTGGAGGGGTTCTTTCTGCAACGGCAGGCAAGTCCCCATTCCTGGGGGGAGTGGCCATCATATTGCGTCGTTCCGAGCCCCCAGGCAGATCTCGGTCCTCGAGCTCTTCACGACCATCGTCGATCGCGAGCACTCGAGGTCCTTGGTTAGATGATGTGTACTCACACTCCATCGTGTTGTCCTCATCGGACGCGGCGTGGGTAGGGTCGTGATCGTCCTGACAATCAGAATTCGCCGGTGAAATTCCGACCATTGGACTGGTCGTTCCTGGCGGGAGGTTGTCGTTCAACACCAACTTCCCGTCGAAGGCCCTGGAGCACTCGGCCCTGAAGCGATCTGCTTCGTGGTCCGAGTACTCTCCAGGGGCGTATTCTCCAAAATCCACGCGATCCATGACCGGGTACGGGTCCATGGGGCCAAAGTTGTCGTAGAAGCCCCGGTCTGAGTACTCGACACGGCGCGTGGGGCGATCAGACTTCTTGTCGCATCTGCTTCCTCCTCTTCGGATCGGACCGACGAGGGCTGTGCAGTTGACGAAAAGAGCTGATCGCGATTAGTTGCACATCCTGCCGACTTTGATTCTTCCTGGATGGCTTGATCCGGAGAGGTCCCCACGGTCTGCGCCATCTGTCGACGATCGGTGAATCGGCGATCTTACAATATTCGTGGAACGGTGATACTGGGGGGTAGGGACCTCTAGGGCCCAAGGCCAGGAGATCTGACAACAGGGGACAACCCTTTTTTATACAGGTTCGGGCCTCCCTCAGGATAATAACCCTACGTCATGTTCGTATATATTGATAGAGAAAACGTCTTTACAATGGGGTGTATGTTAGTGGCTACCCTAGGCCTAGTCGTAGACTAACCTAACTAATCCCGCGGGACTCGACTCCTTCGAGGTAGCGGGTCTTCTAGGGCTTCACCTCCTGGGATCTGGCTCAACTCGTTGTGTGACTAGAAAGACCTGTCCTCCCCTATGGGATTGCTGATCCTTATATAGGGGGTCCCCAGGGTTGTACTGGATATGGACTTACGCCCGAGTAGGACTCTGGCTTCTTTAAACATCGGGATTGACTTCCTAGTAAGGGATATCTTTCCTCTTTCGAGGGGTTACCTTATTTTCTAGGGATCCTTACTAAGTACGTAGTATAGAAGAGCAATATGACAGTCTAGAAAAGCAAGAAGACATGCTCGCTAAGAAAATTAAAGAGCTAATGGCTTTAAATGTTGAGCAGGACAACTTGAAAGAATCTCATGATAAATTGACTATTGCTCTAAGTGAACTTAAACTTGATCATGAATCTTTACTTGAAAAGAACAATGCCATGTCTCTCGTGGATTTAGAAATGTCATGTACTAAGTGTAATTTTTTATCTAAGGACCAATCTATTATTTATTCTATTGATGATGCTTATGCTACTAAGTCCACTTTTTGTGAAGCAGCCATCGTGAAGCAAAATGTTGAGCTGAAGGCTCGACTTGAGAAGCTAAAAGCAATCATGGAAAATTATAAGAAAATCATGAAAAACTCTTGGGCTTACATAAAAATTGTGTAATCTCCCATGATGAGCTAACGTTGGCTCATGAGGCCATACTTATCAAGGTAACATCGAGTGAGCCTTATGTGGACACTGGCACAAACTTCTACTCAAAATGCTAATTGCCTTGTGCTAATTCTAATGATTCATCTAACATAATGATACTAGATCTAGTGATTAATTACCTACCTTGTTGCTCTAACAACATTGCTTCAACCTTCTCTGGTACTTGTGTTAATACTAACCTTGTAGAGGAACTAAAAGAGCTCAAGGGTCAAGTCACTTCATTGAAGAAAGACTTGAATAAGTGCTTTGAAGGTAAGACAACTCTTGATGAGATACTAAGTGACCAAAGACACCTACTTGATAAGAGAAAATATAGTTGATTACATAAGAAAAAGCCTCTAATGCGAAGAGGAAACATAGTTCAGACATTACATGTTTGCTAACTAGGCTAATTTTATATACATAATGTAAAGAGAAAAATAAAAAGTAAAAGTTCCCCAGCGGGAGGTCTTTGTCCAGAGGGTCTGGCATCAGAGGGGAGACCGTAGCAACTTTAAAGAAACTCGCACGCTCGAAGCTCCACCGGATGTACTTCGCCTGGAGGCGTTGGACAACCATTCTGTTCTTGCAGCGGACGAGGATACGTCCTGGCTCATGATGAGCTTCGACGAAGAAATAGTGTAGCCGCATAAACTTCTTCTACATGATATATCGGATGTAAGAGCCGAAAAATTGCACGGGGCTGGGTAAGGCAAGGAGGAGGGTGTACTCACTGTGCCCATAGCTAGAGAACTCCAGTGCATCCATCGTGTCATGGTAGAGCACCAGGTTGATGCGCCCGTTTGTCCTAGCAGATTGGCAAAGCAGGAGGCGACGCTTCCCTCTTTCGCTTCCTGGAAGAGCTACTTGTGTAGGCCATTGCACTATGGACGCGAGAGAGCAGTTGGCTTTTGGGGAAAGAAAGAGGAAGATGAGAGAGCGCGCAGTTGTATAGAGAGAGCAGGTTGCAGAGAGTGGTTATATAGGGTAGCACTCTCTTCGTCTCCTCCGCCGTGCAACTTCCGAGGAGTATCCTAATGATGGGTCGAAACAATGGCTGTCATTAATTACTCTCACTGACGGGTGGTCCAACCGCCCATCGTTGATGATCATAGCCATCAATAACAGGCCTCAAAGTAGGCTGTCATTAAGAGTCATAATGACGGCTTCTACTTCGGGCCTGTCATTGACAATTTTGGCAAAAGGCCCGCAGGTACCTGGTCAAGTTATTAGTGATGTGTTCTTCCTCTGGCTCGTCATTGACAGTGAGTTTCATTGATGTAACAAGGATACTTGTCATTGATGTGGATCATGGATGTGGATTTCTGTAATAGTGCCTACACTTTCTCTATAAATAGAAGAGTGCCCCTTCCATTCAAAGGGCTCCCGATTCTGAAATAAAGAGACTTGCTCTATTTATGCCCTACTTCATGGTCTTTAGTCGTTTTGGGTGTCTTTACGTCAGCGGTCCTCGTGCGTGAACGCGTGTCTTCACGACCTAGTATCTCATGCGTCCCTTGTAGGACTGTGTAGCCGAGTTGAGGATCTTAGAAATTTGCTGTCTGGTCTTGTTGCTATAATACAACTTAAGAATGGTTAGCGAGATAATATCTGACCTCTATCTTAAGAATATAAAGTACATGATCTTTTTAGGGCTCATGGACTTGGGCAGTAAATCAAAGGACATGTTTAAAGCGAAAATGAAATGACAATTTGTTAAATTCAGACCTCCTTGACCGTGGAAGACCACGCATCTGAACTATGATTGTGTGAAGCATATAATTCAGACTAGAACTCTTTTATTCATTTATACAGGAATCGAAACATAACATATAGGTACATCGATATGTCATCAAAGAACAAAGCAGTAGAAACATACACCACTGAAACATCACGCTCTTGGCCAATACCAATAACATCATGCTAGCTAGCTCATCACGAAAGCACACATCATCACAACTAATATAATCATACACACACAAGAGGGCGCCATGCATATGTAGTCAGCATCATGGCTTGGCCTCCGGCTCAGGGAAGTGCATGGCGCCCTCTTCCTTTGGCGGCAGCTCGGCTTTGGGCAATGGTGGCAGCTCATGCTTTGGCACCTCTGGTACGGTTGGGTGTGGGATTTCAGGCTTTGGCACCTCCGGTACAGTGGGGTGAGAAACCTCAGGCATCTTTGGGACCTCTGATACGACCGGGTGCGGCATTTCGGGCATCTTTGGCACCTCCGGCATGGCGGGGTGTGGCAGTTCAGTCTTTGGCTCCTCCGGCACAACATGATGCGGCACTTCGAGTGTCTTTGGCACCTCAGGCACGGTGGGATGCGGCACTTCTGGCATCTTTGGAACCTCCGGCACGACTGGGTGTGGAAATTCGGGCTTTGGCACCTCGGGCACGGTGGGGTGTGGGACTTCAGGCATCTTTGGCACCTCAGGCACAACAGGGTGTGGGAGTTTAGGATTCGATACCTTTGGGACAGTAGGGTGCGGTATTTCGGGCATCTTTGGCACCTCTGGCACGACAGGGTGCGGAAGTTCAAGCTTTGGTACCTCTGGCACAGTGGGATGTGGTATTTCGGGCATCTTTGGCACCTCCGGCATGGCAGGGTGTGGGAGTTCAGGCTTTGGCACCTCCGGTACAGTGGGGTGAGAAACCTCAGGCATCTTTGGGACCTCTGATACGACCGGGTGCGGCATTTCGGGCATCTTTGGCACCTCCGGCATGGCGGGGTGTGGCAGTTCAGTCTTTGGCGCCTCCGGCACAACATGATGCGGCACTTCGAGTGTCTTTGGCACCTCAGGCACGGTGGGATGCGGCACTTCTGGCATCTTTGGAACCTCCGGCACGACTGGGTGTGGAAATTCGGGCTTTGGCACCTCGGGCACGGTGGGGTGTGGGACTTCAGGCATCTTTGGCACCTCAGGCACAACAGGGTGTGGGAGTTCAGGATTCGATACCTTTGGGACAGTAGGGTGCGGTATTTCGGGCATCTTTGGCACCTCTGGCACGACAGGGTGCGGAAGTTCAGGCTTTGGTACCTCTGGCACAGTGGGATGTGGTATTTCGGGCATCTTTGGCACCTCCGGCATGGCAGGGTGTGGGAGTTCAGGCTTTGGCACCTTTGGCACGGTGGGGTGCGGGAGTTCAGGCTTTGGTACCTCTGGCACTGTTGGGTGTGGCACTTCAGGCATCTTTGGCACCTCTGGCACGTCAGGGTGAGGAAGTTCGGACTTTGGAATCTCCGGCATGGTAGGGTGTGGCACTTCAGGCATTTTTGGTACCTCCGGCACGACCGGGTGCGGCACTTCAGGCTTTGGCAGCTCCGGCACCGTCGGATGTGGCACTTCAGGTGTCTTCGGCAACTCCGGCACGGTGGGGTGCGGTGAATATTCCTCTTTGGGCACCGTCTCCTTAAGGTTCCGTGCCGCGCTGCTCATGCCACCGCATGAGAGCAGCAGCGCCACCAGGAAGACAAGCGAGAACACGGTGTTCTCGGATGCCATGCTGAATGGTTTACACTTGTGATTGATAGATGTGTGTGTGAACCAGAACCAAGCTAGTTCTTTGTCTGAGATGTCCAGGAGAGAAGAGAAGCCTGGTACATATAGCACCACAAAGTGTAACCTTTTCGTAGTTGGTACATGGTAGCTCATCTGCATTTCGGTGGTAGCCTAGTCTGGTAGCCGCGTGTGATCTCTCTCCTGATCTCTGTTTGTGCATGGTTTAATTAGTTGGGAATTCTGAGACTTGGGTGACCTACTTGGTCCATACGCACCAGTATCATGCGGACACGAGTGTTTACGCAACGTAGCTACACGTGTCTGCTTGGCCACCGGAAAATGCGGATTAAGATTGTTCATATGTAAAGAACAGAAAGACGAGACACAGAGTAATTTTGAACTATATATGCAGTCCATGATGATGAAATGCTTGGCTCCGCTTGTTCTAAACCTAGTTGAAAATGAGACTGCTACTGTTAAATCGTTCACCGCGCCTTCCTGCATGGTATTGCCAGTTTCTAAACGACTTACACCTGCTATAAATCTTGATATAATAGTGTAATTCTCACAATGTTTAGATTTTCAGGGTGCCACCATGCATACCAATTACCAGCTAGCTAATGGGTAGCCTCGTGTTTTAGCAATTAAGAGTAATTTAAAAGTCCTATGAATTAAGACATACTTCCCAAACAGATTCTCAAGAAAACTATATCAATCCACTGAGAATATATAGTCTTTCACATTTTAAAGATAGTATAGCTTGCAATAGGCAAGTACACAATGGTTGTTTGCAAACTAGGAGTAGTACCTGGAGGTAGATATAGTAACTTGGACTAAGAGAACTTGGGCATGGTTGTGCTACACGCCCCATTTTTCAAGTCCGGTAACGACGAGCCCATCAAGGCATCAACCGCAGACAAATTAACATGCAAGAAAATATTGAAGGAACCTAGCTAGCTACGTCAACAATTAACAAAGCGCGATCGGGGTAGCTACATCAACAATTAACAAAGCGATCGTTTTCAGCTCGACTTCTGGAGCCCAGGAACTACCCTGCGCAGATGGTGTACCGATGCTTGTGGCGCACCCCACCCGACCTCAGTTATTCATCTTAATTAGTACTTCAATTCTGCAAATTATGAAAAAATGTGAGTATATGGATACAAAAAATACCTATTATATCACAAAATTCAAATCTACATTCAATACACGGCTTGTTAAATAAAAAAGACAAATCCGTCGGTAAATAGTAACTAATTTAAATTAGATTATAAATTTTAGGTTATTATCACTATCAACACTATATTTACCTTCTCTATTTCTTGATTTATGTTTTCAAATCTGTGTTTTAAATTTTGTGCACTAATAAATACATGTTGTGTCTATGTCTCAAATCTTTTACAGAATTTATGAAAACTTTTAGAAGCGGCCACCGGGTGTGGGTGCGATACGTTCTCGGTATATTTCACCCTTCTTTCGCTGTCTCTGCGCCGGTGCTCCTGACAACAGTCCCTGACACCAACTTGCTTTAACCGTGCGCCGGCGACCTAACACTATTACGGCCGGTGACCTGACACCGGCACGAATTTACGATCGACGCTCCTACACGAACACGCGCGCAATCCATCACCAACTTTGATAGATCGACTGATGGCCTCCTTCCACGGGAGATCAACCAGATCCTTGGCAATTAATTAGCACGCAACCGAGTTACGCAGACGGGAGGAAGAGGCTAAAAGGATAGCGAGACCGACCGAAATCTACCACACCGCCGAGCAAGCTGCAGCTGAACTGCTAATCGACCGATCACCAAATTAGTGTTTCCAGAAAAAACTTGCATTGGGTGCTCTTTACTTTAATACTGGATGTTTCGGTGTGTGCGCTCAGATGCATGTACTGAAATGACACCGTAGCATTTGCCAGGCAGGTTTCTGTACATATTTTTTGAGATTAAAGAGGAGAAGATCTTTCCCGGTCTTTGCGGCAGACAACCTTCAATTTCATCCAAACGACATCAAAAACATGAAAACCGAATAAATCGATTAAAGAAAAAACAAACGAAAAATAAGTTGGTTCCGATTTTCTTTTAGAAGTACTATCTTTTCATTAAAAGAAAGTCCAAACTGATGAATACAGATGTATATATAGACTTGTTTATTGAGTGGAACAAGTCAAACCACCACGAAAATTCACATGCAAACTACTCCCAACCAGTTGAACTACTACTTCTAAGTGTAGGAGTCGCATGGCCCACTATCTTATGTCGACATCATATCCGAGAGAGGCCACCTCTCAATATGTGAGTATGTTGTCTATGAAAATCCATCAAATATTCTCCTTCTACATGTTCCATAGGACGTAGAGAAAACAACTGCTCCGATTCCGGCTTCTTTTCCCCTATTAATTCTATATTCTTTTCTTACTGTGAACGGGACAAACCCCTTGATCTGTTGCCTTATCAATATCAATATTTACATTGTCTAATACATACTTTTTTTTCAAAATAGAAGGTGTATTTTGACTGTCCAACTTTATGCTTTGACAAATAATTAATCCTATAATATGTGGGTTATATTATATGAAACTGATTTCATTGGATTCATATTTAAATTTTTTTTATTATAACTGTGACTTTATAACTATTAACAAAATATTATACAAGAAGTTTACGATCTAATTTTAAATTTAAAATTTTTTCGATAAAGGAAGCTTTGTTGACTCTCATCGTAACATCAAGGTGATATAATAATAAGAGTTCACTCCCGACCTCTGCATATCTAGGATGCACATAGCCAAAATCCACATGGTCTAAATAAAGTCTAGAAACAAAGAGCAAAAACGAAGCAAACAGAAACTAAGAAGGAGGAGCGTCGAGCCGAAGTTTAGACCGCCATCCATGCTGGGTAAAGCAGTCCTTGGCGACTTGATCCAATCGCTGGCACACCACTGCAACCATACCCCGCGAGTCTGGCTTTTGAAGATAGCCCAAGTACGGAACCAGTGTGTGTATAAAAATAAAATCTGCAATCGGGAAAATATTATTTTCTTGTCAAATACCATATCATTTCTGCATAGCCACAAAGACCAACAGAGGGCAACTGCCCGCATCATAATTATAGATTTCAAGTCTTTTCTAATGCCTCGTAAACAGTTGCCGAACAAGTTGGAAACGCTACGAGGTGGAAAAAGACCAGAAGCCACCTGGATAATAGACCATACAGAACGAGCAAAATGACACTGGAAAAAAAGATGCTGAATTGTCTCATTACGGTGACAAAAACAATACTTCTGACTACTGTGCCATTGTCGTTTAGCTAAATTATCCTTAGTTAAGACCACACCCCTATGAAGGTACCATAGAAATATTTTAACTTTTAATGGAACTTTTAGTTTCTAGATCACCCGATTCATATGTGGGACATCCATATGCAAAAGAGCACGATACAAGGAGTTAACCGAGAATTCCCTGTTCGAGGTGAGATTCCAGCGAAAAACATCTTGCCCTTGAGATAAAGATATATTAGCAAGATGTGGAATTAACGCATTCCACTCTACTAACTTAGGCCCACGGAGATCCCGCCAGAAAGAGACCTGGGAAGGAAAAGTGCGCAAAACCGTGGCAACAGTCTCTTGCTTGTGGTGGACAATGTTATATAAACACGGATATTGATCCCGTAAAGGAGTAATGCCAAGCCATCGATCTTCACAGAATCGGACTTGAGTGCCATTTTTAATAGTGAAAGTGCCAAAGCGAAACAAATGGCACTTAACCATCATGAGACCTACCCAAAAATGTGAATCCCCTGGCCTCCACACGACCTGTGAAAGCGGTTTGGATCCAACATATTTATTGCGCAGCAATTGTTGCCACACTTCATCCTCTGTGAGCAACTTAAAGAGCCATTTACAGAGGAGAGATATGTTGTGGACATCCAAATCAGGTATTCCTAAACCCCCCGGTCTCTAGGATGGCACAGAATGCTCCATTGCGCCAATCGATATTTCTTTTTATGATTATCACTTTGTCAGTAAAACCTAGAACGAAAGTAGTCTAGTTTACGAAGTATACCCCGTGGCAATATAAAGAAGGACATCATGAACGTGGCCAGGCTACTAAGTACTGAATTGACCAACACCAGCCGTCCACCCCTAGATAAATATGTACCTTTCCAACTAGTAAGCCGTTTGTCAAAACGTTCCTCCACTTCTTTCCAATCTATGTTCCTTAGCCTCCGATAATGTATCGGGATGCCTAGATATCACAATGGAAGTTCACCCATTTTACAATTGAACACTTTAGCATATTGGTCAAACACATCTTTGGCTGCACCAAAGCAGAACAATTTGCTCTTGTGGAAATTGATTTTCAAGCCTGAAAGCTGTTCGAAGACACAAAGCAAAAGCTTTATGTTCTTAGCCTTGTCCAGATCATGATCCATAAAAGGATTGTATCGTCAGCATACTGCAGAAGTGATAAACCATCATCGATGAGATGAGGCACCATGCCGGAAATTTGCCTGGCATTTTAGCACGGTCAATCAGAATAGCTAACATGTCAGCCACAATATTGAACAACGATGGAGAGAGCGGATCCCCTTGTCGAAGCCCCTTTTTTGTTTGAAAGTAGGGACTGACATCATCATTGACTTTGACTGCTACACTACCCCCGGAGATGAAAGACTCCACCCAAGAGATCCACTTAGGCGAGAAACCCTTCATCCGTAGAGTTTGTAATAGGAAATGCCATTTAACTTTATCATAGGCTTTCTCAAAATCAATCTTAAAGATAACCCCCCTCATCTTATTACAATGTAACTCATGTATGGTCTCATGCAAAATAACTACTCCGTCAAGTATATTACATCCTTGTATGAAGGCCGATTGTGTGGGGCGCACCACAAAGTTCGCTACCTGGTTTAACCGATTAGTGGCTACCTTTGTGAAGATTTTGAAACTAACATTCAATAGGCAAATAGGCCTATATTGTTGGATTCGGTTTGCATCTTTTAATTTTGGGAGAAATGTGATAACTCCAAAATTAAGGCTATGCAACGGCAATCTACCAGAATGCAACTCATGAAACAAGTTCCTCAAATCTTCCTTGATGATGTCCCAAAAGGCCTGGTAAAATTCCGTGGGGAAGCCATCGGGGCCAGGGGCTTTGTTATGCGCCATACCAAACACCGCAGCCCTAACTTCATCCTTTGTAAAGGGCGCAGTTAGAAGCTCATTTTCGACATCCGTGACTTGAGAAATATCTTCTCGACGAGAATCATCCATTGAGAAGTGAGTATCCTCAGCTGGACCAAAAAGAGTTTTATAATACTTAGTGATATACGCTTTTAAAGGTGCCTCGCCCTCAATCGTGCCCTCATCCTGGTCGAGGCTAAAGATACATTGTTTCCTGTGTGCCATTGGCAACCATATGGAAATAATGAGTGTTGTCATCACCCTTAAGGATGTTAGTGACCTTAGCTCTTTGGTACCATTTCAGCTCCTCCTCTCGGAGAAGCTGAACTAACCGCTCAGTACTTTGATTTTTCAAATTGATTTCAGCGTCGGATAAGGCTCGGACCTCAACAGCTTTGTCAAGGTCATCAATAATAGCTTGCAGTTTTCTTTTTTCTTTTTTATAGGACCCACTAGTATTGGATGCCCATCCCCTTAGATGTCTTCTCAAGTTACGTATCTTATTGTTCCATTTTTTGCATTGGGGTTTGTCCTTTACACCGACTATTCCAAATGTTAGACACCTGGTCGGCAAAGCCTTCATGAACCAGCCAGCGTAGCTCAAATTTAAACAGCCTTCGACTGCCAAGAAAAGCCGCAACACCGGTATCCAGGAGCAAAGGAACATGATCTGACACTGATCGGTCTAAGGAACGAAACGTGACTAGGGGGAATTTCAATTCCCATTCAGAGGTCGTTAGGACTCGATCCAACTTCTCAAAGGTCGAATTCGGAAGTGTATTGGCCCAGGTGAATTGGTGACCTGATAAAGCGATTTCTCTAAGATCAAAACTGTCAATGGCAGCATTGAACAGAAAAGGCCACTGGTTGTGGAAGTTGGCATTGTTCTTTTCTCATCTATATCTCATGATATTAAAGTCCCCTCCGATGAGAGTGGGGTGTGCATTATGTTGGCAAGCTTGAACAAGTTCTACCAAGAAGCTTGCTTTTAAGTCATCTTGAGCAGGACCATAAACGGCCATTAGAATCCAAATGAATTTGTCAGCCTTATTGCGAAGATGAAATTTGACAAAAAAACTCCCCATCATCCACGGCGGACAAAGCAATGGTGGCAGAATTTACCCCAAGTAAGATACCGCCCGACCTACTGCGGGAAGGAAGACAGTGCCATATAAAATCTAAACCACTAGAGAGGCGAGTAAGAATGCGAGCATCTATGTCCTTCTTCCCAGCTTCCACAAGAGCTATGAAATCTCACGTATGACCTCGCACACAATCGGGAATATAATGGTATTTAGCCAAGTCTCCAAGACCTCTGCTATTCCAAAATACGCCTTTCATGGTGAAAAATTCTTATGTTTAATTTTATTTTTATCTTTTCTGACCGTTTTGAATGATCGACCAACACGGCCTTTCTTTTTAGAGCAGAGCGATTTGGACTTACGAGGGGTAACCTTAAGATCACCAATTAGGTGTCCAGGCACCGCCTCATCCAGATCAACATCGGTTACCTCCTTTACCAAGTGAGAGAGCAGAGAACCAGCATGTGCGTCCTCCTCATCATCACTAGTATCACAAAAGGTTGAACCATTATCAACAGAGTTATGTTTATTTTTATTATGCTTCAGCTCTCTGGGAACCAATTTCAGCCTATCAATCTCAATGTGCTTAAGAACATTAAGTGAAATCTCTATGTCCTTACGATTGTTACCCAATTTTACTCCTAAGTTGTTGATATTGGAAAGAAGTTGATCATTGGGTAAAAACGCGAACGAAATGAGAGCAGTAGACGATGTATTTGGTGGAGTATGACGAGTTGGCGTAGATTACCACGGCGACTTACTGTGATCGACCACCATCTTGCCGCCCTTGGGAGGATCCAAGTTTTTCTCTGCAGCTCGACGCATCACGTGCGCCATAGAATCCTTGTCTGCCACCGTCATCCCCAATGGTCCCAATGCCACATTGACGTGTGCGCTGCGACAAAGCCCCTCTGTCATAGTCGGGGGAGCCACCGCAGGTGTGTACGCAGGAGCCTGCGCACGAAGCATTGATGAAGACAAGCTAGGAGCGGCGCTGCCTGGAGACGCGTTCGAGCCGTGCGGCGAACCCATCCGGATACGCGGCGCACGCGGTGAGCACAGAGCCATCGACTAGGCACCGAGTATGTGGGCGTCTTCTGGCTGCTGGGGTGGAACCACATCACGCATCAGGAGCTCAGGAGCTTCATTGCGCACTGACGTATGTGCATCAGGCTGCATGGTGCTAGTCCCTAGTTTAGCCACTGAGATCAATCCAGATGCAACCGATAGCTTCGGTGAGCTGCTGTCCAAGGCATGAGTAGTGAGCCCCACACAGGTGCCAGAGAAATGAGGTCTTGGAGCAAAAGGTGTCACAATGATGAGTCCCATAGATTGCTGCATGGGATCCTCCCCTGAAGTATTACCCTGTTGAACATTAGAATTTGGAGTTGAAACTTTTGCACGTTTGGATGCCTGGGTCTGATCACTAGTATATTGCCCCTGCTCCAAAGTATCAGTGTCTCCATCAGACTCATCTTCCCTCCAAGGTAGAGAAGTGGAGTCCCTCGGCAGTACGGAACTTGTCGTCCTCCAGTGTGAAAGTAACATCATAACTAGCCAGACCAAAAATGATGTCCGTTGTTAATGAAAGAATCTTGGCATCCAGCATAGACACATTGATGCGAATAATACCTCGACGACGGAAGCAATGCATATCAATTTCTTGTGGTGCTCTGACGAGCGTGCCAATCGCCCAAAGGCCCAAGAAATGGCAAAAGTTGTGCGGAACCCCTGTGACGTGTACCCAAACTCTATCGAGTTCGTACGCAGGCTGGACATCATCTTGAGATTGTCACTCCCCAATGGACAGAGTTACACCATGCCCTTTAAGACAGAACTCGACATCGACCATCTTGTGTAGCTCTTTGGTAGAAGGGAAAGCCACAAAAAAGGCCTCCTCCCCCTGTGGAATTGCCTCCCAATTCCAGTCCAAATGAATTAGTTGCTTTAGTTCAGTTTGTATTACTTCTGCAGTAAGATGCCCCCCAGAAATAGTGACTACTGCCGTAGGCGAGGGCAGGGGCAGTGCCCCTTTTAGCTCAGCTGACGGGATTTGGAAGAAGCCGAGCTTGCTGGTCCCGAAGCCGAAGAAGGATGCTGTTGGACGAGGCACTTTGAGAACAGGGCACTTTGCGGACAAATGGGATTCCTTTTTATCACAAATAACACAATAAAGGTCTGTGGTGCACTCGTCCACCAAATGACCATTAGTCTTACACTTAAAGCAGTGCGGTGGTCTTGGTTTTTGAACCTTATTGCTCACTTCCTTGGACTGCATATTCGGAGTGGTAGCGAATTGCTGATTCGGTGCATTCCTGCGAGCATATTCCGTCTGAGGCATCCAAGGCGGGGCAACAGATGTCCGGCTTGGGGTAGCAACTGAAGGCATCGGCATCGGCACTCTAGGGGCTGTCGTCTTGGGATGCTTGATGTTGCACTGATGGCCATGACCAAAAGCAAGCTGCCAATGTTGACCAGGATTCCCATGCTGATGACCACGTGAGGAAGCAATGGCGCCAAAATTGAAAGCCCCAGCGTGACCAGCACTAGGCCCCCATTGATTGTTGAAGCCCGAGGGAGCGCCAGCATCACCAGCTGCCGAGAGCGAGGGAAACGCTAGCGGCTGCGACGGTGCCAGCTGCGTCGCAGCTTGAAAGTGGCCGTCAACCGCCGGCACCGCAAAACCGTCTGCCTTGCCCTTGCCGGCACCGCCGGCCGGAGCTGCTGGGCCGTGGCCAAACATTGTCGTGTGCGTGTAAGAATGAACTCGTGGATGGTTAGTCGGCGCAACAAACCAATTAGGGCTAATTTTGATATGCGAGCGCGACTCCCATCTATGACAGAATACGTCTTCCAGCGATCTCCCGAACGAACGGTTTGAGGTCGTGCCCATAATCGGACGGTCCACCAGAGGCCGAATTGGAAAACGAGTCGGCTCCGTGATAGACGCCGGCGCCGCGTGATCCTTTTTTTCTGCCGTTGGTAACGCATCTTGCACCGCTGGCGAAACCACCATGGAAGCCGGCAAGAAATCCGCTAAAACCACCGATGGTTGAGGCATCGGACGAGGAAGTGGTCCTTCCAGGGACGCACCAGCCATCCTCGGCCAGAACCTTTCCGGCGAGTGGTAGGCAGATGTCTTGTCTGGCGAGACGAATTCGGCTGGCCGTACTCCGCATCACCACCATCTCGCCGGACTACGTCGCTGCCATGAGGAGCAGCTGCAACAGCGGATAGCTTGGCCAGAGCTTGCTCCTAGCATACCGTCGGTGCTGCCTCACCAGCACCACTGCGTTCCCAGAAACGAGATTCTGGTGTCGGGAAGCCAACCACCATCCAAAACTCATCAATGAGGTCTTGATCCAAACGCCGGTGCTAACTCGCAATTGCTTCGTTGATGAATATGACCGCTTCGTCATGCTCATAGCCAGCATGAAGAACATCCCTCACCAATTGAGAACGTGTCGCCTCATCAGCATCCTCAGGATCATCTTCACCTTCTTCTAGAACGGCAAGGCACTCAAAACGTGAGCCATTCGTCGGAGAAGAGAATGGCCGAGGGGAGCCGTTCACTGGAGAAGAGGATGGCCGAGGGGCCAAAGTAAGACAACGGCAGCTCGCAGCAGAACACATCAATTTGAATCCCTCAGCTACTGCATCACCGGCGACGCCGCCACGTCGGAATCAGCCTCGCCGGAGCACGCGCAGGCTTCTACTACTACGTCCTGTCCAGATGGCCTCCAACTTGGGTGTTGCTGCAGTTTCTGCAAATCCTCCTTACTTTATCCCAGTTTAAATTTAAATGGTTAAAATATGCCCCGAAACGGAGGGAGCGCTGTACAATATAAAAAGTTAGCTAGCTCAGTAGTTCAAAAACATAAAATAAGATCACCATATATAGTAGGATGAAAAGAAAGCGTCCAAATGTTTTACGGCGGTCATTTTTCAACACCTTTTAGAACTACCTGAACCAAACATCGCGTCAGCATAGTATAAACTTTTCAAGCTACGAGCTATTTCACAAAGTATAAACTTTTAAATGGTTTTTCATAAAACTGTATTATTTCATGTAGCCAAACATTAGATATATTTGTAAGAGTATAGTTTTATCAAAAAAAAAGATAATACACATTAAATGTGTTGCCCTCGCAAGTGCTCGGGCTACCTTGCTAGTTCCCCACAAAAATGAGGTACCATTTTCACATATATATACTGCTAACTGATAATGTAACCTGACATTTCGCGACAAATGCACTTGCGTTACATGCTTAAACAGCTTTCTCAGAACTAGCATTAGCCTTTTTTAATAATAGAAGGTAAATTTGCGGCCTTTGTATCTCGAGATATACACGATCAATGCTATTTACAAGACAACGTACGTCACGTCAATGTTTTACGATCAAGATACATAAAAAAAAGCAACAACGCTATAGTTATCAACAAACAACTGTCTCAACAATTATACAGTATGTTGCTAAATCGCTATTCATAGTGAAGAGCTCCCTGATGACTATCTCTTAAGATTTTTGCATGCTGCCATCATTCTATCGCGGAAGTACTGACCAAGACCGCAACTAATTAGTACACATATAGATAACCTATAACGGATTAGAAATCTTAAGGTTATCAAAAACCACATCGTTTCTGCACAGCTAGATAGAACAAACAAAGCAATCGCTCCCACCATTGGGTGAGATCGCAATCTCCGCCCTATCCTGTCTAACCAGTTCCCAAACATATTGATAGTACTAGTTGGAGGGGTCAAATTAGAAGTCGCCTGTACCACCCACCATGCGAAACATGCAACCTAGCAGTCAAAGAAGAGGTGTTGAATGATCTATTTATTATTGCAGAAGCAACATTGTTTGCTGCTATTCCAGTTGTGTTTGTTTAGGTTATCTTTAGTCAACTTAACCCCATGTCTTAGATACCAAAGAAAAATATTATCTTTAATGGAACCATTAGTCGTCAAAGCAACTTATTTGTGATCGAAACTTTTTGATGGACCAAGGCTTTATATAAAGACTGAACAAAGAACTGTCGGCTTTCATGGATATTCCATCTAAAAGTGCCCTGCTGAGGCCGTTAACTGAACCGTCTCTACCCGTGTGAATAGCTCATGTATGGTCAACAAATTTGGTCCCATAATAGCTCATCTAAAAGACATGCCACGTGGAGTTAGCCTTAGCACCTCAGGTTCGGTGTCATGCCACTTTCGGACTATATTATGTAGCCTTGGATATTACTTACATAAGGGAGTATTGCCGAGCAAGGTGCCCTTCCAAGATCTTATTTGTGAACCATCATGTAATTGGAAGGTCCCATGTGGAATGAAATGATGTTTGACCTTCATTAGACCCGTCCAAAATTGGGAGTCACCTAGCTTACCAGAGAGACCTGTGTTAATGGTTTACTGCCCAAGTATTTTCTCTGGAGTAGGCTCTACCAAGTCCCCTCCTTGTTAAGCAGTTTAAATAACCATTTACATAATAAGCAAATGTTCTTTATATCAAGATCCTGGATACCACGAGCACATCGGTCTTTGGGTCGACATAAGATATTCCACTATGTCAGCCTATACTTCCTCTTGTGGTTGTCACTTTGCTAGTAAATCTAGATTTAAAGTAGTCCAACCATTTGAGTACACCATGTGGTATCTCACATTTGAGTACACCATGTGGTATCTCAAAGAACACTACTACAGAACAAGTCATCTCTGACGGGCAGGAACAGCCGACCTGTGACGGGTGGAGCGCCCGTCAGGAACTAATCGTCAGTGGTAACATATGTTACCACTGACGGGTGCCCACGCCCGTCACAGATAACACATTTCCTCTGACGGGCAGGAAACACGGACCCGTCACATATGACCAGTTCGGGGGGACGCCATGGAAGACCTGTAGTAGTCATCGCTGATGGGTGCATAGAGAGGCACCGTCAGTGATGATATCTAACGTTGACGGGTACCATTATCGACCCGTCAGTGCTAATTTGTTACCTGTGACGGGTCAAAAATTTCCAGCCGTCAGTGCTAATTTGTTACCTGTGACGGGCACGAAATATTGACCCGTCAGTGATAATGGCTTACCTCTGACGGGTCAGTGTTTCCTGCCCGTCAGTCGTAATGTGTTACCTGTGACGGGTAGCCTATTTTGACCGGTCAGTGATAATTGGTTACCAGTGACGGGTTTGGATTATCTGCCCGTCAGTTATGATTTGTACCGTTGACGGCTCTCTTTGTTCTGCCCGTCAGTGAGAACTACCACGGTTGACGCAGAAAAAGCCAGCACCGATGTTGCGCCCGTCAGTGATGACCATATCCTGGTGCATCCCTGCACCATTTTTTGCTGGCTAGCCTCAGGATTTGCTAGCCATGCCCTCTGTAAAACAGCCCAAGCTGTGCAGCCCCAGCTACACAGCCTCTCAGCAGCCCCAGCTGCGAGGCACAAAGCATCAAAAGCACATTCATAATTATATGAACTTCAGAAATCGGCACATATATATTGACAACATAGTACAAGACATTCACAATATATGAAATTCACAAATCTAAATTAATGCACATATATTACACCCAAGCACATTGAAATTCATAATAAATATGTCATCAAGCTTCTATGATGTTGCGAAGGAGTCGTTCGATGATCGTGAAGATGTATATCCTGCAAGAAGATAGTAGACGGCACAATATAACAACATTGTATTGAAACAAGAATAAGGTAGAAATCTACGTTGATAATGAATGAACCAATATTATTTGACAAGTCTGAATAAACAAATAAGTTTGTACAACTAGTCCTCAGAATGATGAGATGTAGCGGGTGGGGGCAGCTCTACGCCGGCGTAAAATTCACCGCCTGGCCGGACGACATACTGGTTGAAGAAGTACGCAAACGCATCTCTGATGCGGCATTGATCTTGTAAGTAGTCGTAGTTGTCATGCTGCATCCAGATTTTGAAGTCTTCTTCGGTGGACCGTGGGTTCCAGCTTTGGACGAACGCGTCCATGTGCGCGCAAACGTAAAACCCACAAGTCACACTATTCGGCGGTTGCTGCCTGCATGGCCAGTCAAACCTGTGGGTGAGCTTAGGCGCTGGCTTTTTCCGACGCGCCATCCCTCCGCATGCCCTAAATTTGGCGTACGCCCCGTCAATGCACCGCCGAATCTTCGAGAAGTCCCGCCGGGGTAGTCCTTTCTCTCGGATAAGAGAATCAAAGTAAAATACTTTGTTCCAATCGGGGACTATGGTGATAAGGACCCAATGGTCGCTGCATAGACGAGATGACATGCATGTAAACACATTTAGCTATTTTATTACGTACATGAGAAAAAATTGACAGAATTAGTGAACAACTCACGGGGGGTTGTAGGGCATGAGTATCGCATCCTTGTCCTTTTGCGCGAGCCATGCCTGGAAGATGTACTCGACGACCGATTCTTCGGCCTCGTCAATTTGACGATCCTGCAAGAGGCACGGATCGATGAACCCAATGTCCGCTTTGATGCGCATGGCCTCTTTGTTTTGCCAGAGTGTCCAGGCCCTTAGCAGATTGGTCTCCAGCCTGTTCAGGTTGTACATGTACCAGAGGTCTTCAAAGTCGACCCTGAATGTTGGAGAGTCAAACTCTCGATAAAAGTGATAGCTTCGTGGCACTTCGACCGTGAGGTAGGATACATATTGATTCGGTTGACTCGCATGCTGCACGATCATGTCATGCAGCCGTCTTGCCTCCAGTCCCAAAGATTGTACCTCATCGTCTGGGAGGAGCGGCTGTCCGGGCATGTACTTGTTAGCCCTAGCTGTCAATTTAAAGACGGGAGTTGACGCGTAGGACAGGGACTTAGCGGCGCTATCTTGATTTGCTTTCCTCTTTGATGTGCCGCCCCGTTTGGTGTTCCTTCTCTTCGGAGCCTTTTGGACCGCAGCTGGATCACTCTCCGTACGTATTATGTTTTCCCTAGGCGTAGGGCCAGCAAATGCCTCCTTCATTGCGCGTGAAGTGTGCCTGGAGATAAAGTCTTCGCGGCACCTTGCGCACTGTCTGGCTCCGCTGGCGGTACGGCATTCTTTGGCTCCTGCCTATGCTTGGTGCGTCTTTCTTTTCTCGGCGGCTCGGGTTCATCGACAAGTGGCAGGTCAACATCCATTGGAGTGGCACCTGCCTCCGGTCCCTCATGGGCTGGCATCGGGTCTTCGTCTCTCCGGTCGAACGACAGATGTGTTTGGCTCAAGGCCAAAGGAGATATCCGGGTTGATGGAGAGGCGCTGGCCGGAGATGTGCGAGTCGAGGCCCCTTCTACAACCACTTGAGCCTTCGGCCACTGGATGAAGGTCATCAGGCATTGTCCTAGCGTGGTCGCATCCTCTTCAGGAGGTACAGGGACAGTCATGGCACCGAACTCGGCAACTACCCTATCCACCTGTACCTTCACCATGTCCGGCGATGTTCTCTGATGGTGCGTCAGGGCCCCCGAAGAAGCTGGCATCAGTAGGCCGTGTGCGACGGTAACATTGGCGCCCGGCACAGGATAAACCAATCGGCATTTCGTGGGCACCTGCACCTGTGGAACAGTTAAAGGTTGGTTCTCGGCCATTAGAGCAGTGTTTGAAACATAAGATGTGTATGAAAGATTCTACTAAGTGCCATGAACTTACATTTAGGGTTTCGTACGGATACGTTGTAGCTACCCCATCGGAGGTGGCCGCGTTGGTAGAGGCGCAACTGCTCCCTCCAGGAACGTTCGGCGCACGATGCGTGGGTGGCAGCTCCCCATATAGCCTCGCGAACTCCTGTCTTGCCGCCTCTCGTGCCGCCTCTTCCGACCGTCTCAGGAAATCCTCGCTGATCTCCTGTCTCGCCGCCTCTCTCGCCTTCTCCATCATCGCTTCCATTAAAGCCTCGTGCCTGCTCCTCTTCCTTTGGCGGGCGGCATCAGCTGATTTGGGAAAGACTCTATCCCATGTAGCGGCTACACCGACACCTCGTATACGCCCAGTTTTCTCTGGGTTTCCTAGAGCAATCGATAGAGGTGTTTGCCACCTCTCGGACTGTACGGAATCTTGAGACGATTCCTGCTGGCTCAACTGTACCTGCAATAGAGACGTATCATATTTCAGTACCGAGCGTTTAGGAAACAAGCTATTTACGATGGATTGACAGGACAGGTCGAGTGAGTACCAATCGATTGGACACCGCCTGGACCTCCTCCGTGGGGAACGTCACATCCCCCGTCGTCGGGTTCACTTTCGTGTGAGCCCTGGCCCAGTTTCTGGCGCGAGGCTCCGATATTTCCTCGAAAGGAACTGGTTTCCCAGCCGCTCGTAGTGCAGCATCTTCTCTTTCCCATTTACTCTTTATCCCGGCGTACCCGCGGCTGCCAACTCTGTGGTTGAATTTATTCCTCGTTCGCAGCTCCTTGTTCTTCTCACTCTTGGCCTTGAACTCGTCAGTGCTCCTCGAGGCGACGAATTGGTCCCACTGCTCATCAGTTACTTTCGACCATCTTCTTCCCGGATGGCGATTTTTCATCACGTACTCCTTGGTCGCAGTGTGCCTCCAGTTCTTGTGAGCATTACACATCGTTATCTCCGCGTGGTGCTTCACCGTCTCCTTCAGGTGCTCCGGGACCTCGAACAGGTTAAACAGCGAAGTCAACAAGGCATCTTTCTCTGACCGGGGCACCTGGTTCCATTCGGGAGTAGTGATCGGGATGTTCTCCCGTACGAGCACCCCACAGGCGTTGTTGAATTTCGACGCCGAGCTCGCTGGTTCACGTGGTGCGCCTGTGTCGGGGTCGACCCCCGTGATGACTAAGGTCTGCGTCGGCAGCTTGTTCCCCGTTCTTGGTTTGCGCTGCCTTCTTGGTGCCATTACAACTTCGGCCTCGACCTCATCCCCAGGATTGAACGGTCCAGAGCCTCTTTTTTACGTAAATATATGAACTAGGTTAAATAAAGACCTAATGTGTTTATAATAAAGCTAATTTTTCGAAGATCTATATTTTTGTCATGTTAATATTATATTTGGGACATAGGTGATTAGAAATATCAAATTACTTTGGCTATAAAGTTATTTTCTCACTAGCAGCATCCACCTTCTTCCCACCACCTCCTAATTTTTCACCATATTAACATCCACATCATAGTATTATGTCAGAAAACAGTAGATATGGGAGATTGAGAAAGTCATGATAGTCTAAGGACCATGGCTAGCTGCAGAGTGTGAACATAGTAAAGATGCTCTAGTGTAATTTTTGCTCATGATAGTTTAAGAAGAGAACATATCATGGAAGCAAAGTTTCAGCACACTTACCTAATATAAACACCCTATTATTAGTAAAAAACATACACAATTCAGATGATAAATGTGCTATGCTAACATTGTCAATACATGCCACATTCACTACTGAATCCAATAAGGATTATTTTTTCTCTCTTGAGAAACACTGCAGACCTGGAAATGTTGTCTATGAGCCCCCTTTGCGAAATCAAAATTTTATACTCCAATTCTTCAAAGAAAGCTCTCACCTTTGCACAATTTGTGTTAGAAACTTTATTAAATTCACAGTTTGATACAATAAGAGATATTAGGACAGCTCTAGTGTCTTATCTCTAAAGGACACTGGATTTTGGGGTTTTGTTGAACTATATCTCAAAAAAGAACCTCATCCAAACACCCAAATTCAGTTTGACTACCAACTTCGAAAATGGAAGAACATTGTGTGCATATATATATATTTTGACTTACCCGGGCACGCCGGAGTTGGAGGGAGAGGTGGAGGCGCCGGAGTGCGAGGTGGAGGCGCCGGAGTGCGACTGGGAGGCGGCGGCAGCGGCTTGTGCGGCGGCGGCGACCTCGGTGGCTGTGGCCGTGGTGGTGGCGCCCTCGGCGGCGGTGGCCGCGGTGGCGGCGACCTCGGCGCTGGTGGCTGCGGGATCCATGGAGCGCGGATAATCCTGATTCGTCGGCGGCGGCGGCGGCAGTTCGGCTGAGGCGACTAGGGCTCGCTGCTGGTCCAGGCTTGAACGGACGCGCGGGCACGAAATTTTTTCTAAGTGTCTAGTCCTATATATAGAACACACTCATCACTGACGGGCAAACAAAACGAACCCGTCACTCATAAATACAAGTGACGGTCACCAAATAAAGGCCCGTCAGTGTTAACTTCTCATCACTGACGGGCCAAGAACGGCCGCCCGTCAGTGGTAACGCTACACCGGTGGTACCGCACATCTTTAGTCCCACCTCGCCGAGCGAGCAGCGCGCGCACCAGCTTAAAAGGGCAGCTGCGCCCTCCGCTTTCGAATTCCTTACAACCTTTACTGATACGTCGAGCCACCGCTGGTCCCCTGCGCGGCCTGGGCTCGTGGGCCTGGGCGCTGTGCTCGGGATAGGCCTATGGCCGGTCCCCTGCGCGGCCTGGGCTCGTGGGTCTGGGCGCTGTGCTCGGGATAGGCTGGTGCGCCTAAATTTTTTGCTTCATGTCTAAGTTCGAAATTTTTTGCTTCATGTCTAAGTTCTAACATTTGTTGTTGTGTGCGCCTAAAATGTCTATGTTCTGACAGTTGTTGTTGTGTAAAGTAAAAAATTTAGGCTTACCACTGACGGGCGTGCCTTCTATGCCCGTCACTGATGACTAGTAACACTGACGGGCAATTATGCGGTGACCGTCACTTGTATGTATAGGACTAGACACTTAGAAAAAATTTCGTGCCGGCTCCACTCCTGTTTTTGGTTTTTGCTGGAAAATAGAAGTGAACAAATTATATAAAGCAAAAAAATCGGGCACACCAGCCTATCCCGAGCACAGCGCCCAGGCCCACGAGCCCAGGCCGCGCAGGGGACCGGCCATAGGCCTATCCCGAGCACAGCGCCCAAGGCCCACGAGCCCAGGCCGCGCAGGGGACCAGCGTTGGCTCGACGTATCAGTAAAGGTTGTAAGGAATTCGAAAGCCGAGGGCGCAGCTGCCCTTTTAAGCTGGTGCGCGCGCTGCTCGCTCGGCGAGGTGGGACTAAAGATGTGCGGTACCACCGGTGTAGGCTTTACCACTGACGGGCTTCCTCTCCATGCCCGTCAGTGATGAGAAGTTAAAACTGACGGGCCTTTATTTGGTGACCGTCACTTGTATGTATGAGTGACGGGCGCCAAGAAGGCCCGTCAGTGTTGACTTGATCAGTACTGACGGGATTGTATTTGACCCCGTCAGTGTTATTTAGCAGTGACGGTCTCCTAATAAAGGCCCGTCAGTGTTGACTTCATCTTAGTGTTTCCAGAGTCTAAGACTCGGGTGGATAGCTTGAGTTTGTCACCTGAGAATGAACAGGATAGCTTGAGTTTGTCACCTGAGACTCAGGTGGGTAATCTCACCATCGCAGACAAATGGTAACCATAGCAATCCATCCATCCAACCAATTAAACATAAAATTGGCTCATCATATCCAACTTCCATCCATCCAACCAAATGCTTGCTAAGTGTAAAGGATTCATCACTTGCTGGGCTTCCAACATAATCAAAATTGCATATCCTTATAAATGACAACACTTATATCGCACATATATATTTATATCTACATCACATAAATGACAACAGTTATCTCGATCACACATATATATTTACATATCTACATCACATAAATGTCAACACTTATATTAAGTTCCGTCCTTCTCGTCATCGTCATCGACTAGCTTCTTCCCTTGATATGTCAGTCCTTCGTTATGATCAGTACGTACGTACGGCTTGGCACTGTTATCAGTATGACGTTTCATCTTTTTCTTTGTCTTCTCATCTTCATCTTCGGTATCCGGATCATCGAATTGGTCGTAGTCTTCTTCGTCCACTACACCATCCACTCCAACGATACTCCTTTTTCCTTTTCTTACAACGTGGCGCTTCTTATTAGATGGATCCAGTACGTAGAACACTTGCGCGACCTGTTTAGCCAATATGAATGGTTCCTCTTTGGACCCGACACTCCGAAGATTCACCGTGGTGAAGTTTCTGATCTTCGACACAGACGTCCTTCAGGTGCACCCATCGGCAACGAAACACCGGGACCTTGGTCACGGTGTAGTCAAGTTCCCAAATCTCTTCGATGATGCCGTAGTACCTGCATTTCGGGCCATCAATACTACTTTTAGCTTCTATCGTCACCCCGGAGTTTTGATATGTGCTTTTCCGGTCTTGGGCCTCCGTATAGAATGTGTATCCGTTGATATCATACCCTTGCCATGTCACGATGTTTGTCATGGGTTCTCTTGCCAACCATTTGACGATTATTTCTTCTTCACAGGTCGGTTCCCTTCCGTACCAGTAGTCCTTTAGCCAACGGCAAAATTGCGCGTTGTGCGTCTTTGTGATCCAATAAAGTCCTCTATTAGGGTTTTCTTTGCGCAACAGTTGCTGGTGCATCTCTATGTAAGGCCCAACCACTGACAGGTGTTGCAAGACCACGAAATGTGCTCTATGGAAGTCAGTTGATCGATCGGTACGTAAAGGATCGTACTGTCTTCTTCCGAGTGTGCCGACACCAATGAGTCTACCCGAGTGCCGCGAACTTGGCACACCTATAGGTCGATGTTCAGCCATGTAATCTGTGCAGAACTCGACACACTCTTCAGCAGCATAGCCTTGCACGATGCTTCCTTCAGGCCGATATCTGTTACGAACATAGCGCTTCAGAATGCCCATGTATCTTTCAAAAGGATACATGCTGTGTAGGAACACGGGGCCTAGGCTCAGTATCTCCGGAGCGATATGTATCATGAGATGTACCATGATATCGAAGAATGTAGGAGGGAAGTACATCTCTAGTTCGCAGATGGTCACGACGATCTCTTGCTTAAGTTTATGAAGGCGATCTGGGCTAATTGACTTCTGAGAGATCGTGTTGAAAAAGCTACAAAGGTTGGTGACGGTCTTGCGGACTCCTGGCTCCATTAGGCCTCTAATTGCAATGGGTAGGATCTGTGTCATCATCACATGACAATCATGAGATTTCATACCAATTAATTTCAAGTCCTTCATCGATACAAGTTTCTTTATGTTTGCCGAATATCCGGAAGGAACTTTGACCCCAGCAAGACACTCGCACAATCTCTTCTTCTCCGCTTTGCTCAGGGTGTAACAGGCGGGAGGTAGGCGCGTCTTGACTCTCAAATCACCCTTGTTTGTCTTTGACGTTATCTGTTCGGACCACAGCTCTGGTCTGACGCCCATCTGTTCCATGTCAAGCCGTGCCTTGACACCATCTTTTGTCTTGTCTGGAATGTTCAGCAAAATACCAACCAAGCTGTCGCACACATTTTTCTCGACATGCATGACATCAATACTGTGACGGGTGTGTAGAACTTGCCAGTAAGGCAGGTCCCAAAATAGCGACTTCCTCTTCCAGATGCCCGGTCTTAGCTCTTGTGTCTTTCCGGGTACAATGTCGATATCCTTGACAATCTCGTATATCTGTGCCCCGGTCTTCTCCACCGGCTTCGAACGATTTTCCACTTCTCCGTTAAACTTAATTGGGCACTGCCTCCATGGATCGTTTTTGGCCAGCCACCTTCGGTGACCCATGTACACGATTTTCCTCGAGTTCTGTAAGAATGAACTCGCAGTCTCTTCTTGGCACGAGACACAAGCTTCGTATCCTTTCACACTCTGGCCAGACGAGTTTCCGAGCGCTGGATAGTCATTGACCGTAGTGAACAACATAGCTCGTAGCTGGAAATACTCTACTTTATCAGCGTCCCAAACCTCAGCCCCCTGGTGCCAGAGTGTCTCTAGTTCCTCCTTCATTGGCTGCATGTACACGTCAATATCGTTTCCAGGTTGTTTCGGCCCTTGGATGAGTACGGAGAGGTGTATATACTTGCGCTTCATCGACAGCCATGGAGGAAGGTTGTACATCCATAGAAGGACTGGCCATGTGCTGTGTCTGCTACTCATGTTGCCGAATGGATTGATCCCGTCTGTACTCATCCCAAACCTTATGTTTCTCGCCTCCTCCCCGAAATCTGGAAATGCATCGTCCACTGCCCTCCATTGGCATGCATCGGCAGGGTGCCTCAGGATTCCATCTTCAATTCGACCCTCCTTATGCCAACGCATTCGTTTTGCATCTTTCTTGTTGGCAAAAAACCGCTTCAAACGGGGAAGAACAGGAAGATACCAGCAAACCTTCGCAGGGGGGCCCTTCGCTTCATCGTCGTCCTCGTCACGATCGAGCTGGTTTGCAGTACGCTTGTACCGGGATGTCTTGCACACCGGACATCTTCGTAGGTCTACGTACTCTCTGCGGTACAAGATGCAGTCGTTTGGACACGCATGGAATTTTTCAACGTCCAATCCGAGAGGGCATATAACCTTCTTTGCCCTGTAAGTGCTTGTAGGCAAGACGTTCCCCTCCGGGAGAACGTTGGAAAGGAGCTCTAATAATTTTGTGAAACTTGTGTCCGGCCAGTTGTACGCTGCCTTTAGCTTTAGAAGTTCTAACGAGACGGACAACCGCGTATGCTCGAGTTTACATCCAACAAACAACGGAACTCTCGCTTCTTCCAACAATCGTACAAACTCTGCGAACTCTCTTTCATTCTCCGGGGTCGAAGTCATTTCTTCCATATCATGCAACATGTCATTCAAATTCCCCATGCTATCCTCTGAAGATTCTGAATTAGCTTCTTCCTCGATAGCTACGCCGTGCTCATCCTCAACGAGGTCCACCGCTTCTGTCGGGTTTGCAACTTCTTTCTCTTCACCATGACATGTCCAACGTGTATAGCCTTCCATGAAACCCTTCGTCAGCAAATGTAGCTGCAACTCCCCCGTCGTCGATAACATTTGCATATTACTACATTTACGACATGGACAACACATCTTCGCTTTCCCCTTGATCGCCATATCCTCTTGAGCGACTCGAAGAAACTCGTTCAAAGCGGTGACGAAACTCTGTGTGGCACGATCTCCATACATCCAACTTCTATCAATCGATCCCTACGGCAAAATAAACATAGTTTCATAAAATAAATATATTAAATTAGCCATTTCTTCTCTCAGGCGAATAAAATAAAGTACTTACCATGTTAGAGACTAAAAACCCTAGAGGAGCTAGGAGCGACGGATATCGTGGGCCTTCGGGGAGAGGGATGTTGACAAGGAGGCTGCTGGGGTCTTTGAGAGGGGGATGGGGACTGGAGGAGAGAAAAATTGGCCTTTTGAGATGGGGGGAGGAGAGAATCAGGAGCCCGGGTAGCTAGCAATCTTTGAGAGAGGGATCAAGAGGCCGGGCTGGAGAGAAGAGGGCCTTCGGGAGGCGCGGGCCGCAGCAGTTTAGCTGGCGACGGCGGCGCACGCAGCTGGTCCTTGGGACGCGCGGGCACAGAAAGTTTTTCGCGCCTGGGCTGGATTTATATAGGAAGGAATACCACTGACGGGCACCAGGCAAGGATCCGTCAGTCTTAACTAATCATCACTGACGGGCAAACAATACCGACCCGTCACTTCTATTTATGAGTGACGGTCATCAAATAAAGGCCCGTCAGTCTTAACTTATCATCACTGACGGGCAAAGAAGGGCCGCCCGTCAGTGGTAACGCTACAACCGCTGGTACCGCAGAAATTTAGTCCCACCTCGCCGACCGAGCAGCGCGCGCACCAGCTTAAAAGGGCAGCTGCGCCCTCCGCTTTCGAATTCCTTACAACCTTTACTGATACGTCGAGCCACCGCTGGTCCCCTGCGCGGCCTGGGCTCGTGGGCCTGGGCGCTGTGCTCGGGATAGGCCTATGGCCGGTCCCCTGCGCGGCCTGGGCTCGTGGGCCTGGGCGCTGTGCTCGGGATAGGCTGGTGCGCCTAAATTTTTTGCTTCATGTCTAAGTTCGAAATTTTTTGCTTCATGTCTAAGTTCTAACGTTTGTTGTTGTGTGCGCCTAAAATGTCTAAGTTGTTGATGACGGTCATCACTGACGGGCCAACAATACCGACCCGTCACTTCTATTTATGAGTGACGGTCATCAAATGGCCGCCCGTCAGTGGTAACGCTACAACCGCTCAGTGAAAAATCGAGGGAAGTCATCATTGACGGGCCGCCGTTCTCCAACCGTCAACGGTATAATACCACTGACGGGCGAACGAGTTTCACCCGTCAGTGGTGATCTCTGTGGGCTCAAAAAAATACAGAACGCCATCAACATTGCACATATACAAGACAAGAAATTTTTCATCCATTTCATCCGATTCATCCATAGTGAAAAAATAAAGTTAGTACGCCATCGATAGTTCATCCATTTCATCCGATTGCAAAATACAAGACAAGAAATTTTTCAGTTGTCCGTCATTTCGACAACTTCTTCTTTCTCTGATTCTCGACGCGCGGCTCCGAGCCAGAAGGTCCTCCTTTCTCGACCTCCTTCATCTTCCCCTCCCGGGCAGGGGCGGCGGCCGCGGCGCGGGCATCGGCGAGGGAAGCCTTCACGGCTTCCGCCGTCATGCGGTCCTCCTCGGCTATGATGGCGGCCATGGCGCGTTCATAGTTGATGGACCGACGTATCGCCTCCTGGAGCTGCCGCTCCTCTTCGACGGCGGCAGCGGCGTCGTCCTCGTCCTCGGGCTCCTCCTCGACGGCGGCAGCAGCGTCCCCCTCCTCCACGGGCTCCTCTTGGACGGCGGCAGCGGCGTCGTCCTCCTCCACGGGTTCCTCTTCGACGGCGTCAGCGGCGTCGTCCTCCTCCACGGGCTCCACGCGCAGCTCCGCGCCAGAAGAACGATGTAACTGCTCCGCCTCCTCCATCTGCTCCTTCTCCTTCAACATCTTGATGCGAGGAGAACGACGTACCTGCTGGGGAGCTTCGTGGCGGGCCCTCTTCCTCGAGGACGCGCTTTCAGGAAACTCCTCGGTCTTCTGCTCCCGCACCATCGCGGATCCGGCCGGTGGCGAGACGGTGAGGGGAGGAAGATGAACGGAGAGATGAACGAGAGGAAGATGCACGCTCGGTGGGGTACGTGTTTTTTATAGCTCTGGGAGGCGAAGAGGCAGAAAATGGTGACGGCTCGTCGTACAGGCCCGTCACTGAGAATAGCCGTCACCGGTAACAATGTTACCGCTGACGGGCAGGTTTTTCGCCCGTCTATGATGACTAGAGTACCACTGATGGGCAGAAAAAACAAGATCGTCACAGGTAAGATTCGTCGCCGACAGCTTGTAATCTCTGACGGGTCATATATTTTGCCCGTCAGTGATGACTTTCCCCACGCATCTGGTAGATTCACTACTGACGGTTCACCCGGTGCCCGTCAGTGATAACAAACAACTGTGACGGGCCTCTCCCTGCCCGTCAGTGATAATATGTAATGGATGACCTTTTTTCTAGTAGTGGAAGAAAAGCATAAACATAGGAAGGCTGCTTAGGACTGAGTTGATGAGGGCAAGGTGTCCCTCCCAGGATAGGTGCTTGCCCTTCCAGCTGCTCAGACGTATTTCAAAGCGTTCCTCAACCCCTTTCATTCACTATTTTCGATCTTCCTATAATGAATTGGTATGCCAAGATAACGGAAAGGGAATGTGCCTAGTTCGCAGCCAAATAAGCTCATATATTGGTCCTCACAATCCTTGCCTTTGCCAAAAAAATGTTCACTCTTGTGAAAGTTGATTTTTAAGCCCGATACCTGCTCAAAGGCCGAAAGTAGCAATTTCATGTTTTTCCCTGATCTAAATCATGATTCATAAAGAGGATCGTGTCATTGGTGTATTGGAGGATAGAGAGTCCATCATCCCCTAAATGTGGTATGACTCCATTTATCTGTCCATCATTTTTTGCAAGCTCAATGATAATAGCTAACATGTCCGTAACAACGTTAAATAGTATCGGAGAGAGCGGGTCTCCTTGCCTAAGGCCTTTGCAGGTTTCGAAGTAGGGTCCAACATCATCATTGATTTTGATACCCACACTAGCTTCCTCCTTTAACAAAGTCCTCAACCCATGAACACCATCGCAGGGAGAATCCCTTCATCCTAAGAGTTTACTAAAGAAACGGCCAGTTGACTTTGTCATAAGTCTTTTCCAAAGTCAACTTTAAATATGACGTAGTCCAATTTTCTCCTGTGCATTTCATGGATATTTTGTGAAGAATAATCATGCCATCCATGATGCTCCTCCCAGATGTGAAAGCTATTTGGGAGGGACACATTATTGTTTTAACAACTCTAGTGGTTCTGTTTGTACCGACCTTTGTGATGATTTTGAAACTCACATTTAAAAGGCAGGTTGGCCAATATTGTTGGATGCAACTTGCATCTTTGCATTTTGGAAGGAGCGTGATGTTTCAAAAGTTAGACTGAAAAGATGGAGTGTGCCGGTGCGCAAATCATGAAACATTGCCATAAGGTCGGTTTTGATGATCGGGGAACCCATCTGGACTAAGGGCTTTATTATGTTCCATTTAAAAAAAATTCGCCCTTACCTCTTGTTCAGAGAATTGTCGCATGAGGGTAGCATTCTCCTCATTTGAGACTTGAGGGACGTCATCACGCCCGGATTCAATCATTGAACAATAATTCCCATTTGGTGCGCCAAAGAGATTTTTGTAGTAATTGATGATGTACTTTTTTCAACTCAATGTCACCGTGGATGAGTCCCTCTTCTTGCTCAAGTTTATAAATAACTTGTTTTCGATGTTTCCCACTTGCTACCGGGTGGAAATAACTTATATTATTATCGCCCTCAATAAGGTGCTTTACTTTTACCCGTTGATACCATTTAATTTCTTCTTCACAAAGTAAATGGGTTAGTCATGAGCGTCTTGTTTGAGGTCTATATCCTCATCAAACAATCCAATCTCCTCTGATTTCTTATCGAACTCGTCTATTACTAAGTATACATTATGAAAGTATATCTCATGACAAATCTAGTAATACCGATTTAGTGTTGTAGATATTGGTAAGTTCTTGTATAGTGACGGTTAAACTTAAAAATATTTGACTTCTATAGATTTTAAAAACGACCTTCATTGTGACATGAAGAGAGTGTCTCCTAGTCGACAAGTTTTCAAGTGTCTTACACCGAAGCATTGGACAATTTGTATTAATTACCAAATGGTACATGTATGATATGTCTTGATTTTTTGCACTTTGCATACAGTAATCTTAATTTCTACCATCCACTATATGTGGTTAGGAAGGGTCCGTGTGCCACCTCTAGATGGCGATGCCCTGAGGTTTGCAACCCTCGGTTGCGACTTGCTACTCTCGATTCGTGACTCATGACCTGACTCTTGACTCTCGACTCGTGTCACGTTGTTTGGGCTCCTCCCGTTGCCGCGGATGGGTCCCTGCAAAACTGGAAATCCAAACTGTAACTTTATCCATTTTCGACCATAGCTCTATGCCTCTATAAATAAGACTTCGGGTAGCTGGGGAGACGGATTCTCAACCGTTTGCTCCGCTTCCCATCCTCAGAGGTCGAGGTATCGGAACAGGTCTCTAAGTTTAGTCTAGTTGTGTACCTATGGCATGATAGAAGTCTCTTGAAGATTGCGGCATAATTGTATTCGCAAACAGCCTCTTGGAAACAAAACATTCTTACACTAGACATTTTATGGAGCATATAATTCAGATCACAGACAACTTTTCATTATTTCATATATGAGCACAAACATAACACGAAGATATTAATGAAGCATGTATGATATATACACGTGCAGATCGCGTGTGAATGCATATAATGATTTAAGGTTGCAGATGACAGATGTACAAGAACAAAGCTGTAATACAACATAAACAATGAAACATCACCCTCCTGGCTAATGACCGCGGCGCTCATCATGAACAAGATCGCATCTTGGCTTGGCCTCCGGCACTGGATAGTGGCTCTCGGGATTCGGTGGCATCTCGTCAGTTTTCGGCAGAGGCGGCAGCTCGGCTTTGGGCAACGGCGGCTGTTCGTGCTTTGGCACCTCTGGCAGAACCGGGTGCGGCAATTCAGTCTTCGGCAGCTCCGGTACGGATGGGTGTGGCACTTCGGTCTTTGGCATTTTCGGCACCTCCGGGTGTGATATTTCAGACTTTGGTACTTCCGGCACGGTAGGGTGCGGCAAGTCACGTCTTGGGAGCTCTGGGACTGTGGGGTGTGGCATTTCAGCCTTTGGCATCTTCGGCACCTCCGGGGGTGGCATTTCAAGATTTGGTACATCCGACACGACAGGGTGCGTCAATTCGGGTTTTAGTAGCTCTGGGACTATTGTGTTTGGCACTTCGGCCTTTGGCATCTCCGACACTGCAGGGTGTGTCACTTGAGGCTTTGGCCCCTCTGGCACGACCAGGTGCGGCAGTTCGGGCACAATGGGGCGTGGCGCTTCGGGTTTTGGCACCTCCGGGACGACCAGGTGTGGCAGCTCGGGCACTTCAGGCTTGGGCAGCTCGGGCACGGTTGAGTGTGGCGGCACTTCAGGCTTTGGAAATTCCGGCATGGCAGGGTGTGGCGGGTACTCCTCCTTAGGCGCCGCCTCTTCCAGGTACCGCGCCGCACTGCTCATGCCAGCGCACGAGAGCAGCAGTGCCGCGAGGAAGAGAAGGGAACACAAGGTGTCCTTGGACACCATCGTAAATGGTCTATGCGTCTGATCTATGTGTAGCAGTGAGATACTGAGAGCTAGCTACTTCATCGGCTGGCTGGGAGGCTGGGAGAGAAGACGGTGAAGCCTGGCATTTGTACTTCCTAATTGAAGCTTAAGCTGGTGCATGCATTGCAGGATTCATCTCGTCGTTTGGTAACTGGTAGAGGTAGGTGAGCTGAATGCTTTTCGGTGGTGATCCGTCTGTTGATCTCTCTTGATCTCCATCTGTGTGTGGTTTAATTAGTAGTTGAGAATATTGCGAGTCTGCAACCAGACTAAGCTGGTTGGTGGACGCACTAGCATCGTGTCCTTGTGTCGTGTGGGACGTATCTGCAGTTGTGAGGCCTCCGGATAATGCAAAGTAAAGCCGTGCTGTCAAGGACAAGCAGCTGAGAAACAGAGATATATCTCAGTTGCACAGTCAATGCTGACGAAATGTTTGGTTTCACTAGTTCTGAATCGAGTTCAAAATGGTCTCCTTCCTTTTCATGCTTGGTGTGTGGCCATTTTACAAGAAACTTACGCTAGCTAACTCTTTACACACGCCTAGTAGTAGCAGTACAGAATTCACGCCACGCGTGGAGCTTCAGTTCACCGTGAAACTAAATCGGGTGTCATATCGGTTACCAGCTAGTCGGTATTCTATTGGAATTTTTAAACAGAAACGCCTAGTACAAATAGTAGACGCATTCTAAGCAAAACAAAATTACGTAGTTTTTTAAATCTGCTATGCCTTTATAGTTTAGCCTTTAGATAGCTGCATTGATCGACACTTAAAAACAAGACTTTAAGTGGCCGTAAGGATTGCTATTTGTATCAGACCAAACAAAAATTGTTAATCGATGTAGCGGAAGTGCATTAGGGCATGTTTGGTTGGGCTGTGGCTGTTGACAAAGCTGCTGTTGGCTGGCTGTCTGGAAAAGCTGCTGTGGCTGTGAGAAAGTGAACATATGGCTTTTGGTTGATCCAAAGCATCTACAATATTTTGAAAAATGAGTACTGAAACTTTAACACATTGCAAAAAGCTGGCAGAAGGCAGCTTTTTCAAACAGCTGAATTTACACTGCAAAGCCCACAGCTACCGTTGGCAAAAACTGCTGAAAAACTAGCCGTTTGGTTGGGCTGCAGCTTTTTCCAGGGAAAAGCTGCTGAAAAGCCCAACCAAACACCCCCTTAGTATGAGGATTTTAAGTTGTTCCTCTAAACGGGTAGTATTTAGCGAAAATATATAGTTTGAGTTTATGTTTGGGAGTCATGAGAGTAATTTTCCACAATACTTGTAATTAATTTTGAGTTTATAAAAAAATGTTTTTCCTAGTTTTATTTTCGCTGACCGGGTTGTGCTTGTAAGTTCTTGTAGAAAATGTTAGTATAAGAACCCATTACTCTTACTCTGCTGGCTAAAACAAATTAAATTTAGATAATTTTGTTATCTTAGAGTTCTCCTTCTAGTTTTCATCTCATTGTTGGAACGCGATAATATATCTAACAATATATCTATTGCAACTTGATTGTGGAAAAAAATAGCCCCCCCCCCAAATTATGTAAAAGTAGCAGAATCCAATGAGATTATCATATTCTCCCTGTTTCACTATATCTATCATCATCCCATTTGGTTATTGTCGGCGTAGAGACGCCTCTAGCGGTGGTCCGGTTGGACCCCCTTTGGGATTCGGCCGGGGGCGCAGTAGGAGTTCTCTTGTGAGCCGGTTACGATTTTCGGAGAGGAGGATCTAAGGCAGGAGACGCAAAGATTTACCCAGGTTCAGGCCACCTCGGAGGCGTAAAACCCTACGTCCTGCTTTTGTGTGTGTATTGATCTACGGAAGATTACAGAGGCTTTTTTCCTTACAAGGGGAGTTCTTCAGCCTAAGAAAAGATCAACAAAAAGAGAGTCTACACAAAAGTTCAACCTCTTTGCATGGCCTCGGCTCTCCCCTTATATACCCGGGGGCTTACCACAGTGGCCGGAGGGTACTGTTGAAGAGGTGGGCACTACAGGGCTGCCCATGCCTTACACTTAATGCGCAGCGCGGACTTCCGTGCCGGACGTCTCCCCGCTGCGCTTCGGAGCAGCGATTCTGACACCTTTACGCCCGGCGGGTCCCGCGAACGGAGACTTACCGGGCCTCTTCTGACAGAGTTGGTGAGACACCCACTCCTGGGCCCCGAGCGTCAGCGACCAAACCCGCGCAACAGAGCGCGCGGCGACGCGTCCCAAGGGGTAAAAAGGTTGACAGCGACAGGGGTGTGTGGTGCGGCGCGCCCGGTCGGTCAACAAACCTGTCAGTCGGGCCCACCTCTCGGCAGGGGCGATAGCCAACGGGGCTTTCGCCTGAGCGGGTGGGGGCCCGGCCTGACCGTCATCATGCCCTCACAGGGCTTAGGATTTCCTGCTGGAATGACGGGTATTAAATGCCTCTGCCAGGGCTGAGGCTTGTTGGAGAAGCTAGCCGCTCGATGACGTGCCCAGAGGAGGGCCCCACGGGGGGACACGACAAACCCCGAGCACTTCGGCTCCAAGCAGCTCCTTCAACTGGGAGGGGGGCCAGCTGTCTCAGGCTGCCCCCGGGCGACCTCGAGCGCTCGGGGAGCACTCGTTGGAGGGCCGTTCGGGGCCCCTTACGGGGGGGAGCTCCAGAAGGAGTGCTCGGGGGGACATCCCGAGCACTCCCCTGGGCCCCACACCTCCCGGGACGCCGGGCGCTCGGGGAAGAGGCCCCGAGCGCTCCCTTGATTCCTGAGCCTTAAACTCCCGGGAGCCCAAGGCCTTTTCTGGTTATTTGCGCGGATGCGATGCCCGAGGAAGGCCCCCGAGCGCTTAGGCTTGACCGCTAGATTCACTTGACAGCCGGGGCGGGGCCCATGACCACACCGACCCGGCCGCCACGTGTCTCGCTCCGCGGCATCTGATTGGCCTCCGCCGGCGGTTCGGGGGACCCTGGGCCCCATCCCGCCGACAGTTATTGATAGCTTGTAATTACCTCTGTCGAATCAAACAACTATAATGTCACTTTAAAATTACCAACTTTAGTTTAGAGAAGTAAGTAACTACTTCCTCATAGGTGGTTTGAGGAAGAGTTGAGTTGGCTGTAAGTCGATGATAATAGAAGCAATAGAGTAGTTCTGGAAGAACACTCATTTACATTCTTATAACTTAATATGATAGTTGCTTTTCATCTATTTAGAGTAATAAAAAGTGAAAACTTGGCTTTATGCAAATTAGTCCACAGATATCCTTATTGATACATGATGCATTTATTACTATTTACATGTAATCTTGTGGAATACTTTTGTACTTATCTTGCGTCGTTGATATTTTGTGCAGAGGAGATCATCCCTTCTGAGGATGGTTTCTTTATAGAGATTGACCCCAACAATGAGTAGTCATTGTTCTTTATAGAGATTGACCCCAACAATGAGTAGTCATTGCGAATCCTAGGTAGTGGTCTGGGCGAGGGTTTGGCAGCCCCATTTGTTTTTATTTTGTTGCTACTTTTGGCTTCACTACTTGTGGCTTTTAAGCCACTTTTAAACTTTCAGTAGTGTGTTTGATATATTTGGTCATATGACCACTTGTGTGAAAAGTTGTATGTTCTATTGCAGAGTTACCGTTGAGATACCTGTTTATTCTAACATACCTTATGTGTCATGCATATATGATTATAAAGCACATGAAGAATGTATGGTTTTGAAATTCACAATATAGAATTGTCAAGTGTGATCATCACTATGAAACGACTGTTTCAGTGAGAGCTTAAGAGCTATATCATCATACTCCAACCATGCATTAAGTTGGGACGAATTCGATGTTGATGTTCTGCCTCAACAAGAAAAGAGTGAGGAGACTATATCACTCCACTCAAGTTAATGCACTCAATTACCAGCTTTGAGGTTACGGTTGACGTCTCGAGCTATTCGAGATCATATCACTCTACTCCTATTAAGATATTTATATCTCGATGGTTGATCTCGTGGTTGACGTTTTGACTTACATGTTGATTTCATTTAAGATTTTATATTGTTCTAGGTCCCGACACCTCACTTTTGTTAAAAGTCAAACAATTTTTTTACACATTCCACATATGATCATATTTGCACAAATATTGTACATCTACGAATTTTGTGAGAACTTTTTGAAATGTACAAGTGCCACTTTTCAAAATAGAGTGTGCACACACCCATGTGTACTTTGAAAATTCCCATTATGGAGAGCACTCAGAAACCAGCTTTAATTTGAAATGTATCGCGAGGTACCCCCTTGATTCTTTTTCCGAGGCCCATGGAAGTCAACTGCAAAGAACAATTTTTAAATATATTTCTGAAATATTAATCCATCATAAGCAAACGTCCATAGTAACTATAGAACCGTAAATTTACAGGTTTGTGACGTTTCCTAAACATGCAGTATTGAGCTAAACCAGCAACACAGTTTACATTATCTGAAGCATATGGTGCAGCGCAGATTCGGGAGTTTACATTATCTGAAGCATATGGTGCAGCGCAGATTCGGGAGAACTCTTTTATTGATGTATATAATATAGATACAGACATAAATCCACAAAATTATAAAATGGAACATGTGTATACAGTACACACCGTGTATACATACGATAAAAAGAACAGAGCAGCTGCAGCATCCAACACTACTCAAGCGTCACGCTCCTGGCTAATGAGTAATGACAGCTGGCTAGTTTACATAATCATACATGCATCACGTATTTTTTAAAACTTTAATAACTGGCGCTACGCAGATAAATAGCTAGTCCGATCATGGCTTGATCTGCGGCTCCGGAAAATGGATCTCAGGCTTGGGGGGCAGCTCGGTTTTGGGTAATGGCGGTAGTTCATGATTTGGCATCTCTGGTTTTGGCAACTCCGCCACAATAGGGGGTGGCAATTCAGGCTTGGGCATCTTTGGAACAGTGGGGTGTGGTAACTCGGGTTCTTTCGGCACCTCCGGCTCAATAGAGTGTGGTAGTCCTAACTCCTTTGGCACCTCTGGCACTACCGGGTATGGTAATTCAGGCTTTGGTAGCACGGGTACGACAGAATGTGGCACTTTAGGCTCCTTTGGCACATCCGACGCAGCAGGGTGTGGTAGTTCAGGCTTTGGTAGCTCTGGCACAATAGGATGCGGCACCTCTGGCACAGCGGGATGTGGCACTTCGGCCTCCTTTGGCACCTTCGGCACGGAGTGTGGCGCTTCAGGCTTCTTCGGCACCTCTGGCATTACAGGGTGTGGTAGTTCAGACTTCGGCAGCTCCGATACGGTCGAGTGTGGTGGCACCTCGAGTTTTGGCATCTCTGGCATGGTGGGATGTGGTGGGTACTCTAGCTTAGGCGCGGCCTCCTCCAAGTACCGTGCCGTGCTGCCTATGGAGCTGCACAAGAGCAGGAGCACCACGAGGAAGACAAGCGAGGACATGGTGTTCTTGGACACCATGGTGAATGGTTTGTACTCTGATCTATGTGTATCAGTGAATGAGCTACTTCTTTTCTGTGTGATGGCTAGGAGAAGACTGGTATTTATAGTACGCGAAACGGAAGCTCTCTGCATGTGCATGTATGTTTGCTTCGGTGTACTTGGTAGTTAGTAGGTCATCTGCATTTCGGTTGTTGTTTACTTCTATTCTGTGTGTCATCTCTACGATATCTAGTTATGTGTGGTTTCATTAGTTGGGAATAGCGAGGCCTGAGTGATCTGGTAGGTGAATGCACCACCGCATGTGTCTAGTTCTAGGAGTGTACACGCGTGCTACACATCTGCTGCTGTTAGGCTAGCCGATAATGCGAGGTAAGGCAGAGCATACATATGAAGGAAACAGAGCGTGTGCTATGTGAAACTATACAGTCTATGCTGACGACATGTTTGGTTTTGGTAGTTCAAAAAAGTGTCGAAATTGGTCGATGCCGTAAAGTATTTTCAATGCTTTCTTTCCATGCTGTTATGGCGATTTTTCTAGACATAGTAGAGTAGTTCCTGTGTTCTAGGCAGTGTAACTATTGATAAGGCTACAGAAGTGTTTGTCTCGTACGTGTACTTGACAATTAGAAGGGAAAAAAATACGGAATTAGTATTAGTAATACGGGAAAAGAACATCTAAATGCTTTTCAACTTGTCCAAATTCCAATACATCCGGTACTGATCATGAAGTACACCTCAGCACAAGTGTCTTTGCGATCATTTGCAGTTCAGCTACACGTCGGTAGGTTTCGGTCGTTTTCGCTATCCTTTTAGCTCGCTGTCGTCAGCGTTATATATACTCGATTGCGATTGCGTGCGACTTGCCAGGGTTGGTGGATGGATTGCGCGCGCGTTCGTGCAGGAGCGTCGTACCGCGGTGTCATGTCACCGGCGCGGCACACGGTTGCCGTGGTACCGGTGTTAGGTTACTGGCGAACGCGCGGATGATGCAAGTTGATTTCAGGGGTTTAAGTCGTCAGGAATACCGGCGCAGAGACAGTGAAAGAAGTGTGAAACATATAGATCGGCAAGGTGGTTGCTGGGTTGAAAGTTGAGCTGAAAACGAGCCGTGTGTAGATCTGTCCTGATCTCTGCTTGTGTGTTGGTTGATTTGTTGGGAATATTGAGAGCAGACTGAGCAGGTTGGTGGACGCACGCAGCGGCATCGTGCCCTTGTGTTGTGGCCTCCGGATAATGTAGAGTGAAAGCCTTGGATGTCAAGGACAAGCTACTGAGAAACAGAGTAAGATATTGACGAAATGTTTGACTCCGCTAGTTCCGAATCGAGTTGGAAGTGACTGAAAAAAACCGGTGTAGCATGTAACCCCGGAGGACCGTGTATGATATATATTCTCTTCATGTCAGAATGTAAGGCGTATTTTATTTGATTAAGGCAGAATTTTAATCAATAATTACTCTATTAACATGTAGTTTATATGATACAAAATCATAATCATAAATAAGTACTTTTAAATACAAATCGAATGACATCAATTTTATGTCACATAAACCGCATATTAATGAAATAACTATTGGTCAAAGCTTTACGTTAACCAAACAAAATACGCCTTATATTCTGAGACGGAGGGAGTATATGACAAATAATTTATGTAGTTTATTAGAAGTACAACTTACACTCCAAAACCTTATTAACATAGGCCCTGTTTGGTTGGGCTGCGGCTTTTGGAAAAGCGGCTGTTGGCTGGCTATATGGAATAGCGGCTGTGGCTGTTGGCATATGAGGATTCGGTTGTGCACGTTTGGTTGGGCTGTGGCTGTTAGCTGTACATGAACCAATTGTCTGAAATGCCCCTAAAATCAATATGAACCAATTTTTAAAATCGATATTGTGTGAGGTTCGATCCAATGTTACAAATACAAATAAAAAATAAAAAAGTACAAATATAAATAGAATACAAATTATTTCTTAAATAAATTTGCAGAAAATAATAATATACATAAAAATAATTGTTTAAACTAAAATTACAGAAAATAATAAATAGAAATAAAAAATGAAAAAAAGAAAATAAAAACGGGCCGCATCGGCCAACCGGCCCAAATCCCCTCTGTCCCCGCCGCCTCCCCTCTGTCCCCGCCGCCGCCGGTCGCTCCTCTCCCTCCCCGCCGCCGCCGGTCGCTCCCCTCCCTCCCCGCCACTTCCCTCGCCGTGCACCGGTCGCTCCCCTCCGTCCCCGCCGCTTCCCTCGCCGCGCGCCGGTCCCTCCCCTCCATCCCCGCCGCCGCCGGTCGCTCCCCTCCCTCCCCGCCGCGCGCCGGTCCCTCCCCTCCCTCCCCGCCGCTTCCCTCGCCGCGGCCGCTTCCCTCGCCGCGTTCGCTCCCCTCCATCCCCGCCGCTTCCCTCGCCGCGCGCCGGTCGCTCCCCTCCATCCCCGCCGCCGCCGGTCCCTCCCCTCCATCCCCGCCGCGCGCCGGTCCCTCCCCTCCATCCCCCGCCGCTTCCCTCGCCGCGCGCCGCCTTCCTCGCCCCGCGCGCGTGCCTCCGGCCCCGCCTCCCCCTCCTGCTGCCTCGGTTCCGCCTCCACCTGGGCTCCGCCGCTGCCTACGGTCTCCCCTGGGCTCCGCCGCCACCTACGGTCGCCGCCACCGGCGGATCCCGCCGCCGGCCGTCGCCCTCCGCCTCGGCAGCCTCCGCCACCAGCTGCTCCCTCCGCCGGTCTCCGTGGCTTCGGTCGGTCGGGTTGGGAGAGAAGGGCGTAAGGGCATTTGCCCGTAAATGGAACGAACTGACGGGGGCAAAAACGGAAAACGACTCGAAATTTAAGTGCACAGTGCAGGTGATACTGCGGGAAGCTGGGGGAGGGGCGCTTTTGCGCGGCGTTGATTTTTCACTTGGCCCGGCCGCGGCTATTGCCAACAGCTAGCTCGGAAGCCGGCCCTTTGGTTTGGCTTAGCTTTTGGAAGGGAAAAGCTCCCCCAAAAGCTAAACCAAACAGGGCCATAGTTTGGTTAGAAGCATAACAATAAGATCAAACTAGATTACAACACGACTACTATAACAGTCCCTCTCAAAAAAATTAGATAACCGAAGATGTCATTACTTAATGTGCCCGCAATAAGTTGATGCAGTATCACGGGATTTTCACCCGGTATTAACATTGTTACATGCACACGGCCATACAATTATTATAAAATTTTCACAGAAACTCTGCTGACTCCCCCGGCTGAACACCAAGTATGAAGACAGTAAACAAATAGGTAAATAAGCACCAATCCGCGCTAATTCAGAAGCTAGAACGTTACCATGCCCGCGGAAAATATCCATTGCAACAACCTCCAGAGAACGGCAAGCTTGCAAGACGGAGTCTCGTGCCTCTGCCACTGTATTAATGACTGAGAGCAAAGCCAATGCAAGTATAAAAAGATAACATGTAAAAAGATTAGAGAGTTTTTTCTTATTGAATATAATATCATTTCGACATAGCCAGATAGACCAACACACTGCAGCCCTCCCTCCTCTCCCCCCGACTACAATAATATAGTGAAGCTTATTGCCCAAACCAAACAACCAATTCTTAAACAAATTGTTTACACTTGTTGGTGAAGTTGCCGCTTGTGTGGCTTGCTATATGAGATGCGCGACGGGCCACTCAAAGAATAAATGTTGAATCGTCTTTTTATGATGACAAAAACAACAAACAGTGATTCCCATCCAATTTCTCCGTTTTAGGTTATTTTAATTAAGATTACCCCCGGCACATGTACCATAGAAAAATCTTTATCTTTAAAGAAACTTTAAGTTTTCAAATATTTAGGTTTTGCTAAGGAATATCCAAATTCATAAGAGCTGAATATAATGACTTAACCGAAAATTCACCTTTTTGGTGTAAATTCCATTTGAACTTATCCTTTTAAAGAGTGAGTTGTGTTTGAGCCACCCATGAGACTAGATTATAGAGACAAAGCAAATTTTGTCCCACAATGCCCCATCAAAAGGAGACATTGTCGGGTTTATGCTTACCACATCAGGAACAATAGCATGCCTCTTCCAGACTATATTAAAAAACTGAGGGTCTTGAGTGGATAAAGGGCAGTCGCCAAGCCACACATCCTCCCAAAAGCGAGTTTAAGACCCATCATGTAAGTGTAGGGACCCAAACCAAAAGAGGTGATGTTTAACTTGTCCAAGTTAAGATTGCATCTGAAATCTTCTAATTGTTGCATCGTCAATGCCTTCGTGAAGCCGTCAGCCACGTGATCCCTAGATTGTATAAATCGGATGTCCAACAATTTATTCGCTACTCGTTCCTGCACAAAGTGACAGTCCACCTCGGTATGTTTTGTTCTTGCATGGAACACAGGATTGGCTGATAGATAAGTGGCACCAATATTATCACACCATAAACAGGTTCCAATGAGCAGAAGTGCATGCAAAAACTGACAAATCTTATTAATAGAAAAGGACATCTGGTCTTGTCAGAGTGAGATATTGGAGAGCACCAACTATATTTCTATACCGAGTAGAGTCATCATTTCCAAAAGGGTCATCTTGAGTTACGAGAGCTTCTCTGTGGATGATAGCGATGTACTTACCGGTTTGCAATGCTTCATGCCAACCCGACCAACAATTCCGAGGCATACTTTTCTTGAGACAGAACAATGCTATCCCTTGCCTTTATGGATGGAACAAAACCTAGCTCAAAATTTTTTGAACTAAGACAAGAGTACCATGCTCAAGGTGCCTGCTTCAGACCATGCAGAGCCTTCTCAAGCTTACATACATGCTGCATTTTTTAGTGCTCCTCATATCCTGGTGGCTGCCTCGTAAAAACCTCCACTTCCAGAACACCATGAAGAAATGTGTCCCTAACATCTAGCTGACGAAGATTATAGTTCCTCGATACTGCTAATGCTAACATAAGTCTTATAGTAGCTTCTTCAACTGTAGGGCTGAAAGTATCCTCATAATAAATACCATACCTTTATTTGAAACCTTTTGCTACCAGATGTGTTTTGAACTTTCCACAGTGCCATCAGATTTGCGTTTGACCTTAAATACCCATTTGCAGTCAATGATGTTTCTCCCTTCCTTTGCTGATACCAAGTGTGAGGTCTCGTTTTTCATAAGAGCGGAGTATTCCTCATCCATGGCAACTGCCCACCGTGAATCACCAAGTGCCTCTTGTCGATTCACAGGCTCTCCTATACTACAAAAATTTCCATACGGTACTCTGCCATCAGTAAACTAATTTGGTTTAGACATACCACTTTGCACCCAGATGTGTGGTCGATGAGACACAAGAGGTGCCGGTGGCAATGAGACTACAGAAGATCCAAGTGTGCTAGCCGAGGACAATCTTGAGTGAGACGTAGATGATCTAGAAGCCACAGCATGGCCTGTCTCCTTCGTAGAGGATGCTGGCCCTTGTGCACTCCCGCTCGAGGATGATTTGTCTGTCTGATCGGTGATGAGGCAGCGCCCGATTCCTACGTAGCAGCCACACGTGGCAGGGTGGGAGAATCCGCCTCGGAGTATGCGCTGGGAGAATCCATCACCCCCATGATCATGACTATGTGGATTGTGTAACAAAGGAGGCAAAAGGAGAATTTCTGCGCGAAGTTGAGCGTCAGCATTAGGATGGAGCGTAGAGAAGGGAAGCACGATTTCATCAAACACTCCCTGGATATATAGACTTGCCATGTAGAGATATCTAAACATTTTTAGCCCTTATGAAGACCACTATATCCAAGAAAGACACACTATTTGAAATAGAACTGGAGTTTGCACGTCTTGGGCGAAGGTTAGGACAACATGCACATCCAAAGACGCATAAGGAGTAGTCCTCATTTTTCACCCAACAACCATTCCAAAGGGGTAGCAAAATCAATGAATTTGCTAGGGAGGTGATTTATCAAATAAACAGTGGTAAGAAAAGCTTCTTCCCAAATTTTAATGGTAAGAAAAGCTTCTTCCCAAATTTTAATGGCATAGATACAAGGGCCAGAAGAGCTAAGCGAACTTCAACCATTGGTCAATGCTTACGCTCAACTGAGCCATTCTAGTGATGCACATGAGGACATGAAACATGATGGGATATATTTATTCTTTGAAAGAAACGGTTGAGCTTCTGGTACTCGCCTGCCTAGTCTGTTTGCATGACAATGATTTTCCTATCAAAGAGTCGTTCAACATGATGCTGAAAATCATGAAATTTATAAAATACATTGGACTTATGTTTAAGCAAATATATTCATGTAAATTTGCCAAAATCATCAATAAAACTGACATAGTATTGTTTTCCCTTCCAACTGAATCAAGAGCGGGGCCCCATACATCTGAGAAAACGAGCTCTAAAGGAACTCTTGACACGCTAGATGACCGAGAGTAAGGTAATTGGTGACTCTTAGCCTTTTGACAAGCATCACAAACTAACTCTTTATTGGACTCATTAGAAACCGAAAGATCATTATTCTTGAGAATTTGTTGGACAGTAGCAAATGATGGATGTCCTAAATGCCTATGTCACCATGAGGATGGTGGCTTGACCGCACCAAGGACCTATCGCTCGGATGCCGAAAACTTTGATGAGATAGGGTAGAGACCACCCTCACATCTATCGTGAAGAAGAGTTTTCTTTGTTATCTGGTCCTTGATAAAAAAACAGGATGGAATTCTAGAAAAGCATTATTATCTGAGGCGTGACGGTGAACAGATACATGATTTTTTGTGTCCTTAGGCAACACATTATTTAGATGCAAATCATGATAGGGGTGTGAAAAAAAGTATGACCAATATGACTAATTTTCATATCTACACCACTAGCGATGTGCCCCTCTGGGACGTTGTACCTATCTCGGACCGTTAGCTTGTCTAGCTCGCTTGTGATGTGATCCGTCGCGCTAGTGTTCATGTACCAGTTAGTATCGACACCATACGACGTGACTACCGATCCAGCTGACTTTTCTTCTCCATGGAAGGTCCTGTCAAACCTCTTCTAGAACCTATGAACCATATGTCCTACCTTGTTGCAGAGTTTGCAGGTAGGTTTCGGTCCTTCAGGGCGGTTGTTCCCATTGTTGTAGTTGCCGCCACCTTGTCCTTCGAGCTATTGCTGGACGTTTTAGTTTCCGCGGCCACCTCCATTGCCACGCCCCCTCCTCCTCAACCGCAATTTGAGTTTTCATGACTGCCACGCAACGCAGTGATGGCTGAAGATTGGTGCTGTCCGCCAGGGTTCTGGAGCTCCAGTCTCATCTCAAACAAGCGTAGTTGCGGGTGTATAGATTGTTGAGGCTGATCTGCTGATCCGTTGTTGCCGTGATGGAAGCAACAAAATGATTGTACTCCCCATCAAGGCCAACAAGTATATACGAGACGACGTCAGCGTCGTCCAGATGTTTTCCTGCAGCCCCCATCTCATTGGCTAGCCCCTTCATCTTGGTGAATTAAGCAGCCAAAATATCTTCGTTGTGAGTCTGCGCGAGCTGGGTTCGGATCTGAATAACCGTAGCCTGCGACTGGGAGGAGAACATCTCCTCCAATGCCTTCAAGACCTGCGATGCGCTTGTCTGCGTCACCACCTACACAAGCACCTCTCGTGAGAGAGATGACAGCAGGTAGCTGAGCACTTGCTGATCTTACGCGATCCACCACATGTAGTCTGGATTGGGTAGCATCTCGGTACCCTTCTCCTTTGTCACGAACATCATCTTCATGGATTCCCGCATTGACCCATCCAGATAGCCTATCAACTGTGCACCTTGCACAATCAGCATCACCTAGGCATTCTATAGCAGATAGTTGTCCCTCGTGAGCTTCTTGAAAACTGGATGACCGAGCGAAGCAGGGACGATCGATCCAGACGAGGACGATGAGGAAGTCAAGGAAGTTGACATATTAGATGTGTGTAGAGAGTAGACTATGATACCACGTGAAATCTAGTGAAGCGTATAACCCTGAGGACCGTGTATGATATATTTATAGCGCAAATAATTTATAGAATTTATTAGGATTGCAACTTGCACTCCAAAAATCTTACCAGCATAGTTCGGCTGGAGGCATAACAATAAGATCAAACTAGGTACAACACAACTACTTTTAACAGTGACCGCTGCGTGACGCCTTCCTTTTCAGGTTGGTGTGACCATTTTCAAGCAAACTTACGCTAGCTAACTCTTCACACGCTTGCTAGTACTATCTCAACTCATGAACCCATGACATTTTAGTAATTTGCACATTAGCCAAATTTTAAAAAACAAGACCAGCGGGTAGGAACCCTGTGGCATTTGATTAGGGGGGAGGTGTGAGACCGTATTTTACCTGCAAGATAAACCAAAATAGTTAAATTCCCCCACAGGGTTCGCAAGGAGACTACATGTCAAGACGGTGTCACATATTACTCCTGTGATTGTGTGCTCTCGTCCACGGTAATAAATGACATCACAATAGCCAAAGATGATTGCTATTTTTGTTAGGGGAACTTATTTGTATACCACCAGCAAAACTTTTTTGTTGATCGATTTTTAGCGAAATTCGTTTCTCTGTAAGTATTAGTAATAAGGATTCGAAATTGTTATTATGTTGGGTTAGCATTTGTGTTCTTTGAGATATTAGGTATTTTTCGTGTGAAACAATTTAGTAAAAATTTCTATTTTGATTTAGAGTGATTTTCCACAGAAGTCATGATTTCAAGTTTTTTTGGGGATGGGTCTATCCTAGTTTTATTGTACTGTTGGGAACAATTCTGTTGTTCTGTTGGGTAAATCAAACTAAAATTTGATAACCTTTTACTGAATAGTTATCTTCTCGCTTCAATTGATATGTGTGAGTCATGTGATGACATAAACAATATATGTGATAAATATTTTGCCATACTTTGTTTTGTTGGATTTGAATATTCAGTTGCATGAATTCAATGACTGTTGGTTTGGATAATTGACTGTGTGGTTGATTGAGTTTCTCAATTTGTCTCAAGGAAAAATTGAGTGGATGAAAGATTTTTCTCGACTGATTTGGGTCAAGTGGAAAACTTGTGCTCGCAATGCTTTGCTTGGTCTATTGTGTGCAGGTGTGAGTTGGGTGCGGCGATGGTTCGGTCATATGGACCGACATAAGACTTGGAGGGCTAAGATGCGGTCAAGGAGGTTGCGACGACATCGTGCAGCTTAAAAGCATGTACGCGGAGGACAAGAAAGCGGGTGGAGACGAGACGTGGAGACCAAGTCAGTGCGATGGTGTTTTGGTAAAAACGTGTAATCTACCGAAGCATAACCAAGAAACTGCGGCGGCGGCCGGGAAGCGGTTTAGGGTTAGTTGCTTAGGGTAGAAGGAAAGATGGATGGAGGATGAGTCACTTAGACGCTTTGTGATGCGTGCTAAGTGCTCATGCTATCTAAGTGGGCTTAAGGCCCAAGTGGTGGGAGGTATGCCTTCACCACTATAAAAGGAGGGGTAAGAGGTGCTTATCTCTCAACCCTTTTGTAAGCATTGTGAAAACTCTAGTTAGGGGCTGCTCAAGAGAGCTTTGGCCTAATCATGAGAGGTCTTTGAAACAACAAGAAAATTCACGAAAATGCAATACAAAAAGATTTTCTCAATTCCTTTGTGTTCTTGAGTTATTTCCTTCATTAGCTCTTTTGGATTTTCATTTTCTTGCTTTTTCTGTGGATTGATCCGTGGTATGGCAAGTAAATGATGGGGAGATCATCTCTATACTGATCCCATCCAAGCATACCCAAGGATTCAATATTTTCCTCCTCTATTTCGAGTTTTCTTGAAAAGAAGCAAGAAATGGGATTTTCGTGATTAATCTTTGTAGAGGGTTTGATCCTGTGATTTGGAGTTTGGAATAGGTTGCTGGGACATGTGAGATGATACTATATATCATTTTCCCCCAAAATTTCTCTTTTTGACTTGAGAAGTTTTTATGGAGATCAACACTTGATTTAGACTCACAAGACCTTCCTACACCTCTCTGCCAAATTTGGTTTGATTTGCTTGGGGGATTTTGAATTGGTTCAAAAATTGAATCGAAATCACAGTTCTGGGTTAATCTGCCTGTCACACAGCTGTCACCTAGCTGTGTCACCCAGCTGTGACACTCAGCTGTGTCACACAGCTGTGTCACAGGTGTCACACAGCTGTGTCACACAGCTGTGCTACAGGTGTGAGCTACTGCTGCTGCTTCGGACGTTCACTATTTTGATCATAACTTTTGCGTCCAAACTCGGAATTCAGTGATCTTAGACTCGTTTCGAAGCTATCGACGAGCTCCACATCACCACAGACTTTTGGGAGTTTTCCCACTGAGCTAGCTGTGTCACCCAGTTATGTGACACAGCTGTTCCAGTTTTGCAGTGTTTTGTCGAGTTATTTTCGCTGCATCTTTTCTGTCACTTACAATAGCACCTTAGTTGCTATTTGTATTTGAATTTGAAGAAGAATTCTCAAGAAACCGACATTCACCCCCCTCTGTCCACTACCGGATTTTGGAACTTTGCCATGTGCCCAGGGCACACGGTGAAGAGGAAAAGCTCTCGGCAAAGCGTTTGCCGAGTGTAACACTCGGCAAACACCACACGGCGTACAACCTGCCGGCAAAGTCCTGTTTGCCGAGTGTTTTTTATCGCGCACTCGGCAAACTATTTGCCGAGAGTCAAATCCAACACTCGGCAAAAAAAGTAACTAAACGGCAGGGGCGCCCTAACGGCCGCTTTGCCGAGTGTCGACACTCGGCAAACCCTTACTCTTTGCCGAGTGTCGACACTCGGTAAACATACTGAACATGGCCCAAAAAGATGGCCACCGCCGGGGAACCGCTGTTGCCCGGAAGCTCATCGGCGCCGGCGAGGTACATCAACTGTGCATTTCCACGTGGCACCCACGTACAGGTCGGTTTCAAATGACATGGCGCCGTGTATAAGCGCCCAAGGTTTCAGAAGAATTCAACCAGCACCGCGCGGCCGGGTATATAAACCACTCAACCGCGCGGTCGCTGGGCGAGGTGGGACTAAACAGACGAAGCCGTTTGCCGAGTGTCGAGAATCGGACACTCGGTAAACGCACGTTTGCCGAGTGTCAAAAATCGGACACTCGGCAAACGCACGTTTGCCGAGTGTCAAAAATCAGACACTCGGCAAATTAGCTGTTTGCCGAGTGTCATGAAAGAGACACTCGGCAAACATTTTTTTTTCTTTTTCTTATTTCTTTCTTTGTTTTGTTTTCTTTGCTAAACTTCTCAAATTCCTCTTCTTTTCTTGGATGAGGCCTAAACATAGACTCAAGAACACAAATAGGATTTTTAAACCCATTTTCGGCAACTTTTTCATGCACTTGCAGCTCAAATGTTAATTATATCCGTTAAATGCCTAGAAATGCACTTAATGGCTTAAATATAGCAAACAAACCCGGAAAAATGCCAAATTTTTACATGGAACATGTGATGGTGTATGTTGAGTGTATAAAAAGTTTCAAGGTCAAACGATGAAGAAATCGTCACTTCACCTTAAAACCCGACCCGTTCACTCTCAAAATCATGATTCTTCCTCGGAGATGGTTCGGTTTGTAAGCAGTGTACGTCACAACTTTTGTGAAACCTTCTCAAATTTTTACCACAGCCTCTAGGTGCCATATCATGACACCATGCTAAGTTTTGTGTTTTTCAGACTTCGTTTCCTTTTTTTAAAATTAAAAAACCAATAAGCCACACGTTGTTGATCGTGTATCGGGACCCAGATGTTTGAAATTTCTTTTCATTTCTTGAGAAAGCCCAAAAACTAGACTCAAAAACATAAATATCATTTTTCTACCCATTTTATTCCATATTTTCAAACACTTACAGATCAATTTGATTTATATCAAAAAATTCCTAGAAATGCACTTAATGAATTAAATATAGCAAACAAATCTGAAAAAATGCCAAATTTTAAAATAGAATATAATATGATGTATGTTCAGAGGGAAAAAAATTTCAAGGTCAGTTGAAGAAGAAAAAAAATTGTTTGCCGAGTGTCGCTAACGGACACTCGGCAATATGAAATGTTTACCGAGTGTCCGTTAGACGACACTCGGCAAAGGAGGGACGCGCCGTTAGCCCACCGTGCGGTGGGACACGTGGCGCCCTATTTGCCGAGTGCCCTAATTTGCCGAGTGTTTTTTCCCGCGTTTGCCGAGTGTACTAATTTGCCGAGTGTTTTTTCCCGTGTTTGCCGAGTGTCGTTTGTTTGCCGAGTGCTTTAGTGCGGCACTCGGCGTAGATGGTGGTTTGCCGAGTGCTCGATAAAATGCACTCGGCGAATGAGTTGACACTCGGCAAACACAAATATTCCGGTAGTGGTCGGAAGCCACCGATCCAACAATATGTTTGCAACCCTAAACCCTGAAGCATATAATACATTCAAGATCTGAGAGAACTCTTAGTGATCGATGTATATAAATTCCCAAACATAACTCCAAGATAAAACTCTAAAACGAACATGTATATGTGTATATCATATATATCGTGTAATCATATAAATATATATATATGTATATATATCGTGTACATACGTAATTAAAAGATATAGCAGCTGCAGCATCCAACACCACTCAAACCATTACGCTCCTAGCTAATGACAGCCAGCTCTCATCACGAACAAGACCGTAGGCGAACGAAACAGTTTACATAATCATACATACACACTGCACATACTTTTTTTAACTTAGATAACTGGCGCTACACGGATGTAGCTAGTCCGATCATGGCTTGGCCTCCGGCTCCGGGAAGTAGGACTCCGGCTTCGGGGGTAGCTCGGCTGTAGGGAATGGTGGCATTTCATGCTTTGGCACCTCATGCTTTGGCAACTCTGGCACAATAGGGTGTGGCAATTCGGGTTTTTTTGGCGCCTCTGGCATAGCAGGACGTGGCAACTCGTGCTCTTTCGGCACCTCTGGCATGGTGGGGTGCGGCAATTCGGGTTTTTTTGGCGCCTCTGGCATGGCAGGGTGCGGCACATGAGGCTCCTTTGGCACCTCTGGCACGATAGGATGTGGAGTTTCGGGTTTTGGCAGCTCTGGCACAATAGGATGGGGCACTTCGTGCTCCAATGGCACCTCTGGTACAACGGAGTGCGGCACTTCATGCTCCTTTGGCACCTCGGGCATAACAGGATGCGGCACCTCATGCTCCTTTGGCACCTCAGGCATAACAGGATGCGGTGGTTCAGATTTTGGCAGCTCGGGCACGATAGGGTGTGGCGGCAGTTCGGGCTTCGGTGGCTCTGGCACAACAAGATGTGGTACTTCAGGCTCTTTTGGCACCTCCGGCACGACAGGAAGCGACATTTCGGGCTCCTTTGGCACCTCGGGCACGACTGGATGTGGTAGTTCAGGCTTTGGCAGCTCGGGCACAGTAGGGTGCGGCGGCAGTTTAGGCTTTGACAACTCCGGCACAGCGGGATGCGGTAGGTGCTCCTCCTTGGGCGCAGTCTCCTCGAGGTACCGTGCAGCGCTGCTCAAGGAACTGCACGAGAGCAGCATCGCCACGAGTAAGACAAGCGAGGACATGGTGTTCTTGCACACCATGGTGAATGCTTTGTACTTCTTATCTATTTGTATCAGTGAGAGGCTACTTGCTTCTGTGATGGCGGGGAGATGAGAGAAGCCTGCACGTATTTATAGCACGCCAAATGGAAGCTCTCTGCATGGGCACATGCATGCATGATTGCCGTACACACTAGTAGTCTTACTGAACTTCGGGACCTCGTAGGTCACCTGCATTTCTGGTTGCTTACTTACTTCGGTTTTGTATGTGATCTCTAACAATATCTAGTTATGTGTGGTTGAACTAGTTTGGAATGTTGAGACCTGTGTGATTTGGTTGGTGAATGAACCACCACTCCTACATGTCAAGCTCTAATATATAGTAATACTACTGTACTTTATTATAAGAAAATTCTAAGAATGTCTATAAGTGCTATATATACATCCCCTGCATGCTGTTAGGCTAGCGGAAAATGCAAGGTAGACCGTGCATGAGTGCATCTACGTGATTGAAGGAAACATTGTGTGTGTCGTGTGATACAAATATAGAATATGGGAAAAGAACTCGATCGGAACGAGACACGAAAACCTGCCTGGCCAATTCTATACGGTCATTTCGGTACATGCATATCTGAGTGTACACATGCATGCACTGAAACATGCAGTACTAAATTAAGTAGTACACCTGAATGCAGGTGCTTTTTGGGGCCATTTGGTGATTGGTCGGTTGGCAGTTCTTCAGCTGCACCTAACTCATCGATCCGGCTGATCTCCCGAGACGGAAAGAGCTAGCCATCGACCGGTCAGGGTTGGTGATGGATCGCGCGCGCGTTCGTGTAGGAGCGTCGTACCGCGGTGTCGGGTCACCGTCGCATGGTTGCCGTGCTACCGGTGTTAGGTCACCAGCGCACGCACGGCTGATGCAAGTTAAGTTCAGGGGGCTGATCCAACACGCGGAGATAGTGAAAGTGAAAACGATGGCTTCTTTGTTTATTTGTCGATGTAGTAGGCGCGTTATTCGAAATTTTCTTGTATGCGTGTAGTTGCGGTTGATGGGCTCCGCGTTAGTGCGTTACCGGACTTGGAAAATGGGGCGTGTGCATAAGCTATTGTCCTACACTCCTACTGTCTGTACGTCCGTACGTACTAACAAGCTCCAGTTTGCGAACAAGATGGAACATATTCCTCCGTCCGGCACATGATTTTAAGTTTTAACCAATAATTAAATTAATAATATGTAAGTTATATGACATAAAATTATACTATTAGATTCGTATTTAAAAACACTATATTACAATTGTAACTTTGTAACTATTAATAAAATATTATTAAAAAAATTTACGATTAAAACTTGAATTTAGATAGTACATCGAAATATGTCTTGTAAATCCAAACGAAGAGACTGGTATCTTTTGGATGTGATAACACTATGTATGCCCAGTTGATTAAGAGTAGTATTATTTTATTGAGAACCTGTTTAATTTGTTTACAAAGTTTGTTCTTGGTTTGTAAAAATGGCTATTCAAGCCATACATTAAAAATATAGTATACAAATGGTTATATTGTCCATAAAATTTTAGAAGCGGATGTTTTATTGCATGTTGTATACCCACGATCGTTTTCATAACTTCCTTTTGTTCTGAAACGCACAGTTTTCACAAGTTTATAATGGACAAACCGTATCTCTAATATAAGGCACGCATGCACCTAGGCTTAAATCCACTTTAAGGAAGGCATAGGACTTTCCAAAACTCCCAACTAATTAATCACTCGAGAAACGCAAACCCAGCTAGTGGTAAAAACACACTTCAAGTTCTGCGCGCACCTGATGCGTTATCTGTAAACTCTCAAATTAATGAAGCTAAATTTGTTTCAGGGGGTTTAATTAGCCAGCCATTAAATTGCCACGCGCTTCTCTACATGAATCTTGAATTAGCAATAAATTCTGTCAGTTTTCAATCCCGTAGGGCAAACTACCAGCTAGTACTATTCCACTACGGTTTCAGGTTGGGATCTATACTAATTAACTGTGGCAGTTTGCACACAGAGAAGTAGCGAAGTGCCTGGGAACCAAAGATCTCATTTGCTTGCTTCCATGCATGGTCAATGATTGCGAAACATGACGACGACGCAAGTTTTGAAGAACAAAAACTTTTAACATGAAGACAACGTACGAGATATGTATCTTCATACAATTTTTTTACTAAAACGATCATATTTCTTTCACTAAATTTTACGTATATATTCTTCATTCCACGACCTACGTGTATGGATTTTTTTGAAACTCTTATATGTGACTTTATTTGTCCAGAAATCAGTCAGGGGTAAAGTACTCCCAATTCAAATAATTAAAAGGTTATGTGAGCTGAAAAATAGTTTGGAGCGTAAGCTAAACCAAGTCAATAACTTAGGGGAGAAAATTAGACTTTTTCCTTGAGCGAGTCAATATTATACATGATGAAATGGAGCAATAGCGTGACAAACCAAAAAAAGTAGTAATACATTAATTATCGAATTTGCTATTTCTCAGTCGCTTGATAAATTCACTACTACAAAAACCCACATCCAGGATCGAGATCACTGATAGATAGTCTGGCTACCCATCACTAATGACTCCACCAGGTTGTTGAGGTTCGTCCCCCAAAAAGTCACCAATGGCGGGTTGAAGAGAGACCCGTCAATGATGACTCTCATTGACGGGTCGCTTTCTTGCCTATCACTGATGAGTGCCAGTTATCAGTGATGGGCCGCCTGCCGGTCTGTCAATAGTGTCATCAGTGACACGCTAAGTGAGTGACCTGTTTGTTATGTGTTCAAAACATCAAACTCCCTTCCAACTTTGAAATCCAAATTTTAGATTGTCGTGGGGTATAGAATTCACATCAATACGTCTCTCTCTATTCAAATCCAGATCCAAAATTTCTCCTTCTTCTCCCTTCCACCCTCCTCTCCTCCCTTCCACCTTTCTCCTCCTCTCAGCCTCCTCAAACAAAATCCACCGCAAGACAGCGTCTCCTCTTCCCATCACTCTTCCCATAGGAACATGGCAGAGGGTACATGGGAGTTTCACTCAGATTAGAGGTAAGGAAGGTCCTCCCGCGGCAAGATTTGTGCCTTTTTACACTCGGGTTCGGAGGATTCTTACTAGTATCTAAATTTCTAATTTTTCTCATATTTTTTCTAGCAGCTCTACTCCCTAACGGTTCGGAATCCGCAATAATTATTGCTTTGGAGCTCGGGAGAAGTTCAAAGGACAGTCGAAAGAGGCGGTTTTTCGTTCAGAGACCCGAAAGTGTGTTTTAGAGGGCGAATTAGAGGTAAAAAATGCACAGTTTTAAATATGAGTGAAATGTTTAGATGCATCTCGTCGATATGCTCATTTTGAGTACTCGTGGAGCCAAAACGGACACCGTATGCAAAAATTACAGCTATTTTAGTGAAACCCTAGCCGGCAGTGCCGGGTAGGTTTTTTTTAGTCCTACAAAGTCATCGGTGATGGATTGTGTTAGAGCCCGTCACTGATGAGTGATTAGTGATGACTTATGTCATCAATGATGGACCCAAAATTCATCAATGATGAGGGATTTCGCCCATCACTAATGAGGTTTCTGTAAGAGTGATTATTGTTTTTCAATCGATCGAGTTGCACATTATCAAACTGCATAGAAAAATTTGTGCAACTCTGGTCTAGAATGTGCAACTACCCAGTTGCATATCTCTAGACCTAAAGTTATACACAATTTCTAAAAAATATAACTATTAAATTAATTGTTAGATAAAGAATCAATATTCAAAAACATCGACTTAGAAATAGCTAGATACTGCGATAATTATACATGCACGCGTACGAATCCATTTATTATATATAGGTATATATGATCTCGCCAAACTCTGAAAGCAACAATACCAGCAGGTACAGAACAAATCACGGATGGCATGCCACGCTCGTCATGGACACAGGCACGAACACCCAAAACTGTCAAACACGCCATGCATCATGCATGCCTACATCGCCACGTCAGTATGCATGTGTATTGCTCCGTGGTTGATCATGGTTTTGGCTCCGCGGGCTCCGGGAGGTGCACCTCAGGAACGGCCATCATCGCGGGCTTCGGCGGCAGCTCGACCTCCGGCTTCGGTGGAAGCTGATCACCTGTTGGGAGCGGCGGCAGCACCGGCTTGGGCGGCTCCTCCGTCTCGGGTGGCGGCTGGACCTCCGGCTTCGGTGGAAGCTGATCACCTGTTGGGAGCGGCGGCAGCACCGGCTTGGGCGGCTCCTCCGTCTCGGGTGGCGGCTGGACCTCCGGCTTCGGTGGAAGCTGATCACCTGTTGGGAGCGGCGGCAGCACCGGCTTGGGCGGCTCCTCCGTCTCCGGTGGTGGCTGGACATCCGGCTTCGGTGGAAGCTCACCTGTTGCTGGCAGCGGTGGCAGCTCCGGCTTCGGTGGCTCCTCGCCCTTGGGCACGGGAGGCAGCTCGGGGTTCGGCTTCGGTTGCACGTCAGGTTGGGCAACGGCGGCAGGTCCGGCTTGGGTTCCACCACGTCAGGTGTGGGCACGGCGGCAGCTCCGGCATCGGTGTCACGTCAGGTTTGGGCAGCGGCGGCAGGTCGGGCTTCGGGAGATCCTCGAGCGGCGCCGGCGGGAGCTCCTGATCCAGGTTCCGCGCCGCATCGCTCGTGCCGGTGCACGAGAGCAGCAGCGCCACGAGGAGGATCACGAGGGAGGACATGGTGATCTTGGAAGGCGACATGGTTTACGTACACAACTGAGGAGGGGTTCTCAGATCTGTGATGGGTGAAGAGAAGGGAAAGGCGAGGCGAGGTATTTATATAGGAGGGTTTCATGAGATCGATCAGTCATGTAGCGATGTGTGGTACGTTACGCTTGAGTGGCTGGCAAATCACCTGCTTGTTTATGTGACACTAATTTGCTGTGCGTTTAGTACTTGCCCGTGTGATGCAAGGGTTCGAAAAATGATCGAGCGAGACCGAACGGGTTCTTTGCTGCGCCTACGTACACTACAACATGGACGATGGATGTGCGGACACGGAACCACTGCCTAGATACGTCTTGGTTGCATATAGCTAGATAAATCGATGGTAATATTAGGTGCACAAGGACTAGCGAAATGTATGTGTTGCTGTCACGAGATTAAAGGTGGGACTCGGGCCATGCCGTGCCGGCACGGCACGAGCCCGGCGTGCCTCGGGCCGCTGCTTGACCGTGCCAGCACGGCCCGCCGTCCACACCGTGCCGTGCCGTGCCGTGCCGGCACGGCGAGGCGCGGCCGAGGCCCAAACACGGCACGGTGGCCCGCAGTTGCCAGCACGAGCACGCCATGGGAACCCCGATTGCCGGCATGCCGGGCCGCCGAGGGGAAGCAAGCGCGGGGAGGAGGGCAGCCGGGCTGGAGGGGGGGCGCACACGGCGGCGAGGAGGCAGTGGCTTGCTCGATTGCGCCGGCGTCGGGGTGGCGAGCGGGTGGGAGGAGCGGCTGCCGGGGCTTGAAGCGGCGAGGACAGAGGCGAGTCGGTGGAGCACGGGCCCGGCGGCGAGGAGAAGGGGACTTGGGGCGGCATCGGCTCGAGCGGCGCCGAGGCGAGCAGGCGACGGCGAGGGCGCAGCACCGGAGCTCCGGACGCTCGGCAAGGCAGCGCTCGAAGGCGGCTCGGGCGACGGCGCGGAAGGCGGCTCGGGCGACGGCTCGGACGGCGGAGGAGGCGGCGGGGGGACTTGCGCGCGGCGTGGCGGGAGCGGCGGGGGGATTTGGGGGCGGCAGCGGCGGGGGGATTTGGGGGCGCCCGGGCGGGGAGAGCGGGACGCGGGAGGGGAGGGGCATGACCGCGGGAGGGAGGAGAAGGAAGGCGGCGGGGGATTTGGGGACGGTATGTCGAGGCGGGACACGGGAGCGTGCCGAGCGGCAGGGGGATTTGGGGGCCAGGGGGCCGATTTTGCAGGCGGGCGTGCAGGGGGCGGGCCCAGGGGGCGTGGCCACGTGGGGCATGTGTGCCGGGGTCCGGGGAGGCCACGTGGGGCAGTGGGAGGTGGCCGGTGGAGGGCTTTAGGGAATTAGGATAACTAGGGTTTAACTATTTAGGGTTTTTTAGGGGAAAAAAGTAAAGAGGATAGAGACAGAAAAAATATATAGAGCATTTAATAGGGGTTTAGGGGAATTGCAAGATTAAAGAAGAGATATAAATAGCAGTAGAAAAAGCTGTATGCCACATGTCCTAATTAATCCATGGGCGTCGTGCACGTCTCGAGGACTTAGAGAAACGGAACGGCACGCACGATCACCACCATGCAAGATAGGGAGCGAAAATAAAAGAAAAGAGGAATAAGGATTAGATGAGAACTAAAGGAGAAGTAAAGAGATATAAATATATAAATAAAAATAAAGGTAAACACTAATGGAGGAATAACGAAATTTTATTGATATGTAAGTATTGCCTCATTAAAAAACCTTACACTCCAGTGTGTGGAGTACCTCCCGTAAGGAAAAAGAGTACAATAATTTTGTATGCATACATGGATACTACTCAATGTCGAGAGATTCTTAAGGTCGGCCATAGCCTTCGTGATCTCCGGATCCTCGAGTGATGGTTGTTGCCGGGTCTCTGCTTTGTCCAGTCGTTGAGGACATGTAAGTGCCTCAACTATAGTGGGTGCGAGGGATGACCATTCTTGGCTCGATTCTACCTTCCTACCGTACGAAAGTGGCTTCCGATGAGACAGATGACACTGGAACCATGAGTATGTCTCGTGCAAAATGTAGATAGCACAGGATATATCATATGATGGTTCTTCACCACATGAGTAGGTTGACATCTTGGCCATCTGCGAGGTCAAACTCAGTGTCCGCATAAAGTGTGTCAAGGTAGTGGTGAACTCAGTGTCCGCCATAAGGTGGTCAAGGTAGTGGTTGATCTCTATTCTTCGGATTCCATTGCGTTCTGCCAGATGATCCACCAGAATTGTGCCTTTTACTTCTTCACATATTAGCAGCGCTCGAAGTTCTTGGTGACCTGTACTGCCAAATTTCTATAATACCAAATCGAAAAATATAAAAAGCTCATCATGAAACATGAGTGTAAGCATCAGAGTAATCTAAACCAATGCTTCACCAATTGCTCAAGCGCCCTAATCGTCAGTCACTTCTACTTTCTACAAGATCAAAATAATACATAACAATAAAGATGTGGAATAGCTGCAAAATATTTTAAGAACTTAGCCTCCATTGGTTCAATAATTGGTTTTAGGAGACTATACATCCATGTTTTCTTCATAGCTTTAGCCATTGTCCAAAGTCGATCACCGATGACTAAGCAAGAAAGTAGGATAATAAATACCAAAAGAACTGTGGTTGCATTGTAAAATATTTTTAAAAAATCACAAAAAACGACTAGCTTTGCAATATTTACAGGTGGCATATGATACCTGACGGCCGTTTTCCATTTCTACGGTATGCTCCATATGCTCCTAGCACCATGCCCATCGGCTACTTCCACCCCTGGTTCCTTGCACCGAGATCCAACGTCGATGTCCGCTGACCTGGTTCCCTTGAAAAAATGAGCAGCATCTTCAAAACAGTTAGTACCATCCATATGACCGTCTTCAATACCGTACGTCATTCATGTTGGGGGAGAGTAGACGAGGATCGATTTCGTCGTCTTCCATGTTGGCCCAATAGGGATGCGGCGACGTCAACCCGCATGGGAGGATCAGCCGTTGTGACACACATAGGATGAATGGTGAGGACGGCGTCGACGCGTCACTCGGCGGCTCTCTCCTTACCACGAGAGAACATTTGTGAAACTTGAGACTTGAGAGGGAGGTATGTACGTGATTTTTGTGTGAGAATTGAGACTTGAGGGAGGCATATATATAGGCTCTCCGGCGTGTACTAAAATTTCAAAATTTTGAACGTTTGAGATTTCTCCCGAGCCCCACCTTACTCCATCTGAAGCCCTCTCAGCTCTCTCTCCCTCTGACGGACTATCCCGGCCCCCTCCACTCCATGCCCAAGTGGCGCTGCCCTCCCTATAC